>CAXKWD010000002.1:129156247-130356247 GCA_964059195.1 Ectobius pallidus
CAGCCATTGCTGAATTTTTTTGTATGATTATAACGTCAGGTACTGAAGCTACACAACACCATCACTAACACGTGCTTTAAATAATAATAATAATAATAATAATAATAATAATAATAACAATATTAATATTAATAATTAGTATACTGTAATAGACTACTAGACTTAAGGCTTAAACAATTGAAAAATCGCAGAACTCTCTGAAACTAACCCCCACCACTCAACACTTGTAAACAAGGACTGTCCCTAAAACATGTGGTTTAGCGAGAGGGTCTATCCCAAACTACACAAAAAAAAGTGCCAAACCACCCGCCTTCCCCGCATCCTCACTCGCATTCTTCTCATCGGCCATCAGTAGTTTTCCATGGTGTGATTTTAATGGCTTTAAACAAATTTACGGCCTTGCCACAATCAGAAAAAAATTGCCAATTTTTTCGGAGGTCATGTTTTGAATGTTACTCTCTCAAATACAATAATTAATTATGGTATTACTAAATGAAAACTAGAGAAATTAAAAAATGGTTCATTTTATGTAAAAATATGTACTCTAAACGGAAAATATGTAATATACCTAAAAATATGTAACACTAGATTCATGTATGTTGTTCCTAATATCGTAATTCGCCGACATTTTTCATTTTTGCTTGGCTACATACAAAGCAAAAAATATGTAATTACATAAAAATCCGGTCCCTACTCATGATTCAGTGACCAATCCAGAATAAGATTGCATGGAATTTCAACCAATCGCAGGCGTATAGCATCATAATTTCATCTTTTAATTATTATCACTTTTATTTTAAGTGGAAGGAAAGGAAATAGACATTAAATCCATGTCTGGGATATTAATATCGCACATATGTGTATTTTTTTTTTTACATGAATTCACAAAGACTGAAAACTGAAATGTGTTCATACCTATAGCTCAGGCCTGCAAGCTGCATATGAGCAAAAAAAGATATAGGCCTAAAAATAATCTACAATTTTATGTGCAGTGAAGCATTTTAAATCTTGTATAAGTTAACAACAATTAAATATTAATAACACAATATTATTAAGTTAGCAACTTAGCAGCAAGAAGTTTTATTCTAAAAAGTAAAACAGCTCATCAAATGTGTTGGTGTAGTGAGACTATCGCTGATGGCACTATGATCGATATACCTATTAAATACATCAAATATCTCGCCATGGGCTTCTTGCTTACAATGACACAAGGAGCAATGTGTTTTATTCATTTTCATGATTTTCATTATTCATTACAATATTAATTCTGTAAGTAGACCTATTCAATAAATAGTCACAATAAATATAACTCAAGGCCCTGATTCTCTTAACCCTTTCGCTACCAGTGTTGCTTTGAGCTACATTAATTTCTTTCCCTTATTACATTATGTAACATTTAAATTTTCCTCCAAGCCATTCTTGAAATCTACATGTTTCTAGTTTTACTTTCTACTAAGAGATGGCAGCTTTCATAAAAAATAAACTGAGTTTAAATTATACATAATGTACTAAGTGAAATTTTCCTCCAAGTCAATCTTGAAATCTACATGTTTCTAGTTTTACTTTCTACTAAGAGATGGCAGCTTTCATAAAAAATAAACTGAATTTAAATTATACATAATGTACTAAGTGAAAGAAATTCATGTAGCTCTCAAGCAATGCTGGTAGCGAAAGGGTTAGGATAAAATCCAGACTTGTCAATATATTACCTGATACAGTAACTTAATACATTCTTGATAATAATTAAAGCTTGAATTTGCCAATAAATTTTACTTCATATTTATTAATAATTTAAATGATAAAATTTTGGTAGGCCTAAGGCATAAACATAAAACGATGAGAGGAGTAGTTTGTGAGGCTGATATAAGTTCAACCATCTCTTATTGAAGCTCATAGAACTTGTTTTTCATGGCTTTTTTTGCCTTACCTTATATACATAGGTATCAGTAATTGATTACATAATTAGTAATATATATTTTAAAATTAAATTATTATAAAATTATTTTCATCATAGCCTATGGGCTATTCCAGTAATATATTGGCTTTCCAGGATGTGCTGCACCTTGGCTCTTAAAACTGATGTTTCGGTCATCATTTTGTGACCTTCTTCAAGGTTGGTTTGTAGAAGACTGAGCAGTGAGCTGGTGGTTCTATCATCCTTATTTGTATGTTGTGCTGTGGAATCGGCTGGCTGTGGTTGATTGGCCACTGGATCACGGATTGTAGACTCGGCTGGCTGTGATTGGTGTTCCAGCACCCAACCAACCACAGCCAGCTGATTCCTCAGCACAACATGAAAAACATGCACAATAGAACTACCTCAATACAAACCAACCCAGCAGGCCTATTCTGTAACTCTTCGATTTGAGTTTTCGATTCGGAATCGGTGAAGAAACCGATTTTTCCACGTTTTGCTATTCTGTAACTCCATATCGATTTCGAGCGGTAGAAATGATTCCGATAGTAATGGCGGCTGATCGGAATCCTTGTCGAGAGGTCTCACGCATTCGATTGGGAATTTCTAAGTCAAATAAATAACGAAGGAAAGCAATGTACAATGCCATTCTATTAAATTTGTGTTATTAATGCATAAGCATAACTAATTAAAATATTTAAAACTTAATAAACTAACGAAAACATATTAAAATAATATATGTAAAAATGTAGAGTTGTGTTTGCCTTACAAATCATGGCCAGAAATATTAGTTGTAGTAAAAATGTATGTAGCCTACTAATTTTCTTTAATTGTAATATAATTTATTCGTTAATAACACCGTCAACCCTAATTCACTACCAGTATATTATGTTCTTGCCATAATTATGAACATTAAGTACAGAAAATAAATTATGAATAAAACGAACAGCAGATGATATTGTATTCATTGCTAAAATATACTGTACATGTACTTAATCTATGCCAACTAAACTCCAAAATAAAGAAAAAAATAATATAGGTCAAGGATGCCCAAACGATTTATATGAAGGGCCAGTAACTATTTGAATTGTTTATGGCGTGTCATATCTATACTAGCAGTAATTTACGTTAAAAAAAACTAGACCTACCTCAAAAAGCAAACTTATGTCATATTTTTAATCACTTCTGTAATCACTGTTTTTGTTAAATTAAATGCAGAACTATAAACAAATACTGTAATAAATAGAACGGACGTAGTACGATAAAAGACTACTTTAGCAAATATTACCCAATAAAAGTCATTTAGTAAATGCTTTTAATTAGACATAATATAGTGTACAATGTAGTCAGCTTGTGCAAAAATAGTTCGGAAAATGCATGCGTAATTACCCAAAGCCCTATTTGAAGACTGTAAACAATACACTGTTGTCATGACAACTGAATTGGATTTCATTCTTTCAGTATAATATTCTCAGAAATTACATAAATTTCCAAGGGAAGGGAGTGGTTTGTTTGAATTTTAATGTTGACCGCGTTACTTTCTGGGCTTAACTGGGTATGTGTGCAAAATTTCATACAAATTGGTCAAGAAATGTAGATTTGTACAGGGAACACACATACACACATATCCACAAACACAACATTCGATTTTATATATTAGATGTAAGATATATCAAGTCTCATGAATTTTAGGGTTAGTTAAATCATTTTCATTATGGCAGGAGTGCAGTTTCAGACGACAAATCTTCACAGTTGAGATGACGTCACTTAAAACCCTTATCTCTCATTGGTTAACGTCACCTGTATGTCACTAATGCTTCGGCTACCTTCGGGACAGCTTACCGAATTCGACTAGAGATATCAACCGGAAGTAGATGATCTCAATTGATGTTACTGAATACCAAACAAGCCAATATTTCGATCGACTCGGAATCTGGAGATCCCGATAGCAAACATCTCGAGTCTTGCGGCTAACAAATCGAAAAGTTACAGAATAGGGCTCCAGAAGAAAGTCAGAATACGATGAACAATACGTTGGTTTTAAAATCCAAGAATCAGCATCTCCCAGAAAGCCGTGAAAGTCTACATATAGTCCATCTGCTCATGTGGAGTGCAGTTATTTTTTACAGATTAATGCCACCTTGATCAGCTGTTAATCTATGTCATAAATCAGACCTTCAGCCTCAAAGTATACAGACACCCCCGTCCGTCAAAACCAAACACAACCCTCATTTCAAAGATTCAACAGCTACTTGTCACTCCATGTGGGGTCTGGATTACTACTCAAGTTGAGATTTCCTATTTCCTTCCTCAAGTATTATAATTTTTTTACAACTTCTTGTGATTCTGAACTCAATTCTCTTTTCTTTCTCTCTTCAACTGTTTGTTTAGACAAGTAGCCAAGTTAAAAAGAGGATTTTAATGTTTAGCCCTTGTAACTTCAGATAAATGGGATTAGGAGAACTAGTTATGTATTCATGTCCATCAGAAAGCATGCCGAACTGCACTCGTTGTGAGTAGTCTACTAGATGAACTTCACAAGTAGTTATGGAAGAATCTGTCAAATAGCATTTCTTCTATGTCCATTTATTACAAAATTGGCTAGTTATAGTATAAACCGTAATATTCAGGTTTCCTAAACTTACGGTTATCCTGGGTCAAAATTTCACAAATAAATGTACATGTACAATTCATGGAATAGATGGAATATATGTAAATGTATATAAGTGCATACAAAACACTGTAGGCTTTCATGGCCGGAGTCAATATTAAGAATTCTTCCGGGCTTGTAGGCCGTGGTCCAGTTGACACTTGTGTGCCAAATGTTTCGTCCGCCTCAGTCGCGGACGAAACATTTGGCACACAAGTGTCAACTGGACCACGGCCTACAAGCCTGGAAGAAGTTCTTAATAAGTGCATACATTTCCAGCAGCTTATGGTCAGTGTTGGGCTGTGTAAGTTATAGCCAACAATACAGGTGGTTTTTTAAGTTTTCTTAATATACTTTTTATTCTCACAAGTGCAGTTTTCATTATAATCTAACTTTGAGGCTACATTCTCTATAGAAATAGTAGGCCTACACTAAATTCTTTGGAATAGTCCCAAGAGCTCTATTTAACAATCCAGTTAGGCTACTTCAACAGATAGACTATTAGTTAGAACAAAAAAAGTTTTTAAGCCTAAAGGCTAATTTACATGACAGAATTAGATTTTGTAACTAAATTTCCTAATTACTGTATTTTATATTTGAATGCACATGCCCGAGATGTAGGGGAGAAGTGGCATGAATGGGACAGTAGGCTATTAATATTGGAATTCCTATAACTTAGTGCTGATGCAGTCCTCATTGCATACACATGTGGCTGGACTGTAGGCAGGCCAGACAACTTAGTTTGCAGAGTGTAAGTTATTGTGTTTTGTTTTAGAAGAGAAGGCCATTCTTCATTTTCATCACCAAAAGTAAATTTTTTGATAACTTTTGTACTTAGAAGGTTCCAGATTTGTTTGATTTAACTTATTCTTAATAATAGATGCTGAAACTGTAATTAAATACATTCACTTTAATATTGGATTGATGGATATGGTTTCAGTAGGCCTAAATCAAAAGTTTTTGCCAAACATGTCCCCAAGTCTTGAATGTACCACCAAAACAAGTTATGAATGGGACAATATTATTCTATATATTATTCTATTTATTATTTATGATAACATAGTGAATCCTTAGATGTAGGTATTTACTTATTTCCAGTGGCGGCCGGTGAAAAAAATGTTGTATGTGCTACAGTATGAACATGCAAAAAATAAAATGTAACATGCCATTCACCTATGTCAAAAAATGAAGTCCATGCAATTCCATGTGTTCCCGCACAGTAGTATCCAAATAAGAAACGAAATCTATCAGTCCTACGAAGATACCAGGATTTTCAGAATGTTCAGTTTCGTCGTAACCTCTCAAAGCAAATTCAAACTCGCCACAGAACTTAATAGCCTACAATCAATTTTTGAAAGTACAAAGGCCTACCTGGTTTTTTTTTTTCACACAGCCGAGAGATTTAATACGTTATGTAGCCTATGTACTTAAAGTTACCTTTATGCTGTTTTGTTAACTTGCTAAGGTGTCCTAAGTCCGTTGCTCCCGTTTATCTCCACGAATTGGAAACTCCAAATAGAAGACAAGGAAAACAGAAGAGAGCATTTCTAATTTACAACCACATATCCAACTGTTTTCATATACTCTCTTGTGAAATTTTATGTTGTAAACGCAGTTTTTCTGCCTTTCGCTTTTTGGTTCATAAACAAATCGGGTGTGGGCCTTCCTAATTGTTTTATCTCGATTTTTCTTCCTTACTCCTTCTAGAGAATGGACAAGTTATTAAACTATCTACTGAATTCTTTCTGTACAGTCACAGCAATAACACTGAACATCTACATACACGCAGCATGAAATATACTTGTTCCACTATTCGGTTCTGTCTTGTTTACAGTTCACACTTCGCACAGAAACTATTATAGAACGCAGTTTGAGAATTAACAGGGTGTCTGGTCAGTATGTCCCTTCCCCCAGACGTAAGATTGTACTAACTTACCCTCCGTCAGAAGCTCAGCTGGCGTGCGCGTTAAATTCACTTCCCTCGTCGCTAAAAATTAATCCATTACAATATTTATAAGTGGTTTTTCAGTATTCAGTTTCTTCTTTCCTTAGGTAATTTAACTCCACTGGGTAATCTACAGAGGAAAATTTATACTGAGCGGGAATGGAACCCGGGTTTTAGCTTTGTACGTATCTATGTATTTGCATTATTATTATTATTATTATTATTATTATTATTATTATTATTGTTATTGCTATTATTGTCAGCATTAGTATTATTATATATTTATATATACACATTGAATTAAGGAAACAAATCTATGAGGCTATTAGTATAAATTATCCTATTAAGTATAGATTTAGCTCTTAAAGCTAAGCTATTTCATATTTTCATAAGATTTAATGTCAAGCCTTGGTATTCTGAATTAGGGCCTACTACTAATTTCGTATTAAAACAATCGATTACATTGTAGAAACCAACCTGGCTTACATCGATTTGAACTCTATTAAAACTGCACGTCAAGAAAAGCCGCCATCAATAAGATGCGTTACCAAGGACTGTTCCTACTTGCAAAACAACCTTCAAAATATCCACCCCAACTTCCAAACAAGAGGTCATCAACTCACCACCAGTTTCTTGTAAGGCATGCAGCATACCTATAGGGGGCCAGGTTCTACTAGATTCATAGCTCCAATGAGGCGGTTTTCATGCTAACAGCGGCAAATATACACTCGCCTCAGGGCACTTTCCAGGCCTCGGTCATCAAGCAGAGCAGCGCTATTCGGGACTGAGCACACTGCAGTATAATGCTTAGCAACTCAAGCTGACCCTGTGAGGGATACCGCATACTGTATAACGGTTGGAAATCTAAGCTCAATTTTTTAAAAGTATTTTTAACAGAATATCTGTAATTTTTGTGTAAGTAATCAATAATATTTTATTTAACAAAATGATCAGTGTGCTATAGCACAGTAGCACATTAACACCGGCCGCCCCTGCTTGTTTCCAACATTAATACAGAAACTCAGCCACAGAAAGTGCAACAAAATGAAGATCACACTCCAAAATAGTTTTGTATCTTCAAATAAATCAGTAGCGATAACGCCAGAAGATATCAGAAAATATCCAAAAGTGAAACAAAAGAAGAAGTCCTGTCAGCTTAAAAAAGAAAATGTGATCTGCAGTTATTACTGATCCCCATGAAAAAATAAGGTGCAAGAAGCACAGAACAAAAAGATTGGCCCTAAATAAGTAAAAAAATAACATAGCTAAAACTCCAAAAAATAAAAATATGGGAACAAATAATGTCCATAAGACAAGATGTGTTACAAGTGCAATTTGTACAGCAGAAACCTGGATCTTCCCAGTTGTACTAACCACAAGAGACAGACATCATGCATGTGCTTCAGGAAGATGTGGTGAGGGTGTTATTAGTGCCAAGTGAGGTAAATGGAACAAGTAAAATGGAGTCAGTGATGATGTTTCACATCAGTTTTGAAAAATTTGGTCTGTAAAATAAATTGGAATGTTATTTTGTGTGAAACCTATAGAAGAAAAAGCACTGTACCATTCATAGCCTTATATGTCCCATTCATTACAGATTATGGGACAGATGCATATATATTTTTAAATGGTAAGTTCATGTCTGTAATTTACTTATTCCACTGTGTTCACAAAATATAAGTCTTTGCAAGATAATTTTAATTGAAAACAGTAGGACTACTCAAAACCAGTAAAAGAAAATTATTATTTTCCGAAAATGTCTCATTCATTCCACTTCTCCCCTCTTGAACTGTGCCGTTTTGACTGATTCCAACTTTTCTTGAAATTACAGTGAGTTTTGAGGTTATACACATGTTTAGCTGATTCACATTTTGCAAAATGAAGTGAGGAAGTGTGGACATTGTGAAATCCCTGGATTTATATGCAGTCCAAACGTGTTTATGGGATATCAACTTCAGAAATATGGCAAAACATGCATCTGCCTTGGAATTTGTTTGAAAGGAAATGAGTGCAATTAATTTCAAGAAATAACTTTCATAGTAGGCCTAGTTACGACTTACGACACCCAGCATCATCATGCAAACTAGCTGTAACAATTCAGAATTGATCTTACTCTTCTCTAAAATGATACTGAATTCTTGGAAATATATATTTTCCCATTCTTTGCATTCTTTGTGACTCTTTCTTGCGTTTGTGGGTTGTTTTTCAAATGTGATTGATTCCTCATTGATTCTCAAATTATTATAGCTTTTGCATTTTTGTAATTTAGAAAGCCTATAGACAACTTAAATGTCATTGACGACTGTGGCATAGTAGGAGCTGCTATCATATGGATAATTTGTTTCCCATGATCCTCTAGAAGATGAATCTTTTGGATATGGAGGCAATGGAGGGGCCTCATTTGATGGACCAAATTTACTGCTTCCCTGTGATTCATCATCTGATATTATTTTATCCCACATTTTGTTAAACTTCCATGCAATAAGTTGTACTGGGGTGGGTTGAATGGCACTCACGTAGCTGGTGTTACTAGTTCGAGTAGGGTAGTAGCTTGTTTGAGAGTTACGATGTCCTGTGCAGACTTCTTCTTTTGTTGCATAATAATATTCTTTGGGCATTACCATTACATCTCCAGCTCTATGCCTAACCAAAATGACTCGTTTGTTCCCTTTGATCAATCTTGGGTGACGTCTTACAACAATATAAACAATAATTCCTCCAACAATAATGCTGCTAATTATAATTAAACAAGCTATGCACCACACCAAAGTTTGTTCACCTATTAGCAGCCAGGCTCGATCAGATTTACAAGGAAGTGTGGTATGTGCCCGACAGTTCACAGGTGATAGTGCTTTTCCTGAATGCATTGCACACATAGTGTAAGCTGTAGCAGGTGAGGTTTCAGTTATCTTAGCTGTGAAGGAGTTAGAAGAATTACTTAATTGAAACTGAGTGAAATTACACTTTATGACATTAGAATTACTAATGTGCATCCAAATCAGAAAATATCCATTTTGTGATATTGTAACCAGTAGTTCGTTTTTTCCATCAAGTTCTTCTATACTGAAATTTTTAATAGCAGGAAATGACATCTGGGTTGTGTCGATAGTAATGTATATACTTGAAGTATTGAAAATGATGGATTTGCAGCCTTTACATGTACATTCTATCTCATTGGTTGGAGAAACAGTTGAGGTAGAAAAGTCAGTACTTGTAGTGTAAGTTTCTGTTGTTTCTATGATTGTGGTACTTTTGGATTCTACACTAGAATTAATAGGACTGACAGATGTTGTTCTATGATTTGTAGATGTCCTTGGTTCTTCAGAAGTCACTGTTGTTCCTTCAGTAGAACTTGTAGTATGCGGTGTTGAAGTTGTCTCTGGGTTTTGTGTATTTTTGTTTGTTGAAAGATCAGTTGATATTACATTTTCAGTAGGTGTAAATGAAGGATCACCTGCATGTGTTGTAGATGCTGTAGAACCAGTGTAAGAAGTTGATGGTTCTTCAGTAGTTGTAAAGAATAGCGTAGAGGATTCAGGTGGCAAAAATGTTGTAGTTCTGATAGTTGTACGGGAATATGGTGTTGTTTCTGTAAGTGCACTCATGGAAGGTATTTCTGTAGAAGACTTTGTAAAAGATTCCGATGACAAAAATGTTGTTGATCTAATGGTTGTAGAAAAATATGATGATAATTCTGATGTTGGTGTACTTGTGGAAGAAGGAATTTCTGTAGAAGATATTGTGGAGGATTCAGATGGCAGAAATGTGCTTAGTTCTTTAGTTGATGGGTAATATGATGTTTTTGTTGTTGGATAACTTGTAGAAAAAGTTATTTCTGGAGAAGACATTGTGGAAGATTCAGGTGGCAAAAATGTGCTTAGTTCTTTAGTTGATGGGTAATACGATGATATTATTGTTGCATGACTTGTAGAAAAAGGTATTTCTGTAGAAGACATTGTGGAGGATTCAGGTGGCAAAAATGTTGTCGATCTGATAGTTGTAGGAAAATGTGTGAAGGTAGTTGGAGGAAGAGAATGGAAGGTGGAAGAAGGTGTTTCTGAAGACTCTGATGTTGTGGTTGGTAAAGATATCAGAGAGCTGCTCATGGTAGTGTTTTCAGTATGTGTAGATGTTGTTCCAGTAGTCGTGAGTAGAGTTGGTATTGGTTTGCCTGTAGTTGTGGTGGATGTAGGAGCCTCATTATCTGTAGTTTTGAGTGTGGGTGCAGTTGTCGTACATATACTGAAGTCTGCATTCAGGATTGTTTTCCCATTGTTATATACAGGTGCTTCACATGTTGGGTCCCCTGGCAGGGAAAGGTTGAACTTAAGTACATTTTGCTGCAGCCATGCCAAATTACAGTCACAAACCCAGGGATTGTTACTTAATTTTACTGTCAAATGCTCGGTGTACTCAATAGCTTTGTCAAAAATTCCTTCTGGTAAACTTTTTAGTTTGTTTTGACTTAGGTTAATTGTAAGACATGGTCTCTTCAAATCAGTACTGAATACATCATTAGGCAAACTACCTAATTTGTTGTTTTGAAGATTAATTGACTGGACTCCTTTAGAAAATGGATGGAAAGCATTAGTTTCTATGTATTGGAGATTTGAATTCTCAACTTCAAGGGTTATTAAGCTAATGAAGTTACTTAATGTTTTGTGTTGCAAACCTATTAAATTGTTGTTACTAATAACAAGTGTCTGTAAAAGGGGCAAATAAGCATTTTCTGTGAAATTTTTCAGAATGCAACCTTTTATTTGAGATCTTATCTGAAGAACTTCTAAATGTTGCAGTGGATTCAAAATTCCCTTTTCGACGTAGTCTATGTTTCCCCCTTTGATTGTGATGTTTAAATTCTGAAGTGCATTTAGACCATTGAAAGCTTTTGATTTTAAAATTTCAATATTCCCTTCTAATGTGAAGAAGGTTATGTTTCTCAGATAGAAATGTGATAAGGCATTGTCTTCAATGGTAAGTGAAATTGAATTTGAAATTATTTTGAAATTATATATTACTACTGGTTTTTTGAACATTGGTAGCCACCCAGATGATATCTTGTTGTCAGTGAAAATACAGTCCTGAAGTGTCAAGTTTTCGATTGATGTCATCTGAAATAAAAAATAAATACCATGTTTAAAACAAAAGTTTACATGTAAAGTAGTACTGCTACAATTGCACTTGATGTTGATTGACAATAACTTTTTAATTTAGTAATGTTTCAGTACATTTATTCATACTTAAAATATTTATTCATATGAATGTGACCATAGCCATAACTAGAACTATTCGTTAGGGTGTGCCAATAGTAAACTTAATGAGCAGAGTTGGGGGGGGGGTGGAAATACAAGTACCAATTTCTTCCTAGGCAACTTTACCTACATTCATTACAAAGTAATCCATTCTTTTGCAATGTAAATTAATTTAGTTTTACTTCACAATACAGATAGAAATCACTTCTTGCTATTACAACAGTACTGACAATCGTGAACAAGTGGGGAGTCATAAACAAGACTGGCATAATGAACAAATCATTGTACTAGACAATTGAATCATGATTCAGTTATAGAAATGAATAGATTTCTTTGTGAATCAATTATGAAATCCGTGATTAGGTTCAAGAAATGAATTGAAACCTATGTGAATCAAAAGTCTTCTCAATCGTGAAACTTGTTGATTCAGTGATTCTTTTTGTGTTTTCAATATTCTGAATCATGGTTCACTTTTTTCTACTACTATGGGTGTAACAAAATAGTGTTTGTTAACAAGGTTACCAATTTGAACAGACAAAAAGTTATTAATTACAGTTTTTGAATGTTGAATTTTGGAAGTTAAACTTGGCTAACTTTGAGTGTGTGAGCAGCGTGCCAACTTTGAGCTATGGTGATAGGCAGTGAAGGAAGTGAGAAAAATCCAGAAGCGTTATGCTATCCCAAAATTTTCCCCTAACATACCTCAATTTAAAGAAGCACATTCCCTCCTTTTCAAAATAATAATTATGTGAATGCAGGATATGTGATATCCACTTGGTGGTGTTTTTAATTAACTTCCTTCATGAGTAACCAACCCTGCTTTATAGATAATTGCCAAGTAGGAGCACAACACAAGACTAGAACATCATGTACTGTCGATTGACAGACCTTTATTTATTTCATATCACGGAAACCATCAATAACAGCAGTGGGTGTCGGCATGCTGACCACATGCCCCCAATCCTGCCATCTGTGGTAGATGAGCAGCAGTCGGGTGGTAGGCCAGGGATATAGAGCCATTGAGTTTAGTTTACTTACTTCAATAAAGATATTTTAAAATTATTTAAGACCTATTTAAACAATATCAAAGTCACAACATTTTGTTACCGAGACATATTTTTAAAATGTCGAATCTAGTGGTGTAGTCAATATTATCATCATAAGTTATAGTAACATTGGCTGCCGATGAAAGCGTACGAGTTGGTGAATAATCATGAAAAGTAATTATTATTTGACTCAAAGGAACATTAACAATTTGTATTAAATAGCCATTGATTTTCAGTGACAGTATGCTATTTCACTAATAGGGATTATTTCATTAATAGGGATGTGCTTTGTTTGACAATCACAATGGTGACTGAAACTACGTAGTTCTAAGCTAAAAACTAAAAAAGTGAAGTTTAAGTGTGTTACAAACCATCATATAAAAAATTTGGAAGTTATTCTTTTTTCTGCTATAACTATTATTATTTGTACTTAATTTACAAATTGTAGGCCTTTCTTTAAAGTTAAAGGTTACCTGTATCACAATTACTCAAATTGCAAGGTATGGAAATATATTGATATGTGTCAATATATCAGTAATGTCAGAGATTTGAAATATAAGTTGTATGAATGCATGCAATATATCAATCAATACATCTTTTTGGTTCTTCTGAATCTGACTTACGCTGTTTAGGCTATATACACCGTGTTTCAAAAAGGACTTTACAACTTTGAAAATTCATATAAATTTATTCAAAGAACTTACAGAGATCATTTAGTTGTCAATTTGTAGAACAACACGCCAAGTTTTGACTCGCGTAGTTCGCTAGTGCTGAAGCGCAACGTAACGAGCGCTAGCGGCAGTTGCGTTAAAGATTGCTGCCTTCACTGGACCCGAGTGTGCTCGCTGTGTGTTTTGGTTCGAAGAATCAAAGTTGGCGACAACAGTTCAGCATAATTTCCGTACCAAGTACGCTAAAGATCTGCCTAGTAGGCCTACAATTTATGAGTGGCATAAATGTTTTGTAGAAACACAGAGAACCATCAACGGGATAGTGTACCTGGATATGTTACAACATTTTTGAAACCACAGATCGATGAGGATGATCAAGAACGAAATGTTTACTTCATGCAAGATGGCGCACCACCCCACTACCTGTCTCACGTCCGGGATTTTCTCAACAACCGCTTTCCAGGTCAATGGATTGGCCGTGATGCGCCAGTTGCATGCCCCCCAAGTTCTCCGGACCTGACACCGCTAGATTTTTTCTTATGGGGATTCATCAAAGATATCGTGTATGTACCTCCTTTGCCTGCTTCTCTACCTGAGCTTAGAGCAAGAATTTACGCCGCCGCTGAGCAAGTTACACCTGCAATGCTACAGCGAGTTTGGGAAGAAATTGACCACCGATGGGATGTGTTCAGGATATCCAATGGAAGCCACATAGAACATCGTTAGTTTGAGGTAAAAAAACTTGATATGTTTCCCTTTAAAACAAGACTAACACTGGCTCTGTATGTTCTTTGAATAAATTTATATGAATTTTCAAGATGTAAAGTCATTTTTGAAACACCTTATGTTCCACAGCCCGGCAATCTGGGTCGCGGCGGTGAAGCCTAGCCTTGCGCTATGCCGCCATCTTGCCTCACCAGAAGACACCCATTGAACTACACGTAATTCAATGGGAAACTATCACGAGAACTTAGATTAAAGTCTATTTTTACAATTTTCTATTGGAAATTTTGTATCCTCAAGTGAACACACTGAAACCACATTGAAAAAGCACGTCGTCTTGCTATTTTTCTCAAGTATTGGTTCCTATTACTTGCTAAAAATCAGGTTTTTGATGTGAAACTTCTTTAGCCGCGGTAGGATTAATTCGAGAGCTTGCGTTACGGACAAAATCGTCACGAAATTAGTGTTATGCTCAAAATCGTAGCGAAATTAGTTTGTTGTGACGGAACGGACTGCACAGAAAACAATCAACTCAATAATTAGGCTTATCCAAAATTTAAAAAAATTCCAAAATTTAAAAAATCAAAAAATTCAAATTAAAAAATCGAAAATCCAAAAGTTTAAGTCTAAAAATCCGAAATTAAAGAATAAAAATAAATTAAAAATATAAAATTAAAAAATCAAAAATTCCAAAATTAAAAAATTCAAAGATCCAAAATTTAGAAAATCCAAATTTTAAAAAATAATCCAAAGTAAAAAATCCAAATATCCAAAACTTAAAAAATAAAAAATCTAAAATTAAAAAATTAAAAATTAAAAAATCCTAAAACCCAAAATTTAAAAAATAAAAATTCAGGGATCCAAAATAAAAAATCCAAAGTTTAAAAAATTCCAAAATTTAAAAAAATAGTCAGCATAGTAAGCCAGCAAGAGAAGAACATCAATACTATTAATAAACTACAGTATTGCTCAATTACAACACGCATAGTGAAATGACAGACATAAATGAAATAAGGACATTATTTTATTAAGACTATATTTTAGATAATTTCCATTCCATTGATCAAAAGAATCAGTATATGGGTCATTCTTCAAATACGGGAAAATTTGGAGTGTCTAAAATCAAATTTCTTTAGTTTGTTTTTAAAATCTAAAAAAAAAGTACTAAAATACTTCAGGGGTTTCTTGATAATAATAAGACACCAGCAGAGCTTAAATGTTTTTTTTTTTTTTTTTAATTTTTTAAAGCCTTTTGAATGACATCCGTGTACATGTGGATGGCAGAAGGCCACATTAATGACTAACTTTGGCAACAATTTGCTTTTCTTTATGTGATTTCATATTTTTCTCAGTTTACTTCAGTTGATTTTGCACCAAATTTGCAAATTTGTGTGCGTACTCCGGAATCAATGTAATTTTAACTAGACTGTGTTTTTATGGTGGGGGGGGGGGGAATCAAGCAGAAATTCATTAAATCAGTTTTAAGATTTTAAGTACAGGTCTTAAGGAAGTATGAATAATACAAGAAATAGCTATCAATGTATGCTTACAGTTATTTATAAAAATATAAAACATTCCTAGTAACTAAAGCATAATATTATTTACAATAAAAAATACGCTTAAATTGAGGTTAAGTTTATTTGCAATTTCTAAATGCTAAAGTAATATATGACTATTTACAGTGTATGAAGTAGTTAACAATTAGGTTATGGTTATTTTCAACTATACAATGCATTCCTAGAAACTAAAGCATGTATAATGCATGAAATGGCTAACAATAATAATGAAAGGCCTACTTACGAATGTATTGAAACGTGTTCCTTTCTTTGTTTCTTTCTGTCGTAGTATGAAAAATTACACCCGAATACCACACAGGTATTCACCATTTTAGAAAAAGTATTTATACTCCTCAGTTCAATTACATTATTAGCTAAAATGCTAAAATTCACATCGCTGTAACACTCTTGTGGCTTGTACTCGATCAGCTGCTACAGTGTAGTAATATGGCGGTCCGTGCATCAACGTGGCTTCACTGCCGCCAATAGTACAGCATACACCATTGCCGATCTATCTCTATATATCTGTGTTATGTTCAATCATAGATTTAAACTATGTACAAGTTAATTATTTTTTTTTTTTTTGCTGCCAACTTAACTACAGTATATTCTATTTATTATTTTTTCTCTAGTTTTTATTGTTAAGTTTTCATTTTAAGTTATTGCATTACATCCTATGTTCATTTACTTTCAACATTAGATTTAGCTTATCATGTTGGCTTTGGATATCTTTCTTTTGTCAGTTCCTGTTTCTGTAGTCAACTTGATTCATATTACTATTTAAATAACATTCATTTTCTAGCTTGTAGAGCTTGGCAAGGCTGAGTCCACTGGACACGAGTAATACTCAAATGAGCTCTCGGCAACTTAGAAGAGTTTTGCGGTTGAAATCATTCGAGGAATGGTCATCAATGTCATGGCAAGGTATCGGCGTATCTCATTTTAAGGAATATACAGCCACTAACAACTTCATGGCGGAGAAAGTTAAGCTCACTTCTTCAGAATGGACAGCCCTCTTGAAATTAAATATAAATTATGCCAACTTGAAAGGAGTTCCTGGAAATCATAGTGAATCGAACAGGACATCCCTTTGTCGCAGATGTGCAAAGGAGACTGAAACACCAGGCCATGTGCTCGGATCTTGTCCCTTCAATTCTCTCCTGATTACCCAGAGGCACCACAAGTTGAAGCATGCACTTACCACCATGTTAACAAAACAAGGATACGAATGCTTTGAGGAAGTCCATGCTATTGATGGGACAGGATCCAATCGCTTTGCCGACATCGTGGCTTTTAAGAAAGGATCACATGAAGCTTACATCCTTGACCCCACAATAAGGTATGAAAATAATGCTGCCGACCAAGCAAACAACGTAGACCGTGAAAAAAAGGATATATATGAAAGCTGTATTCCTTTCTTTAAAGAGAAATATAGGAGGAATTTTGGTGATCGGCATTTTACTGTCCATGGACTTTTATTTGGAGCAAGAGGTACTGTATACCGATCGGTTGCTGACGTACTTAGGAAGCTGGGACTGGACTTATCATCCTTAAATCAGATGGCAGAAAACATCATTGCTGACTCAGTGGGCATATTGCACCACCACATATATAAGAATATATAGTAAAAATTGTTTAATATTTTATTTAAACTATTGTTTATATGTTACCCATTTTTAACCATCATTTGAACTATTGTCAAAAGTGATTGATTGGTATGCTGTGTCTATGGCAACTTGCTTGAAGCAAGCAGCTCATTTTGTTCAATAAAATGTATTCTCTCTTCATATTTGATTGTTATTTTTTGTATCCAGTCTTCAGGATACACTTCTTGAGCAGTTTATATGCGTTTCATATTGCTCATTGACTTGACTTCCTTCTTCTTCACTTCAACAATTCCATTTTACTTATACATGAAAGGATTCATGTGTTTCTCTGGTGCTTCAGATTATTGAGATATAATTTGAACATCAACTTTCATTCATTCTATTTGTAAGGATAACATATCCTACAGATTCTACATTTCTTCATCATATGCTTCAAGTAAGCAATACTTCTAGTGCATCAAGAAATGTGCTTGTCTTTCATTCAACTTATGCCTGGCAAGATGGCGTTCTTGTGGTGTTTTGCTAATTGCTAAATAGCTGGGACATCACGACATATATGCTCATCCTTACAGCAGGTAAAGATTCTGCTAATTTCAATTTATACGAGGACATATACTTCACTTCAAGTAAGTTATCAATAGTATTACTAGAAGTGGCTTCAATTCTCCATTCATCTACGCATTAAACATCGATCTTATTGTTGAGATTTAGCTATCGTTAAATAGCTTATACATCAGACTTAATATTCAGTTTCTCATATTGAAATCTACTTCTACAAGTGTCACACTTCACGGACACATAGGCTATATATATTTATTCACAAATGTGATTTTATGTGATTTCAAGACTGAATCTTCAACTCCATTATTTACAAACTTTCATTCAATCTCATGCGTTAAGATGACTCACATATTACATCAAACATAAACTCTACATACCTGAAGATTGTCAACCATTGTATGGATATATAAATGCTACATCAAGAAGACTGTTAGCTGAAGACCTACTATCTTCGTTTTCAACTTTGTCAACCAAGTGAAAGTGTATTTGTTCGTGTGCTTAGCTTATGATTAAATGTTATGTCTTATATTCAAGGTTTCATTGAGTGATGTATGCTATAAAGCTTATTCATTTCATTTCCTCCATTATGGAGGTGGTCCTCCGCCAGAGATCTTATTAATTGTGGTTGGCACGGAAAGTGTTAAGCACAATTAAATTTACAATCTCGTGTAGGTATTAGGGACTTTTACAGTCCGCTATCACATATAATACGCCCCCTGATCCTACATATGGTCCTCCGGGCCGGATAGAACTAGTAAGATTGTATTAATAGGCCTAGCCTACATCTAGGATAGAACTAGTAAGACTGTATTAATAGGCCTAGCCTACATCTAGGATATTACCAGCAAGACTGTACTAATAAGTTATTCCTTCATTTGGTTCTTCTGACCATAATCAAACTATTAAGATTGTAATAATACAATAATACTCTTGCATCATTCACCCTCTGTGTTACAGACAGACTTGGATGGCATACAAGAGCCTTCTTGTTTTGCTCACATTCATGTATGCATTATTATTTTATCTCAAGAGATATATATTGATACTTAAGCAATTAAAGATTGACTTAACATTGATTTGTGCTCTGCCATAAGCATTTGAGCCATTTGCCATCACTCAGTGAAACTTCAAAGTGTACTGTATGATATATATGTCAATTGTAAACATTGTGACATCATTGTAAGTCACAGACACACAACACACTCTGTCAACAGTACATTAACACACAATTCTCTTACACGAACACGATTCTTAACGTTCTTCGCAATTCAATACTCATCTTATTGCAAATAATTGCAATCATTCTCCTCTATCATATATTTCATTGTCTTCTTGACAATAAGTTGTCCAAAAGTTGAATCTCATAGGCGGGCAAACGGTCCTGTTCTTCTCGCATACTATTTCACTTGCATTGCTTCCTTGTATCCCGGCAAGCGGGCAAATTTCTATATTGTTTTCATTCTTCGTATACCTATCTTTGAATCATGGAAGATCAAATATTAAGACAGGTCGAAGACCTCAAAAGAAAACGCACTCCTCTTAAGGCACAACTTACACGTCAGTGTAATTATGTCACTGATCTTAATGAGTCAGGTGAACTCAATCACCAACAATTATTGAAGCGTAAAGACATTCTTGAAAAAACATTTGATAAGTTCATACTAATTCAAGATCAAATAGAAGAATTTCAGCCAACAGATGCTGAAATTAATTACCATGAAGAAGTCGAAAATGACTTTATCGAAGCTATTTCTAAACTAGAAACATTAATTAAGATCGCAGAGTCTAAGATAGAAACTCTTTCTAAACTTGCTGAAACGCAGCAGGTAATTTCAAACAAGATTTCTGAGCTGCAGCAAATCAAAGCTCAACTATTCACTCAAGTTCAAGTAATATCAGATTTTACTGTAACTCGTGAAATCGAGCTACATGCTTTGTTCTCTCGTAGAGACAAACTCAAACAATTATTTGAGAGTTTTGAACTGGTTCAAACCCAGCTCGAACAACTCCATGCTACGAATGCTGAGGCCAACTCTCGTGAAGAAGTTGAAACAGCATATTTCAAAACCATCGCTAAAGTCGAAACATTGATTAAGATCGCGGAGTCTAAGGCAGAGACTTTAGGTAAGCTCGCAAAGCTCAGACAATTAAGAATACAGCTCTTAAACCATATTCAAGTTATAAACGAGCTTATGATCGAGGATCAGGCATCTTACTTTGAAGGTATTAAGAGATGTGCTGAACTCGAACAATCATTTCAGCACTATCAAGCTGAACAGTCTTCAATTGAAGACATTGAATCATTCAATGACAGGCAAATTCAACACTATGAGCTTGAAGAAGCCTATTACAAAGCACTTACTAGACTTGAAGCTTCCATAAAGGCAAACAAGCAAATATACGATCCAGATCCTATGTCTGCGCCTAGTCCGCAACCAGTACTGACTGAGCAAAACCACGTTTCTCTTCCAAATTTACCTGAAATAAAATTACCGACATTTTCAGGCGATCCCACTATGTGGCTAGAGTTTCGTGACACGTTTACATCCTTAATACTGCAGAATCAGTACGTGTCTGAGATGGACAAGTTTCAATATTTAAAGTCATGCTTAACCCCTGAGGTTATGACTATTATACATAATATTCCTGTCAGTGCTGCCACATTTAGCATTGCCTGGCAAACTTTGTTAGAGCGTTTTGACAATGACAGACTCATTGCTAATGCTCATTTAGAGAATTTATTTTCTCCCCCTTCTATTGATAGAAACTCTGCTGATTCGCTCCAGAGATACTTAGATCATTACATAAGTACTGTCCACGCGCTTCAGTCACTGCACATTGATATTGAGCTGACTGATCTTATTATCTCAAAAATAATACTGGATAAGCTTTCTCCAGCTATTATTAGAGATTGGGAATCTTCGCTTAAAGCTGATAAGTTTCCATCACTGAAGGACTTATTCAGTTTCCTTGAGGCCAAAGTTCGAGTCATTCAAATGACTGACTTAGCTATCAAGTCCCAGTCGAATCAATCTCCAGTCAAAAATGTGACTGCGAAATCTAATAATAATTCTAACAACAATCGTAAGTCCACTGAAGCTAAGAAAAAGTCTTCGTGGTCTCAACCTATTTGTATATGTTGTAATCGCCCTCGTGATCATGAATTATTTCTCTGTGAAGCATTCAGAGCTTTCGCTTTGCCCCAAAGATTTGAATTTGTGAAACGCAACAATATATGTAATGTCTGCCTGAGAATAGGTGGTCATTCACAAGCCTGCTCTTCTTATACTTGTATGAAGTGTCAAGGTAAACATAGCACTTTGCTTCATCCTTCAAACGCTCCCATACCAGTAAACCCATGTGCCATGCTAAGAAGTGGTCCAGCTACTTCAAAGATTCTATACCCTACAGCAACTGTGTTAATAGCAGATGCTAATGGCGAGTACATTGAGACTACAGCCATTCTTGATTCAGCTACGACTTGTAATTTAATTACAGATAGATTATTTCAACGCCTCAAACTTAAACCAACTCCTCATAGAGAATATTTGCAAGGAGTAGTGTTTGAAAAGCGCACTCTCTGCAAGGTAGCATCTTTGTCACTGAAATCTAATGTTTCTGATTGGTCATGCCAAACGAATGCTTTGGTTATTCCATGCATAGCTACTTGTAAGTTCCCTCGTGCTTACATAAATACTGACAATTGGAATATTCCAGCTAACTTGAATTTAGCAGATGCTAAATTTAACCAACCTAAGTACCTAGATTTGCTCATTGGTACAGAGCTTTTTTCACAAATATTGTTATCAGGCAAAATCATGGCTGATAATCTGCCTGGCATACATAATTCAGAATTTGGTTGGTACTTTATGGGTAAAGTCCCTCAACCTGTTACTTCTTCGCAGCATAGTATTCCTATGCAAAGTACTGCTTCTAAACATATGAGTGTTTCTAAGCAAATGACTTCTCACAGCAAAACTAAAGCAGCTAATAGGCGTGAGAAGCCTCGTGTCAAGCAAGCTCATTCTAATCGCTCATTTCCTAGTTCTGACTCGTCAATCGATTCAAACTACTCTGCTTTCTTGCACTCAGAATCAGCTGTGGATGAACAATTAGCTAGGTTCTGGGAATTAGAAGCTGTCAATAATTCTGCTCCATTCCATGATGAATCGGAATGTGAGAAACATTTCTCTCAAACTACCACCAGAGATGACTCTGGAAGATATATAGTTAAACTTCCTTTTACTGCTCCGCCTGAAACATTAGGTAGCACAAAGCAACAAGCTTACAAACGGTTTCAGCTCTTAGAAAAAAGACTGTCATCCAACGAATACTTACGTACTGAATATGTCAAGTTCATGCAAGAATATGAGGATTTAGGTCATATGCAACGAGCTGACCACATTACTAATGCTCCTTGTGAATACATTATTCCTCATCACCCAGTAATTAAGCCTAGTAGCACTACTACAAAGGTTAGAGTAGTCTTCGATGCTTCAGCTAAGTCATCCAATGGAAAATCCTTGAATGACATTCTAGCTATAGGTCCTGTTGTGCAGCCTGACCTATTCTCTATTTTGCTCAGGTTTCGACTTAATCCAATAGCATTTACTGCGGATATCGCAAAGATGTACCACCAAATATTAGTTCATCCAGAACACCAACCTCTTCAGCAAATTATCTGGAGAAGTGCTCCCACGGAACCAATCAGTGTTTACAACTTGAAAACGGTTACTTATGGTACCGCTCCTGCTTCATTTCTAGCAACGAGATCTCTAAAGCAGCTCACCATTGACGAAGGTGATAAGTTTCCCTTAGCTTCTCAAATAATTAATAATTCAACTTATGTAGACGATGTAGTGTCATGTGCTGCTGATATCCATCAAGCACAAAAGATGGTATCAGAACTTCTTACATTGCTACCTCTTGGCGGTTTCGAACTTAGAAAATGGACGTCTAATGATCCACGTCTTCTGAATAATATTCCAGTCGAATTGCATGAAAAACAAGATATTCATTCATTCGACGAATCTAATGACAATGCAATAAGAGCATTAGGTCTTTTATGGCAACCCTCAAGTGATCTGTTAAAGATACAAACTTCAATAGATCCTTCCAAACCATTTATAACTTGTACCAAGAGAACTCTACTTTCTTGTATAGCGTCCATATTCGACCCCTTAGGTTTGATATGCCCTATTGTAGCTCATTGTAAAATGATCTTTCAATCGTTATGGAAAATGACTAACACATGGGATGAACCCATTCCAGATTGTGTAGCTAAACAATGGCTATCAATCCATCAACAATTACCTGACATTTCACAAATAGCTATTCCAAGATTAGCTCTCCCTTCAGAAGCTATGTTAATTCAAGTACATGGTTTTTGCGACGCGAGTCAAAATGCTTATGGTGCATGCTTGTACCTGAGATCTATTGACAGTATTAATAAAGTAACTACTGTATTACTTTGTGCTAAGTCTAAGGTAGCACCTATCAAACTAGTTACCATACCTAGACTTGAGTTATTAGCAGCTCACTTGCTTGCTAATCTGACTCATAAAGTTGTACCTACGTTACAGTTAAACATTGCTAAAACATACTTATGGACTGACTCTAAAATAGTTTTGAGTTGGCTCAATCATTCGCCCACTACGTTAAAGACTTTTGTAGCTAATAGAGTAGCTGATGTACAAGAGTTAACAGCTGACTATTTATGGTCTCACGTCTCCTCTAAAGATAATCCTGCTGACTTAATAAGCAGAGGTTCAACTCCTAATGAGTTAATTCATAATGCATTATGGTGGTCAGGTCCCTCTTGGCTATCTAAAGAAGATTCCACTTGGTCTCATAGGGAACCTATCAAACCTATTCAAGCACTTCCAGAAGTGCGGATTTCTGCCTTTCTTCAAAGTCAGCCATTCAAAGTTTAAATCTACTCTTTTTCACATAATCTAATATATTTTAAAATTATTTTCAAGAAAATAATTTTGCGGGCAACTTATGTTCAATCATAGATTTAAACTATGTACAAGTTAATTATTTTTTTTTTTTTTGCTGCCAACTTAACTGCAGTATATTCTATTTATTATTTTTTCTCTAGTTTTTATTGTTAAGTTTTCATTTTAAGTTATTGCATTACATCCTATGTTCATTTACTTTCAACATTAGATTTAGCTTATCATGTTGGCTTTGGATATCTTTCTTTTGTCAGTTCCTGTTTCTGTAGTCAACTTGATTCATATTACTATTTAAATAACATTCATTTTCTAGCTTGTAAGCTATTATTCCTATTCATTGTCTTTATTATTCATATTTGATTGTTATTTTTTGTATCCAGTCTTCAGGATACACTTCTTGAGCAGTTTATATGCGTTTCATATTGCTCATTGACTTGACTTCCTTCTTCTTCACTTCAACAATTCCATTTTACTTATACATGAAAGGATTCATGTGTTTCTCTGGTGCTTCAGATTATTGAGATATAATTTGAACATCAACTTTCATTCATTCTATTTGTAAGGATAACATATCCTACAGATTCTACATTTCTTCATCATATGCTTCAAGTAAGCAATACTTCTAGTGCATCAAGAAATGTGCTTGTCTTTCATTCAACTTATGCCTGGCAAGATGGCGTTCTTGTGGTGTTTTGCTAATTGCTAAATAGCTGGGACATCACGACATATATGCTCATCCTTACAGCAGGTAAAGATTCTGCTAATTTCAATTTATACGAGGACATATACTTCACTTCAAGTAAGTTATCAATAGTATTACTAGAAGTGGCTTCAATTCTCCATTCATCTACGCATTAAACATCGATCTTATTGTTGAGATTTAGCTATCGTTAAATAGCTTATACATCAGACTTAATATTCAGTTTCTCATATTGAAATCTACTTCTACAAGTGTCACACTTCACGGACACATAGGCTATATATATTTATTCACAAATGTGATTTTATGTGATTTCAAGACTGAATCTTCAACTCCATTATTTACAAACTTTCATTCAATCTCATGCGTTAAGATGACTCACATATTACATCAAACATAAACTCTACATACCTGAAGATTGTCAACCATTGTATGGATATATAAATGCTACATCAAGAAGACTGTTAGCTGAAGACCTACTATCTTCGTTTTCAACTTTGTCAACCAAGTGAAAGTGTATTTGTTCGTGTGCTTAGCTTATGATTAAATGTTATGTCTTATATTCAAGGTTTCATTGAGTGATGTATGCTATAAAGCTTATTCATTTCATTTCCTCCATTATGGAGGTGGTCCTCCGCCAGAGATCTTATTAATTGTGGTTGGCACGGAAAGTGTTAAGCACAATTAAATTTACAATCTCGTGTAGGTATTAGGGACTTTTACAGTCCGCTATCACATATAATACGCCCCCTGATCCTACACCCTGTATTGAAGTGATGTTAAATGAATGATACCAGGAATAGCGCTACTATACTAGAAAGGATTGAAACGTAAGAACTGGCATTGTTAAATATTCATGTTGGAGCTTATACCATACGGCGTACACATGGGCGTACGGTGAAATTTTGTTCGGGAGGGGTTCAATGTAAAGTCATCTTAGCTCCATGTCCTTGAGCACATTGTGAATTATTACTTTTTTAAATTACTAAACAATTGTATTGTGATAATTAATACACTGTAATAAATTAATATACAGCTCAATCTTTGAAACTGTTTTTCTTGAGATTTCTATCCATTTCTCGTTTAAGCTAGAGTCTATAAATAAAAACTTTCTTTTGAAAAATTATCATAATACTGTATGGTGCAAAGGGCACGTTTTTAAAGTAATCTGTAAATCCGCTGGTGGAAAAGTCCGATTAATGCCGATTACTTCATGATAATTTTGTGATGAGCTCGTGTTTACTGTTGTCTTTACAAACAGGTTGATGGATTTCGGCGGGAGTATTCAAGTTGTCGTTTGACATATTCCAAAGGGATTTTTGTTTACTAGTAATACATGACTGTTATTAAGCTGAAGAACTATCAACACCATGAGGTTTTGAAATTTGAATCTTAAATAAATTACAATAAATCTTAAATAATACTTTGATATGTACGAAATTGTAAAATGTATAACAACCGAATCAGAGTTTTTTTATTTTTTATTTATTTTTTTTATTAATTTAATTATTTTAAATTTCGTTCCATGATTTATAGTCTTCAAAATATTGCAGATATTTCGGGAGGGGTTTCAACCCCCTGAACCCCCCCCCCCTTACTGTACGCCCATGGGCGTACATACCTATGGCCAAATATTTAGTATTGTACATGGATAAAAAATAAAATAAAAACTACTATGGAACAATTCAGCCTATGTCAACTTTGCTCCATACAGCTATAATACAGTTTTGTATTGTTCCCCTAAATATAGAAGTTAAATTGTATGAAGTTTATGTAAGATCAGCATTGCAACCTAGCCTGGGCATATCCTACCCAAACACATTTCAATGAACTTCCCATTATTCAAAACAAGACACTGAGAATCGTAGTCAGCTGTTATGAACAGTATATACTTGAATACTTCAAATATATAGTTTAGAAATGTTTAATTCTTAAGGACTGCATAATAAGAATAACTAAGAATTTGTATATCTCTACAGTAAGAAATTGAAATCTCAGTACTCGATTAGGAGCTTACATACTTGTTTAATGACAAAACTTAAAACCCTTCTACATATACTCAAATAATTAATTCACCATAATATTACTACCTGAAGAGAAGAAGTTATAACTCTCAGTTTGTGTGTGCTATGTGTAATGTTTTTTGACTTGGTGGAGTCTTATTCATTTAGTAACATTATAAATTTTATATAGATATACCATATATCTAACTTTAACTACAACTTTATCATATATGATGAGTGATGACTGCTGCATGATGTCATTATATTAATAAATATCTTCTGGGTAGCTGCCTTTAAATTAAAGGATGCCCGATAGAACACAGCATACTGGTTAGCAACAATAATTACAAATTATAAGCAAATATTTTGTTGTACAAAACATTTCGTTTCAATATAACTCAATTTAATGGCAGGTAGGCTATCCATAAAGGTAAACTTT
Source organism: Ectobius pallidus (assembly GCA_964059195.1). Lineage (NCBI taxonomy): Eukaryota > Metazoa > Arthropoda > Insecta > Blattodea > Ectobiidae > Ectobius > Ectobius pallidus. Next base: position 129,183,276 of record CAXKWD010000002.1, read on the forward strand.
GTTATAAGATAAAACTATAGGCTACAATAATATAACAAAAATACATACAAATATACAGTGCTCTTTTTTTTCTGGGGTACACAAGGCTATATATATGCCTTTAAGATTTTACCACTTTCTTATAGGAGAAAATTATTGATTTCCACAATTTTGAAATCTGGAGAAATTTGTGCTGAACAAAATATCGAGAGTGAATATACTTATTGTTTGTATTAAAGTACCTATTTTCAGTGTTATGTTCATTATCTATACCATGATTACCGAGAAGTGGGGCCTGACATTAGCACTGTGATTGAAAAAAACAAGTGAGCACTAAGGCACCGTTGCAATAGTAACCATGACTTTGTTGCCAGTGTTACTGTTTCAACATTACCACGTGGTTGTATTCCTTTCTTCTTGGATTCAAATTGCATTTATCTGCATTAATGTTTCTGCACATGTCATACTGTCTCTGCAGGGTGTCCACTGGTCGGGAAAATCCGGGAAAAGGCCGGGAATTTCGTATGGTCGGGAAAATCCGGGAAAAGTCAATGGATTTGTTAAAATATCCGGAAAAATTCAAAAAGTTGTGGCCCACATAAAACAGGTGAAAACGAATACAAGCTTCCAAAAAATCTCAGCTGCTCTTCAAGATAAACTTCTCCTGCCAAAAATTGCTTCCTTCTTATCTTTAACAGATAATTTACAACCATTTCTAAAAGAGTTTCAAGGTGACACTCCAGTGGCCCCTTTCCTAAATGGTGACCTCCTGAAAATTGTCAAAAAAATTCCTGGGCCGAAATACAGGCCACCAAAGATGGCGTCTCAGATGCCATTTCTCAAGTGTGATTTTCGGAAAAACTTTAAAGTGCTCTATTTCTGGAACAGTTTAAGATATTTTGTTGTTTCTTTTTTATTTGAAAGATAATGATGATCTGCTTCAAATGATATCGTAAGTTTGGAAATGCATGTACAGGGTGTTTTTTTCTAGCCTTCTGATTTTTTTGTGATAAATCACTTTTTTTTTTTAAATTCTGATTTTTTTTACCAAACAGTACTACATTCTCTGAAAAGGAGATTTTCCAATTTTCAGTTTAACAGGTTTTATAAACAATTGAAAATTTTGCCATAAAGTAAGAAGTGTATGGAAAGAGTTGTGAAAGACGACATTCTAAAAAAGACTTGTCTTCAAGAGATCGACCTCAACAAAATTGAACATTTAACAGCCCAAGATGTTGACCTTGGTTATGGCACATGGTCTGCATTAAGAAAGTGTCGTGAACTTAAGGATTTAGACGTGTTAATATTTCGAAGGGAGTGCAGAGACTGTCTGAAATGTGTTGTTGACAAGCTGATGGAGAAGTCACCTTTGAAGTACCCCTTAACTCAGGGTTTGTTTTTTAAGAGTCCAGACAAAATTGTCTTCACTCCAGACGAGGCTGTTTCACAGATGGTATCGACAATGGATATTTTGATTCAGTCGAGTTTGATTACTCCCTCTGTTGCTCAGAATGCAGATCATGAGTAGGCCTATAAGGATCTTATTTCGAAGGAAACTGCAGCAGTTGAGTTCAAATCTTACTCTAAAAACACAAGGTTGGACAAATTTTGGATGAAAACGCTTGATAGTTATGACACTCCTAGTTTAAGGAAAGAAGTTTGTTTATTACTTCCAATTTCACATGGAAATGCTTCAGTGGAACATGGCTTCTCTGTGAACAGTGACATTTTGGTGGAAAATCTGAAAGAAGAATCCATGCTTGCTCGGCGCTTGGTCTATGATGCAGTTGCTCAAGAAGGAGGTTCAGAACATCTTTCCATCAATAAAGGCATAATGCTCTCTATGAGAAATTCCAATGCAAGATACAAAGAAGCACTCCAAACTAATAAGTTGAAACGTACTGAAGAAGACAAGGCGAAAGCAGAAAAAAGGAAAGAAAATTTTCTGGCCAAAGAACTAGAAGAGAAGAAAAGAAAACTACTCTTAAGAGTCCAAAAAAGCTGCAGCTGCTCTAGATGAAAAAAATAAGTTGCTGAAGAAAAAAATAAGTGGGATCAAAAGTATTTTCTAGACAATAATAGGCCTATATGAAGGTATACTTAATTTATTTTACTGTTCCTTACTTTGTATCTGTTATAGCCTAAGTAATTATTGTTTGCAGTTACTTTTGTTACTAAAAGTTTTTCTTATTTAATGTATGTATAATCCTATAATTATTCTTACACAGTTTTTAGAAAGTGCTTCATAATCATATTTTCGTCGGGAATTTCTGAAACGATCAATGAAAATCAGGGAATAAGTCGGGAATTTCTTCAGCATTACTTGGTGGACACCCTGCTCTGGCTTTTCTGCAGTTGTTTTTCATGCATTATATTATATGTGCCCTTGTGAAAATTACTCCTCTTATATACATGTCAGATGATCAGCAATATCCTGCAGTAGTTCTGAGGTTGGTCACAAACCTGCCAGGCCCTAACACTCGAAAATTTTAAATTTAACATTTTCTGGTGAAAGGTGCAAGAAACCTGTAAGCAAATCATAAAGTAAACTATAGCTTTTGGGTAAAATATTGATGTGTAAGAACAGATTCCACATCAGAGGACTTAAATTCGCATAACCTTAAAATGCATATTCTGTGCGATTCCACTTTCATTCTAACTATGAGGTAAGTCTGGCAATATTCCATCAAGTCAAAATTTAAAGTACCCCTTAAATTGGTTTTAGAAAAAAAGCACTTCAAATATATAATACTAACCATATAAATGGTATTGGCAGAATATTTAACATAGTTGTGGCTACATCCTCAAGAACAGAATCTGGAATGCGAAGTGTGTTGCAAAATATATGACACATTCTTTTATAGTAACACATTTTTGTATAGTAACCCATGTGTCAAAATGCAAACCCACACTTCTGTGTATCCCTAAAATTTATATTTGTTACAGTCTTTGCTCCTACCATAGGTAGAAAAAGTAGGCTGTGTTCGACCCCCAAATTTGAAGTTTAGTTTTTAACATATACACATTTTGATATCCCCTGAATTCAAAAATACTATTTTCGGAAACATGTTTATATGTGTGTGTCTGTGTATGTATCTGTGAACAGCCTAGTTCCAGAACAGAAAATTATATGAAAACAAAATTTTGTATTTGTTCTAAGTACCTTCTGAAGTTATGACATGAAAATTGGCGACAGCTTTCTATTAGGCCTACTCTTATTTTTAAGGGGACTGTACACAAAGAAAATTTCGTTTTTCGCGATTTTCTCGAAAATGCTCTAATGATTTTGTGTAAATTTGCATGGTGTGCTTATATTAAGAGCTAAAACTTTTATTTGAAACTTTTTTTAATTCTCTGAAGGTTTTTATTTATTTATTGATTTTTTATTTATTTATTTATTTAGATCTTCATTTACAACCTGTGTTTTACCCTGAGGGTGTATTGCAGGATATTTAGTCTAAATATACATAATATTTACATTGTATAGCATAAAACACAGTGCCTGAGTTAGTGTTCCAGGAAATTAAACAAAATAAACATGTTAAGGTTTTAAGGAGTGTCTTGTAGATTTCACTTATAAACTTGATTGTTTGTGGAGATGCGATCACTTTTCGTAAAACTATGTTGGGGTTCCTCATATAAGGTGGCTTATTTTTGTCTTGTAGTTTGCAGGGGCATAGTAGGTGTAAACTTATAGTTGTTTGTTTGTCTTCTGAGCATGGTATTTCGGTGATTGTGTTTTTCCAAATTTATGCAGGTATTGCAGGAATTTTCCTTGGTTTATAAGGAACTGTGTGAGTATGAATGTTGGATTTATGACTGTTCCCTTTCTGGTATGTATATTCGGGAAAATTAGTTTTGTGTGAGAGGCTTTGGAAGGGTAGTTTAATCCACCCACTGTTTCTAGAAACTCAGTCTTGCCTGGTGAATAATAAAGCTTTGCGTGAGGTTCAATATGGCCTCATCAGAATGTGAAGTGAGAAAGATGTATTGCTCAAGCTTAGGGTACAGAAAGTTATGTGAGTGCATTGTTAAGATAACATAAAAGTGATGAACACTTGATAAAAACACTTAGTTATGATAGTGGTTAAAAGATCGGTTAAAAAAACAATAAAAAACACATAACCCAAGACGTTTCAGCCCGCCCTCCAGGCCTTCCTCAGTCAGACTGATAATAATAATAATAATAATAATAATAATAATATTTATTTGCTTGTGGACATATACATGTTTTAAGCATCGTCAAAAGCTAATTATGTATTGGTGTATATACTTCTTTAATCTATATGCAAATCCACTCTCACACTTATACAATTCACACACACACTCATACTGTTCAATCTACATTCACACTTATACTGTACAATCCACATTCACACTTATACAATCCTTACTCTCTATTATACAAATATCACTGAACTTATACATTAATTATCATTCATATACATTTACATACAATTCCTACAGTATTATTACAATACTATTTTGCTCATATAGCTTATCATATCTAGAGTCTACAGCTCGTCTATCCTATATAAACTCCTCTCTATTAGATATTTCTTAAGTTCTTTTTTAAATCTTTCTCCTTGTAGTGTTTTTAATACTACTGGTAATTTGTTGTATAGTATTATTCCTTGGATTAGTGGATCTTTTTCTGCAGATTTGTTTCTTATGTATAGCCTGTGGAGATTTTCCCTGCCTCTAGTGTTGTAACTGTAGTAGTTGTTATTTCGATTAATACTGTATCTATCGCCTTGTAACAGCAGAATTACTTTGTAGACATATAAAGATACTACTGTTAGAATATTTTCGGTTTTAAATTTAGATTTGCATGATGCATATTTGTTTTGCCAGATTCCTCAACAGGTAAAGACCTGAGCTAATTTTATTACATATGTATTGTATCTGATTGTGAAATTTTAGATTCTGATCCAGTTGTAGTCCCAAGAAATTAGTACATGTTACTGGTTCTATTTTCTCCGCTTCTATTGCTATATCAATTTTCATATTACTGCTTTTGTGTTCGAATATAATTAGTTTTGTTTTTCCCAGATTAACCCTCAAGTTATTTTCAGTGAGATATTTGATCATTATTGATGAATTTTCTATAATGCTATTTTGTAAGTTCTCCGGTTTATTCCAGATCAGTAGGGATGTATCATCAGCATAAGAAATTGGTTTGCAGTTTGGTATTTTAGGGATATTATTTACGTATATGAGAAACAATAGCGGACCAAGGACCGAGCCTCGTGGTACTCCTAGTGTAACCGTATCATATGCCGATGAATATCTGTTTATTCTGTTGCCCTCTCTATAACTTATTTCTGTGCACTGTTTACGTCCGATCAAGTATGTTTTTAATATGTCTAGCATTTTTCCTCTTATTCCGTAATTTTGCAGTTTCTTTAGTAATGTATTATGACAAACTGAGTCGAATGCTTTAGACAAGTCAAGAAACAGTCCTATCACTTTCTCATTTTCCTCTAGATGTAGTATAATCTCGTGAATAAGATCCGTCATTGCTGTGATTGTCGAGAAATTTTGTCTAAAGCCATGTTGTGTCGGAATGAGTACCTCATGCTTATTCAGAAACCTTATTAATTGTTTAGCTAGTACCTTTTCAAATAGTTTAGCAAGAACAGGTGTGAGTGTTATTGGTCGGTAGTTGCTTTTATCGTATTTATCTCCTTTCTTGTAAATAGGTCTGACTACACTAATTTTTAGACATTCTGGAAAAACACCCTCCCCTATGGAAAAATTTAAAAGATAAGCTATAATGTTGCTTAGGGCATTACTACATTTTTTAAGGATTTTAGTTGATATGCCATCCCATCCCGAAGATGTTTGGCTTTTAAAGTTAGAAATTATTTTACTGACCTCTTCTTTGCTTGTTGGTGCTAGATATATTGTATCTGGTACATATCCCACCCTGTCTTCTGTAACACTATCTTCTAGTGACCCCATTCCATCCAGTCCACTCAGAAAGTATGTATTAAATATGTTACACACCTCTACAGGTGCCGATATAGTATTTCCGCAGTGGTTTAGTACTGTATTTTCGTGTTCCTTTGTGCTTCTACTTTGGTCTTTGATTAAGTTCCAAGCTGTTTTTGCTATATTTGTAGATTCCCTTATAATATTTCCATACTTCTGTGACTTTAGTGATGCAAGAGCTTGTGCATATTGTCTCTTCAGGGTTTTATACATCTCCCTATAAATATTACTGTTTGTCATTCTGTAAAATTCATACATGCTTTTAGCTTTTTCTCTTATAGTCCAGGCAACGAACGAAAAATAGAAAAAAAAAATCGTGTAGTTTTGAAATTTTGCAGAGATGTCGGAGGGAGTGTCCCGAACAACATACTAAAAGTCCCCGAAGGTGGGGGGTGAGCGGGGGGCAGGGGGGCCCGCAGAAGGTCCCAGTTTTAGGTTTTTCGCTTATATCTAAACAACGGTGCTTCATAGAGGAAAAATTTCCATATACAAAATTAAAGCTGATAAAATTTCCTACAAGACAGATCCTACACATTTCTTTCTATTTCAAATAGTTTTCGAGATATCCGCCAACGAAAATAACAAATTTTCGAAGAAAGCTCTTTCGCCTCGCGCTTTTCGACACACTTTGCCTTCTAGCGCTTCAGTCCTTAGGTATACAGCAATGTTCTCATGAAAGAAGTTGTAGCGAAATAAATTCGCTTTAAAATGAGTAGTCATTTGTTATTATTTATTGAAATGTTCAAAAGTTATAACAATTTAAAGTTTCGGTCATATTTCGAGATTTCGAAAGAAAACCGTACATCGCACTTTCTCTATATTTAGGGGTAATACATTTGTATATAAACTGTATATTGTGTACTTACATCACGGAACAAGTGGATAAATATAAAAAAAACCATTAAAGTTGAATTTATTAAAAATCCGATCACGGTACAAGCACAGGACATGTAATGGAAAATACATTATATTTTAGGCAAGAAAGGAAAAGTGGGCACAAAAAAAATCATGTAGTAATAAATTTGGCAGAGATGTGGGGGAAAGTGTCTTAAACAACATAGTAAAGTCCCCATGGATAGGGGGTGAGCGGGGGGTGGGGGGAAGTTTTGAATGTAATTTCTCACAGTTTTCCCTAAACACACTAAGGCTATGGGTTCTAGCAAAAAACAGTTTATGCACAAAATTAACTACATAAAAGTTCTTATAAAATTGATCTGAATGATATTTTTGTGGATTTAATGGTTCAGGAAATAGAAGGATATGAAGTATGACAGTTCTGGATATTCTGTTTTAGATACACCTATATATTATATTTTTTAACAAAAATGAAAGGAGATGATAATTTTTGCCAAGCAAGCAAACTAGTTCTTAGAAAAATATACTTACTAATGGTTAACGTCACACATAAAACTCATTATCGTTATTATTATTATTATTATTATCATCATCATCATCATCATAATTATTATTATTCTTGTTGTAAAGCTTAGCCGTTCTATGTTACGTTAAAAAAATTACCGGTATTTTGAAAAATGGTAAGGAATTAGATATATTGAGATATTGTAAGAATAGTAGGCCTACCTATTACTTTAAATAAATGTTTACTTTTCTATGTGGCTTCTGAGAATATTTGAACATCATATTTTGTCACTGTGCAACTCGGTGTGGTGGCAGATATGGATGCCGAAAAGCTGGTATTAAATGCTCATCCGTTTGTGGAACCTGTCATAGTACATGCACCAACTAGTATACCATTAGAAGAAGAAGAATAAGAAGAAGAAGAAGTTTAAAATTGATGACGTCCAAGCAAAATAAGTTGTTCAGGCACTCTTTAATTAATGTTGTATATGTGTATAAATGCTGAATGTTGATAGAACAATATAACCCTAAGTTATCATACGATGTACTAGGATTCCAGTGTTGGAGACTGAAAAAAATAGAAAACTATACATTTATTTCAAGTACTATGTAGGCCTACTAGGTCTTATAATTACTAAATATATCTAACTCTTCACAATTTTTCCAAATGAGATTTTATAAGAAAAATATAATGGATAATAGGCCTGGTTTATACTTCTTATAACGTACACTCATACCATGAGATTTTTGTAAGCTTTATAATAATAATTATAATAATAACAATGAGTTTTATTTTTCATGTTTACCTTAAGTACGAATATTATTCTAAGAACTAGTTTGCTTGCTTGGCATCATGCTAATTTAATTATCATCTCCTTTCATTTTTGTTAAAAAATATAATATATAGGTGTATGTAAAACAGAATATCCAGAACTATGTCATACTTCATATCCTTCTATTTCCTGAACCATTAAATCCACAAAAATATCATTCAGATCAATTTTATAAGAACTTTTATGTAGTTAATTTTGTGCATAAACTGTATTTTGCTAGAACCCATAGCCTTAGTGTGTTTAGGGAAAACTGCGAGAAATTACATTCAAAACTTCCCCCCACCCCCCGCTCACCCCCTATCCATGGGGACTTTTACTATGTTGTTTAAGACACTTTCCCCCACATCTCTGCCAAATTTTAAAACTACATGATTTTTTTTGTGCCCACTTTTCCTTTCTTGCCTAAAATATAATGTATTTTCCATTACATGTCCTGTGCTTGTACCGTGATCGGATTTTTAATAAATCCAAGTTTAATGGTTTTTTTTTATATTTCTCCACTTGTTTCATGATGTAAATACACAATATACAGTTTATATACAAATACATTACCCCTAAATATAGAGAGAGTGCGATGTACGGTTTTCTTTCGAAATCTCGAAATTTGACCGAAACTTTAAATTGTTATAACTTTTGAACATTTGAATAAATAATAAAAAATGACTACTCATTTTAAAGCGAATTTAGTTCGCTACAACTTCTTTCATGAGAACATTGCTGTATACCTAAGGACTGAAGCGCTAGAAGGCAAAGTGTGTCGAAAAGCGCGAGGCGAAAGAGCTTTCTTCGAAAATTAGTTATTTTCGTTGGCGGATATCTCGAAAACTATTGGAAATAGAAAGAAATGTGTAGGATCTGTCTTGTAGTAAATTTTATCAGCTTTAATTTTGTATATAGAAATGTTTCCTCTATGATGCACCGTTGTTTAGATATAAGCGAAAAACCTAAAACTGGGACCTTCTGCGGGCCCCCCTGCCCCCCGCTCACCCCCCACCTTCGGGGACTTTTAGTATGTTGTTCGGGATACTCCCTCCGACATCTCTGCAAAATTTCAAAACTACACGATTTTTTTTTTCTATTTGGTGTTTTTCGACGTTTATTGACTGGACTATTATTAATTTAACTTGATAGGGTACACTTACTTTCTGGATTTTTTTATTATTTTGTCTCTTTATCTTTAATGGGCAATATGTATTAAAGTGCTTCAAAAATATTTCATAAAAAGCTTCCCATTTCTTATTTGTGTCTTGTGCTAGATACACTGTTTCCCACTTTTCTTGTGACAATATTTCAACCAATTGCATCACTTTGTAATCAGAAGTATCTCGAATCCTTGTATACTCTGGTTCCTTAGTTTTAACATGGCAATCAAATATATCTATTACTTCGGCCAGATGGTCTGATACATGAAATTCTCTAACAAAAGCTGAGTAATCATTATGATTTAGATTAGTTATTATGTGATCTATGATTGTTGAAGAGTTTTCTGTGATACTGGTTAGTGAGTGTATTGCCTCGTGTAAGTCATAGCTAGTTAATAGGTCATTCAGTTTTTCTACATTATTAGTATTGCTTCCCAGATTAATGTTAATATCACCTAATATAACTATTTTACGATTACTTTTCATAATTTTTTGTAATAATTCATTTAGGCCCTTTAAGAAATCATCAACCTTTGAGTTTGGAGATCTGTATATGCCTATTATATATATGTCCTCATTAGGCCTACCAGTTAGAATTTTCACTCCTACCATTTCACATTCCATTTCGACACTTAGATCTGTTACTACTTTTAATGTTACATACTGTAGGTTGTTTTGTACAAAGATGCCTACACCACCACCTCTGTGATCTTTTCTACAATAGCCACATGCTAAGTTATAATTAATTAGTTTTGTTAGTTGCAACTGTTCCTTATTCAGTCCATGTTCGGTTACTACCAAGACCTCAGATGCACTTGTATGCAACATGTCCTCTAATACTTCTACCTTGTTGTTGATATATTGCACATTCTGGTGAGCAATTCGTAATAATCCAACTGGTATCCTACTTGTGGCTTCGTCTAGGTTGTTTCCACTATCTTTTGGCACTGGCAGTTTCCCAGCTGGAGAGTCATTTCACTTCCTAGCACTATCTTGGTATCACTTAGGCCTATGGATCACTTCTTTCACAAACGGTCGTGTTGTTCAACTGTTGTTGTTGTTGTTGTGGTTCGTCGTTGCTTGTATTGTCCTCAAGTTCACGTTCTCTGTATCTGTTGCTTCTATAGTGTTCCTGTATCCACGCGTTGGGAATGTTAAAGTCATTTTCACATCTTGGGGAAATACAGGGAAATTTAGGTAAGGGTCTTTTACTTCGCAAATTCTTAATAATGCTTAGCCATGGCTCCCCCAAATCCTCCTCATAGTTATTGAGACAGATTTCTCCACTCTCCGCGATGTGGGAAGCTTCGCAAATTTTTCTGCGGATCTTGTCAGCTTCAATTTTTAAAATTTCGAAGTGACCTATGCTGTGACCTTCCCCAACCATATGCTGGCTCAAACCAGTATTGCACTTCTTGTTTCTTACATCTCTTTCGTGTTCGCGTAATCTAACACTGAAGGTCCGGCCTGTTTCCCCGATGTATATCTTTCCACATTCCTTACATGTGATGGAATAAACGCCTGGATTCTCCATTCTTTCTTTCTTGTTGCCAAAATATTTGTATTGTGCGAAGCATTTCTCTATTGTGTTTATGGGTTTATATGCTGGTGTTAGGTCATGTTTTCTCAACACTCTACCTATTTTATCTCTTGTATTTGGAATATATTTGATGGATACATATTTTTTATTATTACTGTTAGCTGTTGGAGTTCTTTCATCGTTTGAGTCGGGTGTTGTCATGTTCAATCTCTTCCTTCTTTCACTCTCCCATAGTTTCAGAATTTCACATCTTCTGTACCCATTTTTTACTGCCAGTCTAGAAATTTCTTCCTTTTCTCTATTCAAGTCTTGAGCATTGTTGCATAGGTTAAAAGCGCGTGAGATAAAATTGTGCCAAATATTTACCTTGGTGGAACGGTGGTGTGAGGATGTATTGTGTAAGCTTATATAAAGTTCCCCTTTATTAGGTTTTCTGAAGACTCCTACCTTTATGTTATGGTCGCTGATTCTGATATTCAAATCTAAAAAAAATTAATCTGTTATTTTCAGCTTTTTCACTTGTCAATTTTAACCTTTGGTGTACCCCATTGAAATCTTCAACCATACTTTCTGCTATGTCATTTTTTGCCAAGACGAATATATCGTCGACATATCTTACGTATGTTATTATTTCTTCCTTGTACTTGTTAACAATGGGCTTTTCTATGTAGTCCATAAAAATGTTCGCTATGTAACCAGATACGGGGTTGCCCATGCTGAGTCCTTCTTTCTGCTGGTATATTTTGTTGTTAAATTGAAACACATTGTAATTTGTGCACACCTTGTACCATCTATAATACTCGTTGATAACTTACTATTCTATCAACGCCCCTCTCTGTCAACCACTGAGTTAGAATCTCACCCGCTAGTTCACGGGGAATACTGGGGTATAAATTACATACATCAAGGCTGAACATAGTACTTCCTTTAACAGCAACAACACCTTCTAACAAATTTCTCACTTCATATGCATTGTTTACCGACCATTGAGTGTTCGGCATTATCTCCATTAGTCGTTCCACCAACAGTTTAGCCAACATGAAGGCTGGGTGATTATACATGGGGACGATCGGACGCAATGGGGTCCCTTCCTTGTGCAAGGGCAGCATGGGCAACCCCGTATCTGGTTACATAGCGAACATTAATCAGTCTGACTGAGGAAGGCCTGGAGGGCGGGCTGAAACGTCTTGTGTTATGTGTTTTTTATTGTTTTTTAACCGATCTTTTAACCACTATCATAACTAAGTGTTTTTATCAAGTGTTCATCACTTTTATGTTATTGAGATTTTAGTGGAAAGTAGGACCACGCATTTTATCTTTTACTATGCATTATTAAGATTTTATTTGGGTCGAGTATCCTTCGGGGATGCGATACAATGTGGTAAAGACTTTCTCTTCATTTTTACATCCGATTCACAAAAAGAGTATGTCACATTATAGTAGAGGCATACTTTTATTTGAGCACAAGAAGTTATGTGAGTTTCACATAAGATTTTTTTTTTAATACTCAATGGTTGTGCAATAAATTCCCCTCTTATCTTCATTCACTTGCTCTGTTGATCCTGCTTCACTGCATGTAGTATGCCTATAATATAAGCCTAGCCTGAGAGTCAGTGGCCAGAACATCAGCAATTTTTATTCCAGATTACTCAGATACACAAAGTATAAACAGTCTTGTCAAATTTAAGAATGCCATATGAATGTTAAAATGGACAAATTTTTCTTTTATTGTTTTTCCAATATAAGCACTAGATTCTTTCATGAACTCTTTGCTTTGGATGAATGATTTGCTAGAATTGTAGCTATTATCTTTCACCATCTCTCCAACATGTATGCAACTTTAGGCCATAGGCCGCACAAACTGGAAGGTATTAGATTCGTTTCCTGAAGAAGTATTTGGGATTTTTAAATTGACCTCATCTTATTGGTGGCACTATGGCCCTGGGGTCAAATCAGCTTCCAATAGAAATGAGTAGGCCTACCAGGAGCATTCCTAAGGGTAAAAACGGCATGTGCCTAAGTCTGATAATCTCACTTCATTAATTTGCCAAATGTCTAAAAATCTGATAACTTCAACCCCTGAAACCCTAAAGGCCTTTAAGACCCATATAGGGAACACACACCCTGACCGGAAATTTTTGTACCGTAGTTATTTCTCAGTGTGTTCATTTTAATAAAGATAAAACTATTATAAATGTAATAGGCCTAACAAAAATGCTTTAATGTCATTAAGGCAGGGAACAACATTTCCCATTGCCAGATCACCATTGGCGATCAGAGTACTGGGACAAGCAACAAAAATTCATTTGAGAAATTGCTGACTTATTTACTTTTATTACTTTAGTTTCAGCAATATTTTAGGTTTGATATTTAGTTTCAAATTTGACAGTAGATATTGCCATAACTGCCACTTTGGGAATGAACAAAATGATTGAATATTTGTATTTACTCAGTAGCAGTCAGAAATATCTGGAAGATACTGATATATAATTTGAATTTCCCATGCGACTCTAATTGGTTTTGGTTCCCTGTGCATTAGCCAATTATTGCTCTAGCTCCTCTAGTTCAAAAAAAAAAAAAAAAAAAGTAGTTCGTGTTTGATTTTTGTGCATAAGAGCCATTTACAGTCAATTGAAACTTCAAAAATATTTAGTTTGTTTTAATAATTTGCTGTAAATTAGTCTGTACCACAGTAGCGGCTCGTGCTCGTCAATGTAGGTGAAGCACAAATCAAGGTTTGCAAAGCTCGTGTAAATGCATCAACAGTAGGAAATAAATATAAGTCCGATATTCTCCCGTAAGATCCCATAGTGTTCAAGGGAAGAAGGTGGTTTCGTTATTTATCCCTGCCATCAATGCACATATATGTACGTTATTATACGTTATATGCCTATTTCTTACCTATCTTTTGTACGGTATATCAAGTTGATCCTCCTCTCCTTCAAGGCTGCAGATTACGAATAGCATTTAAAAAGACACTGAATCCAGTTTCATTTCATGACCAATGAGAAGGCATGGCCAACAGTATTTTTTTTAACGTAACCACTGGTGCTGTTTGTACCATGAAATTTCCTTGCCAGCCTGAGAATTTAACTTTTTAAAATTAATGTCTAAAACTGGCTGAGGTCTGCCTAGAAACAATAGATCTCTCTTATCATCTTCCCTCCAGCGACTAAAGATTTTGTATTAAAGTGCACACGGTGTCTTGAACGGATTCATTTTTACATTACACCTTATTAGTCCAGTCACCAGGTACTGAAAATTGGGTTTGCCTGGAGAAAGGTCCGAAGTTAATGATTTTTTAGTATGTTGTATATGGGTATTCTGAGGTGTAGAATCCAAGTTTTCCAATTCGAGAACCTTGTGCTAACTTCAGGGCAGCCGAAAAACCCCGAAATTTTTGGGTTTTTTTTTCAATGTTTTCCTTATAACTCCTAAACAACGAATTTTATATGTAAATACTCTATTATAAAAATTAAAGGGCAATAAATTTTCTACAATTTTCACTGTTTAAACATTTTTTAAGTCGAATACGTACCGAGTTATGGAGCTTCGAAGTTTTGAGTAATGTTTCAAAATATTGAAAAACTGCAAAAAATGCAGGATTTTCCCTAGTAAATTTCATCTTCCAACATTTCTATATGGATAATAATAGTAGTAATGGTAGGTGAATCTAAATTAATAAATTTAACATCATTATCCCTCTCCCCCCCCCCTGTCAGGACGTTCTGTTGGGCGATTTCCTTGAAGGCCGTGGAACGGTTTACAGTCCAGTCACCAGGTACTTTTGCCTGGAGAAAGGTCCGAAGTTAATGATTTTTTAATATGTTGTATGTGGATATTCTGTGGTGTAGAATCCAAGTTTTCCAATTCGAGAACCCTGTGCGAACTTCAGGGCAGCCGAAAACCCCCGAAATTTTGGGGCTTTTTTCAGTGTTTTCCTTATAACTCCTAAACAATGCATATTAGCCTAAAACACTCCATTACAAAAGTTAAAGGGCATGAACTGTTTACATGTTTTCTAAAACCAAATATGTACCGATATATGGCGCTTCAAAATTGTGAAATTTTTTTAAAATATCGAAAAACTGCGAAAATGGAGCATTTTTCATAGTAACATTCATCTTTAAACATTCCTGTATGAATAACGTTCAGTAACCCCATTCTTAATGAGATGTTCATTTAAGAATAAAGTACACAATAATCGATACATAAAAATGTATTTTATAACAATTTTTACTACATATGATATGTGGATATATTAACTAAGTAGAAGATGTGTAAATTATTACAAATTTCCATTAATATTGATTGATAAAAGCATTGATCTCTTTGCTCCCGATTGGCAAATCGGCATCATCTCTCAGTAATTCCTCCTGAGCAATGATCTTATCGATGATGTCCTCCTTTGCTGCCATTTCAGCATTCACTCCTTACAGGATGAAGACCTTGGCAGCAGAAAATGTGTAGTAAGTGACCTGCACAAGGTTGTATGGGGTAAGACTACATCACGCACATTCGAGTCAGTGTGCAAGACCTACGTGGACTAGGTACAGAAACACTTTGGGTATAATGCCATAGTAGTATTCGATGGATATCTTAGTTACGTCGCTTATCAGAACACCAAAGCAGCTGAACGATATCGCCGGGCTTTGCTGCAATCGTCCAGAAAATTTGTATTTTCGTTAACAACGGCCGTTACATTGTCGCAAGAAAAATTTTTGTCCAATGACACGAACAAGAGAAACTTTATTTCAATGCTGATGACTGAAATGGCAGCAAAGGGCATCGAAGTTAAGCAGGCAATAGAAGATGCTGATTTCATGATAGTGAAAACTGCAATATCTAAGGCTTCTGACTTCGATAATGTTACTATCACAGGTGAAGACATCGATCTATTAGTATTGCTGACTGGATTAGGCTCTTCTCAAAAGAACGTTTATTTCCAAAAGAGTGGGAGAGGTAATACCCCAGTGTTTTGTATTCGCCAGCTTCAATACTCAGGATATTCTTTTCCTTCATGCAGCAAGCGGGTGTGACACTACATCAAACCCATTTGGACAAGGAAAGAAGAAAGTTTTCCCTATGTATGAAAAAAAAAGTTCTCTGCCTGACATCGTTAGTGTTTTCAAAGATAACGAAGCAACACCATGCCAAATTTCGGAAGCAGGGGAAAAGTTTCTTGTGATACTGTACGGTGGTAACATGGACACAGATACTCTGGATGATCTTCGGTACCGAATATTTTCCAACTCCGTGTCAAAATCCAAATTCAACCTTGCCAGATTGCCCCCTATACGAGACGCTGCCCGGTACCGTTATTTTCGTACCTATCTGCAAGTGCAGACGTGGCTGGGCTACAAAAAGTTACCACCAGTTTGGGGCTGGACTTTAACGAAACGAGGGCTGATCCCTATAACAACGACCATGGATGCAGCTCCAGAAAAGTTGCTGCACATGATATAATGCAAGTGCATGACAGGGTGTAGTACCGGGGCTTGCAGCTGCAAAAAAGCAGGACTCCGATGCTCAACCATCTGCAAGAATTGTGCAGGAAATGCTTGTGAGAATTCGCCTGAAACCGACATCAACGAGGAAGACACATACATTGAGTGCGACGAGGAGGATGACATCATCGATGAGATCATTGCTCAGGAGGAAGAGGAATCACTGAGAGATGATGCCGACTTTCCATTGGGACCAAAGAGATCAAGGCTTTTATGAATTAATATGAATGACTAATTTGTAATAATTTACATATTTTGTACTTAATTAATATACCCACATGCCATTACATGTATTATACATTTTTATAAAATTCATTTTTATACATCGACAATTGTGTTCTTTATTCTGAAAAGAACATCTCATTAAGGGTGAGGTTTCTATTGTGTAGGTTATTGAACGTTATTCATATAGCAATATTGAAAGATGAAAGTTACTAGGGAAAATCCTGCATTTTTTGCAGTTTTTCAATATTTTGAAAAATAACTCGAAACTTCGAAACTCCATATCTCGGTACGTATTCGACTTAAAAAAACGTTTAAACTGTGCAAATTGTAGCAAATTTATTGCTCTTTAATTTTTATAATAGAGTATTTTCAGATAAAACGCGTTGTTTAGGAGTTATAAGGAAAACATTGAAAAAAGCCCGAAAATTTCGGGGTTTTTCGGCTGCCCTGAAGTTAGCACAAGGTTCTCGAATTGGAAAACTTGGATTCTACACCTTAGAATACCCATATACAACATACTAAAAAATCATTAACTTCGGACCTTTTTCCAGGCAAAAGTACCTGGTGACTGGACTATATGATAAACTCATATTCCCTAACACAATTAAACTGGAAACAAAAACTGAATTATACAGTAACTAGCTTAAAAGACCCGGCGTCGCCCGGGTTTTTTAATTTGTAATTGGAAATGAACTTATGAAGGACTTTCTATTTTTAAATTCTAGGTCCTTATACAGATATTTATAATCTGAAATAAGAAGAACGACTTATTACACTCAAACTATTCCCTCAGAAAACTCTTGATATAGTTCTTTATGGCTCATAGAGCATGTAGAATTCTGCATCCTATCGCTTGTACACAGCAAGCCTGGTAGGGGTTCATATAAGAAAAAACAGAAATTCCTGTAACATAAAATTGTAATATCGAGGCGGAAAATTTTATTTCTCACTCTCATGTTATCATAAAACTGTTTTAGGGATGAAATTGAACAGAAAGCAATATCACTTTCATACTTACCATAAAGCCTTTTTGGGGATGAAATTAAACAGAAAGCATTGTCACTTTCATACTTTTCTCTCCAAAAACCTGCGATATAATACAATAATATACACATTACCATACCTCGTTTTGTTTTCTCTATGTCCAGGGTAGAGAAAGTTATGTGATTCCACTATTTTAGTGGATTTCATTCTGTAATATTTATTTATAACATGAATTATTTTGATAACTTCTCTTATTTGTCAAAAGTGCATTTCATTTGTTTTTTCCAAGCCCACCTGATACCATTTGGCAACAATATATTCTGTGATTTGGAATTGATAATTCTATGTAAAAAGGGATTAAGTATTTTCAAAAACATTTAATTTTTGGCATTTAGAATCAGAATTTTTCAAAATCCTTTCTTAGTGAGCACCTACATTATGAAACGAAGGTAGGCTACTGTCAAAATTCCAAGTCTCTACCTGTTATAGTTTAGGCTGTACGTTGATTCCTGTCATTCAGTCAATCAGTCAGTCATTCATTCAGTCAGTCAGGACAAAGCCTTTTATATATATAGAGATAAAGTGAAATAACTTGTCTTATATATACGTTAAGAACAATTACAACTGGTAAATAAGCGCCTGGCACATAACACGGCATATAACAGACTGATAATACTGGTCCCGGTGGGAAATGCATGTTACCCTGAATAAGACATAACAGTAGAATGGCTATGTTCAAGATATAAAACTTTCTCTCCAGTTGCTTCCATGGTACAGTACTATTAAAATTACTCAATAAGCGGGATTCTCAATTAAGAATCTGCAAAAATGTAGCCAACAGAAAGAGAAACGGAGGAAATGTCTCCTTATCCTACTTTTAAAAAAATACAGGGTTATATCAAAATGCTCTCTGGGGTTTTATAATGCCACTACATCCAAACTACCAGACATGCATTGATGCAATAAGTACCAAAAGAAACAGCAACTGTGAAAGTTTGGTTTGCCTCCTACAGATAAAATATAATCAAAGCTCTATTTATTTTACTTTGTATGAAGACTGCAGAATTTAGGAAAGAAGTGTCTTTCAGACGGTCCTAGGCAGACAGACAAGTAGTCATAACTCTATCAGCTTAGCTCGGTAGGTATAAACAGCAAGCGCGAAGCAGGCCAGAAGAACAAAAATTCTCTTCATCAAGTATCACAATATATCGGGAGAGGGTGGAGTGCCGGGGGAAATTTTCTACCCGTTGTCATAGCAACCGATGTAAACAAAGAAGACCAAGACATGCTGGAAAGTTTGTTCTTCTGCCAGTCCATTGGTGTTCTGTGATCGCCATTCTGGTGACTGTTGGAGGAACTGCGAAACGCTGTTTTTGCATCTTCTCTTGTGCGAACATTCAAACAATATATTACTGAATTTCAACTTATGAAAACTACAGTAAAAATGTAGTAATACTAATAAATAATAATAATAAGTATATGAATAATTGTAAATAAAACTAGAATAAAATAAGTCGCATCTTCCCTTGAATAGCTGCTACTGCTGTACCATGCAAAAGTACCCATTACATTAGTATGTACAGAATTTTTTTTGTTAAATATGGGGTGGATAGTTCATTTAGAATATGTTCTTTATTTATTTACTTATGTATACGAGAGTCATTCAATAATTAAATAGACAAATTATTCTGGGGAAAAACGGTTGGTAGTACAAGTTTGATACATTTAGGATTTTAAGTTGGCATCACTGGGATGAGTTCTAATCAGCTGATGGTTCAACATCGCTCTGTTTATAACCTCAAAATTAAGTTTAACGATGTCAGGTCTTCTTGAAAATTCCACATTGGTTGAACAACATTATGTGATTCGTTTTTTGATTGCTGAAGGTGAAAAACCAGCTAATATATACTCTAGAATGACTAAATTGTATGAACCGTGAAAATTTTTACAAGTGGGTAGAACAGTTCAAAAGTGGTCGAGAATCAGTAACTGACGAACACCGTTCTGGCCGGCCTGTTGAAGTTGCAACTTCCTCACTTGAAACTCAAATTGTTTGGTCCACTGAAGGAGGCATTACGTGGGAAGAAGTTCCAGGATAACGAGGATGTCAAGAAATTTGCGGGAAATTGACTCCGACACCAAGACAAAGAGTTCTTTGCAGCCGGTAAAAAAAAAGCTAGTAACCCGTTGGGACAAGTGCATAAATGTCAGGGTTGGAATGTTTAAAACAAAACGTTTAAAACAAGTATTTCTGTTTTTTTAAGTTTGTTTAAAACGTTTTAAACAACCTGTTTTAAACATGTTTTTTTATCATATGTTTAAATCATTTTTTAATTGCGTGTTACATTTAATTATGAAGACAATTTACATTTTGTCAAGTCAGTGACACCCTGTTAGTGTTGTAAACAAAACAAATAAAACAAACAAACAAACAAAAAAACAGGGCCAGAATACCAAAAAAATCATGTGAGGTTGTGTCTTTTGTATCCTTTTCCTCCAGACTTCTCTATCCTTTGCCGCCAGCTTCCAGTTTCTGATTTCGAGTAATTGATTTGAATTTTTTCTGACTGCATCCTACCATCTATTTTGTGGTCTTCCTTTTTAAAGAAAGAGATTATTAATATTAAATACTGGATGTGTCAATTTGGCGACACTGTAGTAGGATATCCCTTGTTAGTTTGATAATGTAAGGCGGCTAAGGCCACGTAAAGCATGGTGAAAGTCAATTATCAGTTGAGCAGTAAAGGCAGTAATTTAACAGTAGTTTGTATTATTTTATTAATCATGAACTATTAAATCATAAACAAATACTACTGGTACAAAATGTATTTTCAAATACTATTAAGTCGACTCGTAAATCTTGAACATCTTAGCACAGGGTGTCGTTAGCTTGACAAAATGTAAATTGTCTGCATAATTAAATTTAACACCCAATTAAAAAGTGTTATAAAGATATGCTAAAAAATGTTTAAAACAAATTGTAAATGTTTTAAACATTTCAACCCTGGAATATATATATATGTGTGTGTGTGTGTGTGTGTGTGTGTGTATAATAGGCCCTATACATTAAAATGGTTGTTTTAAACAAAATTAACAATTTAAACTTTTTTTAAACAAACAACATTGTTGTAAACCTAAAAACCGTTTAAAAAAACACGTTTAAAACAACCAACATTGTTGTTCACATTAAAACGTTTTAAACAAAAAAAGTTTTTTTTTGTTCTTTTTAAAAAAATGTTTTTTTTTCTTTCTTTTAAAAAAATGTTTTTTTCCAACCCTGATAAATGTTGATGAGGATTATGTTGAAAAGTAGGAAAAATCTTTTGTAAAAATAAACGGTTTTTTCTCCAGGTCAGTTTGTCTCTTTAATTATTGAATGGTCATCGTTATATCTTTTATATGTAGAGAACAAGTAGGGGAGCAGGTTGTTCTTAATAATTCCCAAATGGCTGTAATACTATAGCCTATTTTACGTAGCCATAATGGAGAATGACATTTGTGGTTTGGCTACTGCCTTCAGACTTGAAATTTCGTGATCTGCATTAAATAATAAAATACTATTAGAGTAGAACTGGGACAAATAACTGGATAATGGTTAACTGCACAAACTGTTAACTGCAGAGAAGATAAAACAATTATTGTTATTTGAACATATGGTTAATTGAATTTTTATTTTCATCAATATGGATTTTTTTTATGCTGATTAACTCTTTGAAGGACGCTTGCATATCAGTTGTAACCACTACTGCTATTCTCTTTATGGGGCAGAGGTATTTTCCTTGAAACCTTCATTTTCATTTTCTTTTGCACATACTGGGGCAGTCGCTTTGCCTTGTAACCACCTCCATCAAGCCTCTATGGTTACTCTAGATCAGCGTTTCTCAACCTATGGTCCACGGACAACTGGTGGTCCGCGAAGATGGTGGAGATGGTTCGCAGACATAATTTAAAAATATCATAAAGCAAGTGGAAAGTAAAGAAGTAAAACTCCGGTTTTAATATTTTTCCAATTCAATAACTGTGTTTCAGTCGAATTAAAAATATATATATATTTAGATTTATTTCGTTATAATGACCTATAATTAATTCCTCAAATATTAAGAATTTGGGCCTACATATAGCCTACTTTTAAAAATGGGATAAAAATTAGGGGTCCGTAAAAAAATGTTAAACATTTTAGAGGTCCTAGGGTTCAAAAAGGTTGAGAAACGCTGCTCTAGATCATTGGTTCCCAACCTTTTATATATGGTGCCCCTCCTTTGGAGCCCCCAGAATATTCCATGCCCCTGTAATTATTTATTTTTCTTTTATTTATTTATTTATTTATTCTTGCTTGTTACAAAGAACTTTGATAGTCTACAATCCACACTTTATTAAAAGAGGGTTATTAAATGTAGAGTAACACAAAACCATAGCGTTTCAAAGGATGTAGTAGCTGAAATAGAAATTTCTTTATGCCTAATGTCTTAAAATGAAAATCTTGAAAATCTCTCATGCCCTCCCAGGGAGAAGTGCCCCCAGGTTGGAAACCACTGCTCTAGGTGGAATAAAGTAGTTACAAGTATTTTGTTAGTACCATTGACTCACAAGCAAAAGTTAAGTTATATTGTTGGTACCAGGTTCCCGTAATTTCTTATTGTGTGATGTATTTTATTGTAAATGCATTTTTAATATTCCTTATGTTTTAATATTATTACAACACTGGATGGGAGGTGGTTAGCTTATGAAAAATATCGGTAGAACGTAAGAGGTGATTCTTAATCTCTCGTGGTCATCATTGACACTGTACACTGTTGAAACGAATGCACATTGAATATCTTTATAGCCTACGTGGCAACACATCTATAAAATTGCGGTGAATTACTGGAAGTTCATATCCCTTTTGTTAGATGTTGGTTGGATAGGTCTATACAGCATACTTCAGAGCAAATTGGAGCCTTTTGTCACTATGAGATGCCTTCACAGTAACCAGAATAAAATGAGATAGCTCCATCAGCTGCATTATTGTAACAGAGGTACTAGTAGCAATTACATCGGCTGAGAGGATTCTTGACTTAAAGAAGCTTTTGAGGAATTTGCATTTCCAATACAGAAAAAAGAGCAAGATGGGTCAAAGCCTGTCAATTGTTCTTCACTTCCATCTTGCAGAGGTTCAGTCATGTGTGATGTTCAAACATTCATCATTCCGAGTAAAATCTTTAAGCGATCTTGAAACTGCTCATTATGGCAGCCATTGTGAGTCAACAGTCATTTCAGGTATTTTGATTTTTTAAATCAACGACATTCTTTCAGTTCAAAAAGTAATTTTTAGGGTGGCTAATGGAGCTACCTCATTTTCTTATTGTTAATGTAAAAGCACTCATAGTGATAGAGGACTCCAATTTGTTCTGACGCATGCTGGGCATCCAGCTATCCACCCAACATCTGACAAAAGCTATCTGAACTTTCAGTAATTCACCGTGATTTTATAGATGTATTGCCACTATTTTTTATCCCAGCGTATGTATAAATAGATGCTTCTTTATTCAGGAAAACTTGAATCATCACATTCACTAAGATAACGAACGGGTGATATGGGAGGCGGCTTATATAGTCGGCGCACAAATGTTTTAGACAGTGGGATGGGTAGATACTGTTAGCTCTAGAACCGGTCCTGAAGTAAACAAGTATTTCTGCCTCACTCTAGCGCATTACTCGTATATCTACTTAGGAGTGAGACAGACATACTTGTTTACATAGGACCGGTTCTAGACCTGACAGCATCTACCCATCCTACTGTCGAAAACATTTGTGCGCCGAATGTATTTGTAATAGCTGAATATATGGACAGGGTCAAATTCCGCATTTACAAGGCATTATCA
Source organism: Ectobius pallidus (assembly GCA_964059195.1). Classification (NCBI taxonomy): domain Eukaryota; kingdom Metazoa; phylum Arthropoda; class Insecta; order Blattodea; family Ectobiidae; genus Ectobius; species Ectobius pallidus. Next base: position 129,206,700 of record CAXKWD010000002.1, read on the forward strand.
GTTTGATAACACCACAGATAAATTCCGCAACATGGATTTTCAGTCCATTAATACACATAGACAATTTCCACACTACGTGGAGCAGGGAAATGAAAGAGGTGACATTTTCTTGACCTCTTTTTTCCAGGCTTAGGTTAAGTAGGTAGGGGACTGGCGCACCCCGGTAACAAATACGCTGAGAATAATCCCTTACGGGAAGAACTGAGGTCAGTGATAACTAGAGGGCGGATTTTTGCATATTAACATGTTTTATTTTATGAGTAAAGTGTTTGCAAGTAACGGAAATATGCGTTTCGTGCCATTGGGGAGCGATTAGGAAAGTTATATAGTGCATATTAGTGAGTGTACATTTCACTAATATGTGCATATGGATGTACGTTTTTCACTTTGTTGCAATGTTAAAATTACAGTTGCCTATATAATTTAGATAACGAGTCAGACACATAGGCCTAATGTTTAAAACGGTCAGACATCCAACCCCTGAAAAGGAATTTCCCTAAGGCAGAAGAATATCTGATAACATCTTGTGCTAATAAAAACCTGAACCATTTTTTGCTGTGTAGTTAAATGGACATTAAACTTTTGTCCGGAATTTGGCTTCCCGGAATATATTTTTCTGTAAAGCACTTTTTTATTCACTTGATGTACTTGTTAATTATTATATGAAGTCGTCAGATACCTAATGTAGGCCTACCTTATTTTAGTTAATGTTGATTTGCCCGTATAATTTTGCGTTTGTACTTAATTTTGTAATCCTCGCTGGGCTTGATCATAACACTTGTTTATTTATTTAACAGAGTTATGCCCGCTTACGTTATCATATAACTTACATTAAAACTCATCACTTCTTACGGCGGTATTTTACTTCGCAAATTGGCGGCTCTTATCTTCACAAATTTTAACTTCTACACTTGCTCGTGGAACATTGCTAATTAAGAACGTTAATGCGGATTATGATTTTCTTAAGGTGACTATTACCGGACTGATATAATTATTTCAATTTCTAAATGCCTTTTCCGAAATATCTCACGCTGGCCGACAAGCACTGTCCATTGCGAGTTCTATGAGATTCTGGGGCTTCTGCTTATTTTCTATGGCTTATATTATAAGATTTGTCCGTCGCCGTGGGTGAGTCGGTAGCGCGCCTGCCCAGGTTCGATTCCCGGCCGGGTCGGGGATTTTTCAGCAGTGAAAAATCCCTTTCCCGGGTTCAGGACTGGGTGTTTGTCAGTAGGTTAAGATAATGCACATTGTGCGCGATTCCTTAATTATTAAGTGCCAGTATGGTACTTTATGAGATTGTGTGGGGGACGAAAAATTGTCTGTCTGTCTGTGCGTCTGTACGCACCATAACTCAAGTACGCTTTTTAGGATTTTCATGAAACTTGGTATAAACATTCATAATGTCGATGGGAAGAACCCTATTGATATTGAACCAAATCGGTTCACCGGTACCGGAGTAATGCCCAATTTAGTGCCTATTTTAATTGATTATACGGATACGCTGATAATACGCTGTAACGGATTTTCATGAAACTTGGTATACCCATTTATGACGTCCATGAGAAGTGCTCTATTGAATTTGAACCTAATCTGTTGACCGGTACCGGAGTAAAACCCAATTTAGTGTATATTTTAAAGACGCGGTAACTCAAATACGCTTTACCGGATTTTTATGAAACTTAGTATACACATTTACAATGTCCATGCGAAGACGTCTATTCATAATGGATAAAATCGGTTGATCTGTTTCGGAATAATACTCAATTTAGTGCCTATTTTATGGCAATATACGTATTCGAAATAATTTATAAAAAAATGAAAATCAGTTATCTTGACAACATAGCCTATTGTTTTACTGTGATCTTATAAGGCCTTGGAAATTAAAATACAGGTAGCTATGACAAAAAACACTATTGTTTTACATGCACTTATCCAACTAGACCGTTAAAATGGCCCAGGTGGCCGAGATGGTAGACCTTTCTTCTTCCGTAAGCCCTGCTTAATGAATAAATCTGGAGCTTAACTTGGAAATCAATTTAAAAAAAAAAACATATTCTGCATATCTTAATTGCAGTCTTAACTGATTAAACAAAAACATACTGGCACTTTTTTACATCAGTTTACCTGATTTTATTATATTATAAGATTTGTTGGCCACGGTGGCCTAGAGATAGTGTGCCCGAAGGTTGCGGGATCAAACTTGGCCGCGGTCGATGGATTTTTCAGGACATAAAAATCCTGGGCACGGAGTCCTCCGGCAGGGACTTTAAGCTGGGGTGCCGTGTCGTTTACGGCACGTAAAAGAACTCCAAGCCTAAATTAGAGCCTCTGGACAAAATTTCTCGGCCCTTTCACGTCCAAGTCTTAGTTTTGGGAGGAGGGGTTGAGAGGCGATTTCCCTCGGAAAATAAACGTAACAAAATTCACATAGGTAACGGAAACCTCCACTTGGAGGCCTTTCGCCCCAACATAGGGGATATATATATATATAGGAAACCAGATACAGACATTATAAGATTTCCATGTAAAAAGGACTCGATGCGTCTCTTGCTTGCTTTTGGGGGAGTTTCAAGTTAACTGGTTGTCGATATGAATACTCAAGTTAGCTTTGATGACTCGAAATCCAAAATTCTTGCGTTGAAAGCGATTGGAATCGTTAATTTCCATCATATGATTGATTTGGTGACATCCTGTCTGTAAGTAGCGCAGTGAGTATGGCGCTGGCTTTCTGTGCTCGGCTTTGACCCTTCCCAGGTCGATGGAATTTGTATCTACATAAATGTGACATACCCAGGCTGTAGTAGAACTCATGCAGGACAAAATTATGGCACACGGCAACAATCACAGGCCTAAGTTGAAGAACACCCCCGTCGTTAAATAACCATGTAACCATCCTTTCTGCGGTATTATACAGACTACAGACTGTAGACAGACAGGATGATGAAATCTCGTAAAGAAATTATTATAATGTAAAACAAATGTCATATCCCACTTTCTTTCGAAATGCAACAATTATGCGTATAAAATACGGTTTGCGCTAATTTCTACGATTCATCGAGATAAATTTAATTTTTATTACTCGTTATTTAATTAATGTTATGTGATATATCAAAATATTCACTGCAATTAGTTCTAAGTGATAAACGTTTTAATTCTTACTAATTTATGTTTCTCGTAATAGCATGGTAAAAAATGTCTAATTTAGCTGCAATCATACGCAGCCTATTAATTCCTACAATAGGCAGCTTAAACTTTTCTAACATAAATGAGATCATGCTTTACCTCATGTGTAACTGTATTAAGTTGAAGTTGCAATGAATGGAATAATGCGTGTGTCCTGTAGTCACACTTTCGTTATCAGTGACGGTTACCATGGCTATCACGTCGTGTTATCAATGTTCCATGTCATATCACATACCCACACTACTTTACGAATCTACGTACAAATTTAAGTCAATAAGTGCTCATTATTTTTCACTGCCTTTCATAGTATAAACGTGTAATTTTTAATTGGCATTTTCATTAGACCATAATTTCGTCACTTGACTGCCATAAGGTCGTATAGGCTACGTGCATTTCTGCCAGAAAGTTGATTACGCAACATATGACCTTTTGGTTCTGGAACTATTGGAAAAAAATAGCATAGAACCATACGGAATACACATCTACATTAAGTGAGCGTGGTTTTCAACATACAACTTGTTGGAACAAGATATTTTGCATATTATGTTTGAAATGAATGAGCAAATAAACTCATTTTCAGTATAAACTCTGCACACGACCTTCTGGCAGTAAAGCGGCGATTTATATCCTTATAAACTCTCCTCGTGTAATTATGTTGAACACGTTTCTAATAGGCTATTTTGATACTTATCTTTTTTTTTCTTAATTTCTATTCATATAATTCATTTTATTTAATGTCCTCAATAATAATATTCCCAAGAACATAAAGTTCGTGTTCTGTCGGGAAGTGTAAAAACACGCGAGCCGACAGGGATTCTGGAGTACCTTAATCTACTTCAGTCTCTTTGGAGATGAAGGATACTTTAAGTTAATTAGTATTTCTACGACACGGGACCAAATACTTAACTTCATTTCCAAAGGAAGGTATACTGCAAGTATGTACCCTCGCCTACAGATGTCTAGTGATATAAATAAATAATTGAATAGTAATAATAAATTTCACATTTACTTGATTCTCCTGTGGCTTAAATTAATGATTATTTTTGGTATTATTATATTTATCCACTTTGTTCTTTACTGTTACTTATAGGCTTATAACTTATGTATAAATAGCATAATTTATACATTGTTCCGCCTTATATTTGTCTCAGGAGGGCTGGAACGGGGTGCGTTCTGCCTGATGAGAACATCTGAAGAACTATTTAATAAAGAAGTAGCCGTTCCAGTCACTAAGACAATAACATGGGTGTTAGCATGCTGACCACTAGCCCCAATCTTGTCATCTTCCAAAGTCGAAGAACGGGCTTGAATTATGCATTGGTGGGGTGTTAGGATAGTCTCGCCATGGGATGTCACACCACGGAGTTTATCATTAAACAAATCTCATTCTCCTTTTAACCAGCAACTGTCTGTCTAATAGCGAGCATGACCCCTTGGCGCCTGAGAACGCTATAACGCTCTGAGGCAGCATATCTCAACCATATTCTGATTTTAGCTTGCTTGCCCCTTTGAAATTCTGCAACCAGCCACAGCTTTTAACTTGCTTGGCAAGAGAGCAAGCCAGATTACAACGATGATAAGAAATAGGGCCTACTGTCGCTATGAGTCACAAGCTCTTCATAACCTGGTGGGTTTCACAGGACCTAAGGAAACTGCAAGGCCTGGTGGAAAGAATATGAAACTGGGTATATCAGTGCACTGGTAAGTCGTGAAGGAAGCCGAGGAGAAATTAAAATGTGGAGAGTTTGAATTATCAATGAGCGAAGGTACTAGTCCGGCATGGGAAAAATTTTCAAACATTTTCGAGAAAATATCATAAAATCGATAATAACAATAACAAAAATCCTTTTAGGCAAGCCTACAGGCTGAGGTAGATTTTGAAGTGGTTTTGGTTTAATTTACTGTCGCTGCGTAGCACTCTTCTTCCTTAGCCTTGGCATGACAAACCCGCAATAATAACTGTAAAAAGAAGGAAAGATAACTTTTTCAAACATTCAAATCTCGCCTTATATGAGAACTATCAAGAAACTAGTTATTGATTTGTAGAGTACTCATCAAGAGCTTTTCTACGATACCCCACAAGACGTAGTTTTAAAAAATTCGAATTTCCATCCCCCCACCCACACCCCCACTCGTACCTCCAAAACCCCCGAATCGTTGGTGTCACTGTGAACTCCATAAGGAGTACTCTAATTTATTCAAACAAAATTTCCCTCTATACTTCATAGGGGCCGAGATATAAAAGTTTTAAAATTTCAACCCCCTCCCCCGACCACCCCATTGCGCCAATTTTGCTCATCAACGAACTTGTCCGAACTATTGGGCCTAGAAATAACATAATAAAATTTTGTTCAAATATCTTCAAAATTACGGCCGCTAGCGTCACAATGTATATATATATATCACAATCTTTTTTTAACAGGCGGTGGTTTCGTACTTAGGGAGGCATGAAACGTAAAGATATGAAAGAATTTTTCGAAAGTCTTGACATGGTATCGATTGCAATAGGTCAGGGGTCGGCAATCTGCGGCTCTTTGGATGTGGAGCTGCGGCTCTTTAGTTCCATACGCAAATATTATTATTTTATAAAAAAATAAAAATCGTTCTGAATCGATTTACGAGGATTAGGCACCGATTCTATCTCTCAGCCACTTGTACTCGCTTTTCACCGCACCCCTCCCCCGTGACACGCGTCGTCACTGTCGTCAGTCCGTCGGAAGCTCTCGAATGACGCCGTCGTCGGATGTTTCCATGTAGGTTTTAATACGCTTTCGACGCAAGACAATTTGGCGTCTTCACCAGTGCTTTGGCTGTGACGTATAGTTTGTTGTTTCAAGTAAAAGAGTTAGAAGCGAATTATCTTCTCAAAGTTATGTATGTACACATATATATATATATATATATATATATATATATATACCGAAGTAAAGGTAGGTAACATAATAAGTATTATATTTTTAAAATACATATTATACATATTTTTTTCCAAATAAGATACCTAACTACTTTTTTGAAGTCAATAAGAATTGTCAAAAAAGAAACAAAGTACTACTGTTGGATATTACCGCGAAAGTGTTTTTTATTAAAATATATATTTAATAAATTACCTATTTTATTATTTATCTATTTTATAGTTTTTATTATTTAAAAATTAGCGTTAAAATAATAATTATAATAATAGTAAGAGAGCGCACAAGTTGTGCATAATATTTGTCACTCATGTTGTGCACAATTTTATCACCGATACTTCGCGATTGGAACAGCTTAAGATGTGGTATCGATCACAGATATTACCGCACAGAACACACTCGCATTGGACGTCCGGTTCATGGAAGGACTGGTTTGCGCACATCTTGTGGTGACATCCATGGACCGCCATCGATGTCACAAGGTGTCTGAGTTCCTGGTTTAAACTGTAATATCCTGTAGGATTCCATGAGTTTTATTAAGAGTTTATTGCATCAAATACATGTGATGATGGCTTTAGACCGAAAAAATGTTTGGGACAACTCGAACACGAGTAAGAATCACTTGTTTGGTTAAACGCCTTTGAGGCATGATTTTCAAATGTAGAAAGTAAATATACGTATATATACGTCACCATAAAAAATAATAATAATAATAATTATAAGTGTAAGTACCTATAAATTGTTATTTAATAAACCTATTTTCGAAATCTGGGAATCAAAGTAGGTAGGTATTTACAGTTTTAGATTGTTTATATGTTTGGCAATTTTCATCGATTTCGGCATAGCTGGGCATAACACCTTTACTCGTAAACTAAGTATCTAATATTTGCCAAAGGTAAGGTGTTGAAACGTTTTGCTTTGTGCTCGAATGATATAATTACATTCCTAAATGAAAAAGGCATTAATCACCCTGAATTAGAGAACGACAAATGGTTGAAAAAATTTTACTTTCTGGTGGATATCACGGCGAAATTAAATGAGCTGAATCTAAAACTGAAAGGAAAGGGAAACCCAGCCTATGTTTTGGTAGAAGAATTGGTTTGTTTTGAAGGAAAATTAATTATTTTTGCAGAAGATATTCAGAGCGGTAAATTACTTCATTTTCAATTTCTAAAGCAATATCGCGATAAAACCAGTGCAACTGTTGACACGAATTACTTCAGCACAGTTATAAAAAAATTAAAGATGAATTTGCTGACAGATTTGAGCAATTCAAAACCAACAAAACCACTCTAGCATTCATAGTAAATCCTCCCAACACAAATAGTAACGAAATCCACATTGAGCCATTTGGAATTGATACTGGATCTCTAGAAATGCAATTGATCGATTTAAAAAGTAAAGCTTTATGGAGTGGAAAATTTACAGAGTTGAAAAGCAAGTTGGAAGAGTTGGAGGTCCAGAAATGTATGTACGTAACGCAACAAAAGTGGACAGCTTTAAAAGAAATGCCGCGAGTTGAGGCACTTATATTCGACGCATAGAATAATCTTCCAGATTGCTACAGTGAGGTGAAGAAGTTGGGATTTGGAGTGCTGACTATCTTCGGATCGACATATTCGTGCGAGCAAGCGTTCTCTTGCATGAATATAATTAAAAGTAAAGTAAGAAGCCAACTAACAAATGAAAATTTAGGGTCGTGTTTGAAACTTGAAACAACAAGTTATGAGCCAAATTTATCCAAACTTTCTAAAACATGCAAAGCCAACGCTCCCTTGAATTTGTTTGCTCAAATGTGTGTTATTGAAGTACAAGTTAGTGTTGTAAGTAAATGTTTAATTGTTTTAATTTTTTACTTAAATAATAACAGTCTTACTAATAATCCAGTTGTAACATTTATACCAGGAATATACACAGCTGAGGAAAGAAAGTGTACTAATAATCGTTGCATAAGGCTGAATGTGTGCAACCTTTACACAGCCTGGCCCCCTTGTTTAAACTTGACGTAAATAATCAAGATGGCCGATATGCGTAACAGCCGGTCGCTTCGTAGATGTCTGAGATTGAATTTTGAGGTTATGCATCCATTCTTAAGGTAACTTGTTATGAAACATTCTGGGCTACTTTAGCGGAACATTGTTCCTTGTTTGCGGGACATATTTCCATACTTGTACCCATGATTACAGCTTTCTGAAAACAATATAATGAAATACTGAAACTACAATTAGTCTGCAGACGATCCATCGTTGTTTGCCCGCTACACCGATAGATGGCGTTCAGCAGTCCCTTCATAGCCTGAGGCTAGTAACGTCATGAAAAGCGTGACGTATTTGATGACGTTGGACTTACAAACTCGGCAGTTACACACAGCGTGTTCCGTTTCTCAACGCTGTGAAAGCGCTGGCAGCCTTTTTGTTCCAAAGCTAAGTAATGACGTCATCGGTGCCACCAGTTTCCACAGCGCTTTGGCATCGGTTCCACCGGCCCGTGGATATGGTGCGAGAATCCACCAATGAATCTGATTGGCTCACGTAAAACTGCGGGGGAATTAGCAGACGATGGGCTTCACTCAATCCTGCCCGGTGTCCATGCTGTCACTTGACTTGACATATATAATTATATAAAATAAAATTATTATTATTATTGTATGTATAGCTTAATGATAGATGCATAGGAACAATAAAACTCCAAAATGTTTAGGAAGAAAGGTAACGAGTATAGGCATAAAAACAATATTAGAAGAAGTAGGTTAACTTATGTATATTCTCTTCAGATTATAAGAACTCGCTGTCTATAACTGGATGGTATGTTTAAAATTACTGACCAGCAATTATATTATCCTACCTGATTTAATTTGATATGGTATTCGCTATTTAAGAAACCCTAGCTGCAAAAACGTGTTATATTAAAAATTGTGACACTTGTCAGTTGTGTTTGGGTTTTATATGGAGACATTCTTCCGAAAGTTTTAGGTTAGACGTGACTAGTACGGCAAAGGGGGGATATTTTCAGTTATTACTAAATGGGAAGACTTTTAGCTATGTCAATAATAATGTAAATTCTATTTGTTTGAAACCATAATACACCAATGCTTCCTGTAAGAAAATATTAGAATCACTAGTAATTTAGTCGCCATTGATGGCAGCATAAATCCAGCAGTTTTGTTCCAATTCCGCTGCAGCGTGACGTCATCGTTTGCCACCGGTCCGGTGTAAAAGCGTTGAGAAACGGAACACGCTGACACCTATTATTGGTAATGCGGCTTATGCAGAACTTGCACGGTGAACAACCAAACAACCGTTCAACGCAGGTATAAGCAGCTTTTATTAGTAAGGCTGTAAGTAATTATCTAAAAATGTCATATATATATATAATCTAATTTGTTGTGAAAAACGCTATTTATATATGAATAAATATATATTTTTTCTTATGAATAAATAGATTAGTTTTTTTATCAAAAAACTTTATTTATGCGGGTACTATTTATTGTTGGCAAGAAAAAAATTTGTGGCTCTTTAAAAACTCTGAAATTTTGTAAATTGTAGTTTTGGCTCTTCCGACTCAAAAGGTTGCCGACCCCTGCAATAGGTAGATTTTTCTTCGAAATTTACCTAATAATAAAATAATAAATGTGTTAAAACGCTAAAACGATTTTTAATACTTTATCCACCTTTTATTTATCTGCACGATGAATTTCTTCTACCAGCATCTAGAAAAGCAAGAAAGTATTACCTACACTTAGCAACTACAGTTGTTTAGCTGATAGGAATGTCGCAAGCTTATTCTGGCTTGCGTAAGTTGGGTTTAACCTGACCCACGCAAGCCTAAAGAAACCTGCTTGCTTGCTTGCTTGCTAGCTGTGACGCTGGCAACGTGCTTGCCTGGCGTTCAAGCGGGTATGGGCAAGCTAAAATCGAGATTTGTACACCTCTAATCTCAACCACCCGGGAGATTTTCATGGAATTTGAAATTTTAGGTTACTAAGCCACTGTTCTTGAATAACTATTTTGGGCCCTTTGTTGGAAATACTATGAGTAGGAACACATTTTCGAACATGGAAAGCTATGAACTAGAATACTTAACTTAAATAGCGTGTTAACAAAAACGTTAGTGATCAAATCGCGTATTTTTAAACATGAAAGGATATTTAGCACACGTTATTTTAAAAGTCCAAAGTCTTGCATATATTCCATGAACCTGTTAGGTCTTAAATGGAAGACGTAGGCTTTCTTTCGTTTTTGTCACTTTCAGTTACCTGGTAGCTAACAGAAAACAGCTTGAAAATTTTCGCTAGCATTAAACATTCAGTGTAAATATGCTTTTGTAAATTATTTAAAATTTTTGTGTCAGCTTGAAGCAATTTTTATTGCAGTTAGTGTTTAAAATTTATTCATAAGTGTTTATTTACCTTCATTTTTAATTATATTATATATTTTGTACTTATTACAACATTATTTTTCTTGTGATAGGCTCCTTGTCCTATTCTGCTGATTTCTGCGGTAAGCTTCATTGCATAAACTACATCTTTAATTTATATTACTTTTTAAACCAACATTAAAATGCGTTTAATGATACGACAGTAAATTCCACGGTATGAATTTTTGTTTATGTTATTTTGAATCGTAAACATTTAAACGCATTATATTTTAAATGAAATTTCTGACAGCCTATAGGCCAGACATGGGCAAACCCCTGTCCATTGACACGCAACCCGCAAACTTTTGTCAACTTACACATAGTTCGAAAAGAACGGATAGATGGAGACACAAGCAGACAATAAGTGCAGTGACGGTTGCTCATTCTTAGGGAAACACTAATTTCACTTTAAAATGTACACTACAAGAAATAAATAATACAAACAATCTTGTATTTTTAATTATTCTTTTACGTGTGCAATTATTTCATTATACAAAGGCTTAGAATGTGTCATAACGCCTTTCCAATCGGAACTGTGTCGCGACACGTCACTGCTTGCAAAGAGAGTATGACTCATGCATGAGAATAATCTACCACGTACACCGAATGTCTGCAATGCCATCTTGTGTGTTATGCGGGAAGTTCAAGAACCACTTACCAGTAAATGCCCATGTGTATAGGCTATACAATAAACAGTAAAAATTAGATTCACCCAGCTTTATTATATTGAGGTACCATAATTATTGAATATAGTGTTGCACGTTTGAAAAATAAAATAAAATCTAGTATCGTTACATGTTGAAACTGTTTATTGTATTTAAGTTACATAGATTACAAACAGGGATAGGCCTACGCCATACCGCTACAAACCGGAAGGTCGCGTGTTGGATCCCCGATGAGGTCGTTGGAGTTTTTCAATTGGCCCAATCCTTCTGGTGGCACTATGGCCCTGGGGTCGACTCAGCCTCTACCAGAAATGAGTACCAGAAGCAGTCGTGGGGGTAAAGGCGGCCGGTGCGTACGGCTGACAACCTTACCACCTTCACGTGCCGAGTATCTAAAATCTGGGAGCCTCATAATCCTGGATGCCTCTGGGCCTCCATGGTCTGTATAGGGAACACTTTACTTTTTTACGTTACAACCTGGAAACTGAACATCCTTCTCCATTCCTTCAAAAACCTTATCCAAGCTCGAATTAATGCTATTTTATTTCGTGGTGTATTTTGGCAGGAAATACAGCTCTAACCTATGTTTATACCACCTGAAAATGAAATTCCTAGATAATTGTTTTAGGCGAAATGGAACTGATTTGTGGATGAAAATTGAGATTTTCTTTTTATTGTTGTATTTTATTCTCTGGAGTTTCCTATTTAAAACGATTTATCATATACAATTTATTTATTTTTATTTATTTATTTACCATCGTAAAACATAAAATATGCATATAATAACCGATGCCCGAATGAGCAAAAGCGCATTAGTACGTTGTATAATCTTGGGCCGAAATTTATACTGTGATTTAATCCAGCAGTGGTAAAACATTTGGGTTCATATAGAAAAGAATTTTGATTCAGTCTGGTAAGGTAATGATGAGGATTGTTGATTTTGAAAATATTTCTATTCTTATGGAAATAAGTCACTATTTTGAGTTTGTATATTTGTTCAATATTTAAGACATTAAATTCCGAAAATATTAGTTTCGTGGGGTAATCAGCAGGTTTACTCAGACATATTTTAATGATCCTTTTCTGTAGAATTTCTAAAGGCAAGCGGTTGGATTTAGCCATTCCTCCCCAACCCAATATGCCGTATTGTAATACAGACTCAACTAATGCTAAGTAAATTAAACGCAAGATATGAGGTTGTAAATAAGAACGGAGGTTTGAGAATTTATATATTGTTTTACGAAGCCTATTGCAAACATAAGTAATGTGCTTATTCCATCTTAGATGTTCGTCAATTATAATGCCTAAATATTTGGTTTCAGTTGAAGAATTTAAGGAGGGACAATTGCAGTTATCACGAGTACAGTTATTATGAATAGTAATATTTCTTGTTATAGTATTATTTAATTGTACTATGTCAAGACCATGGGTAGTTAAAGAAAAAGGAAGAATCGTAGTTTTAGAAGTATTCAGTGAAAGCAAATTTGCATCTAACCATTCCTTAACAATGTTGATACCTCTATTGGAGTTTTGGTAAGTTATGTCCCAGTCGTTACCGCTAAATATAACTACTGTGTCATCAGCATAAGAATATATATTACCCGAATACCTGCTCAAATCAATATTTAATAAGTCATTAATATAAATCAAAAATAATATAGGACCTAATACAGTGCCTTGCGGCACACCAATATTAATATTCAGAATTTCGCTAGAGTAATCATTGATTTTTGTTGACTGTGTCCTGTTATTCAAGTAGGATTTAAAAAATCTTAGTCCAACGTCTTTAATACCAATTTTGTCCAGTTTTCTATAAGTATATCATGGTTGACAGTATCAAAAGCTTTTTGCAAATCTAAAAATATCTGTATCTCTGTATCTGGTACCCTATGATCCCCAGGTGGGGCGAAGGGGCCTCCTATGGAGGTTTCATTACCTATACTAATTTTGATATGCTTATTTTCCGAGAGAGGGTAGAGGGACAGGTGGTAAGCCCATCGCCTCGCAACCCCCCTCTGGAAACTAAGTATTTCTTGGACGTGAAAGGGCCGAGAAATTTTGTCCAGAGGCTCTAATTTAGGCTTGGAGTTCTTTTACGTACCGTAAATCTACGACACGGGACCCCCTGCTTAAAGTCCCTCCCGGAGGACTCCGTGCTAGTGCTCGGACTATTTGTGTATTTGTGTAACCGGATAGTATCCGGTTACCTGGTCATGGCAAATAAAATTCGGATAACCGGTTAACCGAATATTGGTATTCGGATAACCGCCGTTACTAGGTATTTGCGGTAGTAGGTATTTGCGTATTCGGATATCCGGTTACTTGTAGAGAACTACAAATACCTACTACCATGAGTCATGGCAGAGGCTGTTTGTGCAATATCTTGTTCACTGCATTCTTGATGTCGCGCCGTAGGCTACATACAATATGCAGTCCTTAATTTTACCCCCCCCCCCCCAAGCATCTGTGTTCAATTACTGTAATAATTACATTCTTCTTCTTCCTCTTCTTCTAATTTATTGCATCATTTAATAAAAATAAAAAAGTATGTGTTTATAGGCCTATACAAATTTACATGCTTTCACTGATTTGCATGAAATTTTAAACACCTACCCCCTTCAACAAGGTAAAAACGATGGGCAATATTAAAATTCAAGTCAACCACCCCTTCCCTTATTTTCAACATCCCGTGAGTAATATTTCCGTATACAAATCTAAATTCCCCGAACAATCTCTATACAATTTACACATAAACCCTGCAGAACTAGTCACTATTCTGCAATATTCTACAAAACCACCCCTTATTAAATTTCCAACCCCCATTAGTTAATGTCATTATAAATCTACAATCTTTGAACGATTATTACCAAACTTTACAGACAGACCCTATAGAATCAAGAGAATATTTCAAGCCAAATTCATTTTGGAACAAACCATCCCTTAAATGTTTCAACCCTTATTATATGATCTTTATTTAAACCTACATTTATTTATCATCTTTTACCAGAATTTAATCTTAGGCCATAAAGAACCAGGATAACATTTTAGGCAATACTATTTTGGAATAAACAACCCCTTATGATTAACCCCTATTATATGACGTTTAAATAAATTTACAGAGCTTTGACCATTTTTATCAAAATTCACACACAGAACCTACAGAACCAGGAGGAAGCTTTAGGCGAAACTAATTTTAGTAGAAACCGCCCATAAATTGTTTCAACCCCTATTTATGATCTATTTTAGAGCTACAATCTTTGACAAATTTTTATCAAACTTTAGTCTACACAATACCCTATAGAACTAGGAGAAAATTATAGGCCGATTTAAATGTATTATAAACCACCCTTTGCATGTTTCAACCCCAATTTTTTTAATCAATATTTAGATCTGTACTCCTTGAGTAATTTGTATAACTTATTATTCACAGACCTTTTACAACCAAGAGATTTTTCAAACAAAACTAATTTTGGTAGAAACTATCCCTGAAGTGACTCAACCCCTATGTATATCAATATTTAAACCTTCATTCTTTGAGTAACTTTTATTAGATATTACACAAATACCCTCCAGAACCAAAATAATTTTTTTATACAAAACTAACTTTCGTATAATCCACCCTTAAATGTTTGTTACCCCGTTAAGTTATGTATTTATTTAAATCTTCGTTCTTTGATTTATTTATTTATCAGACGTAATACACAGAACCTCAATAGGTTCAGGAGAGATTTTTGAGCAAAATTAACTTGGGAAGAAACCACCCCTTAAATGTTTCAACCCCTATTAAATTAAATGTTCACTTTTTTGACCAATTCTTACCAGACTTTATACACTGACCCTATAGAACGACGAAATTTTTTTTAGGGAAAACTAATTTTGGGACAAACTACCCCTTATGTGTTTCAACCCCTATTGTATGTGCTTCATTTAAATCTATCCCCTTTGACCATTTTTAAATGAAAATTTACATACAGTACCAGGAGAAAATTTTAGGCTAAATTAATTTTAATAAAACCACCCCTTAAATGTTTCAACCCGTTTTTATTGTATATACCTAGATTTACGTTATTTGTGTAATGTTTACCAGATATCAAGCAGAGACCCTCGAGAACCAAGATAAATAAAATTGTTGGACAAAACTAATTTAAGTAGGAGCCACCCTTAAATGCGGCTGTCATTCTCGGTAGACTATTGTACACTGAAGACATTTACAGCGGAAAAATGTGAGTTAAAACACTAGTGCTGTGACGATGGGATCTGGGAACATGAAGGAATGTACGTTAGGCCTATGTACGTCGCGACGTCAGAGGCACAGGATTCAAGACCATTCACGTAATAGTCTCGTAAGGTTAGAAGAACTGATACTTTTCCGATGATCACATCACCGAATATGCGAATACCCAACGGTGATTGTTCGGAATAGCGATATTCCATTAACACATTATTCAGATATCATTCGTTGTGATCAAGTGACTGAATACTTCGAGGATAAAAAAATAAATAACACGGGAACTATTAAATCGTTTATGTTATTTTGAATCATCAACATTGTTTGACAGAACATTCTCACACACTGTTAATATAAGGTAAAAACAAGTAAGGGTTGGTTATTCAAGTGTTAATGCACCTTAAAAATTCCTCGTAGTTCTGTAGGCTCTGAGTGTAAAATTACTCAGAGAATAGATTGGTGAACAGATCATACAACAGGGGCTAAAAACAGTTAAAGGGTGGTTTGTTGGAAAATCGTTGTTGCTTAGAGTCTTCTCCTTGGTTTAAAGGATTTATGTGTAAAATTTGATAAAATTCGGTCAGAAAATGTAGAATTGTAAAAAAATAATTTTTATATTAAGGGTTGAAAATACTTCAAGGATGGTTATTCGAATATTATTGTTGGCTACAATTTTCTCTACTGTCCACAGTCTCTGTGTGTAAAATTTGATAATCACCAAAGAATGTACATTTGTAGAAATCACCATAATAAGGGTTGAAATTGCGTAAGGATTGTATATTGGAATATTATGTCGTCTATAATTTTATCCACGTTCCACGGTCTCTGTATGTAAAATTTGATAATAATCGCCAAAGAATGTACAATTGTAAAGAAATAATATAGTAGGGGTTGAAAATAAATAAGGTGTGGTTTTTTCGAATGGTATTGTTGGCTACAATTTTCTCCCAGTTCTACAAACAACCCTTTCTACAGTTTCATATAAAAAACAGATCAAAAGCATAGAATTCCATAGAGATTGCATAGATATTACATAATAGGGGTATAAATGCGTAAGGGGTTGTATATTCGCATATTATATTTTCTCCACGTTCCACAGTCCCTGTGTGTAAAATTTTATAATAATAGCCAAAGAATGTCCAATTATGTAGAAATTATCCTAATGGGGGTTGAAATTCCATAAGGGTTTGAATATTAGCATCTTACTGTTGCATACAATTTTCTCCCAGTTCTACAGGCGCAATGTGTAAAATTTCTTTAAGAACTTGTCACAAACATAGAATTGCATTGAGATCACATAATAGGGGTTGAAAGTGCTTAAGGAGTTGTGCATTCGAATTTCTTTATTGCCTATCATTTTCTCCATGTTCCACAGTGTAAGATTTTATAAGAAATCGCCGAAGAATGAGCAATTGCACAGAAAACACCTAATAGGGGTTGAAATTGCGTAAGGGGTTGTATATTCCAATCTTATTGTTGCCTACAATTTTTTCCACGTTCCACAGTCTCTGTGTGTACAATTTGATAATAATCGCTAAAGAGTGTGCAATTGCATAGAAATCACCCTAATATGGGTTGAAATTGCGTAAGGGGTTGTATGTTCGAATTTTTTTGTTGCTTATAATTTTCTCCATGTTCCAGAGTTTCTGTGTGTAAAAGTTATAAGAAATCGCCAAAGAATGTGCAATTATCCTGAAGGGGGTTGAAATTGTGTAAGGGGTTGGGTATTAGAATCTTACCGTTGCCTATAATTTTCTCCACGTTCCACAGTCTTTTTGTGTAAAATTTGATAATATTGCCAAAGAATGTACAATTGTAAAGAAATATCATAAAAGGGGGTTTAAAATATATAAGGGATGGTTTGTTCGAATATAATTGTTGGCTACAATTTCTCCTAGTTCTTCTGGCGCTGCGTATAATTACCCTGTAAAAATACCAGTATTTATATTTTAATAGCGAAAACATTACTTACAGGGGTGGGTGTTAAGGAAGGGGTAATTAGTCAGAATTCTCATGTAGGCTAGTTTTACTTCTTCTGGTTGAAGAGGGTTGCTGTGCAAAAATTGGTAAGGAAAAAGGTCAATTCATGTATTTTGTATACTGCTCATGTTAATAATAGGGGATGAAAACGCGAAGGGGGTGGTTTATAAGAATTTACCGTACTCTAGATTCTCTCCTACTTGATAGGGGTAGTTCTACAACATATTTAGGTAATTTTGGTGTAAACATATAGATATGTAAAGATGACTTCTCTGTAGGGGTTGGAAACTGTGTAGGGAGTTGTGTCCAATGTTTGTTGTAATTAAGTTGTGTTTGGAAATCTTTTACCACCATCTCAGTGAGCAATATTCGGTTAAAACTATCCGAGGATTTAAATATAGGTTACAAGAATATTGGACAAGAAACGAATACACGATTATCCGAAAACCCATATTCGGATAACCGATTATTCGGATTTATTTGCACGGTATTTGTACGCTATAGGTATTCGGATATCCGGATAGACAAATACTTCGGTTACTTGTCCGAGCCCTACCGTGCCCAGGATTTTTACGTCCTGAAAAATCCATCGACCGCGGCCGGGTTTGATCCCGCGCCTTGCGGATCTAGAGGCGGGCACGCTACCTCTAGACCACCGCGGCCGACAAATCTAAAAATATACCTAAACATTTATTACCAGCATCTAATTCTTGAATTAATTTAGATGTAACATTAATAATAGCGTCATCTGTGCTGAGGTTGTTCCTGAAACCAAATTGATTAGTACTTAATATATTGTGTTTATCAAGAAAGGACATTAAACGGGTCTTTATACATTTTTCAAATAATTTTGCTAAGCAAGGTAAAAGATATATAGGTCTGTAATTACTGAGATTGCATTTATCACCCGATTTATATACTGGAATCACAATTGCGTGTTTCAATCGGTGGGAAATATCCTTGAGACAAACATAGATTTATTACGTGTGCAAGAGGCGTCGAAATAAGTTCTACAGTGTGTCCCACGCAAGAGTTGGCCAATGACGCGGGTTCCTGCGGCGCGGCGGGCACAGCTCCAACTCCCGAGCGATCGGGTGAAATATCTACGCTAATGAAGCCGCGATCGGTGTTATGATTCAGGTTCTCACATTTACAGTTAAAATTACAATGAAAATAAACACGTACCTCATCACAAGAGATGTTGGAAATGTTCTCCTTTCGCATCCACACAACACTGACACCATTTTAGGAAATTTTCTTTCACGCGCATAAGTTCAGCTTCCGAGACAGAGTTCATTTCTCTTATGATAGGCCTATGTGATGATTACATCATCTTGCAAAGACGCAAGGCGTCGGTTTTTAGCAAAATTCCCAGGTGTACGTCCTCCAAGCAGAGAAGCCGTGCGAAAACTTGTAAGCAAAATTCGGGAAACGGGTTCGATTCTCGATAGTAAACGAGGGACCAAGCGGCGCGTACTTACTGAACAGGAATTAGATCAAACCCACATACATTAGAAGAACTTAAAGACAATATCAGAAGAGAAATTAATTCTATCTCGGAAGCTGAACTTATGCGCGTGAAAGAAAATTTCTTAAAAAGGTTCCTGTGTTTTGTGGATGCAAGAGGAGGACATTTCCAACATCTCTTATGATGAGGTACGTGGTTATTTTCATTGTAATTCCAACTGTAAATGTGAGAACCTGAATCATAACACCGATCGCGGCTTCATTAGCGTAGATATTTCACCCGATCGCTCGGGAGTTGGAGCTGTGCCCGCCGCGCCGCAGGAACCCGCGTCATTGGCCAACTCTTGCGTGGGACACACTGTATAATCATCTTTAGAGTGATGTTAGTAATGCAGTCTAAACCAGGAGATACGTTATTTTTAAAATGTTTTACAATATTGATAATTTCATTTTCATTCACAGGAAACAGAAAAAAGGAAGTCAGGCATTCATTAGAATACTTATCGTGATGAGAATCAAACACTTTATAATTATTTTTGATGCAATTTCGTTGCCAATATTGATAAAATGTGCATTAAATTCATTAGCTATATTTTCATTGTTAGAGATATTTAACCCATTGCGACTTGTGATTTCCTTAGGCATACTTTTATTTTTACTCATATAATGCGAATCTGTAGCCTCATTTAAGGTATCCCAATTTTTTTTAGGGTTGTTTTTATCAATATTAAATTTTTTTAGTAAAGTGTTGGATTTTCATCTTTCGAATTACACTAGTTTAGGTATTTCTATATCTTCTGTAATAGGATAATAATTCAAGATTTAGTGGATCCTGTTTAACTAAATTTGCTAAATTATCTCTCGTTCGTATAGATTTAACAATGCTAGTGGTAATCCAAGGTTTAATTCTTTTATATTTACGGGCTATATTGAGTGGGACTTTAGTGCTAAATTTGGAAATAAGATTTAATAAAGTATTGTGAAAGTAATTGAAACAATATTCAGCATCTTCACAATTGAGTACAGAATCCCAGTTCTACAATTGAACTACAATTCTATCCATGCTATTTATTTATGTTTTTTTTTTTGCTGAAACGATCAAGACCATGGCGCAGGGAAGTTTTAACTGGCTCGTTTCACGTAAGTTTACCTTTTCTGTATAAAAGGTACATTTTCCCAGCTTCTACTTAACCTACGATCTTGAAATTTTCAGGATTTGTTTATTCAGATGGATTGGTTGATTTTAGGCCTACTTTAAAATGTTGATAAAATATTTATAAAAAAATCATATTTCAGTAAATAAGGAGACCATAGCCTATTTATGGAAATCCTTTCTTTTAGTAGTCTTACATGCTCTCTAAACACAGCTGCTTGTCGGACTGGTAACACGCCGAAAATAGCTATTTATGTATGAAGTACGCAAAATAAGGCTTTAGCAGACGAATCTAGTATTGCGACCGAGGCATAAGCCGAGGATGAAATAGAAATTGTTATAACCTTTGGTCTAATATCGAATAGCTTATTTAAATATAATTTAGTCAATATTATTTTATGATTGTAATAAATAATTATTAAATACATATGTTTTCATGTAAACTTCAAGAATTTGAAAGATTCTGACAAATGAATTTGTCCCGGATCCTCGTTTTATGAAAAAGAATTTGCCGGGCCGAGAGGTCACAAAGTTGAGAGACACTGCTGTAGTAGGCTATGGCTAACTGCCAATATAATGATGTCAGAGCAGGAGTTGTGTATGTGGGCAGAACAGTGTTCTAATTCAATTGTTCCTCATTCACCGGGTAATACTTCCCAGTAGAGTGACGTCGCAGGGCATTCTGTTGGAGAACACTGCTCCAAGGATTAATAAAGACTGTAGAATATTAAAAATGGCAAATTTCTTTAAGCAGAATCGAAGAGAGAGAATAGATTTTTACTTCTAATGCAATACTTACATTTGAATTAAATATGAAATCTGCTATCGTTTGTCCAATGTTGTCACCCATAAGTCCAACGCATGTAATGGCAGTCCTCTCGACTGCACATGCTCCGGCAACTTTCGAGTTCCGGGATGATTTTGAAGGTTCTGTAGTATTGGAATTTGAATTGAGCGTTGTTTCTTCGTTTTCTTCATTGCAAGCATTAGTGTATGAATCATAAGCACTCAATATAATGAGCAAAAATACTGCAAGGCAGATTGTTATTGTCATGCATTTTAATAATCTTGGATCGTTTCGAGCTCTTCGGCATCTGCAACAATAATTTGAAGGCAGAGAATGAGTGTTGGTTTTTTCTACGCACTAATTCGATATAGGAAGAAACGTGTACAAATTTCAGATGAGGTGTAAAGTAAACCCTTACCGATACACTAGTAATGCATTTTAATTGTTAAAGTAAGTAAATTGCTTTTGTTATAAATTTTCTGAAATATCGTCACTGGCCCTATTCGCCTACACTGTACAGGTTAATAGGGTCAGTGTACGGAATATTGTTTTTTTTCTTAATATTGGTCATTAATGCACAGTGTTTGGAAAATTATTTATTGCTACTATTAAAGATGTTAATATAACAACACTTATTAAAAATATATATTAGACGTTGTAAACTGAGAAAGCCCAAAATATTACAATTTGAAGGAAAATTCTGTCCGAAAATGTTCTTGAAGAAACTATCAGAAATCTAAAGATAATCACAAATTTAAACACATTTTCCGTACACTGAATTTTTATTGCTTTTGGCCGTAACGCATATCTCGTGGTACAAACCTCCACACCACTGACAACTGATCCAGCCGCCTTTTCTGATGGACTCTACTGAGTAATTAGTTCAACTGATAGAACCCACATTTATTTTCATCGTCAAGGAATCTTGGAGGCACCTGTTCTTCCTCGCTATCGTCATTTAAGGCTATCTTGGACGACAAACCTCCATTTGGGCTATTCTCGGTCTTCTTCTCACCCCTTTCTTTGGTTAACTTTGTGAATTCTGGGGTTGTGTGAGAGAGATTAGGGTGACCAACCGTCCCGCATTTTAAGGTATTTTGTAAATGTCCCACACGGGACGTCATTTAGTTATCTATCTGAACGAATTTTCGTGTATTGTCATCTGTACGAATTTTCACAATATGCAACTGTCCTGCCATCTAGCTAGCTAGTAGTTTTAACTAGAGGTTGGAATTTAGAACAAGGGCTGTTAGAAAGTATTTCATGTAACTGATAAAACTAAAAGAGGCATGTGTATTTTTTTCTTCTATTTCCAATTTAAAAAAAAAAAAACATGTGATAAGATTTAGACTATGAAATCTTTAATATTTATTTTATTACTTCAGAATTTGTTGACTTCTGTATGTTTCCTTTTACATTAAGGGTCTTCAACCCACAGATTGGAAATTGTACAATAAAGATGAGTGAAATGTATTTTTATATGTTACAATGAACTTCAGTATAGAGGGAGGAAAACTGGAAACTGAGAGAAACTGGCAACACAATGCTTTTGAAAATGTTAACATTTAAAAAGTATTGCTAAATTGTGGAATGTCCCTCTTTTTTTACTGTCTTGTCCCACATTCCTTCCTTGAACAGTTGGTTATCCTAATGAGTATTTGCAATCATCTAAGCATGCCACTCAGTACTGTTAAAGTTGCAAAATAATTTATCAGTTTCCTAAACGACTCCATGTAAGTCCACCCTGATTGGAAAATGGTGGCTCGATTCACCCCAAAAAATACATAAATCATTTATACTTGTATTGGAAACCCTGATTTCAGTAGCATTTGTCAATATCCTCCAGCAAGTAAAGAACACAGCATTAACGTGCCGTTAAAAAATAAATCTGGCCAGCATATTTAAAAATTGCTAATTTTAGCTTTTATTTACTTTCAAACAATTTAAAGTGGCTGCTTTCTTAGCACAACGACAGCTTCTAAACTCGAACACTCCGCTAAATGTAACAGGCTTGCCACTTCTCCACGAGAGTGGAAGAAGGCAAAATCTGACAGTTCCTGTCACCTTCTGATAAATGTTATAAAACTGGCTCGATCCACCCTGGCCTATCCTATCACAGGTTACACAACGATAAATTACGAGTTTATCGAGATTCGCGATTACATAAATAAAATTGAGTGGATTATACAAAATAACGATTTCTTTCTTACTTTGTTACATAAAAACAAATCTGTCAGTTGCGAGATCACGGCATACTATGAATCAACAATCGATGAATCGATTCGAGCTACCAGATTTAGATCTAAATAAGTTATTGAGGTCACATTGATTTAAATGTTGATGAACCCTTTCGCAAACGCAGTTGTTACTTCCAACACTCTGACGCACACACCGCATATTGATACCTACATTTCCAGTAACGTCCTGACGATTTGTCAGATCAAATCGCATCCTTGTGATCCCAGCAGGCATACTATAAGAAAAACGATTGTGATTGGTCGATATCCAAGGCATTGGTCAATATCAAACACGCGTCGTTTGAATGGAATAGTCTGTATAATTACCTATTTCCCTAGCTTACGGTTTTTAAAAATAATTCACTAATCTTGAAATTTTCTGAATGACACCAGCGATTTTGATTATCTGTAGATTGACT
The DNA here is from genome assembly GCA_964059195.1 of Ectobius pallidus. Classification (NCBI taxonomy): domain Eukaryota; kingdom Metazoa; phylum Arthropoda; class Insecta; order Blattodea; family Ectobiidae; genus Ectobius; species Ectobius pallidus. Next base: position 129,230,147 of record CAXKWD010000002.1, read on the forward strand.
AATCTATAGATGACTACTTACGATCTTACTTTCCAATTTTATCAAAGACCAAAACACTTTTTAATTATATCGTTTAATACCTTGTATGTAGAAAAATACGTGCTCTTATGGTATAACAACTTAACAAGCAATACAAATTACTGGAAATGGTGTTTGTTCCTTAAAAGCAGTGGCGTAGCGTAAGGGTAGACTTTGAGACTGAGTCTACCTAAATAATATGAGAAAATAGTGTATGCATAAACAAATAAATAAAGGCAGCGTCAACCAAGCCATTAATCATAAACTCATTAGCCGTGTCATCAAAATATTTTTCGCCGCTGAATTCCCCGCCGCTTAGGTAGATTTCGAAGAAAAATCTACCTATTTCAATCGATACCATGTCATGACTTTCGAAGAATTCTTTCATATCTTTACGTTTCATGCCTCCCTAAGTATGAAACCACCGCCCGTTCAATTTCTTTTTTGTGAGATATATATATATATATCTTTACACGCTAGTGGCCATAATTTTAAAGATATTTGAACCAAATTTTATTATATTATTTCTAGGCCCAATAGTTCGGACAAGTTCGTTAACGAGCAAATTGGGGGAGGGGGTTGAAATTTTGAAAAATTTATATATCGGCCCCTATGAGGTATATAGGGAAACTTTGTTTGAATAAATTAGAGTACTCTCTATGGAGTTCACAGTGACAGCAACGATTCGGGGGTCTTGGGGGTACGAGTGGGGGGATGGAAATTCGAAATTTTTGAAACCAAGTCTTGTAGGGTATCGTTGGAAAGGTCTTGATGAGTACTCTACAAATCAATAACTGGTTTCTCGGCAGTTCTCATATAAGGCGATATTTAGCACTTCGAAATCTACCTCAACCTCTCATCAAGTGCGAGTTATATTATTTCTCTCACTAAACGTTAATCTACTTGTTGCGAAGACAGGCCAATTTGTTTTGCAAGAGCGGTATAAAGCCACCACCAAAGAGACTGGAGAGATTTTTTAGAACGCTAGTCTCTTCAGGTACCTGCTCGCTTGAAGAGCGCCAGATTATGAAGCCGGACAATACCGGTAAATTGAATAAAGGGGAATGATACGGTAACATATACATTGCAATTGTTGATCCAGCATTGAGTGCAGTAGGCCTATTAGTATATTTCAAAATTGTGATTGTTTCCGTGTTGTATGTTTTAATATAATAGGTATGGATAACATCGTTTTCGACTCTATCGTATGAACAAAAGGATAAAATCTAACTTCTAAGCTTGATTTAGGAGTTTTTTTTAAATCGAATCTTATACTTTATTTTTTAATCTATGTAACTTAGTTTAGTTTAAAATCCAAATCCACTAAAATTCGATAATATTTAATAATGATTGTGATACTAATACTAATACTAATACTAGCCGACTAGTAGTAGTAATAGTAGTACTAATAATAATAAACTTATATAGGCATATGCGAAATCGAATCCATGTACATAATATTAACATTATTTTATTATTTCAAACACTAATACAATGGGAATTTGTGTATCATTTGAACAGTTATAAATTCATATTTTAAAATCCAGTTTACCCATAACCCATTGCCAAGTTACGCCACTGCTTCAAAGCTTCTATAAAACTCGAATAATTACTCCACAAAATAAAACATCACGTGCCTCACTGTTCGCAAAAGAAACTTCCATAGGGAAACAAGTCACCAAAGTAAACTCCTCAACAATTGCCTCATCGATTGATATTTAATTAGTAACATTCACCTAGCTTTCTGATAGAAGGAAGAACTAATTACAATATTATAACTTTTGCATTTTATAATTTGAATGAGGAATTATAATTTGCGGTACATTTTATAATGAAATAAGCTAGCAGGTTACCTGTCCTTCATAAGAATAAAAAAAAATATTTTGCATTGTTTTTAGTTTTACCCGAAAAACATCACGAGAAAATAACCGTACTTCTTTTTTATTCCACTTGACGTTCTTGCGAAGTTTGATTTACGAAGATACGAAACTTAAGTATACAATTAAGAATTTTCGTTCGCGAGCTATGTTATTCAGAGAACAGACATGTTTCTGAGATTTTTTAAAATTTACTTAGGGGACCACAAATCTAGAATTAATGCTGAAATTGGATATCAAATTTCAGGGTGTAACCCAATATTTTCTCTGCGTCTGGTAGGTGGATGAAGTAACTTTTCAATACTGTTTAGGCACGCCAACTTAGTGAGTATTCGAAAAACACATTTGAAGATGAACCGCTGAATGAAGAATAATGTCATAACATTGTGTCTTTAATGCCCCTAAAATTGTTAAGTGAAGTCTTCCTGGATGGACTTGAACCGTGCTGGTGGTCCCAAAAGCCATGCTTTCCTAAGGAACCTAAGTAAAAATTCCGAGAAAATCTGACAAATTTCTCGAACTGATTCATTTCCTCCTGTGTCATATCGTTTTTGGTATTACGAAATAAATGTAACTGAAATTCAGATGGCTTTATTGGGTAGAGAGACCACAATGACATAAATTAGGTGAACTATTAACATAGGCGGGGCGTGTATTTGAACCTTAAACCTATTATGTGGAGCACCATATGTAGATGATGTGCATTCTCAATGACATTGTAATACCCAATTACTGAAAGCCGCCACTTTCATTTCCGGACTGGAGCCAGCACGCCATAATCTGCCATGTCCAATTGTCCCAATGTGGCTGCCTGAGCCTGAGCGTTCCTAATGGCTACGTAGGTAATGAGGTTGAATTGGGTGGAACGCTTGAGGGATGAAGACTTTGTTCCGACGTCTCGAAAATCAAGCATTTACTTTTGAAATGAGTGCGCCGATTAAAACAATAATTATTTCTACAGTTAACGTATTCACCTTGAGGATAATATTTGCACATGTAACTTGTCTTTCTTTTAAAATTTTCCTGTATTAAATTAATGTATACAAGTATGTATTAAAGTCTGAGTTCAATTTTTTTGTTTGTTTGTTTTTTTGTATTTTTTTTTTTACGTGGAATAAATAAAATAAAATAAAATAAAATAGAAACGATGTTGAACTCCTTAAACGTTTAAACAGTTTTACCATTTCAGTACCGGTACTTGAAATTCATACATCAAGTCGCAGAGTAAACAGATGACTTTCTTTTTTAGTTTTACAAATTGTTTCAGATGTCAGATAAGACTCATTTATTTGTGTGAAGTGTAAGAGCCTGAAGATTTTTAATTCCACTGCACGTACTATAGAGTGAGGAAGTACCGTATTATGTTCGATCCCGAAATTGGAAGTTTTTTAAAAATAAATACACGTTTTGAGATCCCATGAATCCAAAAAATATATATTTTTTCAGAAACATATCTGTTTGTATCTGTGTCTGTATGTCTGTGAACAGCCTAGTTCAAGAACAACAAATCGTAACAAAACATTTCGCATTTGGGTTATGACTTTTTTGGGGGGTAGGGATAGAGACGAAGATTGGCGAAGACTTACTTTTAAAGCCACTTTAAATAAAGAAAATTTTGTTTTTTGCGTCTTACTCTAAAACGACTTTAACGATTTTGTTTAAATTTTGTACATGAAGTGCTTATACTAAGACCTAAAACTTTTATTTGAAACTTTTTAGCATAAATTCTCTAAAGAGAAGTTATAAGCAACCCAGTTTTTATAGAAACTCAGTCTTTCCTGGCGAACAAACGCGCTCTTTCCAATTCGGTCTCTTATTCTATATCAGAATGATAAGTGATGACGGTAGGGTAAAGAAAGTTACGCGAGTACATTAATACGATTTTATTTAGTTTGTATGTCTTTGGGGGATCCGATGCATTGTTGTATCGACATACTCTTTATTTTTACAACCAATTTACATGAAGGTAATATATTAATATATAATATATTATAGCCTATTAAGAGTCAAAACTTTATTTGGGCAGAGGAAGTTATGTGTTTCACATCAGATTTTATTATTCAGAAGTTTCCTTTGTTTTGTTCAGCCTTGCAACCTTGCAACCTGTTGCCACGTTTTAAATATTCACCAATGGTCACGTGCCACGAATTTACATATTTTGTGCAAAATCCAGACAAATAGAACCTGTATTTTAAGTGTTTGCGGACGAGCAGACGGACGGACTCGTGAACGAGAACAAAAGGATTCCACAATAGTATACCTATGGAACTGTACAATTACTTACTTCACCTTGTTATCCTTATCACCTGTGTTATCCCAGAAACAGATCTTCCCAAGCATCTATGCAAACTTAAACCTAATGAGAACCTGATTATAAAGTAACATGTTCTGAATCTGTCCTCTGCGTAGCATTGCGCCGGTGACACTGCTGAAACCTTCATATTAGATGTGAGACACTGGCTTTGCGATAACAGGGTGGTATTATTTGATATCTCTAGCCATTAGTGCAGAAAATTTCATATCTTATCCACTTGAATTATTAATTTAGAGGACTACAACGCTTATAGCCCATCTGTCCATTTCTAGTAATTATTGTTTTCAGTTGATTTGCTTGTCCTCCCACGCCTCATGTACCATACAACAATAATAAATCAATAAATCATCCTATAAATCCCCTTGGGGCAAAGGCTTCCTGCATACAGCAGGGTATAGCCCTGATCATAACACTAGATGGACTAGTTCTAGTGTTGCTTTTCGATTGTTACTTTTTGTATTGCATTGTGTTCCTTTGTGCTTGTAATTTTCTTGCTATTACTAGTTTGTGTTTGTTGCTTTTTCATTAATTTTGTTTTGTGACTTTCCACTTTCCTTCTCACTGCACTTTACACTGATCCTTTCACTAAACTTTTCCTAATTCTCACCACTTTTTCCTTTCTCTGGCTGCCCATGACCACAGCGCTCCTGCTCTCTCCTTAAGTGAGTCCACCCATCTCGTTTTCGGTCTTCCCCTAGATCTTGTCCCTTGTCTAGGATCCCATACCGTCGTTCTGTATGCCTATCTGTTGTCGCTCATTCTTTCTAGATGTCCTCCCTATTTCCATTTCTGGTGTCTTGCTAAGTCGAGAATGTCCTACAGGTTGGTCTTCTTTCTTATTACTGTGTTCTTTATCATGTCCTTTCTGGTGATGGCAAGTAAACAATAATAGTGCGTAATTTACCTAAAATTAAGAGTATTCATCATAAATTCATCCCAGGCAACTATTTTATAAGATCGTATTGAATTCCTTGATTTATCTCTTTGCAGGTGAGTGCAGATACCTGAAAGATAATTTTGAGCATGGTTCTTCTACTTTATTATGAGTAAGTAAACACAAATGTTAATAAATACAGTTGCAGTAATTACTAAACGTTGTCCATTATTCTAGAATGCATTGCAGTTTTTTGTTTCACGTATGTGAGCCTGATTCAAGCAATATTTATTGTATCTCGCTTCTCCCCCCCCCCCCCAATTATACTCGAACATCGTCTTATTTGTGTAACGGTATTAGTAAATGATAATTCACTTCGATGTTATGATTACCAGGTAAAAATTTAAATATTTCACAGAATAAGATCTGATTTCACGTTAGGAATAACCGTGACTTTAATAATGCGCTGTAGGGTAGAGTCTTCGCGCAGGGTATACGCGTCTTTCTGCGTGAAAAGGTAATTTTTGTGCATTCTTACGCATTCATCAGATTACAGTAGTGTAGATAACCACATTGAGTCTGAAACGAAAATGCGCGAGTGTGTGAGATACATAATTCCAGGTAGGTAATACCATGCATTTAGCGTATAAATGAAGGATTGTGTATTAAAATACAAAATAATAAAATCAGGTAAACTGATATAACAAAGTGCCAGTATGTTTTTGTTGAACCAATTATAATTGCAATTATGATATGGGGAAAATAAGTTTTTCTAATCAGATTAAAATCGACCAGCGACAGCAGAACTACAGATTTGTGATACCTTGACAATCGCGCACTCACATAAAAATTAAAAAAATCCATGTCAAATCGGCCGGCTCCGGGATTTGATCCGGGGACCTCCAGAATACGAGTCCAAGGCGTTACCATTTGGCCAACTCAGTCAGTTTGACGGTTTCGTTTGATAAGCATAAGTGAAGGAATAGTGTTAACTGTCAAATTATACCGACAGACAACAATTAAAAAACATGTGACCTTTAATTTGTCGTTACTCTGGTACCGGTCAACCGATTAGGTCCAAAATTAATAGACTTCTTGCCATGGACGTTATAAATGCGTATACCAAGTTTCATGAAAATCCAATAAAGCATATTTGAGTTATGGGGCCTTTTGTTATATAATACCATAAAAATGCACTAAATTGGGCATTATTCCGGTACCGGCCAACCGATTTGGTCCAATATCAACAGACATCTTCCCATGGACATTATAAATGTGTATAGCAAGTTTCATGAAAATCCGATAAAGCGTATTTGAGTTATGGCGCTTTTAAATAAAAACAGTAAATTGGGTTTGACGCCGGTACCGGTGAACCGATTTGGTTCAATAACAATAGGGTTCTTCCCATGGACATTATAAATGCGTATACCAAGTTTCATGGAAATCAAATAAAGCGTATTTGAGTTATGGCGCGTACAGACACACGGACAGGCAGACAGACGGACAGACAGTTTTCGTCCTCCACACACAATCTCATAATGTACCATACTGGCACTTAATAATATTGCAATCAATTGAAATGTAAAAGTTGTAAAATTTTCAGAGAATCTCTTAGAGTGTTAATCACCACATTCATTAATATTGCAAGCGGAATATTGAACTCTATTCTTCTTTATGTTGTAATCTGGAATGTAATGATACATTGTGTAGGTATAAAAAAAGGGGACTTTTTTGTGGCCCCGCCTTCCACCCCCGGAATACCTGAGCAGGCTATATCTCCGCCCAACGTCAGATATCGCACTTGCTCTAGGATCATCGCATCACCTCCTCTTGATCATAGAACACAGGGAAAATGTTTGGTAAATTTGCTTTGCTATTTTACTCAATTAATTTGATTCTTGTTTAACTGTCTATTTTCGAGGAGGACGTGCCCATGATCACGTATTCACCTGACAGAGTGAGGGAAATCCCGCAAAAACCTCATTCAGATCGGTTTCTGCAAAACCTTTGAGGCAAGTCTTGGGCAATCTGCTCTGTTTGTCTTGCTCGGTAGGGCCCCTGGGGATCTGAGCATTCCCCTAAGGCCGGGCGCAAGTTGAGACGCAGTTTGGTGACGTGAGGTAGAGGTGACTCACCGTAAGTTTAACATAGAATTAAATACAACAACGAAGGTTCGCACGCAGGGTGAAGTGAAGCAGATTCAACGAGTCACGAGCTGCGGACGTTTGTGATCGTGCCACAGTTTCTCACTAGTGACTTCTCACTGCGCGTGAAAAGTTGTTTGTCCACCATGGACATTGAGAAGAAATTAATTATGGCAGGTCGAGGGAGAAAAAATTGTACGACACGTCAAATTAAAATTTCAGATTTGGGAAGAAATTGCGAAGGGCATTGGAAAGAAATGTGATAAAGTTGTTTATAATGTTTTTATACTTAAATAAGATGGATTTATTTGAAGGGAACAAGGGAAAAGCTATAGTAGTGTCCGTTTTTATGGACTTTGAGATAATAATGCCTTCTAATAGTGAATTTGGAATTTTGGAATTAGTTTAGGCAGAAAGCGGTAATATTATAGGGGAAAAAGGATCGTACTCCATGCAGTTTGAAAGATTGATGTCCGCTCTGAAAGTAAACAAACCCTCTTCAACTCTTCATATTTATTGTTTATCAGTTTGTTGCTATGCTCTTTTCAATCAAAAGCGTTTCTTGAATTAATTTCTATACAATGTGTTCAATTTGTTATTCTTTTTCGTTTTCCGCTGTACCCTTCATTTGTTTTAGATAACATTTTATATGCAGTAGATTTTCGACGAAAAGAAAAAGTTGCATAAGCAGGCATAAAAGTGTATATTTTCTATACAGATGTATATCATAACTAGTATAAACCAAAAGAATTAATTAGTTGGGAAGTTTCAGATTTGTAATTAAAAATAAAATGAAGGAGTCATCTTGAAATTTATTTTCAACTTACTTTCATAAATGTTTTATAATTATGTACAGTAAAAATGCTCCATGTTCCTTAACAAACGTTTCTGAAATGAAACATTTTCTCAAAATGATTTTACCAATTAGTTCCGTTTCGCTTTATAATGTTTTCCCGTTCAGAGTTAAACTTAGTATCTCACCGGAATTTGAAAAGTAACCTTAATTTAAATTGAATTGAATGATTGAGTGTTATAGTGACATTAAAAATAAGAAATTAAAGGGTATTATATTTATTAAAAATTATATATTTATTATGTCTTAATGATGAATTTTCGTATCATAATTATTAATTATATGTATATATGATCGCTGAATGTAAGTATTCGCAACATTACATAAAAAAAAAATTAAATTTGTAGGAAATTAATACATTCTTCCCAGTGTCGACTCGTAGCTAAAATTAGTGCGATTGCTGCTTCATAAAATGTTTAGCCTTCGTTTTGAATATTGTGCAAAAGGAAATATACATATTTAAAAAGAAAATCGATTCAGAAACTTGAAAAGACCCTAAAAGAACAAAATCAAACTTTTTTACTTACTGTAATTTAAATTGTTACAGCTCAAGCTTGATCTATTCGTTTAAAAATTAAATCGATTATTCTTGTTTTAATTTCCGCGAAAAGATCAATAATTTTCTCATTATTATTGATAAACTTCATTATGCAGCTTAGTGTATGAATTCAACTAGTATAAGATAATTCAAGTTTTGGTAAGAAATTCAACCTGTATACTAGTAGTCTTAATAAACACCATATATTGTTTCGAATCCGATTGTGAATAAAAATTTTGGATTATATACATTCATTTTATTAAAGTATGTCTATATACAATTGTCAAATACTAAGTTGATTTTATTTATTATACACATGAACATTTATTGAACATTGTATCTCTTTTTGTTTGTCAGTTGGTAATATTTGATAATTCTTTGTATAATAATAATAATGACACCTTAATTAAAATTTGACTTCTTTTCTTGCAGTATTGTTATTTGACGTATTGAAAAGTAATAAGTTAGGTTAGAAGTCACTCTGCGTCACCTCACGTCACCAAACTGCGTCTCAACTTGCGCCCGGCCTAAAGAGAGTTCGCTTCACATTCAGTATGTCTTAGACATCATCTTGTTCCTATTATTTCCTGCTTTCTGTCGCGCGTTGTGTGAATATTCTGAAAGCAATATTCGCTCCTTTTGTCGTCCAGAAGCTGAGTTCGATCAGCCATTCCTCACCTTCTTGTGTGACTACCTCTCTTAAGCTAATAATTCATGCTTCTCTTATCCCACACATGTATAGAGAGCATGATACATATTTCGGGCTCATAGTCTTCACAGTAGCAGATGTAAACCTCCGCTAGATTGACCCTAAATAGGTTTGCTTTAAGTATCCGTGTCCGGAGTAGAACTGAGCGTCTGCGGACGCTGGGGAAACGGTTCTTGGTTAGGAGGCCCTTTTAGGCCTCTTTCTACCGTCACTCCCGCGTATTTAGTGTTGCGTTTCTAAGCTGCTTCAATAGTTCTGAATGTTTGTACCTTTTGTACATGTCTTGGTTTAGTTCTCGCACTCCAACTCGAGTAGGGAGATGTTCTCATTAATTTATTATAGATTCCATTTTCGTTGAGGGTTATTTTGTTTTGTACAATAGGCCTACTTGTATCCGCCTTATGCCCACAACTTATGTTTTATAAGGTGCTTTTACATAGTAGGCCTAAAATCTATTTGCTTTACAACAAGTCTGTAAGTTATATTACTGTCACAAAATTAAAAATGTTGTGTGTCTATGTAGGGTCTTCTTCACTGTTGATAAAATGGATATGTATACATTTCAACCTAAATAGGCCATCTTCAGTCCTTCGTCAACTGAGACTATCCTTACCTCGTTGTACGCCGCATAAGCACTAATTGTCGTAATTTTAAATATTTTAACTCATTGAGGAGAATATTGTTTTATTTTAAGAAATAAGTTTGTTTTAGGCCTATATTATCTGACTTTACAACACTGTAATTGAGGTTATAACATGTTTGTATACTAATCTAAATCAAATAAGGTTTGGCCTACTATGGTATGGTACCTTATAAAACATCAGTTGTGGGTTTAAGGCGGATACAAGTATGTGCAAAGGTACTTTCGTATTGTGTATGCAATTCCTTTTTCTTTCAGAAATATGCTGTGATTTCTCCAGCAATGACCGCTAGCGCGCCATTTGTAGTCGAGTGTGCTCGGATGACTCATACCCCGAGTATAGCCGTATGTATACTGTACTAAATGTGTAGTGATGTGTGTTTACTCGCTTACGCCTCCAAGACCCTTTGACCTAGAGGTTTGACATTTTCACCATACGTCCCCTATGACCTTGGCAATATCTGTCTCAAATTTCACCTTGATAGCACAATTGGTTCGGTCATAATTTAATTTTCAATTTGGTTAACGTTATTTCTTGTGCTTTATGCAGTCCTGTAGGCCGGGCGCAAGTTGAGACGCAGTTTGGTGAGGTGAAGTGAGGTGACTCACCGTGAATTTTGTGAAACACAGAAATAAATACAACAGCGAATGTTCGCACGCAGGGTGAGGTGACGCAGTTTCAGCGCGTCCGTGAGCTGCGAAGGTCTGTGACCATGCTAAATTTATCACTAGTGACTACGACCTGCGCGGGCTGAGCGCAAGTTGAGACGCAGTTTTGTGAGGTGAGGTGAGGTGACTTACCGTGAATTTTTGTGAAACACAGAAATAAATACAACAGCGAATGTTCGCACGCAGGGTGAGGTGACGTAATTGCATCGCGTTTGTGAGCTGCGAAGGTTTGTGATCGTACCACAGTTTTTCACTAGTGACTACGACTGCGCGTGAATAGTTGTGTTTGTCCACCATGGAGGAGAAATTAATCGAAACAGTGCGAGCAAGAAAGATTTTATATGACACCTCCCATGCTGATTACTTGAAAGCAAAATTAAAATTGCAGATTTGGGACGAAATTTCTAAGGAAATTGGATTGAAATTTTTATAATTTTGTTTACGTAAACAAGATTAATTAATTATGAGGGTACAAGGGAAATCGGTAGTAGTCCGTGTTATTTGACTTTGAGGTAGTAATGCCTTCTAGTAAATTTGTAATGTTGGAATTAGTTTAGGGATAAAGCGGCAATATTATAGGTAAAATAAATTACATAAAGGATCCTATTCCGTTCAGTTGTAGAGGTGAAATATTGATGTCCGCTCTTCTCTTCAACTCATCATATTTATTGTTTATCAGTTTGTTTTTATGGTCTTTTCAATCAAAAGCGTTTCTTGCACTAATTTCTATACAATGTGGTCAATTTGTTCTTCTATAAATGCCTCCTTTTTTACCACTGCCGTTTTCCGCTGTACCCTTTATCTGTTTTAGAAAACATTTTATATACAGTAGACTTCCTGCGAAGATATATATATAACTTATATATATATATGTCATAACTAGTATGAACTGTAATAATGCATGACAAGAATTAATTAGTTGGGAAGTTTCAGATTTGTAAGTAAAAATAAAATGAAGACATAGCCTATTCTTGAAATGTATTTTCAAACGTTTATAAATGTTTTATAATTATGTACAGTAAAATAAATACATTTCTCCATGTTAAGGAACAGACGATTTGAAATGATACATTATCTCAGAATGATTTTATTTACTACGAACTACCAATTAGTTCTATCACTTTATCACGATTAACTTTTTCACGATTTTCCATTCAGAGTTGGGGTTTAAACCTTTCCTCATAATGAATAGAATGAGAAAGTGTGATGTCTCCACCGCTAATACAATGGTGGGTATAGGGAGAGCGACGGTCCACCGAAACACTGGCAGCACCTTCGTTTGCGTTTCAACTTCTCAATGCTGCATCATGATAGCATAATGAATAGAGGAGAAAGTGTGATGACTGAGGTAGTTCACTGGTTCCGCCGCTAGGTAGCAGTTACTCTGCTTGTGAGTCGCGGGAGCAAGATTACTACGGGCGGTATAGGAAAAATTGCAAACATTATTAAACAAAATAATACATTAATCTATTTCAAAATGACTCGCCTTATCTAAATTGAATTGTTAGATACTTCTGACAATTTTCGGGCTGCTTTACACGTCTTGGAAGATCTCATCTCCAAAAATAAACATGGCCGTGTGTAACAGTAATTTCTCAGATTCCAAGAAGCTTGACCGTAACATTTCGTTCCACATCTTTCAAAAAATCGAAGATGTTCACAAGCAATGAACAATTATATAATATAGGTATGAAACAGCTAAGGGATGATTTGATCTAATATTTTATTGCCTAGAAAATAGGGTAGATGGTATGTTAGTATAATTTGATGAGAATTTGTTAAAGAATGTACATTTGTATAGAAATAACAACGTATAATTAGGGTAGAAAACAGCTAAGGGATATTTTATAAATTAATATTAATATTACATTGTATAGAATATTACTGAGTATTAATTTGTATTAATATTGTATTAATAGAAATATTATTTATAATAATATTAATTTTCTCCTGGCTGTATGGGGTAAGTTATGTAGGTGAAACACGGTCAAAAGTGTAGATATGTGTACAAATTATGTGAACAGAGATAATATAAACTAAGGGGTGGTTTGTGAATTGCAGGGCACGGAAAATTTCATAAGCAGCACTACAAAAATAGGGCGCGTGATCTTTAAAATTGGCGTTTCAACATCCGATAAAGACGCACATACGCAAAAATTGTTTTGCAACGCATTCTACATATATCACACAATATTTCAAAGCATTTTCCCTGATTTTTTCATAAACAAATTAAATCCTCTTGCCTTAACTACAGCCCGCTATTTGCTCAAACCCTCGACCATTCGCCGTTCGCTGTAAATTATGTGCATCTTATGTTGTTAAATTATATTATTAAAAAAAGGAACAAGATAGTAAACTAATAAGACATTTGTTATGATAATTATACATAAAAATTACTAACATAAGTGAACAGAAAATATGATAAATAAATAATCCAATAAATGCATAAATAAAAGTAGTGCAGACTTACTAAGTTAGAAAAAAGCTTCATTCACTCCCTTCCTCAGCGGGTCAATCTTGCAGTATGGGTACAAGTAGTTAGTTAATATGGTATTATTATTGAGACCACGAATAAATTATGTAATTTTTTTTACGTTATTGCTGGTATTTTATGGAAAAGATGCCTGCTAATACCTCAATACCATTCTGATAGCTTTAGCTTTAGAGTATTTACTATTACTCGTTAACCATTATAGATATATAGGTGGTACTCAATTTATAATAAGATCCAAATATTTCACTAAACCTTACACCCTTAATCTCTTTCTGGACACAAAAATAAAATAATAAATGTCGCATAGTCAAATTTGCTTCACCCTCAACATTTCACGATCGTCCCACATCATTCAGAGAGCTGAGCGCCCGGAATAATTACCACTCAATTACTCGTAAACCATTCAAGATATAAAGGTGGTACTGAATTTAAAATAAATTTGAAATATTTCCCTAAAACTTTCTCGCTTGAAGTTTTTACGGGACACAAAAATGAAAAAAATTGTCGCATAGTCAAATTCCGTTTCACCCTCCATGAATTTTGTGTAATTGGTGATGTTTATATAATGAAATAAAAACATTTATGTCCGCATTTTTTAAGTTTCTGTTTTAACCATCAGAAGGACTGTGTTGTGCAGATTATTTCTGCACAAATTTCACAGAAATAGGACCAAGGGTTAATTAAAGATTGCGAGTTTAATCATAAGATGCCAAACTATCATGACGCAGCATTGAGAAGTTGAAACGCAAACGAAGGTGCTGCCAGTGTTTCGGTGGACCGCCACTCTCCCTATACCTACCATTGTATTAGCGGCGAAGTCATCACACTTTCTCATTCTATTCATTATGATGATAGTTTGGCATCTTATGATTAAACTCGCAATCTTTAATTAACCCTTGGTCCTATTTCTGTGAAATTTGTGTTGAAATAATCTGCACAACACAGTCCTTCTGATGGTTAAAACAGAGAATTAAAAAATGTGGACATAAATGTTTTATTTCATTATATAAACATCACCAATTACACAAAATTCATGGAGGGTGAAACGGAATTTGACTATGCGACAATTTTTTTCATTTTTGTGTCCCGTAAAAACTTCAAGCGAGAAAGTTTTAGTGAAATATTTCAACTTTATTTTAAATTCAGTACCACCTTTATATCTTGAATGGTTTACGAGTAATTGAGTGGTAATTATTCCGAGCGCTACAGCTGAATGAATGATGTGGGACGATCGTGAAATGTTGAGGGTGAAGCAAATTTGACTATGCGAAATTTATTATTTTATTTTTGTGTCCAGAAAGAGATCAAGCGTGTAAGGTTTAGTGAAATATTTGGATCTTATTATAAATCGAGTACCACCTATATATCTAGAATGGTTAACGAGTAATAGTAATTACTCTAAAGCTAAAGCTATCAGAATGGTATTAAGGTATTAGCAGGTATCTTTTCCATAAAATACTAGCAATAACGTAAATTTTTTTACATAATTTATTCGTGGACTCAATAATAAAACTATATTAACTGACTACTTGTACCCATACTGCAAGATTGACCCGCTGGGGAAAAGGAGTGAATGAAGCTTTTTTCTAACTTAGTAAATCTGCACTACTTTTATTTATGCATTTATTGGATTATTTATCATATTTTCTGTTCACTTATGTTAGTAATTTTTATGTATAATTATCATAGCAAATGTCTTATTAGTTTAATATATTGTTCCTTTTTTTAATAATATAATTTAACAACATAAGACGTACATCAGTTACAGCGAACGGCGAATGGTCGAGGGTTTGAGCAAATAGCGGGCTGTAGTTAAGGCAAGAGGATTTAATTTTTTTTATGAAAAAATCAGGGAAAATGCTTTGAAATATTGTGTGATATATGTAGAATGCATTGCAAAACAATTGTTGCGTAGTGCGTCTTTATCGGATGTTGAGACGCCAATTTTAAAGATCACGCGCCCTATTTTTGTAGTGCTGCTTATGAAATTTTCCGTGCCCTGCAATTCACAAACCATCCCTTAGTTTATATTATCTCTGTTCACATAATTTGTACACAGATCTACACTTTTGACCGTGTTTCATCTACATAGCTTACCCCATACAGCCAGGAGAAAATTAATATTAATATAAATAATATTACTATTAATACAATATTAATACAAATTAATACTCAGTAATATTCTTATACAATGTAATATTAATATTAATTTATAAAATATCCCTTAGCTGTTTTCTACCCTAATTATACGTTGTTATTTCTATACAAATGTACATTCTTTAACAAATTCTCATCAAATTATACTAACATACCCTCTACCCTATTTTCTAGGCAACAAAATATTAGATCAACATCCCTTAGCTGTTTCAAACCTATATTATATAATTGTGCATTGCTTGTGAACATATTCGATTTTTGGAAAGATGTGGAACGAAATGTTACGGTCAAGCTTCTTGCAATCTGAGAAATTACTGTTACACACGGCCATGTTTATTTATGGAGATGAGATCTTCCAAGACGTGTAAAGCAGCCCGAAAATTGTCAAAAGTATCTTAGAATTCAATTTAGATAAGGTGAGTCATTTTGAAATAGATTAATGTATTATTTTGTTTAAGAATGTTTGCAATTTTTCCTATACCGCCCGTAGTAATCTTGCTCCCGTGAATCTCAAGCAGAGTAACTGCTACCTAGCGGCGGAACCAGTGAACTACCTCAGTCATCACACTTTCTCCTCTATTCATTATGCTTTCCTTAAAGAAACCGGAATTTGAAAAGTAACTTTAATTGAAATTTCAATGCTTGAGAAAAGAAATGGTGTTACAGTGACGTTACAAAATAAGAAACATTAGACAACGTAAGTTATTACATTTATTAAAAAGTATATATGTATTATGTCTTAAAGATGAATTTTTATATCGTCATTATTATGAGACATAGGATCCGAGGCACTTTATGATTGGAACTAAGAGGTTGATGTGGCATGGAGTTGCAATGAGTCATCGTACTGGATACAGTCTCGTTGAAGACACAAAGAAAAACGTATTACCGAGGCTTCTTGTATTACGGTAGCTCAATCCCTGATTTCGAAAGTTATTTGAAACTTTGAAGTTTATAAAGGACAATTTTGGGTGTGTAAACAGAAGTTATGCAGTGTTTTGATACAAAATAGTGGGCGATGCGATGCGTTACATAGTAAATAAATTTAAAAACATACAACAAATACCGTACTAGCAGTCGAAATATTTATATGCACCATTAACATCCTTGCGATGTCGAATTCGTCCTTAAGGATGAATTCTCCGTGTGTCTTTCTATTCTTTAAATAATTTTTTTTGGAAGCTTTTCGTGTAATGTTGAAATTACTTGTTCTTCGAGTTCATCTGACTCTGATTCTGAACTTAGTAATGATTCTATGTACATGGCAGCCATCGCGCACATTGCTCACTGTCTCGTAAACACGCAGTTGTGATAGAACTGCTTCCCAACTTTCGCTCTCCCAGCGCGCAGTTGATTGAATCCTGCTTCCCGGCGTCACTCTGCGTCACCTCACCTCACCAAACTGCGTCTCAACTTGCGCCCGGCCGTACAGTCACAGTATGGACTACGTACAACGTACTTTAGCGGTGATTGTGTAAGATTGCATAGGCTACAACGTACTCCAGTGGCGGTATTGTTAAAGTTGTGGTGTTTTGAGAATTCCTTTTTTTCGGAACCTCAGTTGTGTACACGTAGTGAGTTTATTTATTGCAGAACTCAGTGTTGCGTTGTTCACTTAATAAAAAAAATCACTTAATGATAAAGTTCACTTAATAGTAAAATTATGGTTTTCCAGGCTTAATTATCTAGTAATTTGTATATTTGTAGCCCCATGTTTGGCCTAATAGCCTACCTAACGCATGGAAAATGTTTCCCAATGTGGTGCGTACTTTTTCAACTTGTCGTTCCATCTTGTTACGAGTACTTGCTCAGAGTTCTATCCCTAGGTAGCGCAGGAACACTGCACTTTGGATTCGTGTTCCCAGTGCAGATATTCTGGGATGTCTTCTTGGCTGCAATTCCCTTTCAGGAGCAGGCACTTTGTTTTTCCTGCTGATGGTTTTAATTTGGCCTTATTGCATTTATTCTTTGCTGAGTGACAACATGGCGGAATTTCCTTTATCCTCTTTTGGGGCTCGGTTATCTGCTTCGATGAGGAGGACCATGCTCTCTATTGGCTTAGCTTCCTGGCTTTCTTTTATTGTCCAAATGGCTTCATCAGATTCTAGCTTCCAAAGTTTAGGACCTAGTAATGAACCTTCTGGGCAGCCCTTAGTTACTTGTTTCGTTTTACAGTAAGGTAACTGTTTTAAATCTTAACTTACCTGTCTCTAAAATAATCTTGCTTAATACATAGATGTCCGCAGGGCACCCAATCTCTCGCAGTTCATTTAGGGCTTACCATTTTGAAACGGAGTTTAAAAAAATACTTAGACATACCGTACATAGTTTTTAATGGCTTCAAGGAATATTCATGCCGAATTGGGGGAAAATCGAACAACTCGTTTGGTAGTGACTGCACAACAAAATATTTACAAACAGACAAAATGCCGAGCAGTCTAGTTTAAACAGGACCTCGCTTCGCTCGACACACACGACTTGTCCTATACTAACCGTTCAGGATGCGATGAGATTTCCCAATTAGCAAAACCCGCTTTCGACTGACCAGCAGGAGCAGGGGGATTATGAAATTTTGGCCTATAGGCCAGTCTTGGTTTTAGGTCCCGCATTATTGTTATTATATGCTTTATCAGATTTTCATGAAACTTGTACACACTTATAAAGTGAATATTGAACCCTATTGATTTTTAAACAAATCGGTTGTCCGTTACCGGAGTAACAACCAATTATCCTTCTTTCTTTCTTTTTCGTAGTTTTACCTCTCCCTTTTAGGATTTAAGCGACCCAAGCCGCCCGGGCCTTACAGGGCCGCGACCTGTCGGGAGAGGGATTATCTTTGGATCACATACATCCTTTTTTGACCAGACAAGGACATGGAGGGCCTCCCCGGATGAGTGATCAGCCCAATGCCGGGGCCACCTCCGAGACAACACGAACACATAGGACGATACACACCATTCAACACACACTCACTCAGAACAAGGCGAGGATGAGGATGAAGATGATAATGACGGCCAGATGATATCCAGGGGCCACAAGGGCCTAAAGTTACCTGACATTTGTCTCATAGGTGAGGGAAAACCCCGGAAAAACCTCACCTAGGTAACTTGTCCCGGCCAGGAATCGAACCCGGGCCCGCTGCGTGAGAGGATTGGACGCATCCCCTGAGCCACAGCGGTGGACACAACCAATTATATGCTTTTGAAATAACAAATCTTGGTCAGTCGATAGAACTGAGTATGCTGTTGGAAATTGAAGACAGTGACAACTTATTTGTACGCCTTCAGTTGTTTTGGCAAAAATAAAGGGATATTGCTGTCGAGAGGAATTTGTTGTAAGTTCGTTCTGTTAACATTCTAGTTACCTCGCTTATCCCTTCATTTATACTGATCAAAATTGCTCAAGAAACCGTGGTCTAAAACTCAATAGTTTCTTAAATGTGGCCTATTTACTCAATGTGGCACTTTGTTTTATCAACTTACCTAATTTAATTTATTATGCTCTTGTGACATGTACCTTGGTCATTTACGGAAAAGTATAAGAAAATGTCTAGCTAAATTTTAAATTCTGGAAGCTTTTTTTTTTTGCTATGAATAGAAGATTGGTTCTTTTTCTTTCTTCACGTTTCGTTTCTAGGCACTAATATTAAATGCTAGAAGTATATGGGTCATTCTAAAAACAATTGCCGTTTTGCCTCCTCGACAGGATCACCAGATTGAAAATTCACCTTCGGTTTTTTTTGAACGACTGGTTTTCCATGGCATCATACCACTATTGGAGTTTACGAAACTGAATAGGAATCATCGAGTTTTTTCGTTACCATTGAATTTTTGAAGTTGGTGGAACGTGAGACTTTTGCATGTCCTATTTCAACATGTTGTTTTCAGGTTTTTTAAATAGAAATGGACTGAGCTGTTGTAATATAGCAATACCTTTGTCTTGAAATGCTGGAGACGAATGAAAATAGTTTACAAAAGACGTGACACAGCAATTTCAGTAAGGATTATTACCCAAACAAATTTTACTCGATCTTATTTTCACTTGTTTTCATATACACCAGTTGTTGTTGTTGTTGTTTTCTGTTTTCAAACCTTCAGCATTTCATCCCAAGAACTGCACTTTGATACCAGGAGGAAATGTTTGTGATATTCATCTTATGACAATTGTCGTTCATAATGAGCCTAATTTGAAAATTCTTCAAAGTTTTATTTAAATAGACTCAACTCAAACTCTGAAAATGACATGTACATGCCTGTCTTGGACACAAGGCAGCTGATACTAGAAAGAGGATAGACAGAGATCACGCAATCATGCATTTGAACTCAAAATATTTTTTATTTGATTAAATGTGAAAAAATACAAACTAGACAAAATAAAACCGATTTTCAGCCTCTTCATGTGACTTGTTTCTTATCGTCTGTATAGTCCCTACATATACACTAGATTGAATAAGAAACATTGGGTCCAATAAGCTTTGAAAATTAACACAAAAATATGCAGCAGTATTCGAAAATTGCACAGCATGAAAATACATTTAAAAGCAAAATCTTATATAAATACGTCACAGGCTTGAATTAATTGAACACTTTGAAACTTGGTCAATCTTGAATCTTTTCAATTCTTCATTAAGGCTCACTTCAAGCTAAATAATTAGTGTAAAATCAGTGTAATCTTACATTTACTTAAAAGGCAAGTAACTTTCTATCACATAGTGACTTAGAAGTATTTTTTTCTCATTTAACTTCTATTTGCAACAAATAAATGGTATATGGAAAGAGCTGGGTTTCAGTAACACTCATTACTGACAACATTCCTCCCCACACACATTTTTTTACAATGTTTTTCATTTTGACAAAAGTCTATTTAAGTTTAACCGCTACTTGAATTTTTATAAAAAGCCCCATTCATATGGCAAACAGAAGCTAATTGAAACATGCTGAAAAACATAAGTTCTTCTTCTTCTTCTTCTGCACTTCATGGATTAGGCAAGTGCCTGTTCCGGCTTCAAAAATACATCTGACCATCGTTTCCTTGGTCTTCCCGGATACCTTCTTCCTTTAGGTTTGTAATAAAATACTTTTCTTGGGATCCTTTCTGGTGCCATTCTCTCAACATGCTCTCTCCATTCATTTCTATACTTTGTGATTTTTTCTTCCAGAGAACTAATTTCTAACTCTTCTCTAATTTTTTCATTTGAAATTTTATCTAAAAGAGTACATCCTTTAACTGATCTTAGGAATCTCATTTCGGCCGCTTGTATCTTTTTTTTATCAGTTATTTTTAATGTCCATGTTTCGGATCCATAAAGGAAGGCAGGCACTGCCATTACTTTGTAAAATTTCATTCTAGTTTCTTTTCTGGTTTTTGTTTTCAGACTTCTATTTATTGTGCCGCATATCTGCTGAAACATGGTTAATTTGTTATTGAAATCATTTTCATATTTATAACTGATGTGTGTTCCTAAATAATTAAAACTCGTTACTTGGTCTAAAATAGTATCATTTACTACAATTTTAGTTCTAACAGAATATTTTCCTTGGAAGGCCATTGTTTTTGTTTTCTTTGTCGAAATTTTAAAATTATAATCCTCGCATAATTTCTGCAATGTATACACTGCTCTTTGCAGTTCGTCCTCAGTTTCACTTATAATTATTTGGTCATCCGCAAATAGCATCGTCTTAAATATAAAATTTGGTGCAATACAAATGCCTCCATTAATTCTAAAATACCATTCTCTGATCAGATCGTCCATATAAATTAAAAACAAAGTGGGGGACAAACTGCAACCTTGTCTTACACCTTGATTTATATATATCTGTTTACTGTACTTTCCATGTCCAACATTTATGCTAATCGTTGTGTCCTTATACATACATTTTATTGCCTTAATTAAATGTTTTGGGTATCCTCTTCGAATCATGATTTCCCAGAGTTTTTCCCTGCTTACACGATCAAACGCTTTTTCATAATCCATAAAGGCTATATGGGTTTCGAGGTTAAATTCTCTTCTTTTCTCTATTATCTGTTTAACTGAAAAAGTGGCATCTGTACAGGATCGTCCTTTTCTAAAACCATTCTGTTCTTCTAGCAGTAAGACATCTGCAATAGTTCTTAATCTTTTATTTAAAATTCTTGCATATATTTTATATCCTGTATTTAAAATACTAATACCCCTGTAGTTTTCACATCTATTTCTAACTCCTTTTTTAAATATAGATATAACTTGAGCATGAGCCCAAGAACTTGGTATATGATATCCACTCCAACACATATTAATTAGATTCAGTAGTCTCTGATTTAATACCGCACCACCATATTTCCATAGTTCTGCATTTATTCCCTCTTGACCTGAAGCCTTTCTGTTCTTCATTTCTTTTAATGCTAATTCTAATTCCTCTAAGGTAATGGGATCTGCATTTCCATAAGTAATTTCATTGTTTTCCACTTTTTCCAGAGAATCATTGTACCACAAGTCTTTGTAATGTTGTACCCACTGTTCTTCTCCAATTACATTTAGATTTGCCACATCTCTTTCTTCACTATCCAGATGCTTGAGCACTTTATAGGCCATCATTTGTCTCCCGTGTACATCATCTTTTTAGCAAGATGGAAGAAAATCAAATGTTTTGAAAGAAAAAATGAAGAAGTATTCAAGATATATTTATTACAGGAAGAAAGTATTAGGGCTTTATACCAAAAGAGATTATCTGTTTACTTAAAAAATCAAGAAGTAAGCCAAGATGTTAATGAGGAATGGAATAATATTATACAAGCCGTAATAACTACGGCTAATGAAGTGTTAGGTAAAAAAAGAAAATGCCGTAAGAGAAAGGGTTTAAGGATATGGAATGAAGAAATTGAAAAGGCAATAAAGGATAAGAAATTAGCCCACCTACAATTGTTACAACGACAGACTGACGAGGCAAGAGAAATATATAGGAAAAAAAGAAACGAAGCTAAAGTTATAGTAAGAAAAGCCCATCAAGAGTCCTGGGACAGATTCATTAGTACTGTCAAAAACATAAGTTAGAAGCCCAAAACATAGGTAACACACTTCACCATGAATAAAAATACGCACCATGGTTTTGACTTCTTGCCGTCGTCCCTCCTCGATGTCTGGTCGGAAATTGATCGTAGGGGCAAAAGATGAAACTATACTCCATCCCCTTTATATCAACCTCCTCCCCACCCCTTAATTCTTCTTTGGAGGAGCCTTAGACCCGGTAACATTCCTTGCCGCCTTTTTTCATGGTTTACTGAGACAAAGATTCAAATGAACTTTCTGGCTCGTATTTTTTTTTTTTTTTTTTTTAATTCTGAAACACCCTCTAGACAGTTTCATTTGGATGTTGAACTAACATTCATCTGCGAATGAAGATCTAATTTGGGCCTCTTCATATCAAAAAGTTAAATGTTGGATGCAGAATATGAGGTGAGACAGTCACGCTCCTTACTTTTCCCCACGTTTTTTGACATAAACATGAACGTTACGTTCCACAATGTATACATAGAAATTATTTAGGGTGGCGCAGAGACTCGCATGGGTTTGGGGCGAAATCTGAAATAAAACTGCTTGATATCTCAACTAAAAGTATCTTTTTCAGGGCTGAGACATCAAAACGGCAATTTTTTTAGAATGACCCATAAACCCTTTGTCTTTGTTCCTTTCATGAAATTATTTTCAATGAATAATATTAGAAATTTTATAAATCCCCCATTTTAGGGTGTAAGTTTTCTTTGCGGACCTAGTCCAGAGCCTATGATGGCCTAGTGATAAATCCCCTCACCATCCTAATCGCTTCAGGGATTCGGCGTGAATGTCTAATTAGCAAAGATTACTACAGTGACGGGGTTCACAATGTAATGGGTTTTTAAACTTGTTGCCATGGTTTTTGGCCCCTGGCCCTTACGCACAATGTACCGATCAATAGTCATGTGATTCCAATAGCCAGTAGCATTGAGTTGAAGCATTTCTTCTGTAAGCTTCGTTGTGAACAGGTTTGAAGTATAGTATTTGCGGTAACATCAGGCTCTTAGAGAGGTGACATCAGTATCTTTTACTCTGTCACACTCTCGCATGGTAGCTGTCTCACCTATGTTATTTAGGGTGAAATCGATAAACGGCTGCCATGTAAGCTTTCGCTACCAGCTCCCTGGAAAACGATCTATAAACGGCTGCAATCTTTACATTCCCCTGAAGCCATTGACCTCCATATACAGCGAGTCCATTTTATATAATTAAGGAATCGCGCACAGTGTGCATTATCTTAACCTAAGACTTAACCTACCCAGTTCTGAACCCGGGGAGGGGATCTTTCACTACTGAAAAATCCCTGACCCGGCCGGGAATCGAACCCGGGCCGCCGGAGTGGAAGGCAGGCGTGCTACCGACTCACCCACGGTGGCGGAGAGTCCATTTTATGAGGAAACCTCGCATCGCTGCCGCAGTGCAGTGTATTACCGAAGCGGAATTACAGAAAGTGGCAAATAATTTGTTTAAACGATGTGAGGCATATCTTACTGCTGACGGGGGTCATTTTCAACAGTATCTCAAATAAACGGTGAGTAATAAGCCTCTACATGTAGGCCTATGTTATGTTAAAGTCTTGATTTGCCGATAGTAACGGAACACGATCCCCGCCGCTGCAAGCACAACAGCGGGGAAAGTGTGAGCAGGGGCAACGCTGTTAAAAAGTTTCCGCATAAAATGGATTCCCGTATATACCTGGACTTAGCACTAAATACAATCCCCTGTTCTAAGAACTGAGGCCACTTTTTCGACTAGTCTTGCCCGGAAACTATGGCAAGAAACTATTTGTCTGCTTAATACGAAACGTCAAATCGCCTTTCTTGTATGGAATTATCACATGTTTGGTTTGGAAATTGAAGATTTTGTTGACGAATGATACATGCATGCATTCTAAGAATAATCAATATTAATATATTTAAAGTATGCCATTGTTATAATTAAGATTAATGTTAATACGTATGTTTTACCCGTGACTTCTGTCGTTTCCATACATGTAGGCCTAACCGACAAAATAGCATGTACTCAATACTACACTTATTAAATTAAATTAGTATTAGGTTGAAATCTTTACAAATTGAAATGTATTGTTCTACTTCAAAATCGTCATCATTCATTTTAAGTGTATTTTATTGTGATAATAACGTTTAGTCATTAATTCTTAATCCAGATGTTAGCAATTTTTAGGATAGGCCTATATCATAATTCAGGTAGGATGGCAATGCTTGGAAAAATCTAAGAACTAATTAAAAAAAACACAACAATGGGCAGACTTAGTTTTGCATAAAAGGATGAGCTGAGGTAGGTAATGATTGAAACAGATTAACTTAGATTAGAAGTATTTGTAAAAGGCTCTCATGTGTAATCTATTTAATAAGTAGATTAAAGAATTATTTTATCTGGGAGCAATAATTACAGACACAAAATATAATATTAAGGCCGAATTTAAGTGTAGACACAAATCAGGAAATGCTAGTTTTTATGCAGGTAAGAAATTCTTATCTTCACAAATACAAAAATAAAAAATTATAATACAATTATCCTGCCGGTTGTATTATATGAGACATGGTCGCTTACTCTTCGCGAAGAACAAAATCTGAAAGTGTTCGAAAACAGGGTGCTTAGGAAAATATTTGGGCCTAAGAGAGATGAAAATGGGGACTGGAGAAAACGGCTTGATGACGAGCTTCATAACCTGTACTCGTCACCGGATTAGTAAAGCTTTTTTAATCATGGAGGATGAAATGGGCTGGACATGTTGCACGCATGGGGGAAGAAAGACATATTTCAAAAATATTGACGGAAGACCTTGGAAGACATAGACGCAGGTGGGAGGACAATATTAGGATAGATTCAATGGAAGTAGGATTTGCGAGTGATGGTTGGATGGAGATAGCGCAGAATAGGGTTGAATGGCGGACTTAAGTAAGCGCGGCAATGAACCTTCGGGTTCCATAAAACATAATATTCATTTAGCTTGCTTAGGAATTGTCTATTGCCATTGAGTAAGTAAGTAAGTATCTTCAGATTATGTAAAGACTGTCTATTATGCATTTTTTCAGAGCATAATAAGATCTAGTAGTAGCCTATGGGGAAATGGTGTAGGAATTAATCAAGTATTATTTATCCAGAAAAAAACAATTAGAATAATAACCAATTCTAAAAAATTAGAGCATTGCAAACCACTATTTATTGAGACAGGCTTACTAACAATAATAAATTTGTATATTTTTTATGTCTTGTCATTAGTAAAATATAACTTAAAAAGGTATCAAACACGAAGTTCTTATTTATCAGACCAGAAATCAAAATAAATTTGGGACAACATTATATACAAAAAATACCATATAAACTTCAAGAAATGTCCCCAAATTTGTTTTCACAAAAGACTATATTCCTAGCTTTAAAATATCCTTTTTTATAATGTTAAAGAATACTTAGAATCAGATTTACAAATAGAATAGAGCAACTTAGCGTAAGTAATTACATGCGTAATCTGTAAGTATATGTTATTCATTTAGTGTCACTTGGGTTATGGCATTAGTATAACTTAGAATAATAATTTTGACTAATGTAATTAAGTTTGTAAGATTGTAAATATTCATAGCTTAGATTCTTAAAATAGCTAATGTGACCGATTGCAGTTGCTACTGCCTAAAAGTGTTATCAAATATCAAATATATTTTAATTTCTAAACATTTCAACGTAATATTAATTTAACGTAACTCTTGACAATGAAACGAATAATTATATTCAAATATCACACTTAACCAGCAAGGAATAAAATAGTTTAAAACATAAGAATCTGGGCCCTAGTAATAAATGTTGTATTGAATACGCGCGATTTTGTCGGTTAGACTTACATAATGAAAGAGAAGTCACGGGTTATACTTGACATTTCTTGCTGAGCAGACAAATAGCTTCTTGCCAGATTTTCCAGGCGGAGCTAGTCGAAACAGTCGGCCTCACTTGCTGTGCTGGACTCCTAACTCCAGTTCTATTCTAGCTCAATGCCTGAAGCTGACACAGTTCACTTCCGGTTCCTTGCTAAACTCTTGAACACGTGGTGATTCTTACGATTTTTGCGAAAGGCGATCGTAATGCCTGTAGGAGGTTTGCAGAAGATATTTCGCGCGGCCGACATAACATATCACTATTGCCAAGATTTCTTTAATTAAATATTGTTTAATACTCGCTCTGTAAAACATCTGCTTGTCGATCTGTTAACACGCCGAAAAGTAGCACTTTACCAGCCTAGGCCGGTAAAGTAATTTTTACCGCTCTAGGTCGGTAAAGACGTCATGGCAACTGAGAAATCCAGATGGCATTGACCAGTAATACCAACCGTAACAGGGTTTCAAACAAAATATTTGACCATAAAACAACAAATATAAGGAAACATCGTTTCTTTACGTTAGTCAAAAACTTTACCAGTTTTTTTTCAAAACAGTTAATAATATAACAACAAATATAGGCCTAAGCCAACAGAGCTATATTATTCATAAGAAATCCGCACTGCCGTCTACATCTGCATTTTGTATTGGTTCATAGCGGCTGTGAGGTTCAGACGGCTGTGAGTAACTTATATGGCATCAACAAATGGCTGACTATGCCTTTTATAATTATACCGTATTTTTATTTAATTTCATATAATTTACAGAGCTTTTACTAAAAAATATTGTATGCACCACGTACGCAAAAGCTTAAGCTAACTCATCCAATATTTCTTAGATTCGTCCACTAGAGCGTTATTGCGCTTACTTGATAGTGTTCCTCGTAAATGTTTTAAAAACAACACTATTAGTACATTGATATTTTCCCTATAGTATTGGTCACTATAACGTAGCCAGTTCACGCCTATGTCATGTATTTACGCAATTCCCATGTCGCTGCAAAATCCATCCTACAGCAAACTGCTAGGGATCTGCCAGCTAGGTGTGAGTATGCTACCATACCTGGCAGACGTTTATAGATTCAACGGTTAGTGTAGTAGTACATATTCCATATACATAAATCCAAGAATGTAAAGGGTCTGTTATTTTATTTGACTAAATTTACACCACATACAGGAATGCAACATCATAATCTCTTACAATTAATAAAGTTAGAACATTTTGTACCTTGTAGTGAAAGAGACAGTGAAGACATCAAAGCATTCATATGTATATGAAGTTATTTTCAATAAATATGGACAAATAACATTGACCTAAATATGTGCGAATATACTAATATAATAACTATACTTTTCACAAAATGTAAAAAACTTTGCATTTTGTTTTTGTCTGGTTAACGCCCTTTCCGCAGTCATTCTAGACAACGACCTGGCACATGTATATAGTTCGTATAAAAATATTACGATATGATTATTCTTATGAACCTTCTGGATGTCTACGGAAAGTCTAGGCGTGCCGGGACAAAGGATATGTTTAATTTATGGTTCTTTTACTGCATATGCAGTAGTGCTCCTACCCACTTCCAAAAATACATAGGCAAGATAAAGGTATCAAAACACAATTACTCTGAAATATATTTATATATTAATTTTTTTTTATTCGCAATAAGATTATTTTTATGTACAATGCATTCATTTTGAGAAATGCTTCAGCATAATTAAAAAGACTTCCAATGAGAGTTATCATCATCTTGCGCTTTCTACAGCAAGCACGTTCTAAGGTATTAGTTTCAAAGCAATAGTAATTAGTTGCAACGAGACCTAGTACCACAGGGAAGGACACTCTAATATCCAAGAGTCCATTCTGCACCCCTAAGACAACTGGCAATATACTGTATAAGGATTACAAGTCACGGCTACTAGTTAAACCCAGCGTCTACAAACAAATATTCTTACATTTTGCTGCAACTGCTAATTATGCGAGTGAAAGAAGTTCTGGTGCATTTTATTCTGATGTCAAAGAAAGTAGTGTAATGATTATTAGAAGCTAATACCGTCCATGTGTAAGTATTATGGGTGTTTTTGCGTTCTAAATTATGTTTGTGATATTTTTTTCTTTCTTTAAAACCACGTAGTATTTGATTGTCGCTTTTCTCAAAGTGAATAACTTTAGTGGGTGCCGTATTAGTTTCGTGTGCAGATTTTGACACTGCTATTCCTTAACTTAACATGGCAATCACTATTGTTCATACAGCATTGCGATATTTTAAATAGTTTTATTTGAAACAGATATATATGGCTAATATGAAACATTAATTTGAAATGTTTACGGACATAGGGGAAAACTGTTAGATTTAAATTAACCAGCAATATCTATGTAAAAGTCTACATGAATCTTTTTATAGCAAGCTTTTTAGACCTGGCAACAAGGAGGGAATGTGTAAAACATTTAGATGATTGGCAAGAACAAGTTTACATAGCAACATTATCACAATAGACAACAGTTTTCTTATCGATTTTTATTCATCGCTCCCCCCGTGATAGATATTATTATTCGCACTGAAGTGTATTTCGTTGTTAAGAAATATTTCTTATTAATCCATGTGCTGTTTCACAAGAATACAATTATTCCACAAAACCAAAGTTTTGTTATAGGTTACGTAATACATATAAATTATTTTTTTCCCTCGAAGAATTGCACATCAATGCGAATGTTGAATAGAAAGGATGAAAATCAAAACATAGCTCCTAAGATATTTTCCTTTCATTGGGGTAGTGAAAGACAGAAATGGTAGCTATGTTCTTGAAATTTTGGAGGTATTAAATATAATGATGGCACGATTGATAAAATGTATTATAATGATTGTAAATTACGCTTTTTATTTTGAAATATAATTCATGTTCTGCATGGGTCTTTAATAATATATGACGATGATAACATATTTTAGTGTAGTGCACGGTAATATTTCCCCCTTTTTCATTGTTATGATTTTTTTCCTTGTGTATTTAATTTTTCTCAAATTGAGTTTTCTTTAATTTTTCAAACATGTTCGTCTATGAATGCATTGCAGTTAAATTCAATGTGTTGAAATAAAATATATTTTATGTTATTTTGAATCATATATATATATATATATTTTTAACAGAACTCTCTCTACCTGTGTCAATCTATATTTTACAGGCTGAACTGTTCTGAAAATGTGCTATCCAATTAAATGGAGGGGGAAAAAAACGCCAGCCCGTTATAATTATTGAGGATATCACCAGATGTCACTGTCGTTCCCTTCCCTTTCTATACTTACTAACTATTACCGTACATCTTAATAATTTTGAACATGAATGATTTTGATAACCCACAAAGGTAAGTCAGTACAACTGTTTCGTTTGAAACACTGCTTACGAGATTAATCCTTTTCCAGAAAACTTTCGAAGTGTTGTCGTACAGTGTTTTGTTTTCAATTTATTCTAACCAGTACACTACAGTACTAAATAACCAAAAACATTCCGTTACTATTCGAACCACGAGCGAAATTAAATTATTTTTGTTTTAAAATCTATGATTCAAAATAACATAGAGCGTCATATAACGGTCTTACATCGTAAATAACTATTACGGTACTCTTTAATTCTTCACGAGTGGGAATGAGTTTTACTAAAGTGACATTTATGATTAAGGATATTCTACATCTACTCTTCTTCTCGAGTTTAATTCAACATCACAAAATATTGGGTTGGTAAATTTTTCATATTTTGAACAGATACAGATATAATAATCTTACAGGTTGCTCATTACAATGATATTCATTTTTCTCTCGAGTTAGTTCATGTAAACTAATATTTTGAAACACTGATGGCAGAATGAAATATTGATTTCTAGATAAAACTGATTAGGAACAATCTGATATGTACTTTACTTCCTTGTATGTTTTGTGTAATGTTTGCTTATGTTTCTCACTACATAGTTCTAAAAAATTGATATGTAATTGAAGATATGAGCATCTTTTCTGCCATTCAAATAGAATCTTGGTAGGCATTTCCATTTCTATTAAAGAGAATTTCTCAACAGTCAGTCTTTCTTTAAATGTAAAATGATATGCTTTTAGTATACAGTGACAATTTAAAAAAAACTGTGCAAGCCCTTTCCTAATATCATTAGAGGTTTCACTAGATAAAATAGATTACAACATGAATCTGAAATCTGTCATTTCTTATTCTAAAGTAGTGAAAAGTTATCTTGTCTGTAGTTTTATGTTTTGTCATTTATCTACTTTAGTGGCTTACACGACTTGCACATGCACATATTGGACATCTATAAAGACCCATAGATTCTTACTTCTATGAGTGCATACCCTCAAGTGTGGAATGTGTATAACACTGAAATGATTATATCTGATCTTGGGAAATCTTACTTTGTTTAGTTTCTTTCACGTATTTCGCAGTACATGTTCGAAAGTGTATAATATTGACCCATTTCACTTATATTGCTTTCATACTCTGAACATGCTCTGCGTTTGGCTTCTTTACCTTTAACCCTTAAGTTGGCAATGTATCGTAAAGGATGCAGTAGTTTGCCTTAAACTTGTAGTAAAATACCAAAAAAGAAATTGGAATAACCATTTAAATGTCATGTAAAATTATAGAGTAAGGTACAATAAATACATTTTTGGTCTACTCTAATAAATGTGTTAATCAGTGTTTACATGTTTATAAATTGCTTGAGAAATGAGACTTAACACTTTCACCTTACACTTCGAACATCATTTTACTTAGTGCTCATCTCATTTTATCATCTAGTTTAATGTTGTGAGTTGGAGAATTCTTTATTTGTGACTTGTGAGCAATAACATCTGCCTTTAAAATATTATAAACCTAACAATTTTCGGATGGCAACTAAAAAAACAAGAGTTTAATTTAATGTTAACCTTTGAAATCAAAGGCACTGATCTAATTTAACATACATGCTAAAATATACACTTCATAAACTTTATATAAATGCAATAATGTAAAAAATTATTATTACTGATATATTTGAATGTTACTTTGAATAATACTTTCCAGTTGCATAAATGATAACTCCTTTCACGAGTTATGTTATTTCCGGTATACGGTATTACCGTATATCATAAATATTAATCCTTCCGTTTCCTTCCAAA
This sequence comes from Ectobius pallidus, assembly GCA_964059195.1. Lineage (NCBI taxonomy): Eukaryota > Metazoa > Arthropoda > Insecta > Blattodea > Ectobiidae > Ectobius > Ectobius pallidus. The sequence continues at coordinate 129,261,506 of CAXKWD010000002.1, forward strand.
CTGAAGTTCAAATCTCTTTTTCTCAGTCGTCAACATATTATGTACATAAAATGCTATAAATGTATACAATAACTTTTCTTCGTCTGCAATAATTCTACTCTGGGTTGTAACAAAAGTGATATAGTTTGAAACATACCACAAGTTGTTTAGGAATAAATCGTTCCAGAATTTGAATTCCCAAAGCTAAACATGCATATGTCAATGAACCTTCTTTTTTCAACAATGAGTATTAGTAGTTGTAAATTTGGAAACCATGACGGTTGCGAAATGGCAAATAGAACTATGGCAAATAATGTTTAAATTTTCCTACTGCCACTGAGCTGGATTTGAGTTCGCTTAAGACCGTCTTATACATATAATATTTGGGTTTTTTAGTCGTAATTATGGCCTTCTTCGATCTTTCTGAAGTTCGGAGAAGTCAATTAAGAAGCTGCTGTACAGGAGTTTAATACGATACGTACCACATTATTCGCCTTCATCATTTAGATTTCACGCCTTTCGGCAGCGATATCGCAATGCCTATAACTAGTTTGAATTTAAAGTATATTATAAATACAGCATTAACTACATAAAGAAAACGTATTCGGCGTCACTGTAGCAGGTGTATAGCCCTAGCAAGCTGATAAAAAATGATCAAAGAGTATTTCATATTTCGGTGGAACCTAGACTGTTTGGAGGAAACGCTTTTTTTTTTTAGAGATTCGAATTGTATTTGGAAATATAACAGTCCGTAAACAACCAGTTTTATGTAGGTATTGTTTAGGAAATGAGCCTCTAAACAATAATTTTGGCAATGCTTCCGATTTCGTTGTGAGACACGACAAAAATCTTTAACTAGATTTAACAGACATCTGTTTTATGAATAACGACTGAAATATCTCAGTTACAGGTTTAGATAATTTTTAACTTGGATTTTATACTGCAGTTCTTTGCTTGCTAGGGTACCACATGCGGTTGACAAGCCTTACCTAATTTTATTTAATATTGAAACACACGCATGATACTGAAGTAAATAGACTTCCTGAATGAATATTCAGATTTACACTATTTTCAAATCCATTTTATTTTAGCGACTTCAGATTCTTAAGGTTCTATTACATATAAGAATAAATAATTTTACGGAAGTCTATTAAGAAAAACACTGGAGAATTGTATTTTTATAGAAACACGGCGCCATTAATTCTTACCTTTTCTTACATTATTCGTATGTTGCTACCTTTAAGTTGATAACAGCAATTAAAAATATTTGTACTTCGTAATAGGTTGAAATAATTATTTTAATCGCAAATGTGTTTTGCTAGTTTAAACAATAAAAATCTGTGTTTTCAAGTACTTCCAAGCCTTGTTTTCAAGAACGAAAATAGCTTTATCTGTGCTTTCGTTTCTTAATCGATTATTAATTATGATCCACTTCATTTACAAATTCAACTCGCTGTACGAGTTGTGAATTAAATTATTAAAAATATATGTAAGGCAACTCTTTTCTCTTTCGAATTATCTCTTTCATACCCGAGTTTAATTTTAGTACATTATTTGGCGTGAGAAATGCATTTTTATAATTTTGAAATTTTGGGGCTTGGGTCTTCCTTATCAAATCTTGTTTTTGAAAGATATGCAAAGTATACTCATTGAAAATGTAAACACTAAGCACAAAATAAAATGTTATTATATCTTTTTGCACGAGCGCAATGCTTACTGAAAGGGTTAAGGTTAGATGTAGTTTTCAATTGTCTATCTTGTTACACGTTAAACTGAATTAGAATCGTCACTTTATAGATACGTATGGCATAAATATCGTCCTAGATTTGTAACCGCGAGTATAACTTCCTGATACATAGTCTATAGATTATTGTGAACGAGACAGGTTTCTTAAAATAACATAATACGTGTTTGATGCCGTGTGAAAATAAAGATCACATCATTCTTCTGAAAATCCAATTTTTTGTTTCAAATTAATATCATCCTACCTTCTCTGTTTTCGTCTTGCATTCCGAAAGCTTAATTTAAGTTTTATTGAACACACTGAACGTACATTATCTCAAAAAGGAAAGTCTTAAAATACGTAACAGTAGTTGCCGGTGACAACAACAGCCATTGTTGCTATTGCTGTGGACATCAACATTCTACAAGGTTTGATGGATGTGGTGTCAGAGCTCATCAATGTTTGCTCCATGTTTTTCCCGACGCAGTTCATTTTTTCCAGCGGAAGATTCTGTACGCTGTACTCCCGATGTTCAGGAAGCATCATACATAAAGTCCTCTTCTTCATCATTATGTCGTCGTCCTTGTCTCGCAGATTCTTGAGCCAGTCGCGATACCAACGTAGAGAACATTCGCAGATGAGTGGATTGTCTGGAACATGAAACACAGACTCAATATAATGGTCTATTTACTCAAACGCAAATGATACGGTATAGTAGATCTTCTTGGAATGATACTTATAATAACGCAAATTTTGGTACCGTACTAAAATGGTTAAAACATGGTTGTATTAAGATTTTCTTTCTCTTAATATAGATAAAACAACCCTTGTGCCATTTTCATTAAGAAGTTGGTGGGTTGAATCAACTTGAATTATATCCTGATTTAAGTTTAAACATTCATACTTCAAATAATTGTTCAAATTCTAAAAGTTGTGCATTCGTAACTCCGATAAAGTGAAATATTTAGGTAGTCTATTATATCTGATCAATATTTATGATGGACAAACATATTAAATATTTAATTAACTGGATGCATAGAACAATATACAAATTTGTTATTCTTCGCTCAACTTTAAAAACACACGATTTAAGAATACTTACGTTTAATACAGGCTCGTATCATGTATGACAAAATTGGATGGGGAGGACCTTCGAAAACAATTCTTTTGTCGCTAATTTTACTTCAACAGTGTATTATTAAAATATGTCTATCCAAACCTCGTGACTACCCGACTAAATTAATATTTTCCGAATTTAACGTACATGGTGTCCATTAAATTTATGAATATATTTTACTAAGTTGCATTGATAGATATTCAAGCTTTAGATCAGTTCCACATCCCCGTAGGCCCATACATAAGTTGCAATACAAGACGAAACCAAACAAATGCTTCAATTGAATCTAAACATTTCACATCTTCAGGTCCAAAAGACAGCTCTAATTTTCGTCCCAGATTATTCAGTTCCATTATTTAAATAACTCTGAATTAATTAATCTAAACAATCTCAAATTTAAGAATAATTAAGTTTATTATATAAATATTCGTGTTTCATGTTTCTTTTTAAAATCTCTTTTCTATTGTTACCATAAATTAATTTAATTGATTGTATTTTTTATTTTAAATAATTAAATAATGTATTTAATACATAACCATTCTGAACTGCTCCCGACCATGAGCATGTGCTCATTCAGGTGACGTCATAATGGAAAAATATTACAAAAAATTGTAAGCAAATCTTTTCTTCGTAACATTTATTCAAGACAAAAAACCAACGTTCAAAAAAAGAGAGAATTGAATATTGATACCGTGTGAAAATCAATGTCACATAGTTCTTCAGAGATTCGAAGTCTTGGATTACAAGTTAAAATCATAACATCTCAGTTTTGCCTTTCATTAAGAGATCTAAATTAACGTTTTATTGAATACGCAGAGTCTAATAGTTAGAGCTTGTTACCGTTAATCATGAGGTCCTGAGTTCGATTCTCACTTCGATAAAAGGGAATACTATAGAAATTTACATGAAGAAAATTTAGTTCTTCATTTTCTCGAAAACGACTTAAACTAGGAGCTAAAATAATTGATAAACTTCATACCGTTTGTGGTGAATGAATACAATGTAGTAAATACTGTCCACCCTTATACCACGAAGTTAGCAAATCGCAGAAATTCTGATACAAGGTTACTACCACCATTCTTTTAATTATTGTTGCTAAATATTTAGGTTATTATCTTAGAATGAAAATAAGAAAAAAAAAACATTCACAGGCATTAGATTGTATTACAATAGTTGTCCAGATTGCAAATAAAATAATTATTACAGTGTAAGTATTTATCTTAGGCACATAGGCTATGATATATTAGGGTATGGTGTATTATGGTATACGTAGCCTTACATACTTCATCTCGGTGGCTGTGAACTTGCTCTATATTTATCTTACAGTGCTAAGCTTTCTGTGCCGTAGTGTGATGGGAGCCGTAATTTCATTATAGATCTGTATTTCGAAAGCAAGTTAAGTGATTTTATTTGGGTAGTGTATCCTTTGGAGAAGCGATGTGACGACATTATCTTCATTTTTACTATCAGTTTACAAGAAGAGAGGAAGTTGTGTGTCTCACATGTATTTTAAAGTTTTATATTTTCCTAATAGAAATATTCAGTTAACTTTTCAACTCGTAAGTATCGTTAAATTCAAATTTGACAATAGTTAGAAGGCATTCCTGGAAATGGTAGGCCTATAAGTTAGTTAAAAGCAAAATGGGATCCGTCAACAGAGCAAATTTCTACGGTGAAGGCCATGAGTAAATAAAGGCAGTTTAGTATTTACATATTGACATTCTGTTGTTTCTCACTGATGCGAGAACTGTGGGATAAAATTAAACTAGCTCTCTTTCTCTTTTGAATGGTTCTGCACTTCATTCATTTTCACCCTATTCAATTGACAATTAATTTATTTTTAAATCCGGTTCTATTTTAGTCCGGCATGAACTCTGCTGTTCAAATAGCATGTCTCGTAACGAATACACTTGATCTGGAAACTGATACAACTGCCAGAAATGTGTATCTGAACAAATAATAATTAAATAAGAGATTTACAAGTAGGCCTATAAGTATTGTAGGCTAGGCTATATCTTTAGATGAATGAGAGGGCATGATATACCTGACTGTTCGACTATAAAATATAACATTTTAATTTGATATTTTGGCCAAAATACGTATTAAAACTCAATAGTATTTAAATGATTCAAAATGGAGTGAAAATATTTTTCGATGGTACCTCACTCGTACATGTTGACCCAGTATTTGCTTTGAAAAATATAGGCTAAAATGAATATAGAAGTAATACATATTGTGACTATCGGTGAAATTTCATTTCCAAGCCGAACAAATGTAATATATTATATTTTTAAGTAATACACTATAACTACTTAGCTATTTAACTCATACTTACCCATAATGTCGATGGTTTTGAGGGTGTCCACTATAGGATCCATCACTTCTTCAGGAATTTGCGTAAGTTTATTATTCTGTAGATTTAGAGTCTCCAAAGAATTCAGATTCTCAAAAGCCAGAGAAGGAATCGTTTTTATGCTGCAACAACACAGGAAAATTATAGTTTATTTATAAAAATCCATGGATAGATTTTAGTTTCTTGTAATCTAGACTAAATATATTTTCCGATCCCCAGGTATACTAAAGTTTTTACCCTTCCAGTGGCTAGACTATTTTTTTAAGTTCTATAATTTCTTAATTTCTCTTGCTCTCTGCAGAAAAATTGTGTTTTTAGTTTCGTATGCTGTTTAGCTTAGTCCTATAACTTGAAGAGGAGACCTCAACTGGAAGCTTGACGATTAAAATACAAGTCTGCACATTTATTCCTTTTACTCAGGAAATTGTTGATGTCATTGTTTAAGGCACGGGATTTGTATTATGCAGTGGAAGTCAGGGATTTCCATGCTACGCTTTAACCTATGTTCATCAGAATCTCGTTCATCAGAATCTCTCATAACTTAGTCATTCCTGTATTAACTAAAAATAAAACTAAACTCCGTGGCGCTACATCCCTGGAGGGACTTGGCCTACCACCCGACCGCTGCGTCATCTCCCGTAGGCAGATGGCAGGATTGGGGGGGCATGTGGTCAGCATGCCGACACCCACGGCCGTTAATGGTGGTTTTCTTGACCGGAGCCGCTACTTCTCTATCAAGTAGCTCCTCAATTTGAAACACGAGGCTGGGTGCACCCCTACCAGACCTCCCTACCTCAGAAAAATCCGAGGAGGTACCGGGAATCGAACCCGGACCGACGGATCTGTAGTCAGCGACGCTAACCACAAGACCACGCCGGCGGACCCTGTATTAACTACTTTCATAAAATATATATTTTCTTACACCTTAAAATATATCACAACTTGTATCAGATTGTATGATAAACAATATTTATTTTATGATACTACACTTTTTGTTGCTTTTTTAATGATTTGTTTATTTACTTTTAGTTGTAGGCCTACCTCCGAACATCAGTTTTGCTGAACTTGTAAATAAATTATTATAACGATTCAAATAAAGTTATTTGTTGTGTGTAGACCTATTAAATGTATCATATTTCTTTTATTTATATTTGAACTCTAATTTATATTTTAATTGCTTTTCTCTTTGCTTATTTCTTCATTTGTTTTTGTAAAACGGATGTTATAATTAGATTGTTTGTAATATATGGATACATGTTTATAAATAAACAAATAAATAAATAAATATAAAAGTAAAAAGAATTCACGAAGATGAGGCTGATAGATCCAGACCAATTAATTCGAGCTCCCACTGCCAGAAAATTATCTGACATGAATTCTTTTAACGGTTCAAGGCGTGATGTTAGGAGGAAAGCTCAACCAAATAATCAAAACCAAGGGCCCTTATGATTGCAAGTCAGACTGGCTAAAGCTTGAATCAGAGGCGAACTTACTGCATTAATTCGCCTGTGCCAGTATTAATTCATGTGGTAATCTTCAAAGTTCTTTCTCCATTCTAATTTAATGTGACTCTTGTTTGCTTTTTATCTCGCGGTGAAAATAGTGGATAGAAGTAAATGTTTAAAGCTTTGCAAAGAGGAGGAGGAGGACTGTAGCACCACAGTTTTGTTATGAATACGATGAATATGTTATTATACAGTCCGAACCCCTGCTGTGAGTGGCTAGTCTGCGGCGTCTCATCTAGCGAGCTTTAGCATGATTTGGTTTGCCCAGAGTCGTATAATTTATTCAAGGATACCAACGCACATTAAACCTATTCAGTAGAGGCCACACTACCTCAGTGCAAATGTTTTACATGTATTTAGCCTATAGACACATTCCGACCATAGCCTATATAGGGTATTCCATAGCTAAATTAAGTAATTTAAATGAAAGAGTGCATATTAATTTCGTTCATATTTCAAATCTCAGTCACTATATTTTGGATCTAAAAATACTTTCTCATTTTTTAGATTTTCTTACTTCCAGGATTAAATAGAACTTGATTAAATTAAATTTGCTAACGGTAGTACAGAATAGGAATATATTTCAGTAGAAACAAGGGATACTAGAACATTTGTATGTCCTCGGATAAATTCTGCGGAAATATTACTTTTAAGTACATAAACATTACAGACTACAATAGGCCTATGTTTAATGTTCGCAGAAACCATGGGATACTAAAACATGTGCAAGTCCTGGGATACACAGGGTCCGCCAGAAAAATATATACACACTTTAAGGAACGAAACCATTTATTAGGTTTCTTTTTTAATTTAAATACTAATCAAGCATGTACCGGTAGTACTTTCTTCAGTTCAGTGGTTACGTTAGATGTTCAAAATGTTGGCCGTTGGCGGCCAGACACATTACTGAACGATGAGCGGTCGCCGCAGCTACGTCGGTCAATGTTTCAATCTCCTGGCGAAGTTCCTCCAATGTGCGTGGCTTACGTCAATATACTTGATCTTTCACGGTTCCCCATAAGTAAAAGTCCATGGGAATTAAATCTGGCGACCGTGGAGGGAACTCAATGGGCCCTCTTCGTCCAATCCAATGTCCCGGCAGATTGTCATCCAGGAAAGCTCGTACGGCTAGGTGATAGTGTGGTGGCGCCCCGTCCTGTTGGTAGAATACATCATCAGCTCCATAAAGGGCACGTACACCTGGTAAAATTGATGTGCGTAACATTTCCAGGTACACTTCTCCAGTGACATTAGCATCAAAGAAAAAGGGTCCTACTAAGCCCCTAGATGATAGTCCACACCTCACATGAACCCCTGGTAAATTGACCGCCTTATCCATATGAACATACGGATTTTCCGGTGCCCAGTACACGCAGTTATGTCGATTCACTGTTCCATTAAGTTTAAACTGAGCCTCATCTGACCACACTACCTTCGTCACAAATTGTTTATCTTCAGTTACCATTTGCTGATACCATTCGCAAAATTGCATTCGACGATGAGGATCGTCATCATTAATCACATGCAGTAACCGTGGAATGTAAGGTTTCCACTTAGCACCTTTCAGAATTCGTCGTACACTTGTACTGCTAATCCCCACTTCACGCACATTGCGTTTCAGACTTTTGTGGAGAAGTAACAAACTTTTCCAACACGAGATCCGACGAAGCAGGACTTGTAGCTGTACGCGGTCTTCCTGATCTTCCTTTATGAATATCACAAATCGTTCCATGTGCCTCAAACTTGTCAGTAATGTGTTTAATTGTTAGGCGGATTGGGGGTTCTGTTTCAAACTCCCGCCTCCACTGACGCTACACTAAACGGCATTATCAAACGTGACAAACCACTTCAGATGCATTTTCGCTGCTCGAACGTTAAGCGTGCTCCAGCCATTTTGTTTTGTCACTATCGTGTTGAAAGTAACGACATCTGTTGAGCGAAAGACCATACAACAACATACTGGTAATATACTGGTAATATCCCGATACAGTCTGACAAAGAGTGTATACATTTTTCTGGCGGACTCTGTATTCGCGCGGAAAGATTAGTTACATTATAGTGTACAGACATAGACCTACTGTATATTTAATATTATTTTTTTCAGTTATCGTGAAAAAAATTTTGTTTCAATCTCATTATTTAGTGCTACATAGGCCTGTAACCTTCGCCGGTGTATTGAAATTTTGTCCCGCAGGATTTATAACAACAAAATAATCGATGTTATTCTTCCTACCTTAACCCATATTTACAACGCCTCTCTCATCACATCCACCTTCCCGCAACAATGGAAAAATGCTCTCATCCGACCTCTTCCTAAAGTAAATCTTCCAAACACCCCCAAGCACTATAGACCTATCAGTATACTTCCGACTTTATCGAAAACCCTCGAACGCATCGTCCACAAGCAGCTGACTGAGTATCTAAACACTTATAATCTACTTGACCCATTACAATCTGGTTTCAGATCAAATCACAGTACCTCCACTGCCCTTCTCAAGGTCAGTGAAGATATTCGTGAGGCCATGGACCGACGCGAAGTGACTGCTCTAACCCTACTTGATTTTTCGCGAGCCTTTGATACCGTTGACGCAGACCTGTTAATTGCTAAACTGAGGTCACTACACTTATCCAATGCAGTGGTCACGTGGGTACAATCATACACCTCTCAGGACGCCAACAATGTGTTTCTCACAACAATCTATCTTCTTCGTGGCGTCTCGTGAGGTCAGGTGTACCACAGGGCTCTGTATTAAGTCCCTTGCTTTTTGCAATCTATATAAATGACATTTCTACAGTACTAAAACATTGCCGACATCATCTGTATGCAGACGACCTTCAAATATATTTACATTTTCGGCCTGATATAATCAATGACTCTCTTGCAAAGTTCAATGACGACTTAATCTCGATCAGTAAATGGTCAGCAAAATTTGGACTAAATTTGAACCCAGACAAGACACAAGCCATTCTGATTGGAAAAAACAGATTACTATCTTATATTAACCACACGGAACTTTTGCCTGTGACCTTGAACAACGTGATTATTCCTTACAGTAAAACAGTAAAAAATCTTGGGGTGTACTTTGACTCTGACATGACCTGGAATACACAAATTAAACGTATATGTAAAAAAGTATTTTCTATTATGCATGCGCTAAATAGACTAAAAAATTTCCTACCTACTAAACTAAAACAGACGTTAGTACAGTCACTAGTGATGCCACACTTCGACTATTGTGATGTCTTGTTCACCGACCTAAGTGTTGAATTATCCTGTAAGCTACAACGTGTTCAGAATTCTTGTGTCCGTCATATATTCAACATACGTCGATATGATCATGTCTCAGGTTATTTTGAACAATTATCCTGGCTTCGACTAAAGGACAGACGCCAACTACACTCCCTAACTCTTCTCTATCAAATACTTAATAAATCTGCACCTAATTATTTAGTCTCTCGTTTCTCACTGTTATCTTCCCAACATAACCGCGACACGCGATCTCAGAATAACAGCCTACTTTCAATTCCACGCCATCAGACATCTCTGTACTCTGCCTCGTTCACTATAGCCATGACCCGCACCTGGAACTCCCTTCCGCCGGACATCAGGGGTAGTCGGAGTCTACAGATTTTTAAGTCTAAGTTACTGAGGTATCTTCGTTACACAACCTAGGTTAATTTACATTGTACAATATTTTATATCACTTAGCATATATTGCCTAAATTTGTTAATTTCTTAGTTTTAGGTTCCAGTTTTAGTGTATATTATATTATTATATTAGGATTATATACACACACCCAATTACGAGTATATGTAATTCTTAATTCACTTTGTTTTCTCTTTTCATTATTGGACTCATTATTTTCTTATATTTTAATATTCTATTGCTAGCATTTCGTTACTATTATATATGGTATCTAGTGTATTTGTTTTTTGTAGGTATTACTTTAATGTATTTTGTATTTATCCTGGTTGAGTGGAAGATAAGGCCCTATGGCCTTAACTCTGCCAGGCAAAATAAAACCTTATTATTATTATTATTATATTGCATACTCATAGAATAGAGTGCAATAGATTATCGCATTTACACATGAGTGCCACCTATCTGGTCTGGGATCTACCCTGCGAACTTTGGGAACAGATCCACTCTTCCGCCCAGGCAATTTCATTAGGCCTATACTATTTAACTAACTCCGTGGCGCGATATCCCTGAAGGGACAAGGCCTACCACCCGACCACTGCGTCATCTACCATAGGCAGTTGGCAGGATTGGGGGGCATGTGGTCAGCATGCAGACACCGGCCGTTAATGGTGGTTTCCGTGACCGGAGCCGCTACTTCTCTATCAAGTAGCTCCTCAATTTGAATCACGAGGCTGAGTGCACTCCTACCAGACCTCCCTACCTCAGAAAAATCCGAAGAGGTACCGGGAATCGAACCCGGGCCGACGATCTGTAGTCAGCGACGCTAACCACAAGACCACGCCGGCGGTCCATTGTACCATTTACTCCTGTAAATTTTAGTAGTTGAGTATCCATAGTTCCGTTTGCGTTTCTACTTAAGTAAGCTAGCTATCTTAAATTATTACTAAAACCATAAATCTCCTGTACATTTTGAATAGTCGCTATATGAATTCAATGTCCATCAATTCTACGCAATCTTGTTGACTAGGCCTATCTGACATTACTACACTGATGGTTTAGAAGTAATGTAAAATAATGTTTTATTATAGGTAGAAAAAGTCTTGTATTCGACCCTGAAATTCGATGTTAAATTTCATTACTACAAATTTTGAGATTTCCTGAATCTATTAATACAATTTTCAGAAACTACATGTCGCAAACGAAATGTTGTATCTGGATTTAGATTTCTTCTGGAGATGTGACTCGAAGTATGACTTTTACTACCACTTGACATTACAAATTAGTAGCGAGACTGTATTGAAAAAATGTGTAGTAGGCCTAAGTGCACCAATGAAAAATTGAGGAACAGTTTAAAAAGATAAGCCTTGGGCTTCTACGCACTTATCGCATGTTTTCCTACGATGACAATTTAACTAATAACAAAAATGTTACTTACGTGACAATAATTACCAGTAATCACTTGGAACAGCTGAAACTAATAACAAGAGTACCAACATTGATAGCGCAGGCGCACATAGTAGCATCATGGAATGTCAAATATTTTGTATCATCCAGTTGCATGATGAATTATAAGTCGGTATGGAACAACTCGATAATGCAACAGCCAGTAATCAGTAGACTTCGGACTTTTAGGTCGCTAAAAAGGCTGTTTTAGGTACCTAAAATTGGCTCCAAAAATTTGAAAATAGGTTCTAAAAATCGTAAAATAGTCTCTTATAAAATCGTTAAGTTGCCAATTTTCTCAAATATATCAATTGCAATGCAGAATATTATATTTATTGAAGTCACCATTAATCAGTAGTCATGATAAAACACAGATATAGGCCTATGGTACACAGAATTATATAAACATATTACTAGGGCCTGTATTATTACCATAACAGTGAAAACCTAATCCCTGCGCCCAGAAGCTGCGCACGCTAGCATATTCAACCCTTTGTATCCCTCAGTGATTCAGAGAACTACGTTTATTTATTTATTTTTTATTTTTTTACTGGATGTGGGAGTCGGGAGAAGAACACTACATTTTCTTTGGGATTCAAAGGAATTTTTCTACTGAAGACGAAACATTCCTTTCTACTTAACCACGTCACAAATGTCTCATGTACTGCACATTCCGAGCTAAAAATTTAGTACGAACTGAAAATAAATGATACAATTTATAACAAAAAGTAACTTATTTTGAACTTTAGAGGAAAAATAAGCAAAAAGCCAATATTAGGCTCTAACGTAAAAATAGGCTGTTTTAGGTCCTATAAAAGTATCAGTTTTAGGCATAACATGCATATACAAGTTTTCGTCCATATATCTCTTAAGGATTAAAATAGGTTTTTACCTAAAATCCGAAGTCTAGTAATCAGCGAGGTATGCTCCTCGACTACCGTCCTTGCTGTTTCGAGCCACGAAAATAAAAAAAGAAACGATTGTCGCAGTAACGAAATTTCCCTGCGGAAGAAGAGATACAACATTTGACATAAGGAAACCCGCGCTATTTAGAATGCTGCTGCTAAACTGTTCCTAACCTAACATAACCTATCACTGACAGTACATGTCACTGACCTAGAATCTTTATGCCACTAAAGATCTCGCACGGTATCTGTGCCGATGAGACAGTTACTCTCTAGACAGAGACATGCTATTGTGCGAGAGAGAGAGGTAGCTTGGCCTTTACAAATAAAAAGGAAGGTACTGTTGTGCGAGAGAGATAGGTAGCAGGCCAATCGACGCTACAGTCCCCATGAAAACATAATGCAATGATTTAGGAAATCGGCACAGATTTCGTGCGGGATCTTTACTTACCTTATTACAATAGCTTTGTTACCCTTCCATACTTCCCGAAAAACTTCGTTGTACTAAATGTCCGATGCATTCGTAATAATTTCCTACGGTAACTCCTACTAATACAGACTTGATTCGTCATCGTGTATTTACCATTTTATTATCCCTTACGAAATAACACATCGGCGTTTCGTTTGTAATCCATAGATTACTATCAGCTGAGTTCGGTCGACACGTAGTCATGTTTGTGATATTGGCGACATTGTACTGTACACTCGGTCCCAGTCGGTGCTGCCCGGCGAAGACGGCGGAGTTATCGGTCAGTATTAATAAATAGAAAGGAAGGAAGACAGGTAAGATTGAAATTGTAAACTTTAACTAGCAAATATGATTATATTAAAACTTTGATTATATTCCTTGTCTGCAATAATATATATTTCGTAAGATAGTGACTTTGATATAATGACGCATTTGTGCTGTAAGTAGGCTAAGTTAGGTTGCCGGCACTCGTGTTGGAAGATTTTCATCATGAAAGAACGAACTGGAAATGGACGAAAATACTATCAATTTCCGCGATTGTCTCTATAACTGCTTTGTTTAAATTTTGTACTCGAATTAGCTTACTTATTAACCGACTAAGAGTAAAAATTGTATTAATTTTTTTCGTCAAGTTCTCTGAAGGGTGAAGGGTAGTTATGCGGCTGCCTACACTATATTGCTATGAAGGGCAGAGGAAGTCATGTGTTTCATACAAGATTTTTACTTATTCTGCCGGTACCATAGGCACTATAACTCCGAAATTCGGTGTCGAGTTTTGAGGTATCCTGAATCAAAAAACGTTATTTTCGGAAACTTGTGTGTATGTAGGCTATGTGGGTCTGAGAACAACATAACTCGAGTACGAAAAATCGTATAACAACGAAATTTTATGTTTGGGTTAGGTATCTTCTGGGTATGTGACTTCAGGATTGGCGACGACTTTCTCTCCCTTTTAATACCACTTTTCGTGAAGAAATTTTCATTTTTAGCGATTTTCTTGAAAATAACTCGGACGATTTTGTTTAAATTTTATACATGAGATGCTTATACCAAGAGCTAGGCTAACACTTCTATTTGGAAAATTTTTTTGCAAAAATTCTCTGTAGGGCAGTTATAAGCCACCCGCTGTTTGTAGAACTATCTTGCCCTGATGATCCATAAATCTTTGCATAGGTTCACAAAATTAAATATGCGCTGTTTGCAATACAGCATCTTATTCTAAATCAGAAGTGAGAAAGGTATATTGTCCATGCTTAGGACAAAGAAAATAACGCGAGTGCATTACGTCAGATTTTAGTTATTGGGTTGTGTAGGCCTATCCTTCGGGGATACGATTTGAAATGTGGTAACTACTTTATTTCTCACTTTCTCTTCGTTTTTACAACCACTTTATGTGACTAGAAGTCAATTTTGCGGATTGTCAGAAACGGCTTAACGGTTTTGTTTAAATGTCTTCACGAGTTCCATAACATGCATAGGCCTAATACATTACATTATAATATGGTATATTATGCATATTATATATTATGCATATATAATATGGTATATATTATGGTATACTGTATTATAGTATATATGTTATAGTCACAGCTAAAACTTTACTTGCGTACAGGAAGTTATGTTTCACATAAGATTTTTTAATTGCACTTCAAGTAAAGACAACATAATTTTCTTTACTGTAGTTTCGTCCATGTAGAAAGCGGAATGACTGAAAGGAAGATTACGGGTAGTTTTTGCCAGAGGTTAAATAAGTAATATCAGTTGAAGATGTCGATACTGTTGGTTGGAAATCAATACCGTGGATTTGAACTGAACGGACTAACAAGTAGTAGGCCCGTCACGTTCCGCTCACGTCATCAAATGTTTGTGCACAGCTGGCTAATTTCGAATAAGCTTGCAAAACTTGTATCTGGGAAAATATTTAGAATTTACAGATTTTTCCACATTCCAAGTTATTTTGTCATTTCTTTACTTCTCGGAAGTATTAAGTACTTTTACATTTTATAAGTTTTTAATAGTTAACTTGAACTCGCCGAATTTCATTGAAAGCAGCTTAGTGAGTTCGTGTTGAGCAAACATGGGTCCTAGATATACAACATGTAAACAGAACAAATTAAATGATGCTTTATGCTATTTTTAAATGCGGAAAGGAATTAGTATCAGATGAGAATAGTATTACTTTCGTGTATGGATTGTATTTATGCAAATGATTAGCATTAGACATTTCACTTACCGGTATTATTTTTCTCTTATCCATCTTCCTTAGAGCCATCATTATAGGAATTTCTACGCAAATAAAATTAATGTAGATTCAATGTTCATTTACCGATTTCCTTGTTGTTGAATATTCTTTGAGGATAGCTATTATATTCTGAAAGGTGAAATTATGCCTACTAGAAGGTGTCTTAAGTTTCAAGTGCAGAATAAAGGTGGAATTAAGTTCTTCGCCCGATGTAGGCTTATCTGTCACTTATTAGCTACTATAGTATGCTTTATCGGGCATGTTTTGTATTAAAATATTGGGAGCATGCTCTGAAACATTGCATCCGCCATCATGTCTGATCTCTACGAAATTTTGCAGAGTAAAAAAAACTCAAAATCAAATGTATGAAAAGTAATTTTCGTAATTGGATGAACCGTTGAGAAAATATAATATAGCTTACCTAAAAACTATACAATGTACTTGAACCCAGCACAAGAGCATAAAAAATTATGAGAAAATATCTGATTTGGAATACCTAACTTCCTCTACCCTTCTTAAGCCTATATTCTGGTACAGAGTACGCGATTGTATTGCAGTACTGCGCATTCAGTTGTCTCAGCCTCATTCAAAGTCACACTATTCGTGAGGCAAGACTTAAAACCTAAGTTTGTATATGATAAGAGTACCCGTCAGATAATTTACTTGTAAAAATGTTTCATATAAAAGTTGTAGCTCCTAGAGTCGATTTCGAGAAAATCGCGAAACATGACATTTTCTTCATTGTAACGTGGTTGTAAAAATGAACAGAAAGTCGTTGCCGCATTTCGCGTCGCATCCTCGAAGGATACACAACCCAAACAAAAATCAGATGTAATGAGCACATCGGCTATAAGTTTTTTTTTACCTTATGCATGGGCAATACAACCATCTCACTCACACACTCTGATATAGAATAGAAGGCCATATTGCGGCCTCAATTTGTTTGTTTTGTCGATAGTATAGTATCACTTCAGCCTCTGTATAACTTAGGCCTACATGTTGTATTATATAGCGATAATGCCACGAGATAAATATGCATTAGAGCAACGGATTTTTATGTACGATTCGTATGTGATTACATCATTTTGCAAGGAAGTTAGACGGCGTTTATTAACAGAATTCCCAGTTGTGCGTCCTCCAAGCAGAAATGCCTTGCGAAAACTTGTAAACAAACTTCCGTATGTGACTATTATTTATGGGGGAACTTGAAAAATAAAGTGTATAGAACAAACCCACACACATTAGAACATAAAGACAATATCAAAAGAGAAATTAACTCTATTTCGGAAGCTGAACTTCGCGAGAAAGAAAATTTCGTAAAAAGGTGCCAGAGTTGCTGCGATGCAAGAGAAGGATATTTCTAACATATCTTATGATGAGGTACGTGGTTATTTCATTGTAATTGGAACTGTCATTGTGAGAACCTGAATCATTTCTCGGTTGGTGGTTTTAGCTGCGTAGATAATTCATCGGATTGCTCGGGAGTAAGAGCTGTGGCTGCCGCGACCGGCCAACTCATATGTGAGACACACTATATAAAATGTTGTTTTTATACTATTTTTCGTTCTTGAGCTATGCTGATCACAGACACAAATACGAGTACAACATGTTTCAGAAAATAACACGAAATTGAATTTCGAAGTCGAACATAATACTTCCTGTACCTGTATTACCTACAGTGCGGCTAGAGGAAGGACAAGTGGGTATGAAGTCAAATTTCATAAGCTAAAGTATTAGAAGAAAATGTTCTAAGTGAAGCTGGAGAGATTTTCTTTCCAAATGTGTAGTGGTGTGCTCTTTCGTAATTGCAGCTGTGAATATTGAATGAGAAAATATATGTTGAAAGAAAAAGCACTATTTAAGTTCCAGTCCCCTGTTTGTAAGAAGAGCAAAACTTTGAACAATATTGCAAACAAAGCATTCGTCTCATTTAGAATTATAAAGAAGGCAATGTTTTAAAAGGTCGCTATTCTTGAAATGATGACGAATGTCTCACGCTTTTAAAGTTGAGTTTGCCTGTTTTGCGCATTTGTTTTCCATGTCAGGCTGGCAGTACGCTCCTGTTAGATGTCGCTGCGATATAAAGCTCAAAGCAATTTGTTTCTTTAATGTATTTTCCCTTTATGAGTCCCTGGAGTAGCATTGCAAGCAACGCTCTCAAGTTTTAACATATCAACACACACAAGCCACGCAGTATCTTAATACAATACAAGGACTTCTCCTTTCAGGCTTTAAGAAGGTAATTTTTAGACCTATACTGACTGACACTTTATTAAACAGCTGCCTACTCTGGCACTGTGTTGCCTGTTATTAAGTTCCAGTATGGTACTTTAGAGATTGTATGGTGGATGGGAAATGTCTGTCCGTCTGTGTATATGCATGTTAACTCGAATACGCTTTATAGGGTTTTTATGAAACTTTGTATACGGATTTATAACGTCCATGGGGGAAAACCTATTTATTTTGGACCAAATCGGTTGACCGGTACCGGAGTAACGACTAATTAAAGGTCAGTTGCTTTTTAAATGGCAAATCATGACTTAAACTACAAAGCCGCTTAATTAATCACAGAGGGCCTTGACTACAATGCAGTCAGGTGTTAGTAAATTTATTAAGTGCCAGTATGGTACTTTATGAGATTGTGTGTGGGGACGAAAAATGTCTGTCCGTCCGTCCGTGTGTATGTACGCGCCATAACTCAAATACGCTTTTTCGGATTTTCATGAAACTTGGAAAACACATTTATAATGTCCATGGGAAGAACCCTATTGATATTGAACCAAATCGGTTCACCGGTACCGGAGTAATGCCCAATTTAGGGCCTATTTTTTAATTAATGAATTTATTTATTTATTTAATAATAACGAACATTACAGGTATAAAACCCAATTACAATGTCCATGCCAAAAATACAATGCATACATACAAAATAATTAAAACATAAGATACAAAAGATAAGAATACACAAAAGATAAAAGTAAAAAGTACACAAAAAAAACATTACAAGCAGAAAAAGAAATTCCTAGCTACTTCTGGGTTCCAGCAGTTGCCAGGTTACAATCACAGTACATAATGCCTTTGAGAATAAGATAAGAAAGAAAGAAAGAGTGAGGAGAATGTTTGGCATGATACATTAAACCAATACACTAACTACAAATGATTGTAACTACGTTTAGTGATTTTAATTCAGTATTAAATCAACTTCAACTAAAGCTTTTTTGGATTCATTTTCGGACATGCTAAGTATATCATAATTTAAAAAGTGAATTTTATTATACAAAGTGGTTACTTTATTTAAAGGTGAATTTTTATGAATATCAGTATTTACCCTGGGGGTAAAAAATAGCTTCCTGTGTCTACTTAGTTTACATGGCACGTAAAAATAAATCTTCTTAACAATATTATTATCATCAATTTTTTAATGCAATAATTTGTGAAGAAATATTAAACCTTGACTGTTTCTTCTAAATTTTAAACTTTTAATATCGTATAGTTCTAAGAGCGTTTGGTAATTCAAATATGTTGGATAATGACCAGTACTTCTGAATATCAAAAATTTGTAGAACTTAGATTGTATTTTTTCTATTGAATCAGAAAGTTTAATAGTCATTGCATTCCATATGACTGTACCATATTCGAGGTTTTGTCTGACCAATGAATTATAAAGTCTGATTAATGTATTTTCTCTAAATGTGCATGAATTCCTTATGATAAAACCTAGATTTCTTAACGCTTTTAAAACTATTGTTTCAATGTGGCTGTTAAACCTGAGATCCTTGGTAAATGTTATCCCTAAATCTCTAGTTTCCATTACTTCATCAAGTTTAACATTATTTATATTATAGTCATATGATAAAGTCTTTTTACATCTATTGAATGTCATTTTAACACATTTCTTAATGTTAAATGGAAGTTTATATTTATTACTCTATGTATATAATTTATTTAAGTCGTTTTGGAGTTGAAAACAATCTGAAACTGAAGCAATAGATTTATATATTTTAATGTCATCAGCAAATAATAAAATATTGGAGTTGTTCACCACGTTCGGTAAATCATTTATGAAACATAGAAACAATAAAGGGCCTAAGTTTGATCCTTGAGGAATTCCAGAATTAACCACAAACTGATCAGATAAGTGATTTTGATAACTCACTACCTGTGTTCTATTTCTTAAGTATGAGCACATAATTTTCATAAAGTGAGTGGAAAAAGAAAGTTGAGCTAATTTGCTAGTAAGAAGTCATGATCAACTTTATCAAAAGCCTTTTGAAAATCTGTATATATTACGTCAACCTGTTTATGTTGGTCTAATTCCAATGATACGTATTCAGTGAAGTTCCATAAGTTTGTAACAGTTGATCTTTTAGGCATGAAGCCATGTTGAAGTGGAGAAATCGCTAACTTAATATGATTGAAAATGTGTGTGTAAAAAATACTTTCCAGAATTTTAGCTGGTGTAGATAGAATAGCAATGGGTCTATAATTTTGTACCATTTTCGAACTCCCCGATTTATGTATGGGGACTATTTTTGTCATTTTCCAAACATCCGGAAAAACGGCTTGTTTAATTATTTGGTTAAAAATTATAGTTAGTGGATACACTAAGAGTTCACCACATCCTTTGAAAATATATGTTGGTATATTATCCGGTCCAGCAGAACGTTTAGATTTTAATTTTTTAATTACTAATTCAACTTCTTTTGTCTCTATTACAGATATGTTGAAGGAATCTAGTATGTTTATACTGTTATCGGTTTCATAATCGTATTTTGATTGATCCCTTGTATAAACAGATTTAAAATAATTAGCGTAGCCATTAGCAATTTCATGTGGAGGTTTTAATATTTGCCCATTATATTCCATCTCCGTTTGAGACTTGAGTTGTTTCCGTTTGCTTTTAATAAAATTCCAAAAGTTATTTACATCGTGCATTAAATTCTTTTCAATTTCTTGAAGATGACTTATGTAGGCTGTTTTAATTTGTTTCTTCAAACTTGCTCTAATGTTTTTGAATACTGACATATTATATTCTGATAAATGTTTATTTTTACGATATTTTTCTTTAAGTTTAATATTTCCTATGATCTCTTTTGTGAACCATACTGGATACCTGTGTCGACATTGTCTTCTTTTCGGTACACATTTATCTAGTATTGAGTAAATCGTGTCATAAAAAGTACCACAGAAAAATTAACATCTTTATAATCAGTTAAATTGTTCCATGTACAGTCTCTTATAAGGTTATAAAGTTTATTGTTAAAGTCGGCTTTGCAAAAATTGTAACTACACTTACCTACGATGTTCTTTTTTATTTCTTTCTGTATTTTATATGTTATATTTAAAGCAGGGTGATATAGGTCTATAGGTACCAGAGAATTACTTTCTTCCTCTACTTTGAGTTCTGAGATATTTGTCAAAACTAAGTCCAGTGTTCTATTACTGTTATTTCTCACAGTGTTAATGGATTGCATATTTAAAAACTTTAACATGTTATTCAGACGTTTTGCTTTACTGCTGCCTTTGCTGAGGTCATACATATTACTGGATATTTCTGGCAAATTGAAGTCGCCTGTGAGAATGATATGAGAATTACATGTTGCAAAATTTTGTTCCATTTGTTCAAAAAATTCACTAAATGATTCAGTGTTCGAATTTGGAGGAAAATATACTGATCCAATAATAATTTTAATATTATTGTAATAACATTTTATCCAAATTGATTCGTTCGTTGTAATGGTGGTATCAAACTGTATAGGATTAAGTGAGGATATAATAGCCAGTAATACGCCACCTCCTCGGCTGTTGGATTGTCTGTCTTTACGAAAAACAGAATATCTATCATCAAAAAATTCAGAATTAAATATGCCTTCTATTAACCAAGTTTCACTTAAGCTAATAACATCATAATTAGAAGAAATTGCATTGGTATGAAACATTTGTGATTTTGACCTAATTCCTCTGACATTTTGGTAATAAATATTTAAAGATTTTGTGTTAATCATTTTTACGAATTGAAGCAATCAACTCAAGTTTACAGGGAGTTACCAAACCTTTCGAGATCTTCTTCGGTACCGGTAGTTATATTGTGGACCAGTGATGTATCTTCTTTCCTCATAAAGATTTTCCCATTCCGTGTCCACAGGAATTTGATGTCAACAGATCTGCGCAGCTGGCGACATTTTGCCAATAGACGTCTTCTTGCAGGACAGAGGCTCTCATTTATGTAAATTTGGCTACTAAGTGTAAAACCGATGTCCAGGGTGTTCAAATTTATCTTGACACGTCGTCTGTGAAGTAGCTCTTCTTTGGTTGATCTCCTGCAGAATTTGACAACAATGGGACTTGGCAGTTGAGACGTGGGGTGTGTGTTGATTCGATGACATGCGTCTATATCACAATCTTGTAGGTTTACGTCAAGCGCGTTTCCAACTTTTTTGATGAGTTCCGCAGGGTTATCTTGAGGCTGGACAGGTATGCCATGGATTTCCAACATGTTAATTCTTGAATATTGTTCAAGGTCTTCTATTCGTATTTTGAGTTCTTTATTTTCTTTTTGGAGCATCAGATTGTCTCTTTTTACCTCTTCAAGCCTGTTGAGGGTTTCTTCTAATTTTTTGCGTAATTTTCTTGGTTTTTTAAGCAGGCATCCAATTTTTCATGGCAAAATTCTATTGATTTACCCAATTCAACTTCAAGGGTTCGTTGAGTTTCTTTTATTCCAATGATTTCACTTTTTATTTCCTGGAGCATTGTTATCAGTCCTGAATTAGATTTCTCAATAATTGCAGCTGACTCAATAAGATGAATAGAAAGGCGCCATAACTCAAATACGCTGTATCAGATTTCCATGAAACTTGGTATACGCATTTAAGACATCCATGAGAAGTACCCTGTTCGATTTGAACTTAATCTGTTGACCCCTACCGGAGTAAAACCCAATTTAGTGTATATTTTAAAGGCGCAATAACTCAAATACGCTTTATCGGATTTTTATGAAACTTCGTATACGCATTTATAATGTCCATGGGAAGACGTCTATTGATATTCGACTAAATCGGTTGGCCAGTACCGGAATAATACCCAATTAGGTGCCATTTTTGTTAATATATAAGAAGTCGCGATAACTCAAATATGCTTTATTGGATTTTCCTGAAAATTTGTATACCCATTTATAATGTACATGGGAAGACGTCTATTGATATTGGACCAAATCGGTAGACCAATTTAGTGTCTATTTTAAAGACGCTGTAACTCAAATACGCTTTACCGGATTTTTATGAAACTTGGTATACACATTTATAATGTCCGTGGGAAGACGTCAATTGATTTTGGATAAAATTTAGTGCCTATTTTATGGTAATATACGTATTCGAAAGAATTTATGAAATGCAAATCAGTTATCATGACAACATAGAAGGCTTTGGCAATTAAAATTCAGTTAGCTATGACAACACAATTGCTTTACATGCGCTTATCAAACTAGACCTTTAAACTGGCCCAGGTGGCTAAGATGGTAACGTCTTGGCCTCACATTCTGGAGTTCCATGGTTCAAATCCCGAAACCGACCTATTTGACTTTTTTTTTGTATTCTGCATATCATAATTTCAATCATAATTGATTAAACAAAAACATACTTGCACTTTGTTACATCAGTTTACCTGATTTTATTATATCACGCCTTGCTTTGGACGTGAGGCATTTGTTGTAATTTCGTTCTGTTGCTATCCCACTTATTCCCTCACATATGCTTAACAAAATAAATAAATAAAATAAAAATAAAAATAAAAATAAAAGATTTAAAGCGCATCTAGCCGTTGAATAATTAAACGCAGTTGCTGTTGATATAATGTTGTACTTTTTTATCGAAATGTACGGCTACCGATATCTACATTATTTTTTAATGTATTTTTCAGTTTACATGCTCCTGTGCAAGCAATAGACCTAATGTAATATGCTTATCAAACTTTATACCTTTTCTCTTCCGTAAGCCCTGCTTAATGCATCGATCGGAAATCGATAACAAAAATAACTAATTTTCTGCATACCATTATTGCATTTATCAATGATTAAAGAGAAGCATTCTGGGACTTTGTCACATCAGTTTACCTGATTTTATTCTTTATCTATTAGTTTTATCATTCTGTTAGGCCTAAACTTCACAATAAAGCATAGCCAGCATTTTTTCTGACAAAGTCTACCCTAATTATAAACAGTGCTATTTTCTCAAATCGCATGCCTACAAAAAAGTGTCCGCTTTGCGGGAGTGTGCATTCAGTTGTCTCAGTCACACGTAGAATAATATAATAGTGTGGAAAAACTTAAAGCCATGCTTGTAGAAGAGATGTCTAGCTTAAAACTACCCTTCAGAGAGAGTTACAAACATACTTTTTGAGGCCCTTACACATTGTTTTTAATGTTTTAATTAGATCCGTAATATCATTTAGACCTGTTAAATATAGCAGGCTTAAGTATTATACACAATTAGAAAGAAATCATAAGAACAGGTTTTTGAGGTAATGTAAACAAGGATTTTTTTAAAAGTAGTAGTAGTAGTAGTAGTAAGAGAAAGTGGTCTGCATCCTTCGTGTCACATCCCCGGAAGATATTTAACTCAAATTTAAAAGCTAATTTTTATTCGATTTTTTGTTTTAAGTTACTATTGACATAAGATAGATAGCAGATTTTTATTTCTGAAAGTGTTATTTTCGGGCTGAGGGAGCCTCAAAACGGGTAAAATAAAATGCTGTCATTACTACCTTTAACTGCACTATTTTGTTCCAGTAAATGATGTGAGAGCTGAATGAAAACTGGGTACAAATTCCTTATTTGGGCTTGTGGTGGATTCCATTTTAATGCTTGATTGTCTTTTAATTGGATTGAGATGATAGTATTGATGTTGACTGGTATTTTTTATAATTTAGCTAGCAGGGTTTATTATTGCTTTCATGATTACGGGAATGAGTAAAATAATCATATTACTGTACTTATTTTTTATGATGTTGATGATCAGGGGGCGTTAAAATGCGCACAGTCCATTAGAGGACAAATCTAATTAGCTACAATCAATACAATGCTGTATTACTATTGCTGAAAACTATACAGGATTCCAGGGTTGGAGCCAATACTTCCTCTACTGTTACTGCAGTACCTCTGGTAAGATACAGGAAATAATAGGCCTATAAACATTTCCGCTATAATACGACTATTTTTTATTTTTTTATATAAATGGTGTCTTGGTATTTTTACGGAGAATTTTAAAGCGTGTAAGGCTATTCTTTCAATGTTGAGATTGTGACTCCCACCCAGATCTTGCAGGATAGCATTTCATGGAGATGCCCCTTGCATCCACCATTAATGCTTTGGACTTCAAGGCTTTCTAAATTATATTTATAAATCAAAATTCAACGCTTTGTTATTAATGCCCGAATGTCGTTAAGAAATAAAGTTAGGTCATTAAGAATTAATCTTAGTTACATTTTTACTTCCTCTGCCCGTACCATAGGTACTATAAGTAGAGGAAGTATTGTTTTCGACCCCCAAATTCGAAGTTGAGTTTTTAACATACAGTATATACACGTTTCAAGGCCCCCTGAATCCAAAAATACCATTTTTACTTCCTCTGCCCGTACCATAGGTACTATAGGTAGAGGAAGTATTGTTTTCGACCCCCAAATTCGAAGTTGAGTTTTTAACATACAGTATATACACGTTTCAAGGCCCCCTGAATCCAAAAATACCATTTTTACTTCCTCTGCCCGTACCATAGGTACTATAGGTAGAGGAAGTATTGTTTTCGACCCTAAAATTCGAAGTTGAGTTTTTAGCATATATACACGTTTCAAGGCCCCCTGAATCCAAAAATACTATTTTTGGAAACATGTCTGTGTGTGTGTCTGTCTGTCTGTGTGGAAGTTTGTGAACAGTCTAGCTCCAAAACGGAAAATCGTATGAAAACAAAATTTCGTCTTTGAGTCAGGTACCTTCCGAAGATGTGAGCTGAAGATTGGCGACAAGTTTCTCTTATTTTTAAGGGCACTTTACATGAAGAAATTTTCGTTTTCTCGAAAACGGCTCTAACGATTTTCTTTAAATTTTGCACATGGGTTGCTTAAACTAAGAGCTAAAACTTTTATTTGAAACATTTTTTCTAAAAAATTCTCTGAAGGGTAGTTATAAGCCACCCACTATGAATATACACGCTCTTTGCAATACGGCCTCATGTAACGGAAAGTCGTACGAAAACAAAATTTTGTATTTGGGTTGGGTATCTTCTGAGGCTGTGACACGAAGAGTGGCGACGACAACTTTCCCTTACTTTTAAGGGGACTTGACACGAATAAATTTTCGTTTGTCACGATTTTCTCAAAAACGGCTCGAACCATTTCCTTTAAATTTTGTACATGGAGTGCTTATACCAAGAGCTAAAACTTTTATTTGAAACTTAAAAAAAAAATTCTCTGAAGGGTGGTTGTAAACTACCCACTGTTTGTAGATACTCTGTCTTGCCTGGTGAACAACTCAATATGCGGACATTCACGGCCTCTTGTTCTATATAAGTACATGAAGTGAGAAAGATGTATTGTTGGCCATGCTTACAGTAAAGAAATATCTTAGGGGAATATTCGATAAATTTCGGAAATTATTCTGAATGGCCACTGCCTTCTTTATTTCTTAGAAATAAAGAAGGCAGTGGAATGGCGGAAAGTTCAATAAACGTTTGCAGTCATTTGTTTTTTTTTTCTTTTTTTTTAGTTTGTCCATAGCCTGTGTTTTTAGTCGCAACATTCAAATGAGGGGCTATAAGGTATTTACAGCATAATTAGCATAAAATTGTGTCTTGCGATTCTGTAGAAGGATATGTGAATCCTGCTAACTTTTATTTGGGCAGAGGAAGTTATGTGACTTTCACATCTGATATTTTATTTCCTTTATAAAACAAAGATCTTTTTTTATAAATTTCTGCAGTGAAATTTTATAAGAGCTTTAAAATTGTTTTATAATTATTTTCACGACACAAAATTTATCACATTTTAAAATTATTTTTATAATAAATAAGAAACACGTTTTTAATAACTTAGAAAACTCAAATTGTATAAGAAATACATTAAGCATCTCAGTTCTATTCTAGGAAATAATGTGTTTATTTTTTAAGCCTTATAGATTCTACTCGTGTCTCTTTTTACAGTGGAAAGTTTTAGCCTCATTTCTGCTTCTCAGTTTACTGTTTCGGTATTTCGTATTTGCGGACACATATAAGCCTTCATGTTTAATAGTAATAGTAATAAGAAATGATAGTAGTTACTGTTATTCATTGTTGTTATAATTATTAGTAATATTTCATGTTAACCGTACATATTCCCGTGATTTTTGAAAGGTTTTATAGTAGGCCTGTCTTGTTAGCATTAAATAAAACGTAACTATTTACGACTCACATAACCCCTAGGATTTGTTTCCCAGTTCGAGAAACGCAGACTTGACGTATATCCGTTCATGCGGTTTTACAAAGTGCCCCCCCCCCCCATAAGACTGATTTTAAATATTATTGCTGACCTATTTCTGTGGTGTCAAAACTATTTCAAAGAATCTGTGAGTACAGATGGGAGGAACACATCGTATTTTCTTGGCGAAATGTTGGTAAAATGAAGGCAATGCAATTTCCAAAGTGTCGGTAGATTCCAACAAAAAGAACAGACTGGATTTATTTCTAAAATGGATTATTTTACGTAACTTTCTGCTTTCATAACAAAAAAGAATTCTCCCTAGCAAGGGGTGAAAGTTTAGAAGTATAATCATAAATAGTGTCATCATCCCGCAAAAATACCGAGGCCGACGGATAAATATTTTGTTTATTTGCTTTCAGTGTAACATAAGGCGAGGACGAAAGCAGTAGGCTATAGGACTTTTATTCGATGCTAATCCACGAAACATGGTTTATATGTCAAGTGTCGCCTAAAACTTTATAGACAAGCTTCGAATGTTCATACAAGGAATGGCTAGGTTCACTAAGCATGTTCTACAGGAAGAGGTGGGGGAGTGTATCACGCGGTGACAAGAATGCGTTCAGGTGTAATCAGGTAGAGATAAAAAAGTGAACACATTTCATATTGCTTTTATAACGAAAGCATGATCAAAATTATCTCTGTTTTTTTATTCTATACATAAATGGTGGCCAGTGTTGTGTGTGAATATGAATAAATCGTCCTTTTATCATCTTCATGTAGACTGCAATACAGTAGTTGCACTCAACGCGCACGCTGATTATGCTGTAAACAGACTGCCCATACACAATGACGTCATGCTGGGTACATGTCACACTGAACTTGTGTCTTCAAAGTCTGTATGAACAGTCGAAGCCTGTTTATAGACTCAAGTGGCTATTTTTGGCATTTGAACAAATTAAACATGGATACGAAATTGAACACTTACTCATTTTTCTGGAGGTTTAAGAAAGTGATCGTGTCTCCAAAGCCTGTGAAAGCATCTTCAGGGATACCACTGATGTTGTTCGATCTGAGGTCCAAGTGACGTAATCTGTGGAGCTTTCTTAGAGCTTCACTTGGTATAGAGTGTAAATTGTTGTCTCCCATCCTCAGGTATTGAAGGTTTTCTGAAAATAAAAGCATTTTGTAATATTATATTCGATAGTTTTCGTGTATTAATTAAACTCGTACTTGGTTTAATTAACAAATGAAGCTTCTAATTTCACTTGATGTCACATGTCATTCTTGAGCTATCGGACGGTATTTGATAATATAACCCGAAGTTTTAATAAACAGCTTTTATTAGGCTATGTAGCACATAGGGAAGAAATGTTAAGTCTGGAGGCAGTAGCCAAACCAATAGTTATTGTTTAGGGTGTAGCATTACAGATTTTAAGATATTATGAGAAATTATCCTCTCCTTTATTTGTTCTTTACGTATTAAATATTACAGCACATATATCTTTTAAATAGAAAACATTAAGTGAATAAATAAATTAAGAACACCACAATAACTTACATATTTTCCCTTTTAAAAAGGGCTAAATGTTAGGTTTTTTTTGCACGGCATTAAGTAATTTGAGCAAATTATTTAAAAAAAAAACTAAATAATGTTTTGTATGTATTTCAACTAACTGTAAGCTTTAATGGCTGCAACAAACAACAGCCAAAATAAAGTAAATTGTTTGTTACTAGAGGAGCTAGAAAAAAGATTAGCTAAAACACAGGAAATGAAAACCAATCGAATTTGCTTAGGAAATTCAAATTTTATAGATAATTTCCGGATATTTCCGAACGTTTCCTAGTAAAAACGAATATTCAGACATCTTATTTATGTGAAAGTGGCTGTCTGTGGTAATATCTACTATTAAATTTGATTTTCCTTTGCAGTCACTAAAATAATAAAAGTAAATAAGATAGGCCTAGCAGTTTTCAAAATGTAATCTTTGTCGTCCGTCTCAGAATACTGGTCGCCAGTGGCAATCTGACGACCGGAAATTTCGCGCCCTGGCAAGGTACATAGGCTACTTGCTAAAACAGTTTGCTCTCTTATACATTCATGAATTTCATTCAACATTTTTTTTTTTTAATTTAAAACTTCTGACTATTAGACCTAGTTTGGGTGTATAAAATATTTATTAAGAACAGGCATATTAAATATTTCGTGGTTGATATGTTAACTCTCCCTCTACTTGATAATAAATTAAACAGTTCACCAATATCGAGTAACTATTTAGAATTTCTGGTATGAAACATTTGTGAAGTAGGCACATACCCGTTTAAATACAAACTGACAAGACCCAAAATTAATCAAGTAAGCTATGATCGAAAAAGTTATAAAAACTGTTTATCTTAAATTTAAGATACATTATGGAGTAATAGGTGAAATGTTCACAATTTTTTTGTCAAATTTAGCATTATTTATTTTTTGTATTTAAGAAAATGCTATATACCTTAATGTATAATGTTGGCTAAATGTCAGTACCCTTATTTTCCCTTATTACGCAATGCTAAAAAGGCTACACCCGTTAAATGTTGAAATCTTAGTGATGAAAATAAATAATTAAACTGCTTTCAGAAGATTACCCATAAGAAAAAGAAAGGTATTATTCAAGTTGGTTTAATTAAAAAAGAAGCATCAATTGAAAGTTTGAGTACACATTTTCCATTTAAATATCATGCAAAGTTTTCAAGTCATTTTCCTATACTTTTATTGTTACTGTATTTTTTATACATTCAGACTAAATTGGTTCTACAGATTTAACGCAAGAAGTCTGTAAGTTCTACAGAACAAACAAAATAGCGCATGGTTTGTGTTATTATGGCATTAGTTTTTACAATAAGAAATAAAATGTATGTGGTGACCATGAGTAATTTCTTAAATTCGATACATGCATAGAATATTAATGTTTTTCTCCATTTATAGTAAAGATATAGAAAAACTAATGCGTTACATTTTTCTAAATATATAATTGGTCCTACTAAAAAGTTCAGCCATTTTACATTTCAGACATCTTGCTGCAATTTTTTTGAATAATTCATAAAAGAATAAACTGACAGAATTAAAACTTTTTTCACATTATCTGTTATACCACGAGTATGTATAGACATATCACGTACGGTATGTAGCTTTAAAAAAATTAGAAAATAGAAGATTCACCCACTACCTGCTCTTACGAGAAGTAAAATTAGTCTTGCATTAGGAATCGAACTCAGGACATTCTACAGACTCTGTACCATGAACTCTACCTAAGGTAGACATCTGTAAGACAAATCTTCGTCTAAATGTATTGAAAATATTTGCAATAACTTGAGCTGAAACGTGGTAATTACCAAGTTTGGTTTAAATGGCCTAAAAGTTAACAGACTTCTCGCCCTTGTTATTTGTTTTATCGCCGTTAAACCATTAGAAATACAAGAAAGCAAACTGTAGGAATGTACCATCCGTGATGATTCAATTCTACAAACAGCTTACCTTCAAGTCCAACAAATGCATCAGGATCGATATGAGTTAGTTGGTTTCCATCTAGCTCGAGTGAGTTGAGGAGGGTGAGATGTTTAAATACTCTGGCAGGGACTTCCTTCAAGTGGTTGTGGCCGAGGATAAGCGAATCCAGACTATCCAGACCTGAAATTCATCACAAAATTTGTATTCGTATTTGTATTTGCAAAGTTTAAATACAAGCTATATGAGAATCCTAATTCACACCACCAACCTCTCTCATTGTGTCATTTTAGTAACAGTCTCATTATTGACAGAATATTGTATTTAACTTAGTTGGTACTGAAGTTCTTAAATACACTAACTTCTTTACTTTCTTATGTTATTGGTTTTAAAATATGTATTTATTTTATTATGTTGAGATTTATTATTTTGTAATCTTTCTGCACAACGCAGATTGCCTTGCAGACAAAGAATATCTTTCAACAAAATATACACTTACACAAAAATTACAAGCTTTCAGTTAGGTCATCAATGATTCAATAATGACAGGAAAATAAGCAGTAGTAAAACCATTAAAATTGAAGAAAGGAAACCTGTTCAGCTTAATTGTTGTTATTGTACAGGTGTTTTCTTAATATTTGGATGGATCCCTTAAGTGATAATAACGCCACTTCAGTGTACAGATTTTGTGACAATGAGAAACATTTACAGAAGTTAACAAAGAACTCGTGCCCAGTCACAATATTTTCTTATACCAATACCCAATTTTACAACGCCTATATCAAATATTTAAAGTAACATAACACATATTTAAACTAGTAGGCCTACTAAAAACAGAAAAACAGAAAAACAAGAAACACACACAATATGAAAAATACACAATGAAGGAACAGATCGAAACGTAAAAAAGTACAATATAATAGTTTTAGAGGAAGATATAACTTATATAAGAAAGATATAAATAAAGAAAATTACAAGAAGCGTATTTTGATTACCAATTAGCCTTCAGAATTTTCACAATCAATGCTATTTTTTCAGTATTCAAATTTTGATCACAGATAGGCCTACTTTTAAATCGCTTATTGTTAGTATTAAATATATCTTTATTGTCCATTTTGTGCAATTGATTGCATAGACGGAGCACATTATAAAGAGGAGAATTATAGTGGGAATCAGTGTTTGCTTTTAGGTTAAAAAAATAGATGATGCAATTTATAGGATCTATAATTATTTGGAACATATAAAGATATTTATTCAAGAATATTGATACCATATATTTCGTTATTAAGTAATTTGTATAAAAACAAATATAATAACGTAGATATGGAAACGTCAAATATTGGTGAATAATTTAACTTCATTCAATGTAGTCACAATATGGGAAGAGTAAAACCACAGGTATCGATAGTAGAAAAATTTATTAATGAACACATTACATCTTATTAATAGATTGAATGCAGGACAGTTTGCAGAAGTATTTTAAAAACTCTGTTTCATTAATGTGTTACTGGTATTATGACTACTCGATATGGTAGGCTAATAACCGAGTGAAGGTCCTGTTTTAACTCTACCGTTCGGCATTTCGTCTGTTTGTATGTTTGTGTATTACGCAGGTTACGACCAAATACATTGTTCGATTTTCTTCTAATTTTGCATGAGTGATCCTTGTAGTAATTAAAAGACTTATGCGTAAGACTTTTATTTTTTAATCCTCTTCAAGATGGTGGCCTATTAAAAGTTCTGTTTCATGTATGTTCTGCTTCTTTCGACAATTCTAGCCAAACGGTAGAAAATTGACGTCTACTCTCAGTTTTGAATGTAACATTTTCTACAACTTTGTTCCTGTATATTTTTGACGTAACTAGTGGTTTACCTTTACTTCGTCTGTTGTAAATTTGTTTGTTACGTAGTTACGAACAACGCATTGTTCGCTTTTCTTTCCAGTTTGACATGAGTGTTCCTTGAAATCATTAAAAACGACGTATGTGCAAGGATTTTTTTTTTCGTTTTAAGATGGTGACCGTCTTAACTGATAAAGAGTAGATCTTAGATTATTTTTGTCGAGAGATCTACTGTTCACAGAACTAGGCCTACTAGTTTGATAAAATATCGACCACAGATAGTAGGCTACTAAGTAACTCTGACACTCTTTAGCCATTAGCCTTTCAAATTTCCTTGATCTTGTGCGACTCTTTCCATTTTTTGCGTATGATCCGATCTCTAGAGTAACGAAAGTTCTGTAAGATGAGACAAACAAGTTCATGTTGCGGTTTTTCCTTATTGGAAAACATAGGCCTAATATTTGAGCTAGGGAATGACACTGGATTTTTATCTGACGAAAATACTAGCTCATTGCATATAACAGAAATACTCTAGTTGTATTTATTTGTCGGATTAAGAATTAAACATGTAAAGATCGATAGTATCGGTAGTCTCAGGAAAGAAATAACGTACTTTTATGAACGATTTTTACTGAAGATTTATTGTATATTTTAAAAATAGGCCTACTCTTTTACTGCCTCTTATAAACTTTCGTGTTTGAATATGAAAATAGATGTAGGCTACTAGCGTTATAAAAAATGTGCCAACTCTCACACGCATTCAGAGACCGGTGCACGCTAAAAGATGATACAACAGTAACTTTCCGAGATGCTTTTGAGTTTAGAAGCTATTTTTTTTATCTTCATTAAAGAAGCTCGGTTATATGTATTTCTTACTGAAATTGAAAAATAAATTATTCTCAGTAATTAACTACTTACTAGTTATTTTAATAATTACTGGGGGTGCAGTTGTTTCTTAAAGGAGTGCCGTAAACCGCTACATGGGGAGTTCTTCTAAGAAACATGCCGATCATCACTCCCTACGACGATAGGATTTATGTAGATGCACTTGTATATTCTGCCCCTTTGAAAATATTATCGTAACTCTCGCATCTATTGTATGCCTCTGTACCAACAATTTGGCAAATTTTCTTTGCGTTTGTCCTTTTTTTTCTGAGAGACATTGATATATGTATACAGCCTATTGTCAACGTTTTATAGGTCTGTTAAGAAATTCGCATTTATAGAACGTATAAATAATTTCGAAAACATTTCAGATCAGTATATATAGTATAAAATTATAAATTATTACAGTGTAAAGCTTCTAGTGAGCAGTATCCTGCATTCAGTTGACCAGAATTGGCAAAATGCATGGCTGAGGCATGACTGGTATTTCCCAGGCTCTTTCTTTCTTTCTTTCTTTCTTTCTTATTATTTATTTATTTATTTTTTTCCTAGAAATATCCTAGTAATATTTGTGTTTGAACATAACTCATCACACATCAACCTTTTAGTTCTTTGGGGGGGGGGGGGATTTGTAGACCTGTATTTCGTCGATGGGCAACCCTCAGTGGAGGGAAACAGATTAATATAAGCTGTAGCCTAATAATAATGTGTAACCTATTTTATTTCAATTACAATTATATCAATTACAATAATTCACAGATCTTTTTTATGTAGAGCTTAAAATCAAAATGTATTCAAGTATATAATTGAAATTAAGGAACATAAATTGTAGCATGTTTAAAATATATTTAGTTTGGAGGAAATCCTTCAGCTTCCCCCACAGGGAGGTTTACCTTAAAGGTCAAAGCATAGTGATACAATTGCCGGCAGTGCGTGGAAACAAAAAAGGAACATAATTAAATAAATTAATCAAAATAAGTAATACAATAACAAATCGAAACAGATTTGACATCAGACGTAGTAAACGTGATTCTCGAGTAAGCTGAGGGACCCTCTGATGGCAGTAAGCATAATTGCCGGTATCAGGTCTCCTCCAATATAGAATCTCCCGCAGAAATTTTATGTGTAAGTTAGTAAGCTGACAGTGTATTCTTTCTTTCTTTCTTTCTTTCTTTATCGTAGTTTCACCTCTCCCTTTTAGGATGTAAGCGACTCAAGCCGCCCGGGCCTTACAGGGCCGCGACCTGTCGGGAGGGTAGAGGTGTACAAATCTCGATTTTAGCTTGCCCATACCCGCTTGAACGCCAGGCAAGCAAGTTGCCAGCGTCATAGCTAGGAAGCAGGCAGGTTTCTTGAAGCCTGCTGGGTCAGGTTAAACCCAGCCTAGGCAAGCCAGAATAAGCTTGCGACATTCCTATCAGCTAAACAACTGTAGTTGTTAAGTTTAGGTAATACTTTCTTGCTTTTCTACATCCTGGTAGAAGAACTTCACCATGCAGATAAATAAAAGGTGGATAGAGTATTAAAAATCGTTTTAGCGTCTTAGCACATTTATTATTTTTATTATTAGGTAGATTTCGAAGAAAAATCTACCTAATGACTTTCAAAAAATTCGTTCATATCTTTACGTTTCATGCCTCCCTAAGTACGAAACCACCTCCTGTTAAAAAAAATTGTGATATTTATATTTATATACAGTATATGTATATGTGTATATATATATATATATATATATATATATATATATATATATATATATATATATATCTTTACACGCTAGCGGCCGTAATTTTCAATATATTTAAATCAAATTTTATTATGTTATTTCTAGGCCCAATAGTTCAGACAAGTTCGTTAATGAGCAAAATTGGCGCAAGAGGGTGGTCGGGGGAGGGGGTTGAAATTTTAAAACATTTATATCTCGGCCCCTATGAAGTATAGAGGGAAACTTTGATTGAATAAATTAGAGTACTCCTTATGGAGTTCACAGTGACACCAACGATTCGGGGGTTTTGGGAGTACAAGTGGGGGTGGGGGTATGGGGATGGAAATTCGAAATTTTCGAAACTACGTCTTGTGAGGTATCGTTGGAAAGCTCTTGATGAGTTCTCTACAAATCAATAACTAGTTTCTTGATAGTTCTCATATAAGGCGAGATTTGAATGTTTGAAAAAGTTCTCTTTCCTCTTTTTTGCAGTTATTATTGCGGGTTTGTCATGCCAAGGCTAAAGAAGAAGAGTGCTACGCAGCGACAGTAAATTAAAACAAAAGACTTCGAAATCTACCTCAGCTTCTAGGCTTGCCTAAAGGGATTTTTGTTACTGTTATTAATGATTTTATGATGTTTTCTCGAAAATGTTTGATAATTTTTCCCATGCCGGACTAGTACCTTTGTTCATTGATAATTCCAACTGTCCACATTTTAGTTTCTCCTCGGCTTCCTTCAGGGTAAGATTCTCTAAACACATCTGAAGTTCCTCAACTATGTAACTGCACGACTTACCAGTGCACTGCTATACACAGTTTCATATTCTTTCCGCCAGGCCTTGCAGTTTCCTTAGGTCCTGTGCAACCCATCAAGTTATGAAGAGCTTGTGACTCATAGCGACAGTATTTCTTATCATCGTTGTAATCTGGCTTGCTTTCAAGTCAAGCAAGTTAAAAGCTGTGACTGGTTGCAGAATTTCAAAGGGGCAGGCAAGCTAAAATCAGAATATGTACACCTATGCGGGAGAGGGATTATCTTTGGATCACATACATACTTTTTTGACCAGACATGGACATGGAGGGCCTCCCCGGATGAGTGATCAGCCCAATGCCGGGGCCACCTCCGAGACAACACGAACACCTAGGACGAGACACACCATTCACACACACACTCACTCCAAACAAGGCGAGGATGGGATGAAGATGATAATGACGGCCAGATGAGATCTGGGGACCACAAGGGCCTAAAGTTACCCGACATTTGTCTCAAAGGTGAGGGAAAACCCCAGAAAAAACCCCACCTAGGTAACTTGTCCCGACCAGGAATCGAACCCGGGCCCGCTGCGTGAGAGGATTGAACGCATCCCCTGAGCCACAGCGGTGGACGACAGTGTATTCAATATTCTAAAAACGTTTGATAATTGAATGTATACGGTAAGTTCATGTAAAATACTGTACTGTGTAATGAAAATAAAACTAATTAACAAACAATATCCACATTTCTTCGCTGGATAATTAGGTAATCTGATATTCCGATAACTAGATAGTCCGATTTTCATTAATAGTGTAGTCCATTATCGTCGGAGGAATCTTCTTTCTTTCTTTCTTTCTTTCTTTTTTCTTTCTTCATCTTAGTTTTACCTCTCCCTTTTAGGATTTAAGCGACCCAAGCCGCCCGGGCGAATTAATTATAATTGTGTTAATAATACAAGAAGCCCTACAATTCGAAGAATGATGACTAGCCTCAAATACTCACGGTAAATGATCCATTTAAGCCTAACTTCGTATAGCCTACTTTTTTACTATGCTTAAAAATATATTGCGTATCTTGTTTAGTTATAATATTTAATACCTCATGGGGATGTTTGTGGGGTGCATTTTCTGTACTTCAGCTTGCCGTCTAGCATATTTTACTTGAAACTTGGGTTCCTCGGACTATAGTTTGAGAACAGTTAATAGCAAGTTACATAGTCGATTGGACTCAGATGGTATTCAGTTTTCAGTAGAGATGTGGTCAGTTTGGAAGTTAGGACCTCGGAAACATAGATTTATAGCTTACCTTCGAAATCCCCTTCACTAATCTTGGAAATGGTATTCTCTTGTATCTCCAGCTTCTTCAGCATGTCCAATGAGTTGAGTGCATCTGTCGGCACACTGTCTAACTGGTTTCCACCCAGGTTTAGACGCTTCAGCTTTCGACTAAATTAGAAACACACAGCATTTACTGAAATTAGAGATTTGCCTTGATTTGAGTTGTCATATCTTATATGCGAAGTGCCTGCCTTCATGACATTGCCATAATTATTCCTCTGCTTTAACCAGACTAAATACCTTAATTATTCGAATGGGAGTTAATGGAATTTAATGTAGATGGAAGTATGCATGCCTTTGCCAGATCAATAATGTTCGTTAGATCAATAATGATCGTTTTGACTGGCAACTCTTATGATCTGGTAAAATTGGATTTAGTATAAATTAGGAGAATAACATTCAGGTGAAAATGGAAAATAATTACGATACATGCTGTTTGGCGTTAGTTCATTAATTGTATAAGGTTTTATTTATTATTTTCTTTATTTGTCATATCTCTGAATGCAACGAAGACAAAGGCCTAACTGCTTCGCGAGAAATTATTTAGAATTTACTTACAAATAAGTTTGTTCCGTTCAAATATATTTAATGTAATGTATTTTGGCTCTGGAGCAATAATTACTCGTACATATACAAATAATATAAGGTAGAAGTTAAGTTTCGACTAAAGTCAGGAAATGCTTGTTTTTATGCAATTCAGAAACACTTATCTTCTTGTCTTCTGTCCAGAAATCTAAAAATAAAAAATTATAAGACTATTATCCTGCCGGTTGTATTATATGGATGCGAGACATGGTCGCTTACTCTTCGGGAAGAGCATAATTTGAGAGTGTTCGAAAACAGGGTGCTTAGGAAAATATTTGGGCCTAAGAGAGATGAAAGTGGGGACGGGAGAAAACTGCATAACGACGAGCTTCGTGACCTGTATTCTTCACCGGATATAGTAAAGGTAATTAAATCACTGAGGATGAAATGGGCTGGACATGCTGCGCGCATGGGGGAGGAAAGACATATCTCAAAAGTACTGACTGGGAGACCCGAAGGGAAAATACCACTTGGAAGACCTAGACGTAGGTGGGAGGAAATCATTAGGATAGATTTAAGGGAAGTAGGATTTGCGAGGGATGACTGGATGGAGTTAGCACAGAATAGGCTTGAATGGCGGGCTCAGGTAAGCGCGGCAATAAACCTTCGGGTTCCATAAAATAGATAATATTCCTTTAGCTTGCTGAGGAATTGTATATTGCCATTGAGTAAGTAGTTTGGTTATTGATTAGCTTAATTGAATGAATAGATGTCTTTTAGTCCAATGAAGGGCTAAAGCTTCTTAAAAGAAGTGCCCCATTTTAGATTTGGTCGAAATTTAAAAAATAAGACTCAAGTGAAAATGGAAAATAATTAGCCTACGATAGTTGCTATTTGGAGTTTGTTCATTATCTGAATAATTACTTTTGCAACGAAGATAAATCACAGCTATATGCCTATTTTGTCCAATGAACTTCAAAGCCTTCCTAAAAGAGATCACCTTTTTAGGTTCCCTGAGTCATATGAGTTTATGTACTATAAGTTATAAGTATAAACTATATACTACTAACTTATATATTACTAGGTCTATAATATACAACTATATCTTTGATGCCCGGGAAATAGAGTATAAGTAAAAAATGGGTCAAAATGAGCTAACTCATTACATCGTTCCTGACGTCTGAACAAAACAGTATGTCATATCCTAAATGTTGTCCATTCCGAACACAACAGATTAACTCTGTAAGAGCACTATTAAGGTCTGGTGAAAGTGAAAGGAGCGTAACTCAAGTTAGCAGATATGAATCACTGCTTAATGTAGTATAAGTTGACTTATTCTGTTTTCATCATATGACATACTATTTTCACCACACTTTCTGTCATTATAGAAGAACAGATGGTACAATGTTGGCTGATGTCTTTCCTCAGTATTCATCAAGTAGTTTATAAGAGTACGTTGTGGATATACAAATTACAAATGAATGATCCAAAACTGTAGCAACGGCGAAGGATGAAGGTTGAAGGATGAAAGGGAGGTAATCAAATCGCTACATGTCTTTATAAAGATATTACTTCACTTCCTGAAAATGTACTCGTATTTCGTTGAGAGCAGAACTAAAATTCACGTGCATCTGATTTGTGCCTTGTTGCAGTGCAAAACAACAGAAGATCAGTTCATGTTGATCATAAGTACTTAGTGAAAAGTAGAATAGAAAACTAGAAGCGCCAAATTTCCCATGCATATGGCTGGCTTCAGTTACTCCGAACAGTCGGGAAGGGAAAGGAAGTTCAATGTAGTTGAACATAAACATCGATTTTCTGTATTTTCAATCTCTTTCTTGACAGCAGTGCTGGTGCTGAGAAAGAAGAATGAGGAGGAATGAAATTCAGCTGGCATGATGCAAAATGGTGCTGTAAAAAATAAGCTTAGACCAGCTTTTCAGGTATTAAGTTTTCTCCTCCGTGGAAATTGTAATCCAAATCTAAGGACAACGCCATTGTGCTCGAGTGCTCTCGCCATCTCAAAAGAGAAAAAGAAGGATCTCATGGAGTTTCTGCCTCTCATCGATCATGACTTCGACAGATCATTGAAGACGGACAACATTTCAAATTAAGACTCAGACCTCACTGAACGCGAGAAAGGGATTTTTTTCTTCATATTTACAGGATCATGTGGAAGAATACAATAATTAATTTGGAAGTTACACAGGAATCAAGTGTAGGCCTATATTGCTTTTGCAGCGGAGTAGTGTCTCGTACTATTATTAGCATGGAATGGTAGAGTCAGAGTCAGTCACTATTACTAGCAGGTCTGTGAGCAGTACACTTTGTGTAAAAAAATGTAGAATCTCTTTTCCTTGAAATGGAATATTTTTTCATCGACTTCAAGGAACAATTATACCAAATTGAAGGAAAATATAAGGATGCGTTTCGTCCTGACTGCGTAACAAACGAATTTATAGACAACGAGATGACATCATCTAGACCTGCCTGACCTTCATAGCACGTGATGTTCGCTGCCAGTTCATACTGTACAGACCGTGTAATAACATCTTAGTTAGCTTCACAGCATTCAATAGTGAAGTGTGATACGTTAATAAGAGCAATGGAAGGCTAATGTAGTTATTCTAGCAAAAAGGTTGATGGTAGTAAAGTGATTCACAGTCAGAGTAGGGAAAGAGTGTGAAATGTAAGATATTTCAAACAGGTGCACCAAGGTGACCCTAAATATGTAATTCAGCAGCATGTTTCGGATGGTACAGGAATTTCATTCAGCAGCATTACGAGAATTGTAAAAGAAGGTGAGAAATGTATTCAAGATGGAACGAGATTTAGTACTCCACACAAAAAAGACCGAGAAAAAAGTGAAAACACACTTAGATGATTTTAAGTGTGTAATTAGAAGGACGGTGTATTAATTTCACAAAACAAATGAGGAAAGGCCAACTTTAAAAACACTATTACCTGTCCTAAAGAACAAAATTAATTTTTCTGGAGGTAAATGGGCTTTAAGGCAAGTGTTGAAAGATTTACGTTTCAGGTGGAGGAAAACAGTGAATAACCGGAAGATAGGCTATTAATTGAGAAAGTGGACATCCGTAATTTACGTCCGAAGTATTTACGATGTCTTACAACGTACAGGGAAGAAGGGTGACCAATCATCTACATGGACGTGATCTACATTCATTCATCGCACACCAAAAAACAACAGTAACACGGTTTCGAAGTGACAACGGGCTATAATTGCGCAAGCAGGTGGGGAAGACGGTTTTGTGCCCAATGCACTTCTAATGTTTAAGTCTGGTACAAAATCAGGAGATTACCACGATGACATGAATTTTGTCAATTATCAGAAATGGTTACGATTAAATTAATGCCCAACATTCCCCCAAAACTCTCTTCTGGTAATCGATAATGCACCATACCACAACGTAGAACTTAACCCCACTCCAAATTCCTCATGCAGGAAAGCAGTCATGATGGACTGGCTTACACTACATGGTATTCCATTTCACTGGGAAATGCGAATTATATTCACTGATTAAACTCAGAAAGTCCGCTTTCAAAACATTCAAAATTGACGCCCTTCTTTCTCAACGTGGACATTCCGTTCTACGACTTCCACCTTACCACCCCGACCTAAACCCCATAGAATTAATTTGGAAGTCACTCAAAGACCACGTGGAAAAGAAAAATGTACATTTTACTTTGGACTCTGCAATGCAATTGGTAGAAGAGAAATGTCAGTCCATGACATCCGAAGACTGGATTTTAAGATGCCGACACGTTCGAGACATTGAAGAAACGTACATTGCCCAAGAACCGGCCATTGATGCTGGTAATTCAAGTGGGAGATGACAGTGACGCAGATGACGACGATGGTGATGATGATGACGACGACGACGCCGGTACTATGTCCGGCGTTGAAGCTTTGTAGACCAAACAGCGATATTCTGTGAGTTACATACCATTACTTAAATAATATTTTATAACTAAAGAAACAAATACTTTATTCACTTTATTTTTGCTTTCAATAGTTACGGGCTATTATGAACCGCATAGTTTGGAATGAACAGTACAGTATATGCATTCTCTTTGAAGCCTACTCAATTGCTACCTTCGGACGATAAGCTATCTGCGCGTGTTTGGTTCAAGTCCTAGCGTCCCAGTTATACTGTAACAAGGTTGTAGATTTTTTTTTAACTCGAGAGTGGAAGTAGTCGTCAGATTATTTTAGCGTGAAGCTTTTGGCTAGACTCGTTGAAAGAAGCTGACCATTAGAACGGCCATTAGACCTAACGCAACGGAGTAATAATCCTTACACTTACATCGTTTATAATGCCTTCAGGGAACATTTCATGCCAAATTGGAAGAAAATCCAGCAAAGCGTTTGGACGTAACAGCATAACACATAGATTTTTACACAGACAGATGGCAGAGCTAAAACAAGACCTCGCTTTGCTCGATCAATAAATAATAAATTATTCATCAAAATTGTAAA
Organism: Ectobius pallidus; assembly: GCA_964059195.1. NCBI lineage: Eukaryota > Metazoa > Arthropoda > Insecta > Blattodea > Ectobiidae > Ectobius > Ectobius pallidus. Next base: position 129,303,365 of record CAXKWD010000002.1, read on the forward strand.
TAATTCAGACACTTCTTATATTGTACTGTAAGATACTGGAGTACGTTCTATTACTGAAACAAGTATCAGATTTTTAACAATATTTTACACATGTACACGTGTTTTTAATACCTTGAATAAATTAGCAAAGTCAATACAGTATAAGTCAGAATTTATTTGTGGTGAAAATAGTAGGCTATGTATAGTTAAAAATCGTTTAATTTTGTAATACTGATAAACGTTTATGTTTAAATTATTTAAAGTGTTAACTTGCTTTATATCTTCTATATCCTAATACAATAATAATAATGATAATAAAAGATAGTCACTGATCTGGCATAAAACTTCAAAACTTTAAAACCTTCTCCTGTAAAAGTTAAATTTTTGACTTGTACTCTTTTCCCCCGTTATCAAAGAAATAATATTATAGTTCTCACACAGTAGGCTACTACATACTGTGCGCTACATGTAACTAAAACTGTTTTCACTCCAAGAACAAAGCTAAAACAAACAAAAACCAGTACATCTGTCTCACTCTAGCACATTACTCGTGTGACCTAAGTGTGAGACAGACACACTGGTTTTTGTTTACTTTTACTTTATTCTTAGAGTGAAATCAGTATAGTTTATCTCTTGGATAATATACACAATACAGTCAAGTTCAAGTATATTTTAGTGAGCTATCTTGTACAACTTCTCTCATATATCAATATATCGCATTCTTGATAACTCAAAATTATAAAAGAAAAGAAACTTACCTGGAAAAAGCACTAGGATTTTTAGTAGGCACCTAAATCAATAGACTACTGTAAGTATTCAGCTTATGTTAGGGCAGATAAGGGCAAATATAGGTAAAATAACCAAATACTTCACTGTAGTGTGGACTATTCTCCTGCTACCGCTACATTCTCCTATCTTTTCGTATGCACATAATTGCCATTACAAATTGTTCTGAAGGAACGTGTCTCTCTTTTTGGGGGTGGGGGAGACAAACCTTCGTACCCAAACAGGCCCAGGATGTGTTGATTGAGATAACTTGTAATTTCTTATGGTAGTATGTATGGAAATTCGATATTCTTGGTTGAAAGTAGAAAACTCTTTCATTTCAGAAAATAATGACAGTCTGTACTTTATAAGAAGAAAATTTGACCTGGGCGGGAATCAAACCGGGCCGTACTCATTACCTCTTCAATGCAGTTCCCTTGATGGTATCTAGAGAAGTATTTGAAATGGGATTGGATACGTCCTATGGGAGCCTATTGGTGTAGGCGTCAGGGTATAAAACTGAATACTAGGTCAAATTATCCGGTTAATCTTATTTTACCTTAGGGAACTACTATTTAAGTAATGTCAATAATTAACTTTCACTTTCAGCATATTTCTGTATTTACATTTAAAGGTTCCTGCAGTATGTTAATACTGTGTTACTATGTTAACATACCATGTTAATAATATGCTAGAAGGCCTATTTAGTTGAAATTCTACTATGCTTAATATGGTTAACAAAGAGGAGTTTCAATTTTTGTTTTAATTTCAGCATATTTTAATTTTTAAAAAAATGTATTCACTGGGTACTAGATATTCAAAAATAATGAAATGATTGTTTGTATCCTAACATATGGCTCTTCGACCTTATTTCGACTGTATGAAAGATACTATAAACAATTTTAAACCTATATAATTTGTATGAAATGCCCCAATTGCTAAAATAATATTTAGTGAAAACTGTCAGAGTGGAATGAATGATATTTGGAGCATAGTTACGGAAGAAATAAGTTTTTACGGGAGAAATAAATTTACCAAACATGAATACGCCAATTCTGGTAGGATAGGCTATTATAAAAGAACAGAAATCCCCATCCATCTCCCCCTTACACACCTAAGAGTAAAATAAATGGTTGTGCAAACTCACTTGTCCAATCCTTTGAATGCATCCTTATCGATGCTGAATATCTTGTTCTCGTAAAGTGTCAGTATTTCAAGAGTGTCCATGCCTTCGAAGGCATTTCCATGGATGGAGCTTATCCTATTGTGATTCAGGTTGAGGATTAGCAGGTGGTGAAGATTGCGAAAAGCGGAGGACGGGACCACACTGAGTCCATTCTGTGAAAGGTCCAGTTGCGTCAATCCTTTACCTGCAACATATTCGACACTATAAGTTACTTGTTTCTTCTACAGTGAGTCCCACGCAAGAGTTGGCCAATGGCACGGGTTTCTGCGTCGCGGCGGGCACAGCTCCAACTTCCGAGCGATCGGGTGAAATATCTACGCAAATAAAGCCGCGATCGGTGTAATGATTCAGGTTCTCACATTTACAGTTAAAATTACAATGAAAATAACCACGTACCTCATCACAAGAGATGTTGGAAATGTTCTCCTCTTGCATCCACACAATACTGGCACATTTTTAGGAAATTTTCTTTCAAGCGCATAAGTTCAGCTTCCGAGACAGAGTTAATTTCTCTTGTAATAGGCCTATGTGATATTGTCTTTAAGTTCTTCTAACAGTATGTATATTATTTATGGGGAAACTTGAAAAATAAAGTGTATAGGTCAATTTCCCATACATTAGAAGAACTTAAAAACAATATCCCAAGAGAAATTAACTCTATCTCGGAAGCTGAACTTATGCGCGTGAAAGAAAATTTCCTATTGTGTGGATGCAAGAGGAGTACATTACCAACATATCTTGTGATGAGGTACATGGTTATTTTCATTGTAGTTTTAACTGTAAACGTGAGAACCTGAATCATTACACCGATCGTGGCTTTATTTGCGTAGATATTTCACCCGATCGCTCGGGAGTTGGAGCTGTGCCCGCCGCGACGCAGAAACCCGCGTCATTGGCCAACTCTTGCGTGGGACTCACTGTATCACAGAACAGCACTCTTGAGTGCACCTCTAACGACAGATGGCTGACCATCCAGCCCACAGCGTAACAGATTTCTAGATTTTTACAGTTCATGCAGAATTTTACCTGAAGATGACGTATTATCGTTGAAACGCGTAGAAAGAAAACATCATCTGTATTTTTGTATAAGAACTTTATTTTATTGATTTTAAACACTTTTTAGCAGTTTTAAGAATTCCTAGATTAATTTAATGATTGTACCCAGGTTTTATATTTCTAGAATAGTAGCGTATGCTACTACAGGTGTCCGCAGCTTCGTCTGCGATTATTTACTCGACTGCTAGAAGTTTTGTTTAAACTACTTATTTAACAGAAACACAATGAAAACATTGTATTTATTAACAGTTACATCGTTTTTACATAAATATTCCATCCTATTTTGTCTCCTTTTATATGCTTAGGGCCTATGATAAACATCCATATTTCTCATCTGAAAATACATAGCCTACAGCTGTGAATAATGTATCAGTGGATATAATTTCTTACCGACTTCTGATAGGCTATGGCATAAGTTACTCGTTGACACACACTTAGTCTGAAACAACTGAAAATGCTGTCTATGCAATACGAACTCTTATTCTACATCAAAGCGTGAAGTGAGAAAATGGTATTCTCTATGTAGAGAAAGTCATATGACTGCATCCCATTGTGCATTACTTTCGTGGAATTTATTATTTATTTACACCAATGAATATTATATTGATAGCTTCTCTAATTTGTCAAAGTCCCGTATAATTTATTTCCAAAGCTACCTGTGACCACTGCCAACAATACACTGTCGTCATGAGAACTGTACATGGAATCTGATTTGGATTTGATAATTTTGTGTAAGAAGGTATTAAGTATCCTCAAAAAATTAGATTTTTGGCATTTAAAATCAATTTTTTTCAAAATCCTTTCTTAGTGAGCACTTTCATTATGAAACGAAGGTGCTGTGAAAATTCTAAGTCTTTCTACCTATTATAGTTTAGGCTCTACGTTGATTCTCTGTCAGTCAGTCATTAAATTAGTCAGAACAAAGCCTTTTCTGTGTAAAAAGGCATTAAGTGTCCACAAAAACATTAGATTTTTGGCATTTAAAATCAATATTTTTTTCAAAATCCTTTCTTAATGAACACTTGAGTTATGAAACGAAGGTACTGTCAAAATTCCAAGTCTCTACCTATTATAGTTTAGGCTCTATGTTGATTCTCTGTCAGTCATTAAGTCAGTCAGAAAAAAGCCTTTTCTGTGTAAAAAGGTATTAAGTGTAATCAAAAACATTTGATTTTTGACATTTAAAATCAAAATTTTTGAAAATATTTTTTTAATGAGCACTTGCATTATGAAACGAAGGTACTGTCAAAATTCCAAGTCTCTATCTATTATAGTTTAGGCTCTATATTGATTCTCTGTCAGTCAGTCATTAAGTCGGTCTGGACAAAACCTTTTATATACATAGAGATATTGACTATAAGATAATTTATGTTTTTTAAAGTAGGTTAGGTTTCTACTGTTTTAAATATTGAACATAGGTGGAAATTGTAATTTTAAAACAAATATACAGCTCAGTAGGAAAATGAAAATAATTGAAATATTAAAACATTACTTCAAGTCATAACAATGGTATCTATAAATATGGAGTGAGCCTTTCAGAGCTAGAAGTATAATCTTCAGTTTCTGCAGGTTTAATTGAAGTGTTTCCAGATGGTAACTACATGAAGTGGTATCGTGCCTCGAGTTTCTATTAACATGCCGTATTCTGTATTTGTACTTCTTTCAGATGGTATTTTTCCAAGTTGTATGGAATGATAAGTTTATATAGCCTATTTGTTGCTTCTCCTTATCGACCTCTTCTGGTTGACCACTATGTTGTCCAAATTTTATGGTTGCGGCAAGGATGTATCCCTTAGAAGAATCTTCAGTATATACGATGGCTTCCATTTGTGGCCACAACAAGGACCTCCTCAAAGACTTTGAATCCTTTCTCACGTAGTAGGTTGGAAAATTCAGTTCGAATTCGATGATGCCTGGTGTTTCTCAGTAGCTCACCATAAGAGCATGATCCCAGGGCATGTGACAATGTTTCTATATCTCTGCGGCATCACTGACTGAGGTTATTGTGCAAAAATCTACCCGGTCCCTACTAATCGCACTCCAGAGACTTCCCTAATATCTTCAAAATCTCTCGCCGTTCGTTTATAGAAAGGCCCTTATGATATTTTATCCAACTATTGGCTGAGGTGTATTCTTCATAAAAAAAAAAAAACAGATATATAAGGCCTACTGAGGTCCATCCTCCAGTCTAGCATCCCAGAGTTTAGGAAAATAATTGTAATGTATTAACCATTTTATTATTGGCAGTCATTCCTCACACAGAATGTATCGAGAGTCATTTAATGGATATGGTTTTTTAAGATTAATTAAATAAATCATATAGGCAGTTACGTGTATTAAACCTCAAATTAAAGCTACTCCCACGTAAAATTAGCGTGCAAAATTATATGAAAATCTTTTCAATATAAGTCAAATTATTCATGATTTAGTTTAAAAAATGTGGGCTCGCTATTTTAAGAGTCCCTTTAGATATCAGCAAGTTGGCAAAATGTACAAGAGCACATACAACACCAGGATACCGAAAGTACATAGAATGTAATGAAAACAAGCATGCCCAAGTACAACATTTACGAGATATTTTGTACAACACAGCCTACATAATCAACAAAGGTGGAAAAACAAAGAGGATAAAATTGAAAATATCTACAAGCTGCAAATAATACGATGATATGGACGACAACAGCGTGGTAAATAACTTCAACATGGTGCGAAGAAAATAAAAATGTGTACATAGTTTATAAACTGAGTTACAATCTCGTACACAAATATGTTTTCAAGTTAAGAAGTATTTTACCTGCTCTGTGCATTGCATAATACCTAATATCTAGTGTTTTACATAATTCTAATTATCGAATATTTATATAATTTAATTTAAATATAAGCACATAATATGTCAATTATAACTGTGAACCCAAAAGAGCAAATTGCTCGTGTTCGGGGGAAACAGCACAGTAATTAGTTTGTAATAGTATGAAAGAGAATACATAGGCTATACACACGCAACACCCGTACACACAAACACGCATTCACAATAAAAGCCACAATATTAACAGTTCGCCACATAACCGATTGAAATAGCCTAACAGAATAATAATAATAATAATAATAATAATAATAATAATAATAATAATAATAATAATAATAATAATTAAACGTGTGAAATAATCATTAAGAAACTCTCATGGGCAAGGTATAATCGGCTACAGCTAAATCATTCTCGGAGAAAATGAGAATATAGAAAAGTTTATTTTTATAAAAATTCCACACTGCCTTCATGCAGAAAAGTTAATTGGAGCATATGTCCTCAAACCTCAACCGCTTGTAGTGGAAAAATGCTATAGTGAGAGAATGCTTTATATAATTTGCTCGCATGACGCAACTTGGACCAAGAAAAAGGTATTCTGAAGGTATTATGTAGGTATATAAAGTAAAAATAATGATAATTAGCCTAATAATAAAAGTAATAATAATAGTAATAATAAAAATAATAATAAAAATAATAATAAAACAACAATAATAATAATAACAATAATAAACAGTCCCAAACTTGGTTTTGGGTTATTTAGCGTCAGTAGTAAGCCTATTTCACAACGAATCATCCCCATGCCAAGTAATCCCCTTACCTCATGATCCTTCTTTTATTTAAAAAGCAGCATACACAACTAAGCGCTATAAAGTACGCTATATTTGATTTTTTTCTGACTGTCGTGATCTCAAATCGATTAAGATTCTGTTTAATTTATGTACACTACTTTGGCTTTAAAATTTAATATTAAAATGTGTATAACATCAGGAATTAAGCATTCTATGTGCCGAAGCAATTCTTTAGTCTGAAAGGGATTTGATTATAACACAATTTTCAATATATATTTTAATTTATTTGCCGCATTCTGATCCCGCAGTTCGTGCTAGTCACATCGGGTTTTTAAGGTTGGCTTTATCAGCTGAGTGACTCTCCGCCCATACAGTTGACGTAAATTCGTGCCTGCGCTATAACCAGGGATATTTGGGGAGCTATGGATAGTTGACTAATCAAAGAAGTTATTTACGAAGATCAAAACACAGAAACCATGATCGAAATGTACATCATTCGTAGAAATCAAGTCCAAGCAGCTTTAAATCAAGAATGCGTACTTCATTGATGACTTGTAGACTAAACCATGGCATCCTTGATACGGACAGATGAAGGCAGTAATTGAAGCATAAAATTATGTCAAACAAGCGTGTGTGTAGTTCAAAGTCATTAAATTCCTACGGATAAGAATGTGACAAGTATTTTATTTCATTATCTAAAAGTAACCTTCTATTTCTTTATAAATTCCTTATAGTGTATTTCATAATTTCAGGATTGAATTAATTTGTTTAAAATATGCATTCAAGTTAACTTTCCCTTCTACTGACGCATTTATACATCAGTATAATTATTGTTTAAAGCAGAGATAGGCTACAAGACTAACAGAGTAATGCTTTGTGTAAAATGTGAGGATTTTTTCACGTAACTTACTACTTTTATTATTTATGAAAGTCAACTATTCTTTTTTTTTCTTTTTACTTTTAAGTTAGTCATTATAAGTTAAATATTAACCAATGTGGCCCACCTTCTGAAGATTATGATACAAAACAACTGTACCTAGGATCGTACAGGAATGGGAAAGTAAGAGAAGAAGAGGAAGAGGACGACCTGCTCCTACCTGGATACAGAATGTACACATGTCAATGGAAAGATTTGGTTTAGTGGAGGAAGATGTACTGTACAAGATAGGGATAAGTGGCGAAATGTAGTGAGTAGTGTAGAGTTCTGAATGGTGGTATCAGATTTTGTGTGTTGGGATGTGTTGTGTGATAGTGCTTGACTGTTGTATTTGTTTGGTTGGAGACAAACCTCTGTTTTGAGGAAATTTCTCATTTAAAAAAAGTGCGAAATTTTAACCCTTTCAGATTTCAGAGCGGAATTTATATTTTAATATAAGAATTTATGTAGTAAAATCACTAGTGAGTTATAAATGTGATATCAGCTATGAAAATTTTATTGGAATAGCTGATTTCTATTAAATGACAATATTTTAATATGTGGATAAATATCTTCGTAATTTAAGATAAAGTATATTGAATTAAGTTTATATCTCAGCTTTTATGCAATTTTTGCGACGGCGCATGAGTATGTCAATAGTAGTGAACAGGTTAATGAAGTCAAACATGGTAGTTGAGGTATTTTATTTTCGTATTCGTATATGAAACTTCCTTATAAACGCGTGCGAAGAATTGAGTAACTTGTACTCCCGTATACCCTTCAGTTAAACACCACTCCGAAAATCACCACTAATAATTGGAATCATTGCCTGAAAATTTAGAATCGTGTAGGCTACAGTAAAATCATATGCTATCATTTGAAACGATATAAAACCACAATTCCAGAGTAAAAACTTACATCCCTAAGTTGGCCTATTTTACGTCAGTCCGATGTAACCGATATCCGACAGCGTATTCTACATAGTGCTAGTTTTTTACTGATAGTGCTTTTTACTGATGTTAGGATTTATTATATGTGGTTTCTCTCTGCCACAAGTGTCCCGCAGACCCATTTACCAAAAACTTTTTAAACCGTTGACCCCCCCCCCCCCCGTCATTAACTTTACTTACTAAATTAATAAGTTTGTACATTACGCGATACAGTACTGGATACAGTATTATAATCATTAGCCTACTAAAAAATAAAATCGACTCCATGGGGTCAATATCGACCACTTGGGAACTCTTGCTGTATTATAACAGGCATTATTAAGTGCCAGTATGGTACTTTATGAGATTGTGTGGGGGACGAGAAAGTGTCTGTCCGTCCGTCCGTTCGTGTGTATGTACGCGCGATAACTCAAATACGCTTTATCGGATTTTAACGAAACTTGGTATACGCGTTTATAATGCCCATGGAAAGAACCCTATTGCTATTGGACCAAATCGGTTGACTGGTACCGGAGTAAAATCCAATTTAGTGTCTATCTTAATGGCGCCATAACTCAAATAAGCTTTATTGGATTTTAATGAAACTTGGAATACATATTTGCAGTGTCCATGGGAAGACGTCTGTGGATATTGGACCAAATCGGTTGGCAAGTACCGGAATAATGCCCAATTTAGTGCCTTTTTATGGTATTATATTACAAAAGGCGCGGTAACTCAAATACGCTTTATCGGATTTTTATGGAACTTGACATACTCATTTACAACGTCCATGGAAAGAAGCCTATTTATTTTGGACTAAATCGGTTGACCGGTACCAGAGTAACAACTAATTAAAGGTCACATGTTTTTTAAAATCATGTCTATACTACAATGCCGCATTTTTTATCATTGAGGTCTTTGATGCAATGCAGTCAGATGTTTATGTCGTTGATCTAGTTGAAATTGAGTACTACATGAATACTGTTATATACAGAAGATACATTACTGTGAAATAATTAGCGGAGTTATTTTCCACTGAATTTTGTGAAATGTTGACATATTTTAAGAATTTCAAGTTGCAATACATTGAGATTTGACAAATAACACTATTCCTTCACATATGCTTATCAAACTACATCGTCAAACGATGTTGGCCAAATGGTAACGTCTTGGATTCGTATTCTGGAGGTCCGTAGATCAAATTGCGGAAACGGTCGATTTGACATGAATTTTTTTTATTTATTTTTTATTTTTATGTGACTGCGCGATTTTCAAATCACAAATCTGTAGTTCTGCTGACGCTGGTCGATTTTAATCTGATTAAAAATACTTATTTTCTGCACATCATAATTGCAATTATAATTGATTCAACAAAAGCATACTGGCACTTTGTTATATCAGTTTACCTGATTTTATTCTTATTTAATTCATAAAATGTTCACTATTTTTCACAAAATGTCCTTCATAGTGTTTTCAGTTCCCATTCTTGCATTCGTCGAAAGTTATTTATTCTGCTTCTCTTCTCCATTTTTACTTCCTTTTCTCGTACTACAGGTAGAGGACCCTGATATTCCATGTCCAGTTTTCAACATAAATACACGTTTCGAGGTAAGTTACACTGAATCCAAAAGTGCTATTTTCAGAAACATGTCTGTTTGTGTCTGTGAACGAAAAATCGTATGAACAAAATTATATTTCGGTTAGATAACTTATCCGAATGTGATAAAAAGATTTGTGACGATTTTCTCTTGTAATGCTACTTTACATTAAGAAAATTTCATTTTTCGCCATTTTCTCGAAAACGATTTTTACGATTTTTTTAAAATTATGTTCACGAGGTGCTCATACAAAGAGCTAAATCTTTTATTTGGAACTTTTTTGTTAATAACTCTCTTAAAAGTAATTATAAGCCAGCCACCTTTTGTAGAATCTCAAATCTTGTCTGGTGAACAATAAAGCTTTGAATCATGTTGAAACAACTCAATACCCAAATACGGTTTATCAGAATTTGAAGTGAGAAAGATGTATAGCCCATGCTGGGGCAAAGAAAGTTATTTGAGTGCAATACATCATATTTTGAGTTGTGTATCCTTCGGGGATGTGGTAACGACTTTCTCTTCTTTTTTCAACCACTTTGCATGAAAAGAATGTCATTTTATTCGATTTTCTTCAAATCGGCCTTAAACGATTTTGTTTAAATTTCCTACACGAATTCAATAATATCCATAATAAACTATATTATAGGCCTATTATAGGCTAATGTAGTATATTATGTATTATATTAAAATAACTATACCAATAGCCAAACTTTTATTTCAGTAGAGGAAGTTACTGTTGGGGGGAAAAAAAACATAGAGACTCGAGTTTGAAGTCTAAAATCTCAAGAGTGGCTCATCCGATTACGTTAAAGTGAAGTTTAAACTGAAGCTATTTTAAAGCCATTTTATCTGATAACAATATAACAATTTTCGGTTAAGCGAAAAAAATGTTAGGGATTAAAATCCGTCAAAAGTACCGGTTTTCTTAAAGGTTCGGACTAAAAGTAAAGTTCAAACTTTTATTGTAACAAAACCGCTAGTGCAATCGTTTTCAAATTTTAATTGGGCACGCATAGGTTCCTTGTAAACATAATCCTTGAATTTCATAATTTTATTTTGTTTATTTTCTATGTTGTCAATTTTCCAAACCTTTGCTAAAACCCCTGTTTAAAGCCTAAAAATATAGTACAAATCACCAATGTGATTGTCATTATTCAATTAATACTAATAAAATATAGTTTTAAACATTCCAAAGCAGCTGTTTTTAAAATTGATTTTTATTTGTCAACAAGTACAGTCTTTTATTTATTGAATGGTATAAGTTTATGATTTATTGTGAGATAAGTCCTCATACCTTTAGTAATAGTTTTTTGTTTTTTGTACTGCCTTATACCCTCTATTTAATTTATCTTATAAAATGTTCCAGGATGAATATATATTGCCAATATCAGTTACAAATATTTTATTAAGTATAATTACAAGTTATAAAAAACATTGCACTAGATTAGTTTCGTCACTATTTTAAAATATTAAAATGATCAGTATAATGTGATGTAAAAAGTTAAAATGATCTTGTCAGATCATGCAAGTTGTAACAGCTAGAGAATATAGCTTGTATGTTTGTATTCAAATGTGTTCCATTATAAAATAACCTGCTTGATAGGTTCGTCATATTAGCGTACATATAACTAAAATACACTGCGTTAAAACTCACTATTGGAATTGTCTTCGTAGGCAGCTAGGTGGTTTTTTGATGGGCAAGAAAGACCTTATAGATATATAAGCATTCATGAGCCACAGATTATTGTCTCTGTTGGACACTATATGAGAATATTATAGGAGAAAAATTCCTCCGGCACTGGGACTTGAACCCAGGACCTTTGGCTATTCGCGCCAATGCTCTACCAACTGAGCTAAGCCGGAGCTCAATTCACAGCGCCAGATGGAACTTCTCTCCTATGACTGATTGCCCTAATGGTCTACCTCACAGACAGACAAGTTATGTCATATGCAGTAACTTACTGTGAGGCACACTAAGTAGTGATTTTTGTGACCGGGCTCCCACTGTTATTGTACAGTTAACATTCAAGATAGATATATAAGCATTCATGAGCCACAGATTATTGTCTCTGTTGGACACTATATGAGAATATTATAGGAGAAATATGTACTGCATATGACATAACTTGTCTGTCTGTGAGGTAGACCATTAGGGCAATCAGTCATAGGAGAGAAGTTCCATCTGGCGCTGTGAATTGAGCTCCGGCTTAGCTCAGTTGGTAGAGCATTGGTGCGAATAGCCAAAGGTCCTGGGTTCAAGTCCCAGTGCCGGAGGAATTTTTCTCCTATAATATTCTCATATAGTGTCCAACAGAGACAATAATCTGTGGCTCATGAATGCTTATATATCTATCTTGAATGTTAACTGTACAATAACAGTGGGAGCCCGGTCACAAAAATCACTACTTAGTGTGCCTCACAGTACTGCATATGACATAACTTGTCTGTCTGTGAGGTAGACCATTAGGGCAATCAGTCATAGGAGAGAAGTTCCATCTGGCGCTGTGAATTGAGCTCCGGCTTAGCTCAGTTGGTAGAGCATTGGCGCGAATAGCCAAAGGTCCTGGGTTCAAGTCCCAGTGCCGGAGGAATTTTTCTCCTATAATATTCTCAAGAAAGACCTTGTTGTTTCTTCTCTTGAAGCTAGTGTTGAAATTGTCTTTGCAGGCAGCTAAGTGGTTTTTCTTATGGATAAACATCACATTATACATTTTATGGATAAAAAAAACACTTAGCTGCCTGCAAAGATAATTCCAACACTACCTTCAAGAGAAGAAACAACAAGGTCTTTCTTGCCCATCAAAAAACCACCTAGCTGCCTACAAAGACAATTCCAATAGTGAGTTTTAACGCAGTGTATTTTAGTTATATGTACGCTAATATGACGAACCTATCAAGCAGGTTATTTTATAATTGAACACATTTGAATACAAACATACAAGCTATATTTTCTAGCTGTTACAACTTGCATAATGTGACAAGATCATTTTAACTTTTTACATCACATTATACTGATCATTTTAATATTTTAAAATAGTGACGAAACTAATCTAGTGCAATGTTTTTTATAACTTGTAATTATACTTAATAAAATATTTGTAACTGATATTGGCAATATATATTCATCCTGGAACATTTTATAAGATAAATTAAATAGAGGGTATAAGGCTGTACTAAAAAACAAAAAACTATTACTACTTTGGATATCATGAAATTCTTGAATCCTCATACCTTGTACTCATAATTAGTTTTTTTTTTAATTCAGAATAATTTCTGGTGAAATTTTGTTCTTAACTACTTCGGTGTTTATTTAAATAACTAGCTGAAAAGGCCCGGCGTCGCCCGGGCTTTGTATTTTTTCATTTGAAATTAACTTATGGTGGACTTTCGATTTTGAAACTCTAGGTCCTTATATAATATGTATGTAGAACTTGAAATGAAGAAAAAGATTTATCACACTCAAACTATTCCATCAGAAAACGCTAGATATAGCTTTTTATGGCTCATAGAGGATGTCGAATGCTGCATTCCGTTGCTTCTACACATCATGCCTGGGAGGAGTTGAAATAAGAAGAAACATAAATTACATAAGATTGTAATGACTTGGCGGAAAAGTTTATTTATCATTCTCATGTTACATACAACCGTTTCGGGGTTGAAATAAAAGAGAAATGCAGTATCACTTTCATACTTCCTTCCCCTAAAACCCGGGACATAATATACTGCGAGCATAGGACTCAAAATGTTCCATTCCATGCTTAGGGCCTATGATAAACATCCATATTTCTCAACTAATACAAAGCCTACAGGCATGGATAACGTATCAGCGGAAAGGATTATTTACAGACTTCTGATATAGCATACTCACACACTTAAGTTGTCCCTGCAATTCGACCTCTTATTTTACATCAGAATGTGAAGTGAGAAAATATTTCTTATGTCGAGGGTAGAGAAAGTGCATCACACTGTGCTTTATTTTCGTGGATTTCATTTTCAGTAATTATTATTTTCGCCAATATATTACATCGATGGAATCATAATTCGTTAAAGTCCAGCATTATATAGTTGCCAAAGCCCTATGTGATCACAGTAAACAACACACTGTTGTCATGTGAACTGAACAGCATTTCATTTTTTTCAGTGTAATATTTATATAATTTTCAAGGGAAGGACTGACTTGTTTCAATTTTAATGTTGACCCCGTTACTTCCCGGGCTTAACTGGGTATGTGTAAAATTTTGTACAAATTGGTCAAGAAATGTAGATTTCTATAGGGAACATACATACCCACATACACACATACACACATACACACATACACACATACCCACATATCCACACACTTTCGATTTCATATATATTAGATTATTGATGCCCAGGGGCAGGCATTTATGGAGATTTTTGTGTGTGTGTGTGTGCCCCCTCCCTTACCCCCGGAGTGCCAAGCAATGAAGCTTATCACCTCCGGTCAAACCAAATTTTGGTAACCATTTGTTTGATGTGTTTACCTAATAGTGCCCTTAAGTACATCCTGATGGGATGTGTAGTTAAATTGACATGTTTGGGCTGTGTACTTGTTTCGTTGTGTATTAGCGCGGGCATTTGTGGAGACTGGCTATAATTTTTATTAAGTGCCAGAATGGTACTTTATGAGATTGTATGGGGGACGGGAAAATGTCTGTACGTATATCTGTACGCGCGATAACTCAAGTACGCTTTATCGGATTTTCATAACACTTGGTATACGCATTTATATCGTACCAAGAACCCTTTTGATATTGGAATAATTCGGTTGACCGGTACCGGAGTAATACCCAATTTAGTGTTTATTTTAATGGCAATATATTAGAAAGGCGCGATAACTCAAATACGCGTCATCGGATTGTCATGAAACTTGGTATACGCATTTATATCATCCATGGGAAGAAACCTATTAAATTTGGACTAAATCGGTTGACTGGTAACGAAATTACAAGTAAATATCGGTCACATCTATTATGATATAATATTCGTTCTCCGAAAATCCGAAGCATTTTGATTGGCTCGGGGACAGCCAATCACGGTGGAGCTCCCATAGGATAACTAATGTAAACAAGACACTCCAGTTGTATTAGTTTCTGTAAGTAGAAATAATAGGCGAAATTATTTAAAGAGCATGCTTTCATTTCCGATTTAATATAGAATTAATTTTGTGATGGATATAAGACGCTACGATATTAAGTTTATTGCATGGCCCACAATAAACATAACGTATCCAATTGCCATTCGTTTATAGATATTGTTACTGTTAGCCCGCTTTGATCGATTCATTTCTTCATGACGATGTCAGTGTAAATAAAAGATTCCAAACACAACTACCCGTTGAATATTGATATAATATTCTGCTACTATCGATATGAATGGCTACCGATATCTGTATGAAGTTTTAATGTGAGTATTTTTCTTATTCGCTCCTGTGGAGCAATATACCTATGTAATTCCTGACATTGATTTCAGATTGACCTTCATTCATTCATAACCTTTACGGCTGCTTTAAATTTGAATTAAAACATGTCAGCGAATCGTGGATGGTCAGAGCGTTTTGTAAAATGTTGACATAATTTCCAAGAATTTATTATATCAGTGTATACCAATATGAATTAAGGTTAATAATCAAACTTTAGACCTCAGTTCTTCCGTAAGCCCTGCTTAATGAATCGATCTGGAGTTTAACTCGGAGATCTATTACAAAAATAACTTATTTTCTGCATGGGGCTATCATAATTGCAATTTTTACTGATTAAGAAAGCATTCTGGCACTTTTTTTAAGTTTAGCTGATTTTATTTTTATTAATATTGGAGATTGTTGGAAATTGATAATTAATGAAAATTGTGGAAAATATAAATATTTTTCAATTAGATCATTAACTCAATATGAATATTACTTTCCAGTGCCATGAATCCACACCATGAAAAGTTCGTTGCATTCTTGGGATGATGTGGTAAGACCAAGAAAAATTAATTCACTACTTTTCAATTGTTCAATACAGAATTATTTACGGCATATCATGGGATAGAGAATATTCAATTTTTAATTTAGTTCTGCTATTACATTCAATTACTGTACAAGTATAACGAATTGTTTTTAAAATCAATTGGTACGAGTGCATGCAAATGCTTCATCTTCAACAATATTAATGGATGTGTTATATCTTAAATCCAGCGAACAACGAATCTTGATGCAGCAATAACCAGCCATAAAAATGTAAACTTCAATATAGAACGACATGATTGGCCTAGTAGCCATACACGTTTGTATTCATATTTCGCTTTTGACACCCTATTTCACGATATGTCGCGATTGTTTTTTCTACATATTATTATTCAAATACCCTTAATTCGTGCATGTTTTCAAAAGCAGTTATATATCTAACATGTTGTGATTATCATGATCTCCATAAATACACGGCCCTGCATTGTAAACATGATTTTCCTTATCTTTCTGTTTGTTCGGTCTAGTGGTAGTGATTACTTTTTCTCCTTTCATCCTCCTTAATCGTGCTCATGTAATTCCATCTTTCGGGCTATTAGCTCCTTCACATCCTCTTTTGTGATAGGTATACTTTAACATGGGGACGCATCAAGAACGCACAAACATCTTTTCAAAAATCTAGAAAGCTTGAAAGGCGCAGAAGAGTGTACCTTCTTGACAAATAACATTATTGCTTTACATGCGCTTATCCAACTAGGCCGTTAAACTGACCCAGGTGGCTGAGATGGTAACGTCTTGGCCTCACATTCTGGAGTTTCATAGTTTAAATCCCGAAACCGGCCAATTTGACTTTTTTTTTTTTTGTATTCTGTATATCATAATTGCAATCATAACTGATTAAACAAAAACATACTTGAACTTTGTTACATCAGTTTACCTGATTTTATTTGTCATAGCTAACTGTATTTTGATTGCCAAAGCCTTATAAGATCACAGTGAAACAACTGAGTATGCTGTCATGATAACTGATTTGCATTTCATAAATTCTTTCGAATACGTATATTACCATAAAATAGGCACTAAATTGAGGATTTCTCCGAAACAGGTCAACCGATTTTATCCAATATCAATAGACGTCTTCCTATGGACATTATAAATGTGTATACAAAGTTTCATAAAAATCCGGTAAAGCGTATTTGAGTTACCGCGTCTTTAAAATAGACTCTAAATTGGGGTTTACTCCGGTACCGGTCTACCGATTTGGTCCAAAATCAGTAGACGTCTTCCCATGTACATTATAAATGGGTATACAAAGTTTCAGGAAAATCAAATAAAGCATATTTGAGTTATCGCGACTTCTTAAATATTAACATAAAAGGCACTAAATTGGACATTATTCCGGTACTGTCCAACCGATTTAGTTGAATATCAATAGACGTCTTCCCATGGACATTATAAATGCGTATACGAAGTTTCATAAAAATCCAATAAAGCGTATTTGAGTTATTGCGCCTTTAAAATAGACACTAAATTGGGTTTTACTCCGGTAACGGTCAACAGATTAGGTGAAAATTAAATAGGGTACTTCTCATGGACGTCGTAAATGCGTATACCAAGTTTCATGGAAATCCGATACAGCGTATTTGAGCTGGCGCCTTTCTAATATAATCTATTAAAATTGGGCTGTACTCCGGTACCGGTGAACCGATTTGGTTCAATATCAATAGGGTTCTTCCCATGGACATTATAAATGTGTTTTCCAAGTTTCATGAAAATCCGAAAAAGCGTATTTAAGTTATGGTGCGTACAGACGGACGGACGGAGAGACAGACAGACAGACGGACAGACATTTTTTCGTCCCCCACACAATCTCATAAAGTACCAAACTGGCACTTAATAATTAAGCACTTTTGTTGTGATCATGCTCTATCCGACGATAGAGATAGCTATTTTGTAGGATTTTAATAATGTAATAGGCACTTATTTCTGTTTACCTTTATTAAAATAAAATGCAAGTTAAGATAACGGTGTATCGCGATCCTTTAAGGCCCAGGTAGCGTACGACAAAGAGAAAGAGAAAGAGAAGTTAACGGTGCCATCCTTACGTTTGAGTGTTGGTACGTGATACGTTATTTAAATGCTTTCCTAACTCAAACTTACTTAGAATACCTGTACCCATTATGAAACATCAACTATGCTTTTCGGTGGTAGGCCTACTTCACTCACTATCAAGAATGAAATGCGTACATTGTGTGCAGAAATTTATAATTTGTTATGTAGGTCTACTATAAGCCGTTGGTTTTATATGT
Organism: Ectobius pallidus; assembly: GCA_964059195.1. NCBI lineage: Eukaryota > Metazoa > Arthropoda > Insecta > Blattodea > Ectobiidae > Ectobius > Ectobius pallidus. The sequence goes on from CAXKWD010000002.1 coordinate 129,321,668, forward strand.
ATAATACTGTACTCAAGCCCGTTTATCTTTAAGTGCCTTCCACATATTGTGAACAGGTCGACCTCGCCGATGTCACAGGTCAGTTCGATCACGGTAGATAGAAACATTTGGTAGACATTTCATAGCTCCCTCCTCCATATGTATGCAACGTTCCCATATGTGTCGACCCCTTCCAGTAATTTTTTAATTAAAAAAATTAATTACTCAATTCACCTGCTCTGTTTCTGTTTCATGGCATGTAAAATAAAATCAGATAAACTGATATAACAAAGTGCCAGAATACGTTTGTGATAATTACAATTATGATATGAAAAAATTATTTTTGTAATCGATTTCCGAGTTAAGCTCAGATCGATTCATTAAGCAGGGCTTACGGAAGAACAACGGTCTAAAGTTTGATAAGCATATGTGAAGGAATATGTGGGTAATGTCATTTCTCAAAGCTAACTATATTGCCACTTCCAAAACCGTATAGGCTATGAACACTCCAAAACAATATGTTGTCATGAGAATTGATTTGCATTTGATAAATTCTATCTAATAGATTACCATAAAATAGGCGCTAAATTGGTCATTACTCTGGTATCAGTCAACCGGTACTCTAATATCAATAGGCTTTTTCCCATGGACGTTATAAATGCGTGTACCAAGTTTCATGAAAATCCGATAAAGCGTATTCGAGTTATCGCGCTTACAGGCACACGGATAGACGGACAGACGGACAAACATTTTCCCGTCTCCCACACAATCTCATTAAGTACCATACTGACACTTAATAACACCAGCAACTTACAATTACACATGTGAAACCAGCCAAACAGAAACTTACCTAAGACGATCAAAGAGAGGGACCTCATACACCCCATGTGAAATGTTGGTAAAGAAAGCATGGTGTTACTGTGATCCAGCTATTCTCCGCTCTTTGAAAACGCTTGTCATTTTATTGTTTGCCTCAAATAAAGATACCTAACAGAAGTAGGATGCTAGCGTAATAAACTTGCTAAGGGTAGTTTGCAGGAACTGTAATTAAATACAAACTTCGTGTAAGCCGCTGTGGTTGCAGCTGTAATCCTGTAGGAGGTTAATTAATAGGTTGATTAATCATGACCACAAGTAGATATAATTATATTGTAAGTGGCTAACCATTATACTTTCCTTCGGGTTACTATTATTACAGTACTGTACTGTACTTCCTTCTTTCATTCAGTCTTCTGTAAATAGCATTTTTTACGAACAAATCTTTAAAACCGATGCCGGGTTTGGGGAGGTGTGAGCGACAGTTTCTGTAGACGTAATTTCAAACTTCAATAACTCGACTAACAATAGAAGTAGAGTTGCCATATTGGTCTCCTTTTAAAGAGGAAAGTTTCTGCCAGTATAGTTATTTCCAAATCATGGAAGTCTCGTCTCACTCCACCGCCCGAGACCTGGGCTGATTTTGCGGACTGGTTTCACAATGAGTTCCTTCCCAATGGGTGTCGCTTATTGTTCGCGTCAGTGTATTTAGAGGGTACACATTCTTCTGATATGGTACCGATGACGTGTTTCAGTGCAGGCATAACTTATCTTTTAAAATAAATTTTGTTCACACCGTTTCCTAATCATAAATCCATCGCATATCAGATAAATCCATCCACCATGTGTAATATTCTGAATCCCAGAGAGACTTATCAGCGATTGTTCTACTGATAAGTCATTTCACGATGAAAATTTGTAATAACTCCAGCACGATATCATAATGTGATCTCCGTTAATTAAGTTAATTGTTTGAATAACTTACGGTATAATCTATAATCTCTGATAATTTTCTCTACCTGTTATTTGCCATTTATTTAAAAACTATTTTCATGTTTTTTTCCGTTAACATTTGTTGTATTCAAGTGTAGAGTTAAAAGTTCATGTGCTTAAATTGCATTAGTTTTTCTTAAATAGTTAAAATTTTCAATTATGGTAGTGGTTCCCTAGGCCTAAATCTTCAGAATTAGAACACGTTTGTAAATTCTCAATATAACAACACTTTCAACAACAGCATTTTCTGGTCCATGCAGAATCGTTGTGTCAAGATTTCACTGTTTATCCGCCGCTCGTAATAGCAAAATATTTTCCCCTTGAACCTGCTCAATGAAGAGGAAGGTATAACTATTGAACGATGTCAAGGATAATGCTTATTATCGAAATATTGAATAGGTGGCTGATTTCATATATATATTGTTACACGTTTTAAGTCCAAATAGAAAGACAGGTGGAAGAGTTAAATAGTTAGGGCCTATAGATAATATAACGAGAGTTCTGGGTTTAATCGATGAATTCACGAGCACCGAATCTAGAATTTCTTTACCGTGACTATTTGGCGAATACTCACAGAATTAAGCACGTAATGGAGAAGTAAAGCCACGAAAATGAATAAAACGCATCTCTATTCATATCGTTGTAAGCGAGGTATCCTATGGCGAGATCGATCAACACTTTTCATCAGCTGTTTCATTTTTTAGATAACCTCCGTGATCCAACTAATATCGTGTTAATGTTTATTTTTTTACTGTACGAGATTTAAAATGCTATACCACTTATAACATTACATTTTATTTTCATATCTCAGTTTCCTCTAGGCCTATGCATCTGAAAAATACCCAAAAGCTAGTGGTTAATGCTTTTTTTTTTTATCAAAGAAGCTACTTATATAAAGATTTTTAAGTGTTCGGCCCTTGTGAATTTACATTAAAAATAAGTGCACGTAGATGCGATAAAATGGTGATAAAAAGAACGATAAAATTATGACGTGATTGGTTGAAATTCGGCATAACTATTCTAATAGGCCTACTAGTCTAGTCCCTGATAAAATAACTAAAGTCACTTTAATATAATTTATTTATTATTACATCTAGGGGAAATGCCATATTAGAAGCAAGGCATCCTGCAATAATTCTCAAGTTTTTGTTCGATAATTTGCACTGCTGTACATACCTAATCATAAGCATGCAATTGACACGCTTCTACACAAAACAAGGGTAATACATAGCAAAAGTATCCCTGTAATTAATCCATTTGTGAAATTTTGATACGTAGGGTAGGATTGTAGATTTGCTTTGAAGCCGAGGTAGTATGATAAGGCCTACGTGTGCATTATTCACTTACCTCGGGCGTACATGAGTTCAGAAGTTCACAAAGCGAACGTGCAAACAAAAGGATATAAGTTATAGCCTACATTTACATGATTTCTGTAAATTATGGGAAAGCAGTATTGTGTATGGTTATTCACGCTTATTGAACCCACTTTGTTAAGTTATAATGGGAAGCGTACCAGGCTTACTCCAGAGAAGATAAAAGAAGACAAAAAGAATAAAACAATAGGAAACTCGGTTGACCTAATCTAACTGCTTTAAAAAATATATATATTATCTCACATTTTTATTTCCTGTATAATTTTACTAGACAAATGATAGTCTTGTGTTCTGATAGGACAATGTCTGTGCTAAATAATTCTTTTGTGGGGTACCGTATTTATTTGCTTATTTCTATGTAGGCTATACTTTCTACAGATAGTCTATATTTCCAATCAATATTTTATTTAAATTTAAAAAATCAATTTCCTTTTTTAGAATATTGCTTCATAACTTATTACCTTAATTAAGAATTTTTGTTGTAATTTTTATATGGGAGTGACATTATTTAACTAAAACTCGCGAAAAGTCATGACTATTGTTAATTTGTTTTATTCTTTCTGTGAGTCCGCCTTTCATTTTATTTTATTTTTCTTTCCTTTTCTGTCCTTATTTCCATCCTATTTTCTCTTTCATTTATTTTTTTTCCTTTCGTTATTCTTCTTTCTGTTTTGTCTGTCTTGGCATCCTTCCTAGGATAATCTGTGGAACGTGAGTGTATAACTTAGTACACAAAATTAGCTGTGACAGATGTGTGCATAAACTCTCTCATTTCGCCAGTTCCTACACACTGTTGGTATTTTCAGAACCTCAAACTTGTGTCGTTGACTATAATGTCTTCAAACCATAATGTTATTTAATAATTATATGTATATTTTGTCTGCTCTTGGAATCGAACAAGGAATCTCTCTGGTATCCACTGCTTTAGGTCACAGTCCTGCATGTTCGATCATGAAAACTTTAAATCAGATGAAATATTTTAATGCTGTATTGGAACTGCGAAGCAGTGTTGTATACAATCGGTGTGAAAGTTTGGTCGAATCTGTTAATGTTTAGCTCTCTCTGACACAATATCTTGCAACATCGTAGAATCTAATAACAGCAACACTAATCCAACAACTTAGTCATACGATGTACTGGAGCATTGGGGGGGGGGGGATCTTAAGCGTATAAAGGACGAACACTTTTTTAGTTGCACCTAAACTTTGTGAACGCGCTAAATGCAAGATTTAGTTGTTTATTTGTTTTAATTACTATTATATAGGAAAAAGCAATAACTTAAGTTTCTATAAATGAATCTTTAATTGCTATAATTTTTAGTACAATAGGAGTACAAAAAGTGCATTGTTTTAACAATTCAGAACAAGAATAGATCCCCACTTAGTGGTTTACAACATTAATCTTACTTACATTTCACAATCTATTGCTCACACTTTTAAGTTTTTTTTATCTCACATGAGTCTTGTTTGTGCTATTTTTTATACGTTATCATAATAGTCAGGAGGGAAACACGGATTTTTCTTTGTTTGGAATCACGGTTTTTATTAGTTACTGATTTGAGAATATTAGGCAGTATTTAGTTTCAGCATTTAACATAGGCCTTCAAGAATGGGGGTGAATTTGGAAATGCCTGGATATGTACAATTCCATGTACCTACAAATTCGATGCAGCGGGAGGTGTTTGTACGTGTTTCTGTACCCCTAATGTCCGACTTCAAAGACTGCAAAGGATGTATTGTATGTTTTGGTTCTTAAATATAATTATATAGGACACTGCTGTGTATTAATTCCACGCGAGAGATAAAATATTAAGGAACACGTATGGGTATTGCATCTTTTTAGTACACTGAACCTCGTGATTCAAATTGAGGAACTACTTAATAGAGAAGTAGCAGCTCCGGTCATGGAAACCGCCATTAACGGTCATGCCTATGGTAGATGATGGAGCGGTCGGGTGCGAAATTTAGGGCTCGGACAAGTAACCGAAGTATTTGTCTATCCGGATAACCGGATACCTATAGCGTACAAATACCGTGCAAATAAAACCGAATAATCGGTTATCCGAATATGGGTTTTCGGATAATCGTGCATTCGTTTCTTGTCCAATATTCTTGTAACCTATATTTAAATCCTCGGATAGTTTTAACCGAATAATGCTCACTGAGATGGTGGTAAAAAGATTTCCAAACACAACTTAATTACAACAAACATTGGACACAACACCCTACACAGTTTCCAACCCCTACAGAGAAGTTATCTTTACACATCTATATGTTTACACAAAAATTACCTAAATATGTTGTAGAACTACCCCTCTCAAGTAGGAGATAATCTCGAGTACGGTAAATTCTTATAAACCACCCCTTCGCGTTTTCATCCCCTATTATTAACATGTGTTGTATACAAAATACATGAATTGACCTTTTTCCTTACCAAATTTTGCACAGCAACCCTCTTCAACCAGAAGAAGTAAAACTAGCCTACATGAGAATTCGGACTAATTACCCCTTCCTTAACAACCACCCCTGTAAGTAATGTTTTCGCTATTAAAATATAAATACTGGTGTTTTTACAGGGTAATTATACGCAGCGCCAGAAGAACTAGGAGAAATTGTAGCCAACAATTTTATTCGAACAAACCATCCCTTATATATTTTAAACCCCCTTTTATGATATTTCTTTACAATTGTACATTCTTTGGCAATATTATCAAATTTTACACTCAAAGACTGTGGAACGTGGAGAAAAATATAGGCAACGGTAAGATTCGAATATCCAACCCCTTACACAATTTCAACCCCCTTCAGGATAATTGCACATTCTTTGGCGATTTCTTATAACGTTTTACTCACAGAAACTCTGGAACATGGACAAAATTATAAGCAACAAAAAAATTCGAACATACAACCCCTTACGCAATTTCAACCCCCATTAGGGTGATTTCTATGCAATTGCACATGTTACCGCCAGGCGACCCTTCCTCTATTAGCGGACCGTAATGAATTAGTTGTTGGTTCGATTCCCGGCGATAACATGCGGGGAGAAATAATTTGAGAAGATTGGATACACAAATTCTATTGCATTTCCAATCTTGAAAAGATAGAATAACATACAAGATTTATGCATACATGGATGATGACGCTGCTCGAATAACATAAACGTGAGGTTTGAAATTGTAGATGCACTTCTTGAATCTTGATCTTCTGATTGTATCCAGGTACACATATATAAATGCACTGGTAGACTGTATTAATCGGAGGACCATTTATTGGCGTAATAAAGAGTAGCGTTTGAAATTGTTCCTTTCAATACAGCTAGAAGATTGTATATTTAATGCTTAATGCTAAATTTAAACTATTCACAGCACTAGTTCAAAGCAATGTTATGAATAAGCGATTAACACCTTATTTCTAAAGATAAATCGTCTGTATTTATTTACAAGTAGCAGTTACATAAAATCCCTTTATGACTGTTAATCTCACCGAACTAAACTAATCCTAGTCCTTGAACGTACCTTTGGTTTTGTGAATTATAAGATTACTCACAGATATGAATGATTTCCCCTTTTTATGGCACAAATGTCCGGAGAATTGAACGAAGCACTTTTAACAACTTCGTAGATGAATCCTTGAGATGTTTAAATTATGTTGCATGTGATGTTGAAGGTAATTGGATCTCTTAATCCAATAAAATGAAGTTGAAAGGCTTTTTCGCCCGAAATTAGCACTGTGTGACATGCTAGAAGGTTTGTTTATTGAAAAAGAGCCCATTACTCTTGAATATAAAGAATAGAACATCCATAACGTTGTCCATTTTGAAGAGGTGATATTGGAATATAGTAAAAAACGACTGAAGGTTGAAATAATTAAAAATCGCTAACCCAATAATAGCTTGACCTAAACATTAGGTTAATTAATCAATACATTAAAAAACACACTATACTAAATATATAATAAATAAAATAAAGACAGAATTGATAAAAATGAGTAGTTATTTTAAAATAAATAAATCATTTTGGTAATGAGGTTAAAGCAACAATTGTCAAGACATACCTTGAATTGATTAAAACTGTAAGCCTTTAAAATGACAAATGAAAAAACAAAGCCATCTGAACTAAATTCATGGCAAGCATAAAAAAAGGTATTACATGACGTAACAGCACATTCTTTAGCGATTATTATCAAATTTTACACACAGAGACTGTGGAACGTGGAAAAAATTGTAAGCAACAATAAGATTGGAATATACAACCCCTTACGCAATTTCAACCCGTATTAGGGTGATGTCTATGCAATTGCTCATTCTTCGGCGATTTCTTATAAAATCTTACACTGTGGAACATGGAGAAAATTATAGGCAATAAACAAATTCGAATGTACAACTCCTTATGCACTTTCAACCTCTATTATGTGATCGCAATGCAATTCTATGTTTCTGACCCGTTCTTAAAGAAATTTTACACATTGCGCCTGTAGAACTGTGAGAAAATTGTATGCAACAGTAAGATGCTAATATTCAAACCCTTATGGAATTTAATCCCCCATTAGGATAATTTCTACATAATTGGACATTACTTGGCTATTATTATCAAATTTTACACACAGGGACTGTGGAACGTAGAGAAAATTATAGATAACATAATATGCGAATATACAACCCCTTACGCATTTTATACCCCTATTATATAATATCTATGCAATCTCTATGGAATTCTATGTTTTTTATATGAAACTGTAGAAAGGGTTGTTTGTAGAACTGGGAGAAAATTGTAGCCAACAATACCATTCGAAAAAACCACACCTTATTTATGTTCAACCCCTACTATATTATTTCTTTACAATTGTACATTCTTTGGTGATTATTATCAAATTTTACATACAGAGACCGTGGAACGTGGATAAAATTATAGACGTCATAATATTCGAATATACAATCCTTACGCAATTTCAACCCTTATTATGGTGATTTCTACAAATGTACATTCTTTGGTGATTATTATCAAATGTTACACACAGTGACTGTGGAAAGTAGAGAGAATTGTAGACAACAATAGATTCGAATATACAACCCCTTACGCATTTTCAAGCCCTATTATGGTGATTTCTATACAAATGCACATTCTTCGGTGAGTATTATCAAATTTTACACACAGAGACTGTGGACAGTAGAGAAAATTGTAACCAACAATAATATTCGAATAACCATCCTTGACGTATTTTCAACCCTTAATATAAAAATTATCTTTATATAATTCTACATTTTCTGACCGAATTTTATCAAATTTTACACATAAATCCTTTAAACCAAGGAGAAGACTCTAAGCAACAACGATTTTCCAACAAACCACCCTTTAACTGTTTTTAGCCCCTGTTGTATGATCTGTTCACCAATCTATTCTCTGAGTAATTTTACACTCAGAGCCTACAGAACTACGAGGAATTTTTAAGGTGCATTAACACTTGAATAACCAACCCTTACTTGTTTTTACCTTATATTAACAGTGTGTGAGAATGTTCTGTCAAACAATGTTCATGATTCAAAATAACATAAACGATTTAATAGTTCCCGTGTTATTTATTTTTTTATCCTCGAAGTATTCAGAAACTTGATCACAACGAATGATATCTGAATAATGTGTTAATGGAATATCGCTATTCCGAACAATCACCGTTGGGTATTCGCATATTCGGTGATGTGATCATCGGAAAAGTATCAGTTCTTCTAACCTTACGAGACTATTACGTGAATGGTCTTGAATCCTGTGCCTCTGACGTCGCGACGTACATAACGTACATTCCTTCATGTTTCGAGATCCCATCGTCACAGCACCAGTGTTTTAACTCACATTTTTCCGCTGTGAATGTCTTCAGTGTAAAAAAGTATACCGAGAATGACAGCCCCGTTGAAGGGTGGCTCCTACTTAAATTAGTTTTGTCCAACAATTTTATTTATCTTGGTTCTCGATGGTCTCTGCTTGATATCTGATAAACTTTACACAAATAACGTAAATCTAGGTATATAATTAAAAAGGGGTTGAAACATTTAAGGGGTGGTTTTTATTCAAATTAATTTAGCCTAAAATTTTCTCCTGGTACTGTATGTAAATTTTCATTTAAAAAATGGTCAAAGGGGATATATTTAAATGAAGCACATACAATAGGGGTTGAAACAAATAAGGGGTAGTTTGTTCCAAAATTAGTTTTCCCTAAAACTTTTCCGTTGTTCTATAGGGCCAGTGTATAAAGTCTGGTAAAAATTGGTCAAACAAGTGAAAATTTAATGTAATAGGGGTTGAAACATTTAAGGGGTGGTTTCTTCCCAAGTTAATTTTGCTCAAAAATCCCTCCTGAACCTATTGAGGTTCTGTGTATTACGTCTGATAAATAAATTAATCAAAGAACGAAGATTTAAATAAATACTTAACTTAACGTACAAGGGTGGTTTATACGGAAGTTAGTTTTGTATAAAAAAAAAAATTGGTTCTGGAGGGTATTTGTGTAATATCTAATAAAAGTTACTCAAAGAATGAAGGTTTAAATATTGATATACATAGGGGTTGAGTCACTTCAGGGATAGTTTCTACCAAAATTAGTTTTGTTTGAAAAATCTCTTGGTTATAAAAGGTCTGTGAATAATAAGTTATACAAATTACTCAAAGAGTATAGATCTAAATATTGATAATAAAATAGGGGTTGAAACATGTAAAGGATGGTTTATAATACATTTAAATTGGCCTATAATTTTCTCCTGGTTCTATAGGGTATTGTGTAAAGCTTGATAAAAATTCGTCAAAGATTGTAGCTCTAAATATAGATCATAAATAGGGGTTGAAACAATTTATGGGCGATTTATACAAAAATTAGTTTCGCCTAAAGCTTCCTCCTGGTTCTGTAGGTTCTGTGAGTTCTGTGTGTGAATTTTGATAAAAATGATCAAAGAGTGTAAATTTATTTAAACGTCATATAATAGGGGTTTAATCATAAGGGGTTGTTTATTCCAAAATAGTTTTACCTAAAATGTTATCCTGGTTCTTTAGGGCCTATGATTAAATTCTGGTAAAAGATGGCAAATAAATGTAGGTTTAAATAAAGATCATATAATAAGGGTTGAAACATTTAAGGGATGGTTTGTTCCAAAATGAATTTGGCTTGAAATATTCTCTTGATTCTATAGGGTCTGTCTGTAAAGTTGGTAATAATCGTTCAAAGATTGTTGATTTATAAAGACATTAAATAATGGGGGTTGGAAATTTAATAAGGGGTGGTTTTGTAGAATATTGCAGAATCGTGACTAGTTCTGCAGGGTTTATGTGTAAATTGTATAGAGATTGTTCGGGGAATTTAGATTTGTATACGAAAATATTACTCACGGGATGTTGAAAATAAGGGAAGGGATGGTTGACTTGAATTTTAATATTGCCCATTTTTACCTTGTTGAAAGGGGTAGGTGTTCAAAATTTTATGCAAATCAGTGAAAGCATGTAAATTTGTATAGGCCTATAAACACATACTTTTTTATTTTTTATGTTAAATAATACAATAAATTAGAAGAGGAAGACGAAGAAGAATGTAATTATTAAGTAATTGAACACAGATGCTTGGGGGGGGGGTAAAATTAAGGACTGCATATTGTATGTACGGCGCGACATCAAGAATGCAGTGAACAAGATATTGCACAAACAGCCTCTGTCATGACTCAAGGTAGTAGGTATTTGTAGTTCTCTACAAGTAACCGGATATCCGGATACGCAAATACCTACTACCGCAAATACCTAGTAACGGCGGTTATCCGAATAGCAATATTCGGTTAACCGGTTATCCGAATTTTATTTGCCATGACCAAGTAACCGGATACTATCCGGTTACACAAATACACAAATAGTCCGATCACTAGTGCGAATACTGCACACACTGCACACGAAATATTTCAGTCAGAGAGGTAGCCTGCCTATGGGATGCATTTAATATTTCATTACGTTATGACTGAGTATTCTTCCAGTGCAGTACTTTATTTGAAACAGTTGATACTAGAATTAGTGTTCTTTTCTTTATGTTTAAACTTTAGAATACAATTCTTCTATACTTCATATCCTATATGATACCCATATTCGAATACGATAGTATTGATTTACATTTCTACGGTATATTACAATTGTAATTAACCGTGCATTTAATCTATAAAAGAATAAGAAGTCTTAATTGTGTGATATGTACTAGTTCAATGTGAATTACGTGCTCATAATGTCATTAGGGACGCTGTGAGATGTTAAGTTTGTGGGAGTGTATGCATCTTGCTCTCAACTTTCGCCGAATACTTATCTGTTCTTCCCGTCCACTCGCAAACTTTTCATGCAATCACATACTCTGACAGCCAATCAACAAAGAGGCGTTACTATCCGATCAAATTATAATTATGAACTGTCATGCAAAATTATAAGTAATATATGTTGTATTTTGGTCTAGTGAATCTCCATTCAGTTTCTAGCACAGGCCTACCTAACAAGTATCGTTTCGTGGCGAAAGCAGATTTTTAAGTTTCCTTTTGAATTCGTTTGTCAAGGCGTTCCGAAGAACGAGCGGTATCCCGCCTCTCAAAAACAAAATTTCCTTAAGAAAATATTGGTAAATTCTCCGGTCCTCTCTGCCGTGAGATCTGGCATAATTTGTAAATTACTTCCAGCTACAGTTTGTTCAGTAGTATTTGGGTCTTGTGATTTGGTGAAACCTTGTCGTCGCACATAAGCTTTTACTGACAACCGGTTCTCAGGTGTCAGAGCAACTTCCTTTATTCAGCCTCGCTGCCGGTTACCTCAGATACTGTTTTTTGAGCCTGGCGTTAACAGTCCAGATAGAGCAAGCTACTCTGATACCCGAGAACAGTTTGTTTTCCTTTCAGTGCAACCTTACATGTAAGGACTGGATTTCACCAAATCAAAAGCACCAGACACCAGTGAATGGACTATACAAGTACTATGGCTTTGTCACAGACAGTAAGTTAGTAGTAATGGCGATACAACGGATGACTTACCTAGAGAGCTGAGCGAGGATTCCTCTACCACAGCCAGACTACTGTTATGGATAGTAAGGTGACGGATGTCGAGTCCGAGGAATATGAAGTCCTGCAGTTTGGGCAGACTGTTGTGACGAAGTTTTAGATAGAATATGATTTCGGAGGAACCTTTAAGCGCAGCCATAGCACGACTGATGTGTTGCTGATCTGTGAATTCACATAACAGATCGAGGCCATTCTTCTTGACGGTGCACAGACAGGGTGACACTTCATTGTGGGAAGGGCATTGGTGATTTTGGGTTGTGACGTGAGCCCATCCCCACATCAGACAAATCCACCACAGTATAGTCATCAACACATTTCTTCTCCTCCTCCTCCCGCCTCCTCCTGCTGTAGCCATCCTCACGCCGTCTCACGTGTTGACAACCCGCCGCCGTTCCTTTCACAGTTGTTTAGGCCATGGAGATATCTGATCCGAACGCCACCTTGCTCAGACTGCAACAAGCAAACAAATCACGAAGTCAGACCGCGTTCAGAATGCGTTTTGAACCAAGGAGAAAAACTTATGCAAGTTAATAGGTCACATATGCTTTTCTACCGTATGCATTTGACAATGCTATTTTATTTACTCTAATACAATTCAACGGCCTTAAATAGCGTGCTCACTCGCTCCCTCACTTCGTGAGACATCGGGTATACTCGGCGATGTTCGTCTCTCGCAGTCAAAACTTTCACGAAGAGTAAAAAATTAGGAAAACCCTTTCTTCATTATATAAGGCCTAAGTGAAATGAACACAATGAACAAATATTATAATTTTACTTTTACTTACAATTTTCATAGCTCTGAACCACAAACATTTTTAATAAACTGCCAGTGTAAATTTCTTAAAAATCCTGGAGTCAATTAATAATAGCGGGCACCAGCTATTGATAGTTTAACCCTGGAAGTATCGCGGACAATAAAAATCCAAACAAACCAATCCTTCCCTTGAAAAATTATAATTTCTGAAAATTACACTGAATTTATAAAATAAAATTCATATCATATTCATCTGTCAACAAACAGTTGAGAAACGAAATTACACATGAGAATTACAGACGAGTAATACAGTCTAGAAGGCAGTGGTATTATCAGTGTTCGCAGTTAGCTTTGGAACTGCATAATCGAATCTGATATCGTTTTCCCAGGCGGGTCTTTCTAATCGTGGAATGTACTCTAAAGCTGAAATTTTAGCTGTTTCATTAATTATTAATGGTTTAGTTTATGAATGATTCGCGGGCAAGTGTCAATAAATATAATGCTTGAATAATTATTATACTCTTAATTTTTAATTTTTGTATTAATTATCGTGGGCGAAGCCGCGGGCACTTGCTAGTTTTTTTACATTCTGATGTAGACTAATGTGTATTGTGGGAACTGCTTGTTCAATTGAAGAGCTTACAGCAAAACAGGGCAAGTAGCTTAGAAAATCACTCTCAACGATTCAGCCATCCCTTACTTACCTACCATTATTAAAAGCAAATACAAATAAAGTTTGGAAATTTTAAAATCTTGATTCTAAACCTTAGAATCTTTAACTGGCATTTACCTTCCAATTTCCAGACTTGGGAATGCCAGTAACATAATATTACAAACAAATGATGGAGATTACAGTTGTAATAATTGATGTGTGAATATGTATGTTACGTTAAAAAAATAAATAATTACTTTCGGTTACTATACATAGCCATAATACATTGTAACGATACATAATTTATAACCCGGACCCGCTGTGTGAGAAGAGCGATCGCATCCCCTGTGCTACAGTGGTGGACCTATCAGTCTTCAAAATTATACTTTTTCAGTATACTGTAATTAAACTACTTTTGTAATAGTATCACTTTTGTCAAGTAAGTTTTACTTATGTACAATGCAAAAAGAGTGTTTTCATTACTGAAGTAAGGTAGCCTGTAGTGTGATCTTACAAATCTTGTGATGGTTAAAACTTACATTTTGGATTAGGTCGGTGGGATGGTATGCATTTCTATATTCTACTGAAGTGTTTCTTTCATTGTTTGAAAATCAGAGTTATGAGGTCAAAGAGGAAATTTCATGGCTCTTAAATCATAGGCAAACTTTACGTTTCCATAAACTCGATATTAATTTGACTGTCCCTTTGTCAGTTTATGGGTTATTATTTACATCATAATCCTTTAATGCTCGGAATACTGTTATCTTGACGTTCTCTTTAATGTAACGCAGTTGAGTTTAATTGTCGCATTTAAACGCACTTTCATTTACTTGAATGCACAGTCTCTATTTAATGTGACTCTGAAGCTTTATCAACAGTTATAAAATGTTTGCCATCTCAAGTCCTTTAAGACAACGGGTCATATGATAGACGAGAGGGACAATTCTACCATTTTCGTGAAGTATTAAATGTAAGAACGTCTAAATGCATGGATATAATAAAGAAACATTAAATGCCATAAATCATACAACCAACCTTTTTTACATTTTGATCTTTATTAACTTTTTCTGGAACCCATAAGGATAGACTTGGCATATAGAAATATTGCATGTAATTACATATCATCCTTTACATTGAAATATTTTGTTTTGTTAATATTTGATGGGAATGATTTTAAGTAATACAGTAATACAGTAATAAGGAACTAACTATTCTTTTTGGATCTACCATATCTGCTCCTTAAACGAATAATCTCTTCAATATAGTGTGTGATTTATGTAGTTTCAGATTAAAATCTAAGATACAGTTGAAACAGTAAGGTATTGAAAGAACATAGAATTTCAGGGGGTTTGAAGTACATAAGACATGCAATATTTACCTCTATGTTGTACTTAATTATTTCTTGAAAAGTCAAATACACTGTCTTTCGTTGTAACTTTCTTTAGTTGTAACTTTAAATAAAGTTCACTATGCACCCAGAACCACTTCGACTGTTAAAAATTTACAATTTTACGTGTAGAATTAAGTATGACCGTTCACATTTCTCCTGACACTTCGTAACTGGAACACTTTGCAGACTATTCACTGGCATTGACCTAGAAAACGTAGTTCATAAAATTAATACCGCAGAAATTTACGTTTGATATCGGGCACTGGAGATAAGGAAACTTTTGTTCGAAACCTTCATTTTAATTATTACCACACAGCATCAGTAGCGCTTCACGAAATCTTGAGAAGGCCTTGATTTGTATTCTGATCCTCTCTTAGAGAAACAAACTTATTGAACAACACAGCAACTAAGAGTTCTATTTTGGTATATCCCTATCTAATATTTCTAACAGGAAAGTTATGCTACCGCTTGTGGCTGAATACTATCCTCTCTATTTCATTTACCCATTTAGTCTGGAGTTAAGTACCAGTATGACGTATGAATGTTAGTCTAATCGAGGTCTTCCTGTAGCCCAGTGTATGTCGTGTCGGTGAAGGGGAAGGGATAACCTCAACATGATAACCTCAACATCACCATCCCACTTACTGACATTGAAAGATTTAATATTCGTGAAACACTTTTCACTGCTTTAATAGATAGATAGGTAGGTAGATGAATAAATAAATAAATAAGCCTACTTAATCCCATAAGAGCAAAGGCCTCCCGCGAATCGCAGCTAGTCCTAACGAGTTAGTGTTTTCCTACTAATTTATCATAATACATTACAGACTAATCAAAAATACAATACATGTAGAGTAGACAGTATCCACAAACTAATAACTTATTGCAGAAAATACTAGGCTACACAATTTTGAAGAACATTATATATCCTAGTTATAATTTTAAATTCAGCCTTAAGCACTAGTTTTTTTAGAATCTTACAGAATACTGGGGCTGAAGACGTAGGGTGGCGTGCACCAAACTCATGCCATTTACTCTTTTAGTAAACCTTACTTCTTTAGTTCTAACTACTTTAGTAAGCTACTATTTTAGTAACCGTACTCTTTTAGTAAGGACGGCGTGCACCAACCAGGAGTAAACTAAACTCGGCGGCTTTCAACATAGAGGAATGTACTAAAGAAGTAAAAATTTTATTTACTCCCAGAGTAAATGAACTTACTCCATAAGTGGTGGAGAGCACGAACACGGAGTACGTTACTAATGTAGTAAGTTGTGGAGTAAATAAGGCCAATATTTACTTCTACTCAGGGGGTGGAGTAAAGTTGTGTAGTAAGTGTGTTCTGTGGCATTTGCGTGAGTTATGAGTTACATATCACATTAAATGGATTACATAATTCAAACTGAGGATAAGTTATTGAGATGAAGAAGGTGGTATACCAAAAATGAGAGTTGTGGCAGGTGATTTAATACATATTAAGCGAACCACACCTAGTAGGGCATTTAATAACGTAAATAATTAAGCTCATAAATCCTTACATGAAATTTTGGCGTTTGGAAGAAACGATGTCAGATTCTCACTACATGCATGTGATTTCAGCCAGTCAAATGTGGAAATATCATTGCGGAGAGCGATCCAACTAGGAAGACATCCACCAAAGGTGAGGGGGAGAGTGAGTGGAAGGGACGTTTGCATTGCATGGTACAAGGAGCGCATGTGCTCTCAAATATCTTCCTAGCTGGATCGGTCTTTAGATGCTGCAGTTCTCCCTAACTTTGGGTTAGAAAACGACGATGTATTTCAAGCTAATCCTATGGATACAGATATCGGCGAGGTATAGTATATTTCAATAAATGAAAGCCTCCGTTCTTGGAGCTACCCAGAAAACACTTCCCCCTGCTACTTAACCATAGAGATTACTGAACAATAGGTGATTCTCATTGTTAAACGATTTAATGTAATTATTGTAAATTAATTTTATTACATTACACTTCTATAGCTTAACTTAAAGCACAACATTGCGAATGCCAGAATTATAATAATAATTATAAGAGCTAAAAGTTCAATAGTTGCACCCGCAGTGTTAATGAATAATATGTCCTTTTTTCTGACCCAGGTGTAAAAATGTCCAAACAGGCCACATCGGAAGAAAATTTGACTGTCTCTGGGATTAGCGTACATTGAGAAGGGGACACATTGTAAAACCATTCCTTAAAGACTCCCCAAGTCTCGAATGGTGGAGTGAGACGAGACTTTCATGTTTGGGAATAAACTATAGCAGATGCTGCAGTCTATAGTATGCTGCTAATTATTTTAATTAACTCTTTGGACAGGAAAGTGAGAAGCATTATAAACTATATAGAAAAAAAATGCCAACATGAGTGCCGAAAACATTTTTTAAGGAGGGGCACTGGAGGTTGACGCTGCACAGGATCTAGATAAGTAGTCACTGAAATTATTTTTAAACACACAACCATCTACATAATTATTATTGGAGTTCATAGCTTCCGAAATATTGTACCGCCATTTTTTGTTTAAATATTACATTTCTCAGTTGTAATATTATTATTTTTATAAGGTAATAGTTTTTAAGTAAATGTTCTGTGCATTTGAAAAAAGGACAGAAACATAATGCCCCTTATTAGTTTTGTTATCCTTTTTATCCCCCTCTTTTTCATGATTTTGTGTAATACTTCTTATTAATATTGTTAAACAGTCAATAAGTATTAATAATTCATCATAGTGAGATTTATGATAAACAACTGTAGAATAATTGATTTATCGTTTTTGGGGAAGAATATGTAACTTTAGGAAGTATAAATATTTTAATATATTTTAGAACTTTATTATTATTATGAGAGAAACAGTTATAATATCGACAGTGAATCAATTATGAAAATCAACTGGAAATTCCAATTGTTTGCATTATAATACAGAAATAGTTTGCACAAAAATTGTAATCACAGTACCCTAACGTAGGCTACTAAACTGAAAATACTCAATTGAAGGAATTAAAATTAGTAATGAATAAAACATTACTATTAGACTTATTTTAAAACATGAAGATTGTCATTAGTAATATTTGGAACAACCCAAATTCATATTCATTGTTTCAGCGAACCTTTCCTTTTCATTATCTGGCACTTGAATAATACTGGCAATTGAAATGCACGTGTTCTGCTGCGCTGCACTAACGTTTCTGCTCTGTTCTGCGCAGAATTCGACTACTTCTTTAGTAAAAATCGTTTACTACTTTAGTTACAACTAAAGAAGTAACTATCAATTGAGCTCTCCAACACCAACTAAAAGAGTAAGTTACTAAAAGAGAAGCACTAAAGTAGTAAATCTAAGACGGGAACCTGACGCAACAAAAACCGGTTTGTCTGTCTCACTCTAGCACATTACTCGTATGACTTCAAGAGTGAGACAGATGTACTGGCTCTTGTATACTTCAGGTCTCCGTCTTAAA
Organism: Ectobius pallidus; assembly: GCA_964059195.1. Taxonomy (NCBI): domain Eukaryota; kingdom Metazoa; phylum Arthropoda; class Insecta; order Blattodea; family Ectobiidae; genus Ectobius; species Ectobius pallidus. Next base: position 129,340,146 of record CAXKWD010000002.1, read on the forward strand.
TTTACTACTTTAGTTTGGTTTACTCCTGGATGGTGCACGCCACCCGTAGAGTATTTACAGTTTTGTATAATTTATTGTTAGTAATGTATATTGATACAGTTTTGTTATATGTACATAAAGTAAGCTTATTTCATAAGTATTTATACCTTTTAGTTTATCAAATATGCATATAGTACTAATGTAAATATTATACTGTGTGGGGACTTTAATGTAGATTTCTCAATTGATAGTGAGAAGAAGATCAGACTGATATCTTTATTGGGTAGCTATAATCTAGATTTCATAGTAAACTTTCCAACGAGAATTCAGAACGACTCCCAAACAACAATAGATAATATATTCATAGATATAGAAAAACATTTTAATTTTAAAGTATTTCCAATATTAAATGGATTATCAGGTCATGATGCACAAATGTTAGTGCTGAACAATATTAAAGTAAATTCGAACAGTGAACATGCTCATAGTAATATGACTAGAGTAATGAATGACGATTCTATTTTAAATTTCAAACAAGATCTTGCGAATGAAAACTGGGAATCTATGTTATCCTATGACAAAGTAGATAGTAAATTAAGTGAATTCCTAAACATAGTGTCACGACATTTTGAGGCAAATTTTCCAAAAAAGAAAACTGCTAATTTACCTAATTAGGAATAACACATGGTTAACTGCTGGTATTAAAATATCATGTGCAAACAAAAGAGAGCTCTACCTAAAATATAGAACCAGTAACAACCAAACTCATAAGGAATACTATAAAAAGTATTGCAACATACTGAAGAAAGTAATCAAAGAAGCAAAAAGTAGGCATTTTTCACAAGTAATTGATAAATCAAATAATAAAGTTAAGACTGTGTGGAATATAATAAAAAACGAAACAGGGAGAACAAAGGGAAACAATGATTGTACATCATTAATATACCAAGATATAAAACTAGATAATTTATCAGACATTACAAATGCTTTTAATAGTCACTTTATAAATATTGCAGAGAAATGTATTCCTATAAATAATATTAACATTAAGGCAGTAGACCTACTAACAAAATCTACAGTTTGGAACCATAGATTTCAATTGAACCTGACTTCTCACAAAGAAATTGAAAATATAATCAAGTCTCTCAAAAGTAAAAGCTCGTCTGGATGGGATGAGATAAGTGGTAGGTTATTAAAAAGTTGCTCATCGGAACTCAGTAAACCTCTTATGGCCGGTTTCTATAAACTCGCGAATTACCTATGGGTAAATTATCTAATGCACAGAATTTACACAATTTACACAAGAATAACACCACACAAACACAAATAATTTAAAGATAGCAATCACTTACACTTGTGACGAGTTTCTAGATAAATGTCCTCTAGGTTAATATGAAAATGACAGAGAAAATGTTCCTACAAACTCGGGCTAGATCTGTCCAAGGGTAAATCTTTGGGTTAATTTGTCCTTTCATGGATGGCTGGATAAAATTTAACCTTTCATAGGATCAATAACAATGAGAATCAAAGCCTTCTGAATTAAATTACCTGTACAACTCCAAGGCCTTGCTCATTATATCATTGTGGTTGAAATGGAACTAATTTATCCATGGATAATTTACCCATAGGTAATTCACAAGTTTGTAGAAACCGGGCATTAGTCACATATGCAATTGTTCATTAGAAATTGGAATATTTCCAGAAAGACTGAAGCATGCTATTGTTAAGCCCCTCTTTAAAAAAGGTGACAAAAATCTACCATCAAATTATAGACCTATATCAGGCTTGGCAAGCAATGCACTGAGAGTGAGAAGTGCTCTACCCCTACACTCGCCCCGTCCCTATTCCTTCTACGTGAGAGGTAGGCAGACTCGTGACGCATGCTACAGTGGCGGTACCTCGGATATTGGATGAGAGATCTTTTAAGTAATGAAATGAATATTTCCTGAACTGCTGAAGAGTTGGCTAGGAAGTCACAAAGAAAGGTAATGGGACAACTAGGTACCATGAGCAAAGATGCAATGGCAACGTTGAAGCACAGTTATAATATTCTAACCAAGCCTTGAGCTTAGAAAAGCAGGTCTAAATAATTAACATTATTTATTAATTAGTTCTACTTATTTCCCTTACGTTACTAGTGGCATTTAAGTGATTTCTACGCCGTAATTCTCAAAATAAACGTCACAATTTAGATGAATAGTGTAGTGAAATTATTTAAACATACATTATTACATACTGGCGTATTCTTAATGGCACTGTGTTAATTTAGACAGTTGGCATCCTTTTAGTCTCTTTGCAGATATTATCTTTTTTAATATCCGACTGCAAACTCAATGAACTTAAACATAGAACACATCGTAGATATTCATCAGAAATGCGACTGCCCAGCAAGCTCTTGTTCAAGGTCAATAGGCTGAGAAGATGTTCAAATTGACAAATTGATAAGTAGTACCAAACATAGCCAATAATTTACTTGCAAAAAGGCGCAGCTTGGGAAATGTTTTCGGCAGTGAAGTGTACAAATCCAAACCAAGTTTTCCTGAACCTGCTTTGAAGGTTAATTGATTCCAATTACAGTTTGTCATGGCCCACCAAAGGATCATAATGTAAATGGATTTTCGAAAAGCCTGCAGTCATTACCTAACGCTTGCACGACTACAAATTTATCTGAGAATGCTCCCGATAGCTCTTGTAATAGTGCCATACATTTTCTTTCATATCAAGCAATTTATCTTTCATAACCGATTTTAAGGATAGAGGAAAATCCATTTTACAAAGGAATTATAATTCATTTCTGTTCCCACCATAGCAAGTTGAGCAGTATCTTTTTTTTCAGTAGTTTAGTCCATGGCAAGGGAAAATGAACAATGTCTATTAACCGTTTCTCCAAACTTTTGCCAGATCAACAATTCTGTTGGTAATAGAACCTCGCCTTAGGTTCCAACATGAGCCGAATTGAAATTCCTCCTGATGGTAAAGCTTGTAATGTAGTCAATAATAGTAGCACATATCAAACCCTGTGCTTTATCATCTTGAAGAAAAAAAAAATACTTGTTCTCCCAGTCCCGATTAGATACTCTTCGTTCACTCATGTTGCACACAAGCCAGCACTGAACAGGATTACTGCCACGCGACTATTCCCTGAGTCAACCGGTTTAGTTGTCATTACCTCGCTCCTGAAATAGAGTAGTGGGGACGAGAGGGAGGGTAACTTCGCGCCTTCAGTGCCTTCGTTCCCGACCCTGACCTATATCGCTCTTAACCTCATTTTCAAACGTTTTTGAAAAAGTCATGTACAAACGCATAATACACTATCTTAATTTGAATGACATTCTTACTTCATCTCAGTTTGGATTTAGAAGTGGCATGTCCACTGAGAATGCTACATTTCAACTTACTACAGAAATACTGGAAGCGTTAGATAAAAAGAAATATGCTCTGGGAATTTTCTGCGACTTAGCTAAAGCGTTTGACTGTATAAATCATGAAATATTACTTCAAAAATTGGATCATTATGGGCTCGATAATTTAACACTTAAGTGGTTCAAATCATATCTTTCTGATAGAACTCAAAAGGTAATAATAAATGGAAATGAATCTAACTTAGGGGTTGTTAAGAATGGGGTACCTCAGGGATCAATACTAGGACCTTTGCTCTTTTTAATTTTCATTAATGACTTGCCCTATAACTTAAGTGACGAATCAAAGGTATTGCTCTTCGCAGATGATACTAGTGTACTTGTAACAGGAACGTCACAAGAACATTTATCAAGAATAGCTACAAAGGCTTTTCACGAGTTAAACACATGGTTTCTAGCTAATAAAATTACACTTAATATTGATAAGACCCATTTTATACAATTTAGAACAAAAACAGAAGTATCTCAAATCTTGAAATTAATTATGGAACACAAATCATACAAGAAATTAGCAATGTAACATTTTTAGGACTGCAAATTGACCAAAATCTTGACTGGAAGACACACATAGAAATGATAGGTCCAAAACTGAGTTCAGCGTGCTTTGCTTTAAGAATTTTGAATAATATATTTAAACAGGATGCATTACTTATGGTATATTTTGCATATTTTCACTCGGTAATGAGGTACGGGATCATATTCTGGGGCAACTCTTCCCATAGGGAGAAAATATTTAGATTACAAAAGCGGGCAATAAGAATAATATGTGGAAAGAAAAAAGGGAATCTTGTAAACCGCTATTTGAAAAATTAAAAGTCCTCACTCTTACAGGGGAGTATATATACTCTGTTATGTGTTATGTAGTGAATAATATTGATAAATTTCAAACTAATTTTAGTGTACACGGACGTACTACCAGAAACATGAATGATCTACACAGACCAAATAACTCGTTAAAACTCTTTCAGAAGGGTGCTTATTATTCTGCAGTACAGATATATAACAAGCTTCCAAACAACATTAAATTATTATGTATTCAAAGAAAGAGCAAACCTTTCAAAACAGCTGTCAAGGAATTTTTAATAACTCACACCTTCTACAATTTGGAGGAATATTTCCAGCTTGGATAAATTTGGCAGCTTACAGTTTCTGTAGGCCTATATTATTGTTATAACATGCATGTATTTTTTGATCTGACGTGTTCTATATCCTTGAGCCCCGCTCAACACAGGATCTACAGGACGAGATATCTACATCTACATCTACATGCATGATAGTCATAAGAATAATTACATCATAAAATTAATTAGATAGTTGAACATCAACTTGTCATAAACAATGTTTAGTATATTGATATTCTTTCTTTCTTTCTTTCTCGAAGTTTAACCTCTCCCTTTTTTTAGGATTTAAGCGACCCAAGCCGCCCGGGCGTATATTGATATAAGAAATTAATATAGTTAAATCAATAAGCCAAGTGATAAAATTCAATTATTATAACTTTTTATATACAAATAATTAAAATATAGTTGCTTAACAACTGGTCATTAGACACTAAGTCAATTATTATAAGTAATGTGTGAAGTCAAGTTTCACTAAATTATGAGTACTATGGTAATCCATTCAGCATTTGTATTCACATTTAAAAGTTTGTGATATAATAGTAAAAGATGACATCAATTGTTTGAAAAATAATGTCATAAGTGTTCGATTTATTCTTATGATGTCATATTTCATTAAGTAAGATTATAATAATGAATTCAATAAAAATTCACATTAGAAGGTTAAAACACAGACATATGATGACGTCAAAAGTTCGGAGATTAATTTCATTAAGAAGTTATAAGCTTAACCTGTATTGACATGAATCGTTGTTACAGTGTATTTATCTATTTCTTCGCTTTCAGCCCAATATAATGTGATGATTGTTTGAATTATAAGTTTCTGATATGCATTTTGGCACCAGCTATGCCATCTTCAGTCATATATCCAACACTAAAAATATAGAAAAGAATTGTTAAAAGTTTAAAAACGTAATTCACATGTATGTCTTATTGGATTTATTTTTAAACGGTTATAAATTTGAGCAATGAAAAATGTAGTTATTGAGGTATTCTACGTAGTAATAATTAATGTAGGAGTGAAGCTATTATAGAAGGTATTGATGTCTAGAGTTTAATTGTGATTTTTATTCTGAACTATTTTTAAATATTACTTACGTCTTGTGGAACTGCTCTGATGTGTTCAGTGAGCGAGCAGTTTAGCTACTAACGAATGTATTAGAGTATGTGGTTGAAGTCATTTGTAAACAGGTTTCAAAAAGTTCGTTATGGTTGACCTTGTTTTCATTCATCAGATTATGTTTATGTTTATATATCTCATACATTTCCAGTGTGTTTAATTTTAAACTTTAGTTTTGAAGATGTAATATTTCTAAAGAAGAGTTTATTGTATTTAGAGAATGGTTGTTAGAAATTATAACTTCTTAATGAAATTAATCTCCGAACTTTTGACGTCATCATATGTCTGTGTTTTAACCTCCTAATGTGAATTTTTAATGAATTCATTATTATAATCATCTTAATTAATGAAATATGACATCATAAGAATAAATCGAACCCTTATGATATGACAACATTATATTAATCAAATAATCCGGTCGTCACAATTGTATACATAAAATACAGCCATCCATATACGTCTTAAGACGTTAAACAAAGTAAAAGATTTCTTCAAGAGCAAGATCTTTAGGGAAAGTGCTCATAATGCAAGCCGCATTTCCCCTTTGAATAGTAATACTGATTCTCTACCTCAGGAAAGTCGTGGATCGAGAATCTCCGTTTTGAGCCTCAAGTTTCTTTCCTATATCTGAGATCAATGACTTAGCCTCAGCGCACCAAGGTCCCATGGTCTCAACTGCGAAAGCAATAAACTCATACCTATGTAGCAGGTCACGGTACTTATTTCTTTTGATGTTCACTGCAGACAATGCTGCTGAACCTGCTAATTTTGATGTGCTAGGTAAATGGGATGAAGCCAAGGTATCCACACAGGTGGCATCCCATAGAAGAGATCTACCACGAGACCATGGAATTAATGTCGGGCCATCTGGACGTTTCCCATCGCTGCGGCTTATTCCGGCAGGCTCCAAACAGTTGATGTCTTCTTTTACTATTATATCACAAACTTTTAAATGTGAATACAAATGCTGAATGGATTACCATAGTACTCATAATTAAGTTAAACTTCACTTCACACATTACTTATAATAATTGACTTAGTGTCTAATGACCAGTTGTTAAGCAACTATATTTTAATTAATTGTATATAAAAGGTTATAATAATTGAATTTTATAACTTGACTTATTGATTTAACTATATTAATTTCTTATATCAATATACTAAAACTTGTTTATGACAAGTTGATGTTCAACTACCTAATTAATTTTATGATGTAATTATTAGGCCCGGATTTGTATGTAAAAAAATGTTTTTTTTTTTCCCTGATGCGTACATTCCTAAAACAATGTTTAATATCCAAATCGAGGTTCGACAAACGCAAATTCCAAATTTTAGTTCACATAAAATCACATATTTTACAAAAAAAGTTATGTGAATAAATATTTTCTATATTTTCTCCATAAATACATATTTTAGTACTTTTCCGGATTTTTTAATGTTTTTTTTTTCCTGATGCTCATATGGAGGTCCGACAACCGCAAATTCCAAATTTTATTTTACATAAAAACACATGTTTTACAAAAAAGTTATGCGAATAAATATTTTCGATATATTCTCCATAAATAAATATTTTAGAACTTTTCCTCATTCTCTTTTAACATTTTACAACAAAAATTTGTATCTCGAAAGAATTCAATACAAATGCTTCACTTGCAATGAGGTGAGAGTGATTCACTTGCACTTGCTTATCGGGGAAGAACAGAACCCAATCTCAAGTGTCGTGTTGTATTATGCACATCATTTTGAAGCATTTGCATCTGTAGTAAGTGAACTGGACAAAGACGATGCCTGTGCAATTGAGATTATTCAGAATTTAATACTACCTTAAAATGTGACTTGGCTTTTATATCGGCTAATTTCGGCTTCTTGATTCACTCAATAAAGAAACTAGATACTTCTGTAGATTTATTGAGTAATTCGGTTAAAGAAATACAATATGTTGAAAGGCAACTTAACACTATCTCAGGTTCGAAAATAGAAGTTCTAAGAACATAATTTAAAGGTATGTTTGAGAAAAATGGTGGCTACCAAACCCTCTGCAAAGTTGCTCAAGTTTTGGAAGGCCAAAACATAAGTGAACTTGATCGTGTGTGTGTTAGTGATATATCCCTCTAGAACGTTCCTTTTCTCAATATTAGGCACTATTCTCGGAGAACTTGATCGTGTGTCTGTTAGTGATATATCCCTCTAGAACGTTCCTTTTCTCAATATAAGGCACTATTCTCGGATAATAGGCAAGGATTTGTGATGCATAATCTGGAGATGACATTTGTTGTGCACTGCAACTCCAGTCAGCATTTTACATCTGATGTTCGCGAGTTTCAATATAATTTGTTCTAGTAAGTTACGAACATTCTGGTTTTTTTCTTCAGAAAAAATATATATTTTTTTTTAGTTTTAGCACTTTTTTTTAATTTTAGCACATAAAAATCCGGGCCCTAGTAATTATTCTTATGACTATCATGTATATTTGATAAACTAAAAGGTATAAATAGTTATGAAAAAGCTTACTTTATGTACATATAACAAAACTGTATCTACTTCTTATACAATTCAACGGCCCTAAATAGCGTGCTTGCTCGCTCGCCCGCTTCGTGAGACATCGGGTATACTCGGCGATGTTCGTCTCTCGCAGTGTAAACTTTCACGATGAGAACAAAATTAGGAAAACCATTTCTTTATTTTATAAGGCCTAAGTGAAATGAACACAATGAACAAATATTCTAATTTTATTTTTATTTACAATTTTCATAGCTCTGAACCACAAACATTTTTAAAACGCTGTCAGTATAAATTTCTTAAAAATCCTGGAGTCAATTAATATTGGCGGGCGAAACCGCGGGCACATACTGTAAAATATTGATGGTTTAACCCTTGAAATATCGCTGATAATAAAAATCAAAAAACAAACCATTCCTTCCCTTGAAACATTACATAATTTCTTAAAATTGCACAGAATTGATCAAATAAAATTCTCATCATATTCATCTGTCAACAAACAGTTGAGAAACAATACGTATTATCAGTGTTAGGTGGCTTTGGGACTGCATAAAACTTACGATATAATTAATTTCTGTAATCTACATACTGATAGGAACGTATTTTGAAGGAAAAAGCGTAAGATATCCAGATAAGGAAGCATTAAAACATGGTTGACCATAATGCCTGCGATCCTTCCAAGAGGCCAAGATTATATATTGGGGAATCGATTATAGAACAGAATGAAAAAGAGGAACAGAAAAGAGCTGCAGACACTGGCCTGCCATTTAAACTTACAAGAAGCCAGTTTCCTGTAAGAGTAGCCTTAGCAATGACAATTAATAAGTCCCAAGGACAGACTTTTAATAAGGTCGGGATTTATTTGCCTGAACCAGTGTTTATGCACGGACAACTATATGTAGCATTTTCGAGAGTGAGGCGTTCAGAGGATGTAAGAGTTAAGGTGGAAAACACATCAGAACAGAGGAAGTTACTCGACTATTCTGATGCAGTTTCCACAAAAAATGTATACGATGACATATTTAAAATAAAAATTGATGAAGCCAGCGCTGACTTTTGTAAATGTATTGTCAGTGCCTTCAGGATTGTAGACCTGCAAGTTTCGTATTTAAGCATCATTTTAACCGTGGCAAAGCCACGGGCTATTTCCTAGTCAATATACATTACTAACAATAAATTATACAAAACTGTAAATACTCTACGTCTTCAGCCCCGGTATTCTGTAAGATTCTAAAAAAACTAGTGCTTAAGGCTGAATTTAAAATTATAACTATCATATAATTCAGCACTAGTGGAAATGGAATTCATTAATATAATATTATATAGCCTACTACAAGTTTTTTTGTCTATTATTGTCTTCTATAACTCTCCTTCTATATCTGGTTACTTATTATGTCCACTATTCAAGCATGTACTCGTATATTGTAAACAAGATAGCAGAAAAATATAAGTAAAATAATTCTAGACAGCAAGAATTTAATAAGGCTAGAAAAAGGTTTGGAGATGCAAGAGGGACAAAGTGAACATAAAAAAATAAAGAACGAAGAAAAGTAATTTTAAAAGTAAGAGGAAGGGAGATTCTAGAGAAAAAAGTGAATAAGGAAGAACTTATATTATTACTATAAATTTTAGACAGACAAAAAGTATATAAATATGAAGTTAAGTAAAAAAGATAGAAAATGAGTAAATAATGTTTCACTTAAGGTAATAGTAACTGAAAACCTACTACTTTTGAAATTTTGTAAAAACCATTGTATTCTTCCCACGTAGGCCTCCTTCTCGAAGAAATTATAGCATGCGAAACCTTCTGTCAGGATTGTAGCGTACAATAGTTTAAAAGCCTGCATTGATGAATCCTGAAAGAAGAAGTCTTTCCCGCAGGCAATTCTTAATGTAACAGAAGCGGATCTGAAGTGGTTAACCTTATAGCTAGTACATATCTGAATTTAAGTATCAGTTGATGCAACAGTTTCGTTGAAAGATTTTGCATAGAATTCTTCAGATGATGTTTGTAACTTCGAAAGACACATTCACTCGTTTATGATCTGATAGTCAGTTTAAAATAATTTTTAACATTTTTTTTATTTAAAATAAAATATAGGTAACTGCAGATTTCGTAGTTTCAAGTTTCAAGTTTTGGCTGATCGCACTGGTGACGTCAAAAGCGAAATAATGCCAACTTATACGCTTAGAGGAGAGCAAAGGTCTAGCTCAATTCTTCCCTCAGCTGTTAGTCTAGATTTTCTTCATACATATCCATTACTGGTATAGTTTAGGTGTGCCTAGGATTTGAATTTCGAACTTTGGGATTTAGTGTACCGGTACTTGATCGCTCAGCCACGCAGGTAGCTAATGGATACTTATAGTCTGATCATTCTAAGAAACAGCCTTAAAGTAAACGAAACCCATTTCTGGCTCACTCTTAAGTCATATGAGATATGTGCTAGAATTAGACAGGTTTACTGGTTTTTGTGTACCTGATGTTTCTTTCTTAGAACGGTCAGATTTTGGGTAAACACAGGCCATTTTTGCGTTTAATAAGCGATTTCATGTGTTGATTACAAGCTACATCCCTAACACATCCTCAGCTGAAGACAGAGAGTGGTATGTTTGACAATTACTAATATTATATACGGTATTTTGTAAGGGTATATGGTTCGTATATATGAAGACAATTTAATTACTGTATATTTATATGTATTTATTTGAGGATGAATATATTGACATTTCTATTAATTATATGCCTGTTTTATGACACCTCTTCGGAAATAAATGAAAATTGGTAACACATTTCTGTCGGAATGACCACGAGAAACTGTAAAGCAAAGCATCATTTCATTACCTTCCACATGAACTTTAATGTCCCAAGAGTCTCATAAAAAATCTGATGTGATACACTCACAAAATTTTCTCTACCCTAATCACGGGCAATACAGCTTTCTCACTTGAAATCCCGATATTGAATAAAATGTTGTATTGTAGGGAGTGCGTATTCAGTTATTTCAGCCCCATGCAAAAAGATGTACTGTTCGCCACGCGATACAATGCTTGAATTTATAGAACTGATGGCTGGCTTGTAACTACCCTTCAGAGAATTTTCATGAGCATATCTTTCAAGTGAAAATATTAGGCCACGTGTACAAAATTTAAACAAAGTCCTTAAAGCCGTTTTCGAGAAAATCGTGAATAATTAAGTGTTCACATAAAGTAGCAGTAAATATAAAGAAAAGGTTGCTGCCGATCTTCTTATCGCATCCTAAGAAGTATCTAACCCAAATATACAATTTATCTTTTATAAGATATTTCGATAGGCTATGCTGTTAGCAGACACACACACACACACATACGTTTATCAAAATGGCACTTTTGGATTCAGGGGCCTAAAAACGTGCATTACCGTTGAAAACTCGATTTCGAATTACAGGGTTGATCGCAATAATTGCTCTATCTATAGTACCCATGGTACGGGTCCACGAAAAGTACATTTGCGTCATATATGTTGATCAAACCGGCCATAGAACTGAACCACAGTGATCAGACTGTGCGCCGAATAAACAATGTTGAAAATGAATGAACAATACAGAGCGTACAGAAATTAAGTATCTATTTTGTTGAAAGAGTGATTTTATTGACAACGTTTTCCATGGAATATGTTTATTACACATTACTTTCAACATGTTCACCATCTTACATCGTAATTCACTTCCCATCTTTCGATAGTGACTCGAAAGTAGTTCTGAAGCATTGCGAGTGTTATGGCAGCCGCAGCTGTTTCAGAGCTCTCACAATTTGGTAATGGGTCAGGTAAACACACTTTTTAAATTTTCCCACATTAAACAGTCCCTAAGCATGAGGACCAGGGAACGCGGCGATCCACTTCTGGAGACTGTGCATCCCACATGCAAATTATTTTGTCTATGAGTCCATCTTGATGGAATTGCAATGAAATTTCATCGCACGATGACTCCTGCACCTTCCCCATTACAGTAGAATCCTCTCCAGGATGCTGAACATTATGTAGGTTCACTTAGGAATAACAAAAATAATTTGTTTAAATGGTGTCTCAATGTCAGTGCACGAATTCCAGCAGAAAATCACACAGTAACATATCAACATATCTGCAATGAGCTACCATATTCACCTTACACCTAAAAGCTCTATTTCTGTAAAATAGATATTTCATTTCTGGGCACACTGTATTCACTGTGACCCTGAAATTACTATATTAAAACACTTAGCCATATCCCTAGAGACCTAAGCCAGCTCTGTATTTATTGTGTAGTTGTTTTTCAATATTGTACTTGTTATGGGAGAAAATTCTTAGTATTTATTTAGTTCATTAGTCATGGAGCTAGCGTCGAAAACTCACCGGGAGGCTGCAGGTTCAAATCCCGATGCTGGCTCACCCGACTGTAATTTTTTTCGGAGATTATTCCCACTCGTAAAAGCGAAAGCTATATCGCAGTTACTTACTATCCACCCCACACTTTCCCTATCTGTTTTCTTTGTGAATTTGTTATAGCTTAGGGGGAGGTCCTATTTCATAGTGATCACTCACCTGGAAATTCCTCCATGTCTGGTGGACGAACATATAAATCACAGATTTGATCCCTTCTCTATAGCTTATTAACTTGCAAGTTTACCGGTAGGGGAGATTAAGGGAAGGCAGAAGTGTTGATTTAGCAATTTTGGTGATTTTTAATTTTTTTTAAATTTTATTGTCAAAATCAAGTAGCCTATGCCCTAAATTACGATTCTGCAATTAAGGAGCTGGCTCCATTTTTAAAGTTCTGCGCCAAGTATAATCTCCGCATGCAAACTTTAAAAACTTGTTTTCTCTGTTTCAATTTGCATGTTATTTCGACAATTTGAAAATCTATCTTCTCCCTCAAAATAGAGATATACCAATGATTTTTTTCCAAAAGTAGTTTTGTACAATGTGTAATGAAATAACTAATCACTTAATCAGTATTTCTGTACAAGCCTTAGTTCATTTTTTAAAAATATGTAGTATAGTCATACGTCACTTTTATTGACCTTTCATTTTTCCGGTTAAAATTTTTTTTTTAAAGAAAAGTGTAAACTAACTCAAAAGTAAATTTGTATAGCACGAATCAAAGATCCTCATATAAAAAAATCATATTCATATTTTAATAACTGTAGGGGGAGATAATTTTCAAAGAAACATTAAATTAAATTAATGAATATCTAAATATCAAATTGAGATTTATATCTTAATTAAGTGTGCAAGTTTCCAGGATAAATAGTTCAGAAAATCACTCTCAACACTTCGGTCATCCCTTAAGCAGCGCAACATAACTTGTTTGGCTTCATTTCGTGTTGTAGGGAGATCGAATTTCTGTGCTTGAAAACGCTTCTGTAGTATTTGACTGTGACAGATCAATGTGTAGCTTGGTAGCGGAATGATGGCCCAGACCTTAATTATTCAATAACACCCACTGCATGCGAAACCTAGCCTTGGAGCGTTCTAGCCTCTTTGCCCACGCTATCCTTCCTACTCACTTCTAAGATCTTCAATTATTAATTTACAAACGCTATAAACTAGCCATTTATAAAAGCAGACATCGTGTATATTTAATCTCTTATTTGTCCAGTGATTCATTGTTTCAAACTTCAGTGTAGGAACATTTACTTTTGACCTTTGCTTTTAAGTGCAACAGAAATTTACTTCTGAAGTAATTTTTTTCATTTGCTTTTATATGCATAAACAGAAAGAATTAGATGTATACTAGGTTGTCAATTTTAATAGTTTTTCATTCAACATGTGTGTCCCTGCAAGTAGCTTGTTAGTAAGATGTTTAACTCTTAGCCTACGTTAGTAGTGTATCCTTTTGAACACAGCTGTTTATAGCAAAGTTCATACAGGAAACGAATTTGACAAAGAAATTTAAATTTCATACTTACAGATTGTTGTACAAGAAATATACCACGGGACTAATCATTATGATATTATCCTTATAACACTTAATTGGTTAAATGAGCAAATAATCGCTCAAATAACCATTATCTTTTATCCAGTCAGAGGTTGAAAGTTTATTAGATAATCGGATAATGACATCATTTAATCATTAATCACTAATCAGTAATCCAATTATTTGTAGTTATCTAATTTACTCTTGAAAGAGAGTTTAGATGAGAGAAAATAGAGCCTGAATCATGAGTTTCAGTCCAAGAAGGTTGTTGAAAACAATTTGACATGCTATTGGTATACCCATGGATGCTTCTGGCGTCTGTGTAGGCCTGTGTCGTATTGCCTTGATGGAGGCCCACGACAAACTAAGAGAAGGGTACAGTACGTAGACCCAGAGAGTACAGATTAACTTTAAATTGTCTTAAGGTTAATCGACCTAAAAATTAAATAACTACAGATAAAATTCAACTAATTATGTTTCAAATAAGTTAACTATTCCTCTCCCCTGCAGTTAATTGTTATCCATTTGATCCATTAGCTCTATTTTAATCATATTAATAAAAAAATTGTATGAAAATCCTGTAATGAATAGTATATTGAGATACTAGAGTGGTAGGCCTAAATGGGTATTGAAAAGGTGAGGAATAGTTTTAAAAACCGAGACGAAGACAAGTATATTGCATATTATTTTTTACGATAACGATTTAGTGTGAATAATAAAAGTGAAAATAATTAATCACTAACAACAGCTGTTCTAAAGTTGAAAAAAGGTACCAACGTTGAAAATTAGTTTGTTTATGCGCAGGCGCAAATGACAGCAATTAGCTGCTGGGAATTAAATCGTTATACGTCAATATTAAGAAATACAAGGATAAGATAGAAATGGTGAAATAGATTATAAGCAATGCCTGCAATGATATCAAAAGTTAGAGATTTTGATGTAATGACGCACTTATGTAAGTAGGCAAAATAATAGGTAGGTTAGGTTACCGGCACTGGGTTCAGGAAGTTCGAGTTTTCCCAATCGCGGTAAATGGATGGAAAAACAGTATCGTATAAAATAGCCTATATTGTGTATGACAAAGAGTAATGTGTCACTCCTCCTTTTCAGTATGAACACTTCTTGCATAATTGTACAATACAAATTTCACAATTCAATAATATCAGTGGAATTTTCGAGGATAAGTGCTTTTTAGGTAAACCATTTTCGCCGTTGTTTTAGTGATCTTACGAACAACATACGAGGGATGTTCTGAAAGTAAGTTTCGTCATTTCTTTTTCACATGGAAACTTTATTACCAAAACAAATACACCATGCAATCATGAAATATACCCCTTGCACTATTTTTCAACATAGTCTCCACCGACATTGAGACATTTGTCATAGCTTGCAATCAGTTTGAAGAAACCACTCTGGTAAAACTCGGTGCCCTGCTATGCAAGGAATTGTCGCACAGCCTTCTCCACCTCAGCATTGTTTTGGAAGTGACGTCCCGAGAGTGCGGCTTTCATTGCATGGAACAGGTGCCTTCCTTCACTGAACATGCAACACCAGCGACCAACAATTTGATGAGACATGACCTCTTCACCATACACAGTCTGTAGGCGTCCATGGATGATGGACACACTAGTCCTACATGCCCATTCATACCGGATAACAGCATGTACTTCCATTGTCGACCACCTTTCAGTACACGTCCATCTGCCATCGTGATTTGTACTCAAATAACCTCGGGCACGCCTGTATACTGCTACTCTCTCTTCTTCGGGACTCTACTCATGCATCGTTTCTCCTCTGCTGACGCTCTTTCCGTCGTTGAACCAGCAATAGGTGTCGATTCTTATGGCAGTTGTTTGCTTCATCTGCTTTACCATCTTCACTTTTTAAAAAAACGACGAAACTTACTTTTGGAACATCCCTCGTATCTTCTTATAGCTTTCTTATTGTATGTCATAAATTAGATAGGAACTATTGGGGAAAAAAATCAAATATCAGCTTGATTACATCTTAGTGTCTACCATGAGGTTGTCTGCTAAGATTTTATTTTATCTTAATAGTCCAGTCAAATTGTCACAAAAAAAGCCACATGGATGCACAATTTAGGGTAGAGCTAATTTTTTATATGATGTCTGGGATGGTTTTGAGAGTAATTTCTGACATTTTGCCAACAAAATTTTTTGCCGCCGGAGCCGCCATCTTGAAAATACTTCAAAATTTTCGATTTTATTTCTGTTTCTGCCCATTATCTGCCAAAATACGCACCTGACAAATATGTTTTACTATCCATCCTAAAAGTAGATTAAATTTTCTACAGTTTGAGATCAAATTGAATTTTCTACCATGAATAGTTTCGGAAATACAGCTCTCCGAATTTCAGCAAGATTTTGCAAAAAATTAAAAATCTGAACTTTCAACTAGTTTTTGCTCGCTATCTTCTAAATGACCAAGCCTTAAGTAAAATTTTGAAGGATAACTTTTAAACTAGAGTAAATTTGCAACAATCTGAGTATTTTAACGTTTTGATACCTATTATAGGTCACCAGATACAGAGGTATCTACAACTCCTCACATTTCAGAAAACTTATCGAAGGTACAAAAAGTCTAGTTTTGCCTAGGATATTCTAAATGGCGTTTCTCACAGTAAAACCTGTGTTGTCTTATAGTTAAATATTACATGGTAATTAACAACCAAAACAGTATTTCCAAGAATTTATTAAGGACTTCTTCCCGAGTGTCATCAAACGACTGAAACAACCCTGGATAACTCCGGACTTCGCCACATCGCAGTTTCTAACGGAATATGGATAATTCTTAGCATATCTAGTCAGATTTAATTTAGCAGAAGATTCATTATGTTGCTGCGAGAACTGGGAAGATGATTCCATGTACCATGTTTTATATAAGTTACATGTGCCAGACATGAGGCGGCTCTAGTGATGAGCGAGACCAGTCTTGGTCTTGCAGTCTTGGTCTTGGTCTTGCAGAAAATGCAAGATCGAGACCAAGACCAAGACCGCATCAGCGTTAGCAAGACCAAGACCAAGACCGACCATGCAAGACCGAGACCAAGACCAAGACCAAGCCTGCAAGACTCTGGCAAGAACAAGACCTGACTGCAAGACTCTTGCAGTCTTGCTACTTGGAAAAGTTTTATAAAGCCCCGTTGCGTATGCAGCGACAGTTACTCAAAGGAGCTGCAGAGTCGCTAGCCGAGGTAGTCCCAATGCTGGTATAATGTAGAGGTTGCCTCATCGTGCGGTAACCAATGAGAGAAGACCCGGTGCGTGACGCTGTCCATATCCAAACACGAGCGCACCATTCAATTAATACATGTGAAATTCGTATACAACCTCTCTCACCACTGTGTTAAAACAAATTACTGCAATGAAAAATTACAATTAATCTGACGGATTTCCCTGAATAGCATTCCATACAGCTAGTTCCTTCAATTGGTGGGAGTTAAATTCACGATAAACACTCCATATTCATTTTTAAAATGTTTAATTGCAATAGTTCTCTAGTATTAGGTACGAAAGACAAACAGATGTAACAAAGGCCCTAAGACATATATGAAATTTCATTTTGCGTACAATATAAATACTGGCCACATAATTTATCAATGTTATTTAATAAATAGTTTCTCTAACCTCTCACTGGGTTAAAAGAAAGGACTGAGGATTTATAATAATTCTTTATTACAACAAAATGGTCATACTATGATGAATGGAGCAACGATGGAATGATATATGGCAGGGGAAACCGGAGCACCCCAAGAAAGCCTGCCCCGACCCCACTTTGTCCACCACAAATTCCACATGGATCCATCGAGATTCGATCCCGGTTCCCAGTGGTGGAGGGCGAGCGGTCTAACCACTCAGCCTTGGGGGCGGCCTATGACTGAGGATTTGAACTTAAAACGCCTATTACCGTGCTCAGTAGCCTATTTCATTAATGATATCCTTTTTTACACCTATCATTAATATTCATAGCCTACTCTCACATATAGAATCTTTCCTGTTACTGTTTACACGGTCAAAGCAACTAAAAGCAATTAGCTTTCGTTACTTTCGCAAGCAATAACACACATGTAATCGGTGTAGTTTTAAATCATGTAAACGCCATCAATCACAGTAAGATGCGTAAAAGAAACTGCAAGACTCTTGCAACAAGACCAAGACCTAGTATGCAAGACCGAGACCAAGACCAAGACCACTGATGCAAGACCGAGACCAAGACCAAGACCAGGGTTACCTATGCAAGACCAAGACCAAGACTGAGAGTGCAATACCAAGACCAAGACCAAGACCGCCTTGGTCTTGGTCTTGGTCTTGCATTTGCTCATCACTAGGCGGCTCAGAGCGGCTGCGATGACTGAAGACGAACCGTGGGCCCCGGGCTTAACCTTCTGGACAAGGAAGAACAACTTCGAATAGCCTATGGCTCAGGGACCCTGGATAACTTCACATTGGCCAATAAAAATAAAAAATAGATAAAATACTAAGAAAACCAATGCAAACAGAAAATAATAAGAAAAGTTGGTGTAGGTACAGCATTTTAATTTGGAAAGAACTACGTTTTATTTTAGAAGAACACTTTGCAGTGTCCTCTGAAAAAATTATTTCCTATAGCAGATACAGTTCTCCGAAAATGGAAACATGTTGTCGGAGGAGTGACACTAAGAGGCTCTTAGTCACTGCTCCGCACATCGCACGCTAATCAAACAAGCACTAAGAATTGTGAGAGACTCCGATGGGCTGCGCGTTCATCTCCTGATGTCATCTTTGATAGAACTGCTGTTTTGAAAAGTTCAGAAGAAACTTTTCTCGCCAATGAAAACAACAAGGAGGACATAGAGCTCCTTTTCTCCTCACTGCATTACCATGCCCTCATATAAAGAAGTGGCCACGGGGAAAACCACTTCTGCTCGTTGATTTTGAAGCATCCTGAACTAGAAGAGGAGGCGAATGTATTTCTGAACCCTCAAGCTACATCAGGAGAAGTGGCTGAAGTGGGCCAACATTTTTTGGTTCACTTATATGGAGGAGACCCTGCTACACAAACACTTGACGAACTTCGGCACGGAATATTTTGTAAAAGCTGCAGGAAGAATGAAATTTAACTTAGCGAGGCTGCCCCAACCAGTGATGCGGCTCAACTTCATGCCATACCACCAAGTTGAGGCATGACTCGGTGAATACAAAGACCCTTTGAAGTGGGGCTGGGTGAACATTTTGTTTCCTCTTAATGCCAAGAAGGAGTCAGCTCCAGAATCAATTCTGAAAAGTATTTCCTGTACCTGCAAGAAGGGGTGTTTAAAC
This sequence comes from Ectobius pallidus, assembly GCA_964059195.1. Lineage (NCBI taxonomy): Eukaryota > Metazoa > Arthropoda > Insecta > Blattodea > Ectobiidae > Ectobius > Ectobius pallidus. Next base: position 129,359,532 of record CAXKWD010000002.1, read on the forward strand.
GCTTGTGGGTGTCGTAAAGCTGGAATAAAGTGCACAACCATATGCAAACATTGCAATGGGCAGTCGTGTGAAAACATTGCCTACTAACAGTCCTGTCCTTCGACAATGAGGATGACGACACTCTTGATGAGCCACTTAATTTGTTTTTGGATGAAGACGCTGAAGAGAACTTTATCAACACTGGCCAGATTGTGAACATCACGGACGAAATAGCAGACGTCAACTGCCCAGGTCCCTCTAAGTGCCGAAGACTATGAACAAACAAGTAATTCAATGTAGTGTTTCACCAGAACTCCAGCTAAATAAATCTTTTTGTATATAAACGAATGTTCTGTGCAGTTATTGCTCCTAACTTGTATACACATGCAATTATTCAATCGTTGCTGTATATATATTTTTAAACCTCTGTATCTTGTGACCTGTAAGAGGTAGCTTAAGTTTAAAGTACTCGACAAGTTGCAAATTACCTCTAGTTTAAGTTTCCATATGGAGTTTTACTATAGGTTTGGTCATTTAGAAGATAGCGAGCAAAAACTAGTTGAAAGTTCAGATTTTTTCATTTTTTGCAAAATGTTGCTGAAATTCGGAGAGCTGTATTTCCGAAACTATTCATGGTAGAAAACTCAATTTGATCTCAAACTGTAGCGAATTTAGTCTACTTTTAGGAGGGATAATTAAACATACTTGTCAGGTGCGTATTTTGGCAGATAATGGGCAAAAACAGAAATAAAATAGAAAATTTTGAAGTTTTTTCAAGATGGCGGCTCCGGCGGCAAAAAAATTTTGTTGGCAAAATGTCAGAAATTACTCTCAAAACCATCCCAGACATCATATAAAAAAATTAGCTCTACCCTAAATTTTGCATCCATTCTTGACAATTTGATTGGACTATAAGTTTATTATGCTTTTCAAATACGGCATATTCTACAGATTGGAGAAAGAACATTTAAAACTACTTTCATAATATAAATCGAAGACGCTTCAATGGCTATAGGGACTTGACGCTTTTTAAGTAAGCCTAATTATGGAGATAACTTTGATTTAATCCTATACACCTGAAGCATGCATGCGTTCGAGTGCAAATTTTGCCGTTGGTAATATGCACAAAGTGATACGATTCGTGGTGGACCTCATGGGAGTGCAAAGTACACTAGCCAACATACAGTCATATTACGTTAAGTGCCCAATGTATTGCACAGTCCAGTGACAAGTTAAACATCAGCGCGTATCCAATTCGTATGATGAAGCGTAAATTATACAAGTGTTTTTATAAAGTAGCACACACTAAACATAACATGGTGCAGGGCTCGGCTTTGAAGTGGGGATAAGTAATGACTTTTTAATGCAAATGTAACATTGCATAAGGCACCTTATATTATTAACGCCAATAACTGAAAAAAATAAATAATTGTTTCGTGGTAATGAATTAAAATTACAACTTGAAACGTTACTCATTTCCATTGTATTACCATAATGAATAGAATGAGAAAGTGTGATGACTTCGCCGCTAATACAATGGTAGGTATAGGGAGAGCGGCGGTCCACCGAAACACTGGCAGCACCTTCGTTTGCGTTTCAACTTCTCAATGCTGCGACATGATAGTTTGGCATCTTATGATTAAACTCGCAATCTTTAATTAACCCTTGGTCCTATTTCTGTGAAATTTGTGCAGAAATAATCTTCACAACACAGTCCTTCTGATGGTTAAAACAGAGACTTAAAAAATGCGGACATAAATGTTTTTATTTCATTATATAAGCATCACCAATTACACAAAATTCATGGAGGGTGAAACGGAATTTGACTATGCGACAATTTTTTTCATTTTTGTGTCCCGTAAAAACTTCAAGCGAGAAAGTTTTAGGGAAATATTTCAACTTTATTTTAAATTTAGTACCACCTTTATATCTTGAATAGTTTACGAGTAATTGAGTGGCAATTATTCCGGGCGCTCAGCTCTCTGAATGATGTGAGACGATCGTGAAATGTTGAGGATGAAGCAAATTTGACTATGCGACATTTATTATTTTATTTTTGTGTCCAGAAAGAGATTAAGGGTGTAAGGTTTAGTGAAATATTTGGATCTTATTATAAATTGAGTACCACCTATATATCTATAATGGTTAACGAGTAATAGTAATTACTCTAAAGCTAAAGCTATCAGAATGGTATCGAGGTATTAGCACGCATCTTTTCCATAAAATACCAGCAATAACGTAAAAAAATTTAAATAATTTATTCGTGGTCTCAATAATAATACTATATTAACTGACTACTTGTACCCATACAGCAAGATTGACCCGCTGAGGAAAAGGAATGAATGAAGCTTTTTTCTAACTTAGTAAGTCTGCACTACTTTTATTTATGCATTTATTGGATTATTTATTTATCATATTTTCTGTTCACTTATGTTAGTAATTTTTATGTATAATTATCATAGCAAATGTCTTATTAGTTTAATATCTTGTTCCTTTTTTTAATAATATAATTTAACAACATAGGCCTAAAACGTACATCAGTTACAGCGAACGTGAATGGTCGAGGGTTTGAGCAAATAGCGGGCTGTAGTTAAGGCAAGAGGATTTAATTTTTTTATGAAAAAATCAGGGAAAATGCTTTGAAATATTGTGTGATGTATGTAGAATGCGTTGCATCACAATTTTTGCGTATGTGCGTCTTTATCGGATGTTGAAATGCCAATTTTAAAGATCACGCGCCCTATTTTTGTAGTGCTGCTTATGAAATTTTCCGTGCCCTGCAATTCACAAATCATCCCTTAGTTTATATTATCTCTGTTCACATAATTTGTACACATATCTACACTTTTGACCGTGTTTCACCTACATAACTTACCCCATACAGCCAGGAGAAAATTAATATTATTATAAATAATATTACTATTAATACCGGTACAATAATAATACAAATTAATACTCAGTAATATTCTATACAATGTAATATTAATATTAATTTATAAAATATCCCTTAGCTGTTTTCTACCCTAATTATACGTTGTTATTTCTATACAAATGTACATTCTTTAACAAATTCTCATCAAATTATACTAACATACCATCTACCCTATTTTCTAGGCAACAAAATATTAGATCAAATCATCCCTTAGCTGTTTCATACCTATATTATATAATTGTTCATTGCTTGTGAACATCTTCAATTTTTTTAAAGATGTGGAACGAAATGTTACGGTCAAGCTTCTTGGAATCTGAGAAATTACTGTTACACACGGCCACGTTTATTTATGGAGATGAGATCTTCCAAGACGTGTAAAGCAGCCCGAAAATTGTCAGAAGTATCTAACAATTCAATTTAGATAAGGTGAGTCATTTTGAAATAGATTAATGTATTATTTTGTTTAATAATGTTTGCAATTTTTCCGTAGTAATCTTGCTCCCGCGAATCTCAAGCAGAGTAACTGCTACCTAGCGGCGGAACCAGTGAACTACCTCAGTCATCACACTTTCTCCTCTATTCATTATGGTATTACCATTAACATTAAGCTAACCTATAACCTGACTTCGTTGCTACGAATAAAATTTTTATGTGCAAAATTTAAAATTCAATTATGGAAACCTATGTAAGTAAACACTAATGTTCTTCCCATGTTGATATCCATATCACAGAAAATTCGTTGGCTGGATCAGCACTGGTTCTCAAGTTCGAGGGTTCGATCCCAGGCCAGGTGGTTGGTATTTATTTGTACGTATACGTATCTACAGCACATAAAATAGAAACTCCTAAAGGTGAAATTTCCAGCTTGGATACAAGCCTAAATAGCAGCACACAGCCGTCGTAAAATGACAAATACATGTTTTTGGCTGTTCACAATTCAGGGGGCCCGGGCGGCTTGGGTCGCTTAAATCCTAAAAGGGAGAGGTAAAACTAAGACAAAGAAAGAAAGAAAGAAAGAAAGAAAACAATTCAGGCGTATCAGTAGTGTATAAATTATCTACATGGAGCTGACAGGCTGTTTTTACTGCTTTGATATATCACATAGCCTTATTTATTATTGTATTATTTTATCTTATTATTTATTACGTGCCAGTATGGTACTTTATGAGATTGTGTGTGGGGACGAAAAATGTCTGTCCGTCCGTCGGTGTGTCTGTACGCGCCATAACTCAAATACGCTTTTTCGGATTTTCATGAAACTTGGAAAACACATTTATAATGTCCATGGCAAGAACCCTATTTATAGTGAACCAAATCGGTTCACCGGTACAGGAGTAATGCCCAATTTAGTGCCTATTTTAATAGATTATGGCGCCTCTCTAATAGAAAGGAGCGATAACTCAAATACGCTGTATCGAATTTCCATGAAACTTGGTAAACGGATTTATGACGTCCATGAGAAGTACCCTATTGAATTTGAACCTAATCTGTTGACCGGTACCAGAGTAAAACCCAATTTAGTGTCTATTTTAAAGGCTCACTAACTCAAATACGCTTTATCGGATTTTTATGAAACTTCGTATACATATTTATAATGTCCATGGGAAGACGTCTATTGATACTCGACTAAATCGGTTGGCCGGTACCGGAATAATGCCCAATTTAGTGCCTTTGATGTTAATATATAAGAAGTCGCGATAACTCAAATATGCTTTATTGGATTTTCCTGAAACTTTGTATACCCATTGATAATGTACATGAAAAGACGTCTACTAATATTGGACCAAATCGGTAGACCAGTACCGGAGTAAAACCCAATTTAGAGTCTATTTTAAAGACGCGGTAACTCAAATACGCTTTACCGGATTTTTATGAAACTTGGTATACGCATTTATGATGTCCATGGTAAGACCTCTATTGATATTGGATTTAATCGGTTGACCTGTTTCGGAGTAATGCTCAATTTAGTGCCTATTTTATGGTAATATACGTATTCGAAAGAATTTATGAAATGCAAATCAGTTATCATGACAACGTAATCAATTGTTTTACTGTGATCTTATAAATTAAAATACAGATAGCTATGACAAATAACACTATTGCTTTACATGCGCTTATCCAACTAGACCGTTAAACTGACCCAGGTGGCGCAGATGGTAACGTCCTGGCCTCACATCCTGGAGTTCCATGGTTCAAATCTCGAAACCGGCCAATTTGACTTTTTTTTTTGTATTCTGCATATCATAATTGCAATCATAACTGATTAAACAAAAACATACTAGCACTTAGTTACATCAGTTTACCTGATTTCATTTTATTATCATATTGCTTTAAAACTTCACACTGGAGGTCCTTGAATAACAATGTTCTTTGTCGATCGTCTAATCGTGAATGCTCCATCCTCATAATTCACTACCTAGTTCAATCGTTTGTGTTTATTCTTGCGTCCTACTTTGTGCGACGGTTTTGACTCAAGGAGGAAGCACACTGCCTCCGTTCCGTTCTGTTCCGTTCTGTTCCGTTCAGTTAACCTTGGATATTACGACAGTATGTCGACAGTGTCAACTTGTGTTCCCCGCCCACTGCTTCAGTTCCGCGCGTTTCAGCATTTTATTATGCTATTATGCTATTATGCTATCCAAGCTCAACCGAACGGAACGGAGGCAGTAAGCTTCCTGCCTAGACATCCTACTCGAATAAAATTACACGTCGCGAACAGAAGTTCTTCACACAATGCATGGAAATGAGAAGCAAGGCATTGCCAATTGATTATTTAATTATTTAATTTATTTAACCTGGCCTTCACCACTCAGCCAGAAGGAATGCATCAAATAGAAGAATTATACAACTTAATTGTAATGGAAAACACATTAACCTATAATACAAAAGAAAAATAAAAACTAAATATTACATGAAATTAAAATAAATGAATACAATGTTGACTATAAATCGTGAAAAATATGAAATATTTAGTTATTAAAATCATTTGACCTACTATAAATTGTAACACTTTTATTGCACTTGAACTGTGATATCGTTTGGCAGCGCCTGAGATAGTTAGGCAGTGAGTTCCAGAATCGTGTGAAGTTCTGTACAGAGGCATGGATAGTGTGGGATCAAGCTCAGAGTGCGTGCCAAAATTATGGTAGAATGATAGATAATGAAAACGATTGAGAACATAGCTACTAGGTGTTGAGGTATGCAGGATTCTGTAGTGCAGAATGGGACAGTGGATAATATCTTCGTTCCAGCAGGCGTTTAGTGTTATTGCATTGTACTTCTGGTTTGAATATCTCCGATACAATTTACAATAAAATTGTAGGGATAATTCTTAGGTCTCACATAATGGACAGGGTTATACAAAAAGATACCAATTAAGCCTTCTTACACACTAGCGTTTTTAGCAGCGCTTCTGAGTCGCGCTGCAAACGCTGTATTCTACTTTTGCATGTATTCAGATTGTAGCTATACACACTGGCGTCTCTACACGCCAAAGAAGCGCTCCTACGCAAGCAGGTGCGGCTCCCCGCTGCTAGCAGCTGCGTTTTGCAGTCGGTTTCCTTTTCACACGCAGCGTGAGAGAAGCGCGGCAGTTCAGTTTCAGAAGCCCTGAAGAACCGTGCCATTAGTTTTGACACAGAAGTATTTATTAATGAAGTGGATAAGTGGAGAAAATTTAATAGTTCATCAAAACTTGACAAGGACATTCTAAAATATTTGAAGAATTTATCATCATCTTGTCTCAATTCACTGTAATGTGTATAAAACTGACCATTTATTATCCTGACTTCTTTCATTGGATGCTCTCAATACTTGCGTTTACGTCTATATACCTTCTTCTTCTAATTAGCAACGCAAATGCAAGAACTTCTTCGTCCGAATTTATGACCAAGAAATGAGGCATTGGAGGAGCATCGCAAAGTAGCGCTTCCAAACGCGACTGAGAAGCGCTGCCTGGTGCTACTCAGAAGCGCTGCTAAAAACGCTAGTGTGTAAGAAGGCTTATACTTTGATCAGAGTCTTTTTAAACAGTGGAATGGATCTAAAGTCTGGCCGTTCTAAGAATGGAACCTGAAGTAAACAAAAACCAGTACATCTCTCTCACTCTAGCACATATACTCGTATGACTTAAGAGTGAGGCAGACTTACTTGTTTACTTCAGGGCTGCTTCTAGAGTGCACAATATTTGCCCATTCCACTGTCTCAAAAGACTGTGACCAAAGTATAGACTACGTACATTCGGCTACAAAAAAAAGTTGTTCGTTAGAAAATTAAAGTCCTATGGAGCGATTCACAAGTGTAAACAAACTTATAGTTGTTGCTGTTGTTTGTTGATTGGCAGAATGTCTGTACCGAAGGTTATGGGTTCGCTTCGCGGTAATGCTCTAATAAACAGTGTTATGCTAGAAATATTATCATTCCAATGTTATGTTAGTTCGAAGTTCCCGAGAAAAAGGGAAAATAAATAAAAATATTTTATTTTGTTTTGAACGCAAGAATAAGCAAATGCCATAAAAGCAACTCGAAAGAAAGACCTGTAGTTGGGATTAGTATCTTGTTCGCTTGCACGGCATTTTACCAGAAACTTGTAATTTAATTAATTAAGGCTCGTTTGGTATTCGAATGCAGAGTCCGTATTGCTCACTCAGCTATTTAACAACTGGAACCACTTTGCTTGCTGATATTGTAACCATAATACATGGATGTTATATTGCTCAACGATGTTCTTTATATAATTCTTCAGATAATCTAGGGCATCCAGAATTGATTCTCCATTCGTCTTAATAACAAATACCACTCCCGCATGCTTCAGTGGCTTAGGGAAGGGGACCCCCGAAATCAAAACCTAAAATGCCATTCAAGTTATTTAAACTCCATTTTATCAAATGTTTAATTATTTTATTTAATAATAAAATCAGGTAAACTGATGTAACAAAGTGCCAGTATGTTTTTGTTTATTCAGTTATGATTGCAATTATGATATGCAGAATACAGAAAAAAAGTCACATTGGCCGGTTTCGTGATTAGAACCATGGAACTCCAGAATGGGAGGCCAAGACGTTACCATTTCAGCCACCTGGGTCAGTTTAACGGTCTACTTGGATAAGCGCATGTAAAGCAATAGTGTTATTTGTCATAGCTAACTATTTTAATTGCCAAAGCCTTATAAGATCACAGTAAAACAATTGACAATGTCGTCATGATAACTGATTTGCATTTCATAAATTCTTTCGAATACGTATATTACCGTAAAATAGGCACTAAATTGAGCATTACTCCGAAACAGGTCAACCGATTTTATCCATATCAATAGACGTCTTCCCATGGACATTATAAATGCGTATACCAAGTTTCATAAAAATCCAGTAAAGCGTATTTGAGTTACCGCGTCTTTAAAATAGACACTAAATTGGGTTTTACTCCGGTACTGGTCTACCGATTTGGTCCAATATTATACCCTTAGCAAACAAGGATGGCATTTGGAGTCAGGTAGGTTCCTTCACCCGCATGCACCCTCACATTTACAAGCGTAAGGAATTAGAACCGACCGTAATTTCCACCCCATGAGTCACCTAGTCTACTTCAATCAATCAATGTTATATTTTTTTAATATGTCATTTTATCTTAAAATGTTTGTTATATATCAATTCTACACATAATTACAAGACAAATGACACCAAACAATGTATAATTTACTTTAATAGGAACACTTCTAACAAATGATGAAATTTTACAGTGACTTACTTCACCATTTGTTAGAAATGTTCCTATTAAAGTAAATTATGCATTGTTTGGTGTCATTTTTCTTGTAATTATGTGCAGAATTGAAATATAACAAACACTTTAAGATAAAATGACACATTAAATAAAATCTAAGATTGATTTATTGAAGTTGACTAGGTGACTCATGGGGCGGAAATTACGGTCGGTCATAATTCCCTGCGCTTGTAAATGTGAGGGTGCCTGTGGGTGAAGGAATCTGCCTGGCTCCAAACGCCTTCCCTGTTTGCTAAGGGTATAGTACCTACGTCTTCCCATGTACATTATCAATGGGTATACAAAGTTTCAGGAAAATCCAATAAAGCATATTTGATTTATCGCGACTTCTTATATATTAACATCAAAGGCACTAAATTGGGCATTATTCCGGTACCGGCCAACCGATTTAGTCGAATATCAATAGACGTCTTCCCATGGACATTATAAATACGTATCCGAAGAGGGTAATGAATGAAGAGAATGTTTCAATCTTTTGTGACAGACTATCAATAGTTAACTGGAATCTCATGTACAATGAACTGCGTAGTACTTGTGATAAAACAATTTTTTTTATGTTGAAACTCTCCTGCTTGGCTGAAACTTGCTTTCCGCTTAAAAAAATTGTCAATAAGTCTACTCTTCCTAGGCCTAAAAGAGTATGGAGTAAGGATATTGTCCAACTTAAAAATGAATGTAAATTTTATTTTGAATGGTATATCAATACTGGTTCTGACAATATAAAGAAAATATATAAGGGATGTAAAAAGAGTTTATATAGGTTAGTAAAGGAGACCAGAATCAAATTAAATGATAGTATCATAAAGAATGCTACAAATAAGCCAAAAACCATGTGGAATATTATAAGAAAAGAAAGTAAATTGTCATCTGATGACAAGAATTTTAATAGTCAAGTAAGTCCTTTTGAATTTAATTACTTTTTTATAGATAAAGTTGAAGAACTTTTAAATGTAGTTTTAACAATGCCTAAAGATAATGACTTTAGATTTTATTTAAATAAGTTACCTAAACCAAAAACTTCCTTTAATTTTCGGTTGGTTGAAGTAAAGGGTATTGAAAAAGCTATAACAAGAATGAAACCCAGCAGATTTGAAGATATTTATAATTTAAGCTCAATGATTTTGAAGTATGGTGTAGAATTTATAAAAGAAGCATTGACTCACATTATTAATTCTTGTATACTTGATTCTATTGTTCCTGAAGATTTTAAATTGGTTAAGGTTGTGCCAGTATACAAAAAAGGTGACCATTCTCTTGTAGAGAGTTATAGACCAATATCATTGGTTCCTGTAGTATCAAAGGTAATGGAGATTGTCCTGAATAGCCAGATTGTAGATTATTTTGAACAGAATGAGTTATTTGATTCTTCACAATTTGGCTATAGATCTGGATTGGGCACTGTTAAAGCAGCAATTTCATTCCTATCTAAGTGTATTTCGGGGATTGACAGCAGGGACATTGTCAGTATAAAATTGTATGATTTATCCAAGGCATTCGACACTGTGTCCCATTCACTTTTACTTGAGAAGTTAAGGTATTATGGCTTTGAGGAAAGTGCTGTATCTCTCATGCAATCTTATTTAAGTGGGAAACATCAAAAGGTAGTGATAAATGGAACAGAATCTGGTCTTTTGCCAGTTGTGCATGGTGTTCCACAAGGATCCATCCTTGGTCCTACCTTGTTTATAATTTATATTAATGACTTACCAATCTCAGCACCTACAGTTAATAGCTATTTATTTGCAGATGATCTTAGTATTTGTTTTAATGGAAAGGATCGCAAGACTTTAGATTTACAAAACTGGTGCAATGCAGACTTACTGTGTATTAATACTGGTAAAATACAAGAATCAGTTCTTACATACAGCACTAACGCCACAGAAGATAATAATAGTTCATTAAATTTTTTGGGTTTTCTCATTGATAAAAATATGAATTGGAAGGATCATATATCAAAAGTATGCTCTAGAGCAGGCCTGCACAACTTGTTTCACTCTTAGGGCCAAACTCAACTATTGCCACCCAACCAAGGACCACATCACTGCGGACCTTGTATCTTACATTAGGCCACTGCAGGTAAATTTATAAATATTGTTATTAGGCAAGTTAATATGCATATTTAAATTTTAAGAGTTGCAACTAAAATTATATTAACATTATTTACTTACAGATGATGTTACAAGATTTCACAATAAATACCATTTAAACACACACGAGGTTTACTAATAATTGCACTGGCATTTATCCTTAACAGTTCAATGTGACACAAATGTTTCCTCATCTCCTTCAGATTCCAAAAATTCAACTACTTCATTTTTTAGGACAAAGCGCACCACAACTTTAACGCTGCTTAACCAACGTACATCAGTGAGGTATGGAACGCCCAAAACATTCTGTGCTTCAAACCCCGAGCTCGAATATAGTTGACCAGAGCAAATACTATTTTCATCACATGATCAAACTGCAAAACCTTTGAACATAATACCTGCTGATGAATTAGGCAGTGAAATTTTGCCAGTACTATTCAACAATTGTTACAGCACCGACATTTTCCCCCCGCATAGATGCTACTAAATTTTCGAAATTTAAATATAGTTTTTCTACTACACACTTCTTATTTTTTTAAAAATTATCCTATATATTAAAGAAAATAATTTTAATCAGTCAGACGGGCCAGAATAAATAGCAATGCGGGCCGCATGCGGCCCGCGGGCCGTATGTTGTGCAGGCCTGCTCTAGAGTGTCGAAAGGAATATTTCTAATACGTAGATTAAGGCAAAGTCTGAGCTTAGAAGTTTTGAAGACAGTTTACTATGCACAAATTTATAGTCATTTGAGTTACGGTACTTTGCTTTGGGGCAATCAGACAACAGTTTTCAAATTATTAAAACTACAAAAAACATGTATAAGGTTAATGTGTGGACTTCCTGCTAGAGGACATTGTAGATCGAACTTTGTTAGGTTAGGAATTATGACAGTCAGGGCACTTTTCATTTTTCAATGCTTATTATATATTAAGGAAAACGTTCATCTGTATGAAGAAGTGGGATCTACACATAACTACCTGAGAAAGAAATAGGAATGATTTAGGGTCTCTTAGGTGTAGTTACAGTAAAACTCAGAAAACTTTTTATTACATGTCTACTAGATTTTATAATTTTCTTCCTTTGTCATTAAAACAGTTGCCCTTTAATAAGTTTAAAAAACAAATACATAATGTATTGACAGTTAATTGTATATATAATATTGATGAATTTGTTTATATAGGTTTCACCAGTTGAAATTGATTTGATTGATTTGTACAGTATGGACAGAGTGGAATCAAAATGATTATTAGGAACGAGAATAAAAAATGGTATTTGTAATAAATTATATATAATATATTTTTATTGCAGCCAAACTGGCAGTTAGGCTATAGTTCTTGACGATTGTAATACATTTGATGTTCTCATCTGTTCTTACAATAAAAAATATTTCTATTTCTATTTCATAAAAATCCGATAAAGCGTATTTGAGTTATTGAGCCTTTAAAATAGACACTAAATTGGGTTTTACTCTGGTACCGGTCAACAGATTAGGTTCAAATTCAATAGGGTACTTCTCATGGACGTCATAAATGCGTACACCAAGTTTCATGGAAATCCGATACAGCGTATTTGAGTTATCGCGCCTTTCTATTAGAGAGGCGCTATAATCTATTAAAATAGGCACTAAATTGGGCATTACCCCGGTACCGGTGAACCGATTTGGTTAACTATAAATAGGGTTCTTGCCATGGACATTATAAATGTGTTTTCCAAGTTTCATGAAAATCCGAAAAAGCGTATTTGAGTTATGGCGCGTACAGACACACGGACGGACAGACTTTTTCGTCCCCACACACAATCTCATAAAGTACCATACTGGCACTTAATAAAATATGAACTTGTAAATGTAGGCCTATTATTTCCACTGTTCCAAGTCTTATTTAACTTTTCTTATAAATACAGTAGTAGGCCTAATAAGTGTTATAACTTAGGTAACAATTTGTTGTTTAAGTTGGCATGTCTTAGAGTATTGTGAACACATTTTCCAACTAGTTTTTCAGTGGTAAAATAGCATAAAATGTGATTTTCATTAGTTCAATGTTTAAAAATTTTACTCCCCAAATCCCCCGTCACTTGCGACCCTCCCCGAAATTATTTTCTGGCTACGCCACTGGCATGCTTTATTTAGCATACACTGCCTGAGACGAAGGCAGCAGGCACACTTGCTGGTCCTGTTCGAAGCTACTATAGCTTAACCCAGGATCGGCTTGGATGAGGTCCAACTGTTAATCCACGAAAAAACAAAATTTATATGTTTCGGCAATATTTAATGCATATTTTACGTTCTTTAATGTAGATTACCATCTAGTGAGATTGGCTCACATTCGGGTTCAAGTTCAGTGGCGACCAAGTGAGTTGGTTTTTTCAGGAGTTTTCCCTACTCACAAAGGCAAATGTCGGATTGGAATTTAATTTCCGTCTACTCTGCATGTAGGCCTACTTGTCAGTTGTGTGTTGCGTCGAGTTTATCCCTCACTGGGGAATACCTCCACTTCATGTCTAGCGTCGAACCAAAGCTTACATTACAGTTAAAGTCGTTGAAAGGGAGGTAAAGCCGCTTACGAAAACGCATGGATTACTATTTAAGTTTTTAAAAATACTACTTTGAAGCACAAGGGAAATTAATATAAGTCACATTTCGAAGATACAAACGAAATGTATGTCGCATGTCTTTTAAACTTTGTGCGTGATGTTTTATTCGTGTGTATATGATCTTAAGATTCCCACGTTCGATTGATTGCCAGGAGGAGAGGAGGGAGGAACCATAAATATCTGTAAAACTAGCTACATAGGCCTATATCGCGTGGCAGAACCGTGAACTTCACAAACTGCACGAACAGTTAACGAAAATCCACTAATACCTCACGTAAAGGTGGAGCGGTCAAATTCAATCCTCTCGTCACTAAGGTGGGTGGTTAATCTCCATATTTCATGTTCAGTGTGTGTACTTTTTTATTACTTATTTTCCTTGCATTATATAGACTACTTCTTGATGACGTAGATGTTTGTAGGGGTTCAATTTTTCATCAAATAAATGTCACTTTCGTCAGTAACTTAGTGGGTCTTCATTCACAATCAAAATTAACAGAAAACATAAGAACATAGAACATTGCGCAAAGTTAGCACGGCATTGAATTACTCACAATGAAAATATAAACGTTAATATTTATTTATTTATTTATTGGTTCTCCAATGTTGTAAGCCCTATTCTACAGTGTATGGTAGGAATTGATACAGAAGTGAACTATTATATTTTACAATTCTAACTACAATTCTAATACAAATAGTTACAATGTAACTATTATATTTTACAGTTTGTTTAGTGATGAGACAGTTCCTACATAATGTTTTGAAAATGTAACTGACAAGTTTTTGTTGTTCATTTAGACAGCACATCTTTTGTACCAGTTGAATTAGATGAGGCTTGAAGGGTGTTTGACCCAGATCAAGATTTAGTTCTACGGAAAGTCTTTTTTACGCTCAAGCAATGGACACTCGAACAATAAATTATTTACTGTTTGGTTAAGGCGCAGGCAGGAGCGTACTGCACCATTTGGAGAATCGATTTGAACCGTTCAAAGTACGATTTAAATTTCCCATGGCCCTCATAATTTCTTTCATTACAAAGGCTGGATTAAAGTGTATTGATGTTAGTATCTCTAACTGGCGGTAAAAGACTGTTCTGGTAAGCTGTTCGTTGGTTTATAGTAGAGTTTTTCATCGCATACCCAGGCGGCTTCAAAGGAATGAACCATTAAGTAGGTGTTTCTTTATGTTAATTGATCTGACCAAGATGGGGTCTCGGTTTCAACTTTCCCAAACAAAAGCAACATTGCAATTTTCTCTCATTGTTATCACTGAACTCAGTTCTTTCTCGGTTTAATCATTTCACACGTGTTTTATTGTTCACTGTCACTAGACCTTGCAAACCCGCTGTCGCAAAACATTCTTAGATTTTGATTGCCTAAGGTAACTATTTGATAGGTGCAGTGACAATAAAAAGCATGGGTTGAACTGGCGGCAAAATTCTCCTCTTAATAAAGGAAACCGTCTAGCTATGCATAAATAACTGTACTATACCCATCATTCATTTAGCATGCCTTTTTTATTTATTTCACGAAAGAAAAGTAGTAGTTTGTCTCTAGTTGTCCTCAGTAGGAATCAGACCGGAGTTTTCAAATTTCTATGCTGATACAAAAACGTTCATCTCCCCATAACATGCTCAGTCTCATCCAGATATTCCCCTAATTCCCCAAAACCTTCTGCGAGGTCAAATTGAATAAAATACTGTATAGTCCAGTGTTATTCATTGCATGGCCAGGCAGGTTATTTTCGTTAGGAGGAAAAGTTTGCCGACAGCTCAACTCATGTTTTTTTATTTTTACCGCACCAATCAGCTAGTTATCTCAGCCAATCAAAATCTAAGAATATCCTTTGACGATTTTGACAGCTACTCGTCAACTCCGTGTGAAGTGAAGTGCGCGGTTGCAAGATCAAGTTACAGCAAACAATAACACGTGTGAATTGATTAAAGCGAAGGAAGAACTGAGGTCAGAGAAAACAATGAGAGAATATTGCAACGTAGGTTTTGTTTTGCAAAGCGGAAGCAAAGGCCGATTTAGTCAGATCAATGAACATAAAGAAACACCGACTTAATGGTTTCTTTCTTTGAAGCCGCCTGGCCATGCAATGAATAACTGCACTATAAATAAACTACAAATAATTACCTTACTCCAGATGCGAATAGTTTTCTATTATTGCACTGCGGAATCCAGATTTGGAGAAGTCGTTGTGATAATTCTGTTTAAAGTTGAACTTAAATTGGAGAAGGTGCTTAAGTGATTTATCTTATCACTCAGATTCAACGATTGTAAAACCGAATTAACATGGTGTATCTTAAGTGTGCGTAGGCTACACCGCCATAACTCAATTGCACAGGAACAATCAGGCCTTACTACTGGAGTGTCAAGGTCTGGAACATAGTTAGCCTCATAAAACATTCACCGGTGAAGCCGAGAAGTGGTTATGAATTGTATATGGCTGCTCACTGGACCCGAGAATTGCCTTAATTGGATTGATGCAAATCGGTGAGGTGGCAACGTCTATTCACCCTTTCCACTGCGATATTATTTATAATAGAAAGTGGACTTCAAATCAGAATTTCAGTTTCAATAGAAAGATTCCACTCATAAACAGATAGATGTCTTCATTTAGTAGTTACTCAAGAGAGGGGAAGAAATTGTGTAAATTAGTGTCCATATTAAGAAATCAAAATTGGATTAAGTTAACACTACATTTTTAATTAATAATTGTTGAACTACTCCTAGGATATAATTTTCTTGAACAGTATTATAAAAGTTCCGCAGCTCAAATATTAGAACTAAATTGGCGACAATATAAAACAACATTTTAAAATCTAAAACGATATATTTGTTTACACCCTACAGGGTGCAATTGCGGTTATTGGATTTTTAAATTTAGTCCTTGCGACATAGCACACTTCGAACATAAACACCTAGTATAGAGAAAGCACTGTGTGCGTTACTAAATCTATATTAATAAAAATGAATTTACTAAAGGGTTGTTGCCGCATCACTTGAGAACGGCTCGACCGATTTGGCTGATTTTTGTTTTGTTGTGATTGTAATTATCTGAAGAAAATTTTTGGAAAATCCACGGGAAAAGTCGGAAATGTAATGAAATGAGGCAAAGTTAGACAAAGTTAGAGAGTTCTGCTGTCAATTGTTTATATAACAAAATAAAAGTGTGACAAAAGAAGTGACATAGGTTGAGAGTTTTGTTTACATAACAACAACAAAAAGAAGTGCGAGTCTTGCAACCAAACCATTGAAATGTGTAAAAAGAAATATAAGTGCGACATTAGGAATATTGTGTTAATAGTGGTGTGTTAAAAACATTATTTTGGTGTCTTGGAAAAATGCCGCCAATAAGACGTCTTAATATCGGTCGGCGTACGCGCAAAGCAAGAGAAATGCATGATAGTCGAGTCAGTGAGACTAATGAAGAACATAGACAGCGTTTGGAGGCAAAACGAATAAGACTTTCTCAAGCGCGATCAATTATGACTCCGGAACCACGGATACAGTGGAGTTCGACTCGCTCAGTTGGAGATAACGTAGACAATAATTTGGAACGTAGACAAAACAGACGGCCAAATGTAACAATTCGTCATGAACGTTTGGCGTTCAGATACGATCCATCAATCGATTACGCCGCGGATGAAACGGTGGATTTCGGAACCATGAGCACCGTTTGTCAACATTGCAATGCAGTGAGGTTTCGACATGAACCACCAGGATTATGTTGTGCAAGCGGGAAGGTCAAATTACCACAATTGACACTGCCACCAGAGCCGCTAGCATCATTGCTTTCTGGCCAAGAACCACAATCGAAGCATTTTTTGCAGAATATTAAAAAATACAACAGTTGCTTCCAAATGACATCCTTTGGAGCGAATATAACTGAAGAACAAGGCTTTAGTCCAACTTTTAAGGTAAATTCATTTTCGACTGCAACACACATCATATACACAATAAAAATCTGTTTTGAAAGTCACATAACTTCCTCTGCCCAAATAAAAGCAGCATTCACATATCCTTGTGCAGAATCGCAAGACGCAGTTTACGCTAATTATGCTATAAATAGCCTACCTGATAGCCCCTTCTTTGAATGTTGCGACTAAAAACGCAGGCTATGGGCAAAGAAAGAAAGAAGATAAAATAAGTGGGAAAACTGAAATATAAGTCGCACCTTGGGATGAATCGGTCCCGCCTAACCTACCCTCACCGATGCAGTTTCTTTTATACCACGATCTAGCGAATGCTTCTGTCCTCGTATTATGAAGAAACCCGTGACTGGACGTTGGTGTGACGTCATACCGCTAGACGAGAGGTGACAGGCTGACAAACCTCGCGGGAGATATAATATGCCACAGTTTCGAAACCTACAAACAGTGTATCGCACGTTATTCGAAAATACAAGGGCGCCTCGCCACGGCTCCCGCCTCCGCTTCGCGCATTTAACAATGTGGTTAGTGTGAGGCATTATCTAGCTATTTGTAGAGGTGGATACAAGGCACTTGCTACAGTATACAATGACAGTGGGTACAAGGCACTTGCGAATCTATACACAAAGACTTCGTCACTCTGCTTCGCTCAGAAACAAAATACATCACACAGTCCGCACAAATGTGAATATCGAATGAGCGGAGCTTAAGGTGCGACTTATATTTGAAGTTTGCCAAACAAGTGACTGCAAACATTTATTGAATTTTCTGCCTTTAAGAATAATTTCCGAAATTTATCGAATATTCCCCTGAGATATTTCTTAACTGTAAGCATGACCAACAATAATTCTTTCTCACTTCACGTGCTTATATAGAATAAGAGGCCGTGAATGTTCGCGTATTGAGTTCAGGCAAAAGAGAGTTTCTATAAACAGTGGGTAGCTTACAACCACCCTTCAGAAATTTTTTTGAAAAGGTATCAAATAAAAGTTTTAGCTCTTGGTATATGCACTCCATGTAAAAAATTTAAAGGAAATCGTTAAAGCCGTTTTTGAGAAAATCGCAAAAAACCAAATTTTCTTCATAAGTCCCCTTAAATATAAGAGAAGGTTGTCGCCAATTTTCAAGTCACAGCCTCAGAAGGTACCTAGCCCAAATATAAAATTTTGCGTACGTTGCAAAGAGCGCGTTTTCACATTGGGTATCTTATAACTACCCTTCAGAGAATTTGTTCGAAAAATTGTCTCAAATAAAAGTTTTAGCTCTTAATATAAGCAACATAAGTGCAAAATTTAAAGAAAATCGTTAGTGCCTTTCGAGAAAATCGGGAAAAACGAAAATTTGTTCATGTAAAGTCCCCTTAAAAATAATTTCCTAACTTTATCGAATATTTCCCTCAGATACTTATTTACTCTATGCATGACCAACAATACATCTTTCTCACTTCATTCTGAATAGAATAAGAGGCCGTGAAATAGCGCGTATTCAATTGTGGCCAACAATACATCTTTCTCACTTCATTCTGAATAGAATAAGAGGCCGTGAAATAGCGCGTATTCAATTGTGGCATCCAGTGAGAGAATGGGCTAAGCCAAAAATTTTCAAATTTGAGTTATTGTCATCTCTGTGAAGTACATAATATAGCCGTGTAACTGTACACCTAATACATGTATTAAAGATTTGTGTGGGTTCCTTCCTTATGTATTCTTGAGAGACAATTTTCATAAATTAAGGGAATGGCGTTCCTCCAGTCAGTGAGTAGGCTAAGCCAGCTCGGAAGCATTAGTAACGTGATATGCAGGGCGCGGTAACAGTCCAGTCACCAGCAGCCCTATTCTGTAACTTTTCGTTTTGCCAGCCGCTCGACTCGAGATGTTTCCGATCGGGATCTCCCCATTCCGAGTCGATCGAAATGTTGGCTTGTTTGGTATTCTGTAACACCAATCGAGATCATCCACTCGTTTTGCGTATCTCAAAACGAAATCCCGAAGGTAGCCGAGGCATTAGTGACGTACAGGTGACGTTACCCAATGAGAGACAAGGGTTTTAAGTGACCTCATCTCAACTAGGAATATTTGTCGTCTGAAATCGCACCCCCGCCATAATGAAAATAGTTTGACTAACCCTAAAATTCATGAGACTTCATAATATCTCACACAATTTATAAAATGGAGTCGTACTAAAAGAACTTAATATGAATAGGCCGCTTATTTTTTTGACGGGCCTTACAAATAAGTTATAATAAAACCTACGTATCTTAAATGACTACTGCTGTGGTTTTAAAATTTTGCAATGAACAGCTACACTAAATTCTATTCATTGGATTTCATTTCTAATGTAAGGAATGTGGTGAGCTTACTTGGGGGTTGCACTTCAAAGAAAGGCTAGAGGGGCACGGTCAATCATCCCTCATAGACCGTTATGTTCCCATTCTTCCAAATTGTGTTTCACATTTACGCTTTGCAGAGGCAGTCAGGCATTTGTAGTCTACAGAAGCTGTACAATTCCGTGTAATATTGTCACTAATTCAATTTTTATCGAGTATGTGCAAATTTGATAATGGATGAACAGTGAAAGTGCAATGAATACAGTTCTGTAATTATTCTGTGAAACCATGAAAATAGTGATGTGTGTTATTTCAAGCGATATCGTCTCCACAAGAGAGAATCCAGTTATCAGTGGTTTGTAGTCTTCAATATACACTTCTCATTGCCAGGTAATTACGCATGCATTTTCCTAATTATTTTTGCACAAGCTGACTACATAGTACACTATATTATGTCTAATTAAAAGCATTTACTAAATGACTCTTATTGGGTAATATTTGCTAAATTAGTCTTTTATCGTACTACGTGTGTTCTATTTATTACAGTATTTTTATAGTTATGCATTTAATTTAACAAAAACAGTGATTACAGAAATGATTAAAAATATTATATATGTTTGCTTTGAGATTAGTCTAGTTACTTCCTCTGCCCGTACCATAGGTACTATAGGTAGAGGAAGTATTGTTTTCGACCCCAAAATTCGAAGTTGAGTTTTTAGCATATATACACGTTTCAAGGCCCCCTGAATCCAAAAATACTATTTTTGGAAACATGTCTGTGTGTCTGTGTGTGTGTGTGTGTGTCTGTGTGGAAAATATCTGTGAACAAGCTAGCTCCAAAACGGAAAATCGTATGAAAACAAAATTTCGTATTTGGGTCAGGTACCTTCTGAAGATGTGAGGATAAGATTGGCGACTATTTTCTCTTATTTTTAAGGGGACTTTACATCAAGAAATTTTCGTTTTTCGCGATTTTCTCGAAAACGGCTCTAACGATTTTCTTTAAATTTTGCACATAGGTTGCTTATACTAAGAGCTAAAACTTTTATTTGAAATATTTTTTCGAGAAAATTCTCTGAGGGTAGTTACAAGCCACCCACTGTTCACCCACTGTTTGTAGAAAGTTTGTCTTACGTGATGAACAACTGAATTCGCGCTCTTTCACGGCCTCTTATTTTATATAAGAATGTGAAGTGAGAAAGATGTATTGTTGGCCATGCATAGAATAAAGATGTATCTGAGGGAAATATTCGATAAATTTCGGAAATTATATTTTACGGCAGAAAGTTCAATAAACGTCTGCAGTAATTTTTTTTTTTTTTTTAAAGTTTGTTATATAGACTGCGCTTTTAGTCGCATCATTGAAAGAAGAGGTATTTATAGAATAATTAGCGTAAAATTGTGTCTTGCGATTCTGTACAAGGATATGTGAATACTGCTAACTTTTATTTGGGCAGAGGAAGTTATGTGACTTTCACATCAGATTTTTTTTAAACGTAAATTACTGCTAGTATAAATATGACACGCCATAAACAATTGAAATGGTTATTGAACCTTCATATGAAATGTTCGGGCACCCTTGGTCTATATTAATTTTTTCTTTATTTCGGAGTTTAGTTGGCATAGGTTAAGTACATGTACAGTACACTTTAGCAATGAATACAATATCATCTGCTGTTTGTTTTGTTCGTAGTCTGTTTTCTGTACTTAATGTTCATAATTATGGCAAGAACATATTAATATTAAAAAGAACATATTAAGTTATACTGGTAGTGAATTAGGGTTGACGGTGTTATTAACGAATAAATTATCTTACAGTTAAAGAAAATTAGTAGGCTACATACATTTATACTAAGTTACATCTAATATTTCTGGGTATGATTTGTAAAATCGTTCTCTGCTAAAGAAGACAAACATAACCCTACATTTTCACATATATTATTTTAATATGTTTTCATTATTTTATTAAGTTTTAAATATTTTAATTAGTTATGCTTATGGATTAATGATACTAATGTAATAAAACAACGACATAAACTACTTTCTTTCGTTATGTATTTGACTTCGAAATCCCCAACCGAATGCGAGAGACCTTTCGGCAAGGATTCCGATCAGCCGCCATTACTGTCGGGATGATTCCGACCGCTCGGAATCGGAATGGAGTTACAGAATACCAAAACATTGAAAAATCGGTTTCTTTGCAGATTCCGATTCCGAAATCGAGAAGTTACAGAATAGGGCTGCAGGTACTACTTTTACCTGGAGAAAGGTCCGAAGTTAATAGTTTTTTTTATATGTTGTACGTGGGTATTCTGTGGTGTAAAATCCAAGTTTTCCAATTCGAGAACCCTGTGCGAACTTCAGGTCAGCAGAAAACCTCGACATTTTTGGGTTTTTGTAGTTTTTTCCTTATAACTCCTAAACAACGTGTTATAGCCTAAAACATTTCATTACAAAAGTTAAAGAGCATTAATTTTCCTACCATTTGCATTGTTTAAAAGTTTTTTAAAACGAAATACGTACCGAGATATGGTGCTTGACAGTTTTGAAAAAAATTAAAAATACAGAAAAACTGCGAAAAAAACCTTAAGAAGGTGATAAAGGGTTGGCAACTGTGGTCTAAAGTTAATTTCTGTAAGCACTTTGAAATATATAAATAATGATAAGATGAAATAAATCAATTGTTAACATGAATTTTTTTCTCATTAGAAAGCCAAACACAAATCTCAAAATAGCCTATCTCGATTCCGTTATTTTTGGCATAGCCCAACTTTTAAGGTACATTCACTTTCGACTGCAACACACATCACATACACAAAAACACAAACATCAACAAATGTCTGTTTTCAATTTTACAGATTCAAGGACAAATCCATCATTGTGCAGGCGCATTGTTGCCGCCAGTGAATGATGATCATAAATTTCTTCAGGTTTATTTCCTTGGAAATTCTGATGATGAAATCAATCAGCGTTGTGCCATCAATCGTGCGGTAAAGCGAGAGATTATTGCACAACTGCAACAGCTCTTACATGAACACAATGAATTGGTTACATTGTTCAAGACTGCACTAGAAATGATGCCTTCGGATGATCACAAAATAGTGATCAAAGCAGACAAAAGACCAGCAGGCGAACATGAAAGACGCTTCAATGCACCGACATTGAATGAAGTTGCCATTGTGGTTGTTGGTGAGAATTTAGAGTCTCGTGATATTGTGATTCGACGGCTTGATGGTAATAACCTTCAGCGTGTCAGCGAAACCCATCGTTCGTATGATGCATTACAATACCCGCTGATATTTTGCCGAGGAGAGGATGGATATCATTTTTTGATCAAGATGATTAATCCTTTAACCGGTACGCAGCATTGTTGTTAATAGTTTTTAACTGACTTCAAACAAGGAGGAGGTTTTCAATTCGAGTATTTTTTTTTATTGTATGTATGATTTGATTTCAAACAAGAAGGAGGTTTTCAATTAGAGTATATGTTTTTTCAATATTTTTTTCTATGGTTGTTAATCAACATCTCTGCTGTTTGTGAACCGACTAAAGTTCCTTTTTAAATGGAAAGCCTATATCTCACAGGTCGTCCCATTTAAATTTCGAGAAACGATTCTACCTCTATTGGTAGGAAAATGCATTGATTTTTATTTTAAAAAGTTCATTATTCATTTACAGGTCAAGAAACAAACAAAAAGGTCAGCTCGATGAATTTTTATGCCTACCGTTTGATGATTCGTCGAAACGAGGAAAATCACATATTGAAATGCCGCAGACTGTTTCATCAGTTCGTCGTTGATATGTATGTCAAAATCGAGATGGAACGCCTAACATTTATACGTTTAAATCAGCAAAAATTGCGTTCGGAAGAATACATCCATCTGCATGATGCCATGAATATAGATGGAACTGCAAACAATGTCGGCCGACTTACCAATTTGCCAGCGACATATGTTAGAAGTCCGAGGCACATGCACGAATATGCGCAAGATGCAATGACCTACGTGCGCCAATACGGTCGACCGGACTTATTCATCACTTTCACTTGCAACCCAAAATGGATCGAAATCACACAGCTGTTACTATCCGGTCAATCATCCAGCGATCGTCACGACATTACAGCACGAGTATTTAAGCAGAAAATAAATGCGCTCAAGTACTTCATTGTGAAGTATCATGTCTTCGGAGACGTGCGATGTTGGATGTACTCTGTGGAATGGCAGAAAAGAGGACTGCCTCATGCGCATATTTTCCTGTGGATGATCGAGAAAATAAGACCGAATGAAATTGACGCCATCATTTCCGCAGAAATTCCAGATCAGGAAACAGATCCAGAGTTGTATGAAGTTGTGACGACGAATATGATCATGGACCATGTGGGAATCACAACCGGGAATCACCGTGTATGATTGAAAACAAATGCTCCAAACGTTATCCACGTGCTTTGTTGGCTGACACAATCACAGGTAATGACCGTTACCCCCTGTATCGTCGTCGCTCTGCAGAGGATAACGGCAGAACGATAACGTTGAAAGTCAAGAATAAGGACGTTGTAGTCGACAACAGCTGGATTGTTCCGTATTCGCCGCTCCTTTCCAAAACATTCAAAGCGCATTGCAATGTTGAGTACTGCAATTCTATCAAATCCATAAAATATGTTTGCAAGTACGTCACGAAAGGAAGCGATATGGCTGTATTTGGTATTGCATCTCCTGATACCAACGATGAAATTTCGCAACATCAAATAGGAAGATATGTTAGCAGTAATGAAGCGATTTGGAGAATCTTTTCATTCGCCATACACGAACGTCATCCCACTGTGGTCCATTTAGCTATGCACCTGGAGAATGGACAACGAGTTTATTTTACGGCAGCAAACGCAGCGCAGAGAGCTGAACGACCACCAGCGACAACTCTGACAAGTTTCTTCGCAGCGTGCTCAAGTGACCCATTTGCAAGAACACTGCTTTACTCGGAGATGCCGAGATATTTTACATGGAATTCATCATCAAAGAAATTCGAACGTCGGAAACAGGGAAAGCCAGTTCCTGGATACGTGAATATATATTCAAACGATGCATTGGGGCGCATTTACTCAGTTCATCCGAGCAATGATGAATGTTTTTACCTGCGTTTGTTATTGGTTAATGTTCGCGGACCGACTTCGTTTGAATTTCTACGAACTGTCAACGGTGAGTTGTGCGCAACATATCGAGAAGCATGTCAGCGTTTACATTTGCTCGAGGATGACGTCCATTGGGATCACACGCTTGCTGATGCTGTTTTTTCGTCTACTGCGCATCAAATTAGATCACTTTTTGCCATCATAATTTCAACGTGTTTTCCATCTAATCCACTTCATTTATGGAACAAATACAAAGACAATATGGCTGAAGATATTTTGCATAAAGTACGTACAACAAGGAATCCTGAACTTGAATTTAACGCGGAGATCCACAACGAGGCTTTGATTTCTATAGAGGATTTGTGTCTGATAATGTCCGGCAAAATGTTGCACGAATTAGGAATGCCAGCGTCGAATCGCCCCATGCACGATGCATTCAATCGAGAATTTGAACGAGAACGGCAATACGATCGAGATGCTTTGAGTCAATCAGTACGAACAAAGGTCCCACTTTTGAATCAGCAGCAGAAAACCGCGTATGATACATTGATGATAGCAGTCAATGACGGCAACGGAGGAATATTTTTCCTCGATGCACCTGGCGGGACTGGCAAAACGTTCCTTATTTCATTGATTTTAGCTTCAATTCGCGCACAAGGTCAAATAGCGCTGGCCGTAGCATCATCAGGAATCGCTGCCACATTGTTAGAAGGAGGACAAACCGCCCAATCAGCGCTCAAACTGCCACTGAATTTGCAAACGATTGATGAACCGACGTGCAATATTGCGAGAAAATCAGCAATGGCGAAAGTACTACAGAATTGCAAAATAATCATTTGGGATGAGTATACGATGGCACACAAACGAGCATTGGAGGCACTCGATCGAACGTTAAAAGATTTACGCAATAATCAGGACCACTTTGGAGGTACGATGATTCTGCTGGCCGGCGATTTTCGGCAGACGCTGCCAGTCATTCCAAGATCAACAACTGCTGATGAAATAAACGCTTGCTTAAAGTCATCAAATTTGTGGAGATACGTGAAAACTCTAAAGCTAACAACGAATATGCGAGTCGCGTTGCAAAATGATGTATCGGCAGAAGTGTTTTCTACACAATTATTAGACATTGGCAATGGAAAAATTCCGGTTGACGCTTCCACTGGCCTCATTTCGTTTCCACTTAATTTTTGTCAATTCACAACGTCGGAAGAAGAATTGATCACCAAAGTATTCCCGAATGTTGGTGCAAATTACAAAAACTATATTTGGTTGAGCGAACGAGCTATTTTGGCGGCGAAGAATAAGGACGTAGACGAATTGAACATAAAAATTCAAAGTCAAATCGCTGGACAATTGCATTCATTTAAGTCAATCGATTTAATTACTGAGCCAGATGAAGTCGTCAGTTATCCATTTGAATTTCTGAATTCATTGGATTTGCCAGGAATGCCGCCGCACAATTTGCAGCTCAAGGTCGGCTCGGTGATAATCATGTTACGCAATCTGAACCAGCCGAAACTTGTGTAATGGAACAAGACTCGCTGTTAAGAAGCTGATGAGCAACGTGATTGAAGCAACGATCATCATGGGAAAGTTCAAAGGCGAGGATATTCTGATTCCAAGAATACCACTGATTCCAACCGATTTGCCGTTTCGATTTAAGCGGATCCAGTTTCCTGTTCGCCTTGCATTTGCAATGCCAATTAATAAATCCCAAGGCCAATCGTTGGAAGTGTGTGGAATAAACCTTGAATTGCCATGCTTTTCCCATGGGCAGTTGTACGTGGCGTGCTCAAGAGTAGGTAAACCATCGGCGCTATTCGTTTTCTCTCCAAACGGAAAGACAAAAAATATCGTTTATCACCAAGTGTTGCGATGAACGCATTACTTTTTCTAAATGTTTGTAATATTCCAATATGGATTCCCTGCAACCTGGTCTCAACATTACATCCTAATTAAAATAATCTATCTTCTATCTGTATCTATTTTTGTATAAACTGACAGGACAATGACTGTCGGGTCAGCTAGTTAAAAATAAAAATAACGCCGGAATATCGTGCTTCACAGTGCCTAGAAACCGAAAAATATGTTCTCGGAACGATGCCTGCCTATCTATGCAGGCCCGTTGCGGATAGACGGTCCATCGTAGCCTGTTTATTTCTATTTTTATGTTCAGTATATCTTACTGTGAGTAGTAAATTGGTTATTTTAGTTTCCTCTAAAAATGACTAAAGGGGTAGTTTACTCGTGTCCGATTTTTCTGAGATATCTGCATTACAGTAGGCGATGCATGAAAACCCAGCACAGTAGGTTGCAGGCAATCAAATTGAACATTTTTGTTATGGCATTTCTTTATAATTTAGTAGATGCCGAAACAGAAACGAAATGATGTCAGTGCACAGTTTCGGAACATATCGAAGTAAGAATATGAATAAGTTTTTGTTTTCCTTAGTAACGAATAACCTACGATTACTTTGTTTTGAAATGCAATATACCCATATCGTTAACGCACACACTAAAACCAAAATTACTGAAATTACTAAGAGGGATGAGTCATTTGGTGTAGAATCTCTCTTATTGAAGTAGGAAATCTAAACGGATAGTCGAACCAATTTATTCATTCAGTTGAAAGTATGATGCTGTCAGGAGAATCTTACGAATAATTCGGTAAAATCCTTAAATCAAGTTAAAGCTATCTCTGCATTAATTTCTTAATAGTGTGTGTCGATTTCGTCAACCTAAAAACGTGTTTTGCACACTTTAATTTAAATTACTGACATTTTGCTTAATAAATATCATAGCAAACTTTAGCAAGATTTTATAGATTACTTTATATATGTATAAGTTATAAAGGATTTAATTGCATAGTGTGAAAATTCTGCATTATATAATCGAAATTATTAATTTCCGGCATATTAAGTATAACGGAGCAGGAACAAGGGTAGAAACTAGACCACATACATTTAGGTACGCATAATTTGTAAATTCTAAAGAAAATTATACAAATTTTTGATAGAAGACAGTGTCTTGGGAAAAGATAATCGTAGAATTATAATAATTACTGTTCAATGAGAAATCGGGGCTAATGTGATTCTAAATAAATTGAGTGTACAACCGTGCCTAAGAGATAAATAACGAAGGACTTGAATAAGGACTCCAGGAATTATTGTCCGTGTAAAATCTAATGCCTACCGCCTGACTGTACCAACTTGGCATTAATAATTCACTATGGAATATCAATATTATTTTTCAAATTCTTATAAATCTTAAATATATTTATGTTTGCCTTTCGTCCACCGCTCCAGATCGGCGTTATTCATAAAGTTCGGAGTAACCTAAAGTTACCAGATTGATCGCCGTTGTGCTGATATTCTTTAGGTCAGAGCTGCTTCTCGTTTTATCTCCAATCATTAATAGCATTCGCTGAGTTTTATTATTATTATTATTATTATTATTATTATTATTATTATTATTATTATTATTATTTGTTCCTTCACGTAAAATAGAATGATAGCTTGTTTTGTATAACCTGTTTAAAATGCATTTCTATGTGTATTGTTCTCCTTGTAATCAGTAATACTTTTCTTCACATTTATTTATAAGATACTAATAAATCACGTTAATACTTCATTAGCCTATTTATTGTTTTCATTAGTATTCCGTTGTCGAGCTTCTGTTCATGTTGCTAACCTCATTTGGAGAAGCCCTCATTTAGCTTCTTCAGTAAAGCTTGAATGGCCCCTGACGAAGGAGATACGATGTCTGTTTCTTGTTTGCTTTTCCTCGTTTTCTTAGAGTCGGAATCTCTCACCTTAACAAGTTCGTCAAAAGTATTTTGGACTCTTACAATGACCAAGGGAAGGAGAGAAAAGGCTATCTTGCCACGTTGCAAATTTAGTTTCCTATGCTTTAGTACTCCCTTTTAAATTAGAGAGAATATTTTCTTTGCAAGTAAACTTGTTTAAAACCAAGAAAATGTTTTTTTAAATGTTCTTCAAGAACATTCCACCTCTATAATACTCTACTGTGAAAGTTCTCATTACTTCTGCTGCATTTCCTGTTTCTTCGGCTCAGGATGAGCAGTAATTTGGAACTGTTAGGGTCAAGTATCTGGTACATTTCCAGATTAATTATAAGTTATGTAAAAAAAAAGTCATTTGTGATAGTTAAATTGGCTGTATTTTTGTCTTTAAGGATAATAGTGGAATGTAGGAATTATTAATGAAAACACAGAATTATGTTTCGGTTGGACATTATTCTCGTAATATTGGAAGTTATGATAATTAGGTAAAATGTTCTAAGCTTTTGTTGTTTTTCACCATTTATATGTAGACCATCATTGATGCGCTCATATCCCTTCCACCGGAAGATCGCGGGTTTGATCCCCGATGAGGTCTTTGGGAATTTTCAATTGGCTTGATCCTTCTGGTGGCACTATGGCCCTAGGCCAGGAGTAATCCTGGGGAAGAAGGTGGCCAGTTTATAAGGCTGCATCATGCCACTAAATGTATTGCGGTAGTCGGAAGCATGAAAACACACATATCCAGTCCACGATCTTTTCAAGTTCGATAAGAGATGAGCATTATTCCCCAAAGCTTCCTTCAGTTCCTTATGGTATTCTCTGGCATTTCTTCCTCAGATAGTGACTTTTTATGACTTATGTTCACATTTTGTCATATACATTCGAAGCAGCGGATGACCCACAACTAAATTACCATCGCCTCTATTCGTATAACCATACGTCACAATGCTACCAAATGACGTGTCCATATATTAGAGATGACACACACTCCCATGACATACGAAATCCGATGGTACCATCGCCTTACTTACTATTCGCAGATATCTGGATTCTTGTGTCAAATAACCATTGCCGGACATTTAATTGTAGTTTACTTTTACTCTCTGGGTCAATATACCACACACACCAGAATAAATCTCTTGCTTAACCATCCGTTCTAAAACATGAAATATTTTCAATAAGCTTCTTGCAGGGAACCGTAAGTTCAGGTTGTTCTTAATGCCATGAAATAAACTTTCTTTCGACAATGTATTGAATAACTGCAAATAATTGGATTATTAATTATCAAGTTATCTGGATAACTGTTATCCTGTTAATTGGATGAAATATAATGGTTATTTGAGCAATTATTTTCTGAGATAACCAGTTCTTTTATCTGGATAATACCAATTCTAGCATTTAGTGAAAGTAGACTGTGATATTGATTTTCATTCATGACGTGTGTACTGCACAGGTTATACGGCACACCATTTAAATTTCGACCACCGCCGATGATGGATATGGAGATGGCCTTACCTATTCTATTTCACTTGTTTCACATTGTTCCTTTTGTTGAAGTGTGTATGATTTTTTAAATTATGTAAAATTGTTAATATTCTCACAATATATTGAATTTCTAAACGATAAAATATTTCGAGATAGGCCCATTAATATTGAATTTAATAATAGTGATCCTGTTACTTTGTCATTCTGTAGCAGCCTAGAAATGCCTATGCTTATGCATGTGCAATGTTACATTTCAATTTTTCGTAAGTTGTTACAAACTCCCTGTTGCCTACTAATGCGTATCCTGTAATAGTATATGTGCAGAGTTAATGCCTTAGGGATCTTAGTAATAATAGAACTGTTTCCGAACGTCAAGCGAAACATCTAGGACCATGGACTCAGGATAGCCATTAATTGACTATAAATAGTCTCATGTCCCTTCGTAATAATTTCGCACGGTATTTGACATTGTCTCTCCCGAGATAACGATATCCCTTGATGTTTCCTCAGGCTCCGACATGTGTCTGTTACTTCTAGTAATGGTCTATACCGCTGAGAATACACTCGTCTAATGTTATAGAATACCTTGTTACATGACAATAATGGATAATACGCTTAACATCTTTAGTCATAAAATAAGATTTAATATTTTCATTTTTTATGCTCTAAAAGTCAAAATATTTTTACTGGTAATTTAAATATATTCTTAGGCTAATAGGTGACAGAAGTTTGGTTGATTTAGCTAATTTTTTTTTATCAGTAAGTATTTAAATTGAATTATGTACAAGAATTAGCATAATTATTAGCTTTATAAGCGTGTTCAATCTCAGATTAGGTCGTTGCGATTTTTCAATTAGCCTAATCTTTCTGGTGGCACTATGGACCTGGATCGACTCAGCGTATTACGGAAATGAGTACCAGTAGCAATCTTGGGGGTAAAGGCGGCCGTTACGTAAGGCTGACAATCTTACCACCTTCATGCGCCGTTTATCTAAAAATCAGGGAGCCTCACCCTCCCGGAACCCTAAGAACCTTCACAGCCTGTGTAGGGATCACTTTAAGTTTTATTAGCTTTATAAATAGTGTTCACTTAAAACCTTCACTTGCCATAGGATTAAAATTATTTATATTATTTCTACAGGCTATTGTTATAATCAAAGTTATATTAATATCAAGGAAATCTGATTTCATATATTGGTTTTCTTTTATTCTTCCTAGTATTCATTTACTCGTCGGATATGTGTTTTTCTTACCATATGAGATAAAACTGTAAACTGAAATTTCAAATAGCCGAGATGTGGGATCACATTAAGGCTAGGTGGAACAATTAGTTAACTCTAGTGATAAGGGAACAACTACAAAATAATTTTTTTCCAAGAGTAGAAACCCGACTTCATAGTAAAATCGAACCGGAAGTTGTATTGACCCAATTCTTGTCCGGTTATGGAATATTTGGTTCTTATTTTGAAAGGTTTAAAATAATAAGGGAAATTGAGTATTTATGTAGCCTATTTGTAAAGAAAGGGACCGTAGATCATCTACTTTTTGACTGCTCACTCGTTCAAAGGAAAAGATTTTTCTTAATAGGGCACTTAAAACATTGTGCTGTAACATATGATAAACCACTCTTCAAAAATTTTAGCAAGGATTGTTGTATTAGAGAATTCCATACTTTCATTTTACCCTCTAAATGAGATTTCAATAACTCTATTTAAACTTTAGCAAAACAGGCTACTCTAGTTTTTATACATTGTATTTTACATCAGACTACAGCCCTTATGTACGAGGGTGAAGTTGGGCTAAAAGAAGCTGAACATTAAATAAATAACTAAATAAATAAATACCTGCAGATGTGTGTTAAAAGTGAAGTGAAGGGTAAGAGGAAAAACGTGTGATTAATTCAAGGTTCATGTTGTGCTGTGAACTTTTCCGTTGAGTGGATTTCGTGAAGGGTATTTCAGCCAATTTTACTTTTGCCATCCGAAAATAAAATTCAGATAACAAAAAGTCGGTGTTGGAATACTTTTCACTGTTTTTGTCCTACTCTCTATCAGAGAAAGATTGATGGTGGAATTACACCGCCATGAATGTAGTTTTATATGATAAGCATATGAAGCATATGCATAAGCATACGAAGTCAAAATATGAGTTTTCGCTAGAGAAATAATACGCAAAGATAAGCATGATGAATATTTTCATTTCTGTTCGTACTTAAAGCATGTATCAAAATATCATGGTCGGGGGAGCGTACATTTTATTGTTAAGATAATATTTAGAGAGGTGAATTTTAAAATAAATTATCGAATGAGATATTTTAAAATTTAGAGATATCTTCCCCTTAAGCCCATTCAGCTGTGCATCGAGCTCGGTGTCTCTCCTTGATACTGTAAATGGAAATGGCATTGTGAGGAGGATAATTGGAAAGGGTCAAGGGAATACGAAATGGAAATTTATTCTATTACTGTCAGTTTTGCATATGAACTGTACGCTCGGTTTTTTACGATTCTAAATACTGTTCTTGATGGTTGGCACTAAAAACTCACATATCAAAGAGTTGCAGTTAGATGAGCAAGTTGTGTAATGACTTCATTGTTTAAGCAGAGGGTTTGCAATTTGCCAGTATAATTTCCTTACCTCCTCGGATATAACAGTTGAGATTCTCGAGTGGGGCCGAAAGGAGAGAAAAGTAGGTAAAAAGAAAAAGAAAAAGTGTTTTTGTTTTATTATGTTATATATTTATTATATAGCCTAGTATATATTACACTTTGAATTAAAGCTTACAGACAATTTCATCATCCTTAACAAGGCTCTTTAATCTACCATGCCCACGTGGGCTTACACTCTGTTAAATGTTTAATTAAGCTTTCTCCACATACATTTTCCCTACATTATTAAATATTCAAAATACACCTTGCAGCTAAGTTTTAAATATTTAGAGTTAAAATGGCCAGTAATAGGAAAGTAAAACGGACCCTATACAAGCCGTGAAGGTCCTTAGGATTACAGGAGGTTGAGGCTTCAACATTTTTAGAGATTCGACACGTGAAGGTGGTAGGGTTGACAGCCTTACGCACCGGCCGCATTTTCCCCAGGATATGTTTCTCCAGTCGTTCCCAGGGCCATAGTGCCACCAGAAGGATTAGGCCAGGTGAAAAATCCCAACGACCTCATCGGATTTCGAACCCACGACCTTCCGGTTTATAGCGAAGTGCCTCAACTGCGCCACGTTGGAGAATTTCATACATGCATTTTATTAAGTTCGACATTGAGGTCATTCAAGCCTGACCCTAGTTATATAGCTTATACGTCTATTCTAAAATCCAGGGTATTTTTTCTTCAATATTACATTGCCCTATACGAGGAGAAATCCTTGAAAACCACTCAGATTGGCCCGAACTCCCGAATGCTAGTCCCTGCTCGGTTTCCCAGATGCAAACCATTAACACTCTCTGGTGTGGCGATTTCCTCTTAGGCCTAGTTTTAAAAGTTTCGCAGTTAACTTGTCATTTCATTTAATTGAATAAAAAATCCATCAAGTAAACTGATAAAACAAAGTGCAAGGTGGAGTTAATAGGCCATATTTCAGAAACTATTGAGTTTTTGATCACGGTTTCTTGAGGACGTTTGATTAGCATATGTAAAAGAAAAAATGAGATAGCTAGAATACTAGTAGAACGAATTTACAACAAATTCCTCACTTCAAAAAATTCCTTCATTTTTGCTAAAAAATAAAAATAAAACGTCTGGAGGCGTACAAATACTCAGTCAAAACCTTCCACGGTTTTCTTTTGTTTTGTTTGTTTTGGAATTTTCCCAAGTTATAGGCTAAAAGCTATAAGTTTGCCAAATTTAAAGTTTCTAGCGCATGTGGAAGTGAGTAAACATCAGTGTTAATGATTGGAAGATCTAGACTGTCGTAGAATTGAATGACGTAACGGCTATCCAGTCCAGTCAGTCACCCACTGTTTGTAGAAACTTAGCCTTACCTGGTGAACATTAAATCTTTGCCTCAGGTTGAAACAACTGAACACGCGCTCTTTGCAATACGGCCTCTTATTCTATATCAGATTGTGAAGTGAACAAAGTGTATTTGCCCGTCCTTAGGGTCAAAACAGTTACACGTTACTTTGATAAGATTTTATTTAGGT
Organism: Ectobius pallidus; assembly: GCA_964059195.1. Taxonomy (NCBI): domain Eukaryota; kingdom Metazoa; phylum Arthropoda; class Insecta; order Blattodea; family Ectobiidae; genus Ectobius; species Ectobius pallidus. The sequence goes on from CAXKWD010000002.1 coordinate 129,393,723, forward strand.
TATGTATCCTTCGGGGATGCGTTACCGATGTGGTAACGACTTTCTCTTCTTTTTATAACCAATTTTCGTGAAAAGAATGCCATACATAGCTAATAGGCATATATTATACTAAGATGCAAACTTTTATTTGGGCAGAGCAAGTTATGTGAGTTTCACATCCGATTTTTTTTTTACTTGTTCTTCTTTTGGTAATAATGCATTATAATGTACTGCTAATTAAATGTACTACGAGTCTGCTGAAATTACAACTTTGTTTGCATAGTTGTACGAAGTTGCAACCCTCTTCCGCTATTCAGCTGGCTTCATGTTAAATAAGACCTAAGCCTTCATTTGTTTACAATTCAGTTTCCTTCTAGAAGGTGTAATATTTGAAACAGTCTTAATAATTCATAAGCTGAGTTGGTGGAAGTAATTTGTTCAAACTCATCATTACGCTTTCGTTTCACTTAGAGAAACGGCGGTAGTTTACAATTAATTTTCTCGCCTTTCCGTTTTATTGTTTTATAGCTGACATCAGAAGTAATATGTTTCACTTGGAAGTAGAGGAGGGAAGAATAGAACTTGTTCGGCCGTTGTCCAGGATGCGCAACACGTAGCAAGTTTATTGGAGGCAGAAACTGGATAAATGCATTTTTCTGACGTCAACAACCCATGACACGTTTCCACTGTATTCTCTGAGTTACGGACGGAAACTCGTTTGTTATAGAACCGTCAGCGGTCATCTCTGTCATTTATCTGAAAGTATATTTCAGTGTTTTCTGTGAAAATATAATTGCATGGTATCGTTATTTATTTTTTCGACGTTTTTCTGTTCCAACAATTGTGCATTTTAACTATTGATTTTTCCATTTTCCATTTTCCATCAGCGAACATTACAGGTATCGCAATTGATTTAGACGAATGAAAAATTGTAATGGAAGCATGAGAGCGAGTTACGTACTCACAGACAGCTGCAGTTGAGCTGAGTTGAGTCAGAAGTCACCGATAAAGCGATGGCGATGTTTGTTTTGGTACACTGCTGTCAGCTATCTAAATGTTTACGTGCACCACGAGGAAGCAGTACAGTCACTATAATATAACACATAATTTTAATTGAAATAAATAAGTTAAGTACGGTATTGCTTACGTCTAATCTTCTTCCATTTCTTCAACACGAGACATGACATCGTCTTCCGTTGGTTCAACCTGATATTCCACATATTCATCATCATCATCATTATCATCATCATCATCATCATCATCATCACTGCTTTCCATACCATTGTCTTCTATTATAATCCTTTCAATTCTTTCCTCCACGATGCAGTCTTTCTCCCAATATTCCTGTTCAATTTCTTCAACGCGCCTACATACATTTTCCCATTCTGCTTGGCCGAGTTCTTGAAATCTTTGCCTACACAATGCTTCTACGTCATTTGTTTTAAATGTTGTATTCCTGCTTGCAACCCATTGTTTAACATCTCCCCAATAACCTCCCGAGTTTCACTGTGTAATGTTTTCCCTTTTAACTACGAAATTATTGGAGGCTTAATGAGAATAATAACAAAACTATAATAAAATCAGGTAAACTGATGTAAAAAAGTGCCAGTATGTTTTTGTTTAATCAGTTATGATTGCAATTATGATAAGCAGAATATGTTTTTTTTTTTTTTAAATTGATTTCCAAGTTAAGCTCCAGATTTATTCATTAAGTAGGGCTTACGGAAGAAGAAAGGTCTACCATCTCGGCCACCTGGGTCATTTTAACGGTCTAGTTGGATAAGCGCATGCAAAACAATAGTGTTTTTTGTCATAGCTACCTGTATTTTAATTTCCAAGGCCTTATAAGATCACAGTAAAACAATAGGCTATGTTGTCAAGATAACTGATTTTCATTTTTTTTTATAAATTCTTTCGAATACGTATATTGCCATAAAATAGGCACTAAATTGAGCATTACTCCGAAACAGATCAACCGATTTTATCCATTATGAATAGACGTCTTCCCACGGACATTGTAAATGTGTAGGCTATACCGAGTTTCATAAAAATCCGGTAAAGCGTATTTGAGTTACCGCGTCTTTAAAATATACACTAAATTGGGTTTTACTCCGGTACCGGTCAACAGATTAGGTTCAAATTCAATAGGGCACTTCTCATGGACGTCATAAATGGGTATACCAAGTTTCATGGAAATCCGTTACAGCGTATTTGAGTGATGGCGCCTTTCTATAATCTATTAAAATAGGCACTAAATTTGGCATTACTCCGGTACCGGTGAACCGATTTGGTTCAATATCAATAGGGTTCTTCCCATCGACATTATGAATGTTTATACCAAGTTTCATGAAAATCCGAAAAAGCGTACTTGAGTTATGGTGCGTACAGACGCACGGACAGACGGACGGACAGACAGACGGACAGACATTTTTTCGTCCCCCACACAATCTCATAAAGTACCATACTGGCACTTAATAATAGCACGTAAATATTAACGTTCATGTAAATAACGTATGCTGTAAATATTGACTTTATAAAACTGTATACACTAACACATAACGAACAGTGAAAGAAACATAACTTCAAAAAGAATTTACAAATAATTTTTTTGTACAACGGACTGTACTGTGCCCTGTGAATAGCAGGAAGGAATTAGCGTCACGTGCGTGCGTGGGCAGAGGGGATTCACAGGTCTTCAGGACTCAGAAGGCTCGCTCACTAGATTCTCACTAGGGCTCGGACAAGTAACCGAAGTATTTGTCTATCCGGATATCCGAATACCTATAGCGTACAAATACCGTGCAAATAAATCCGAATAATCGGTTATCCGAATATGGGTTTTCGGATAATCGTGTATTCGTTTCTTGTCCAATATTCTTGTAACCTATATTTAAATCCTCGGATAGTTTTAACCGAATATTGCTCACTGAGATGGTGGTAAAAGATTTCCAAACACAACTTAATTACAACAAACATTGGACACAACTCCCTACACAGTTTCCAACCCCTACAGAGAAGTCATCTTTACATATCTATATGTTTACACCAAAATTACCTAAATATGTTGTAGAACTACCCCTATCAAGTAGGAGAGAATCTAGAGTACGGTAAATTCTTACAAACCACCCCCTTCGCGTTTTCATCCCCTATTATTAACATGAGCAGTATACAAAATACATGAATTGACCTTTTTCCTTACCAATTTTTGCACAGCAACCCTCTTCAACCAGAAGAAGTAAAACTAGCCTACATGAGAATTCTGACTAATTACCCCTTCCTTAACACCCACCCCTGTAAGTAATGTTTTCGCTATTAAAATATAAATACTGGTATTTTTACAGGGTAATTATACGCAGCGCCAGAAGAACTAGGAGAAATTGTAGCCAACAATTATATTCGAACAAACCATCCCTTATATATTTTAAACCCCCTTTTATGATATTTCTTTACAATTGTACATTCTTTGGCAATATTATCAAATTTTACACAAAAAGACTGTGGAACGTGGAGAAAATTATAGGCAACGGTAAGATTCTAATATCCAACCCCTTACACAATTTCAACCCCCTTCAGGATAATTGCACATTCTTTGGCGATTTCTTATAACTTTTACACACAGAAACTCTGGAACATGGAGAAAATTATAAGCAACAAAAAAATTCGAACATACAACCCCTTACGCAATTTCAACCCATATTAGGGTGATTTCTATGCAATTGCACACTCTTTAGCGATTATTATCAAATTGTACACACAGAGACTGTGGAACGTGGAAAAAATTGTAGGCAACAATAAGATTGGAATATACAACCCCTTACGCAATTTCAACCCCTATTAGGTGTTTTCTATGCAATTGCTCATTCTTCGGCGATTTCTTATAAAATCTTACACTGTGGAACATGGAGAAAATGATAGGCAATAAAGAAATTCGAATGCACAACTCCTTAAGCACTTTCAACCCCTATTATGTGATCTCAATGCAATTCTATGTTTGTGACAAGTTCTTAAAGAAATTTTACACATTGCGCCTGTAGAACTGGGAGAAAATTGTATGCAACAGTAAGATGCTAATATTCAAACCCTTATGGAATTTCAACCCCCATTAGGATAATTTCTACATAATTGGACATTCTTTGGCTATTATTATAAAATTTTACACACAGGGACTGTGGAACGTGGAGAAAATATAATATGCGAATATACAACCCCTTACGCATTTATACCCCTATTATGTAATATCTATGCAATCTCTATGGAATTCTATGCTTTTGATCTGTTTTTTATATGAAACTGTAGAAAGGGTTGTTTGTAGAACTGGGAGAAAATTGTAGCCAACAATACCATTCGAAAAAAACACACCTTATTTATTTTCAACCCCTACTATATTATTTCTTTACAATTGTACATTCTTTGGCGATTATTATCAAATTTTACATACAGAGACCGTGGAACGTGGATAAAATTATAGACGACATAATATTCCAATATACAATCCTTACGCAATTTCAACCCTTATTATGGTGATTTCTACAAATGTACATTCTTTGGTGATTATCAAATTTTACACACAGAGACTGTGGACAGTAGAGAAAATTGTAGCCAACAATAATATTCGAATAACCATCCTTGAAGTATTTTCAACCCTTAATATAAAAATTATTTTTTTACAATTCTACATTTTCTGACCGAATTTTATCAAATTTTACACATAAATCCTTTAAACCAAGGAGAAGACTCTAAGCAACAACGATTTTCCAACAAACCACCCTTTAACTGTTTTTAGCCCCTGTTGTATGATCTGTTCACCAATCTATTCTCTGAGTAATTTTACACTCAGAGCCTACAGAACTACGAGGAATTTTTAAGGTGCATTAACACTTGAATAACCAACCCTTACTTGTTTTTACCTTATATTAACAGTGTGTGAGAATGTTCTGTCAAACAATGTTGATGATTCAAAATAACATAAACGATTTAATAGTTCCCGTGTTATTTATTTTTTTATCCTCGAAGTATTCAGTCACTTGATCACAACGAATGATATCTGAATAATGTGTTAATGGAATATCGCTATTCCGAACAATCACCGTTGGGTATTCGCATATTCGGTGATGTGATCATCGGAAAAGTATCAGTTCTTCTAACCTTACGAGACTATTACGTGAATGGTCTTGAATCCTGTGCCTCTGACGTCGCGACGTACATAGGCCTAACGTACATTCCTTCATGTTCCCAGATCCCATCGTCACAGCACTAGTGTTTTAACTCACATTTTTCCGCTGTAAATGTCTTCAGTGTACAATAGTCTACCGAGAATGACAGCCGCATTTAAGGGTGGCTCCTACTTAAATTAGTTTTGTCCAACAATTTTATTTATCTTGGTTCTCGAGGGTCTCTGCTTGATATCTGGTAAACATTACACAAATAACGTAAATCTAGGTATATACAATAAAAACGGGTTGAAACATTTAAGGGGTGGTTTTATTAAAATTAATTTAGCCTAAAATTTTCTCCTGGTACTGTATGTAAATTTTCATTTAAAAATGGTCACAGGGGATAGATTTAAATGAAGCACATACAATAGGGGTTGAAACACATAAGGGGTAGTTTGTCCCAAAATTAGTTTTCCCTAAAAAAATTTTCGTCGTTCTATAGGGTCAGTGTATAAAGTCTGGTAAGAATTGGTCAAAAAAGTGAACATTTAATTTAATAGGGGTTGAAACATTTAAGGGGTGGTTTCTTCCCAAGTTAATTTTGCTCAAAAATCTCTCCTGAACCTATTGAGGTTCTGTGTATTACGTCTGATAAATAAATAACTCAAAGAACGAAGATTTAAATAAATACATAACTTAACGGGGTAACAAACATTTAAGGGTGGATTATACGAAAGTTAGTTTTGTATAAAAAAATTATTTTGGTTCTGGAGGGTATTTGTGTAATATCTAATAAAAGTTACTCAAAGAATGAAGGTTTAAATATTGATATACATAGGGGTTGAGTCACTTCAGGGATAGTTTCTACCAAAATTAGTTTTGTTTGAAAAATCTCTTGGTTGTAAAAGGTCTGTGAATAATAAGTTATACAAATTACTCAAGGAGTACAGATCTAAATATTGATTAAAAAAATTGGGGTTGAAACATGCAAAGGGTGGTTTATAATACATTTAAATCGGCCTATAATTTTCTCCTGGTTCTATAGGGTATTGTGTAGACTAAAGTTTGATAAAAATTTGTCAAAGATTGTAGCTCTAAAATAGATCATAAATAGGGGTTGAAACAATTTATGGGCGGTTTCTACTAAAATTAGTTTCGCCTAAAGCTTCCTCCTGGTTCTGTAGGTTCTGTGTGTGAATTTTGATAAAAATGGTCAAAGCTCTGTAAATTTATTTAAACGTCATATAATAGGGGTTAATCATAAGGGGTTGTTTATTCCAAAATAGTATTGCCTAAAATGTTATCCTGGTTCTTTATGGCCTAAGATTAAATTCTGGTAAAAGATGATAAATAAATGTAGGTTTAAATAAAGATCATATAATAAGGGTTGAAACATTTAAGGGATGGTTTGTTCCAAAATGAATTTGGCTTGAAATATTCTCTTGATTCTATAGGGTCTGTCTGTAAAGTTTGGTAATAATCGTTCAAAGATTGTAGATTTATAATGACATTAACTAATGGGGGTTGGAAATTTAATAAGGGGTGGTTTTGTAGAATATTGCAGAATAGTGACTAGTTCTGCAGGGTTTATGTGTAAATTGTATAGAGATTGTTCGGGGAATTTAGATTTGTATACGAAAATATTACTCACGGGATGTTGAAAATAAGGGAAGGGGTGGTTGACTTGAATTTTAATATTGCCCATCGTTTTTACCTTGTTGAAGGGGGTAGGTGTTTAAAATTTCATGCAAATCAGTGAAAGCATGTAAATTTGTATAGGCCTATAAACACATACTTTTTTATTTTTATTAAATGATGCAATAAATTAGAAGAAGAGGAAGAAGAAGAATGTAATTATTACAGTAATTGAACACAGATGCTTGGGGGGGGGGGGGTAAAATTAAGGACTGCATATTGTATGTAGCCTACGGCGCGACATCAAGAATGCAGTGAACAAGATATTGCACAAACAGCCTCTGTCATGATTCATGGTAGTAGGTATTTGTAGTTCTCTACAAGTAACCGGATATCCGAATACGCAAATACCTACTACCGCAAATACCTAGTAACGGCGGTTATCCGAATACCAATATTCGGTTAACCGGTTATCCGAATTTTATTTGCCATGACCAGGTAACCGGATACTATCCGGTTACACAAATACACAAATAGTCCGAGCACTAATTCTCACTCAAGGTTATTCGTCTAAAATCATTGCGGGACCTGTACCCTATAAGGCAGTGGATTGAGAGAAAAAGTGGCGGTGATATTGAGTATTTATAATTCTATCTGATAGGCTTATACACAGTCCGTTACGTATATTTTGAATTACATCTTCATTAAGACTAACTAACTCTGACTCCGTAGCGCTTACATCCCAGAAGGGACAAGGCCTACCACCCGACCGCTGCGTCATCTTCATTAAGACTACTTAATAATTAATTGCTCGTCAATATTGTCTTTTTTACGTATTATTGTCTTCATCTACTGTTTTTTAATGTTATTCTGAATCGTAAATATTGTGTAACAGAAGTCTTTCCGTCTATGTAAAGTTCCGTTTTACGGGCTGAGTTCGTTAAGGGTAAAGGAAAAGGTGCTAGCACATTATAGCGATTATTGAGAATATCTCCAGATGTCACTGTAGTTCTCTTTCCTTTCGTACAAATAAATAATTATCCGTTTCCTTCATTTTAACCACTACAAATAATATTATTCCTTCTACTTCTATTATTGTGTACCTATTAATAATTTACAATTCAAAATAACATAAGTAACTATTTTGGCAATTAAAATTTGGGCCATAAACTAGATACCGGCAGTGTATTTTTTTTTTCCAAAACACAAACGTAAGCCAGCACTATATTTAGTTTCGTTCAAATATTGCTTACGACCTTTATTTCTCCCCATTCATTCAAACATTGCAATTCTTTATCATAGCGAAGGGTTTTTCATTATTATTTTTTTTTCTTTTCCATAACTTCAAGAGAGATATAAATTTCTTTACGAATGTAGTGTGTCCAACAGTCCTTCTTTTAAAGGACTGTCCTTTAAAATGGTGACTATTAAAAATGCCCTTTAATTGTCCTTTTTTTTAGAGCTGTCCTTTTTTACCGTATTCAATTTATATACATATAGCCTATCAAGAGGCCAGTAAAAAAACAAGCTTTTTCTTTTTTTAACATGTCTAAACACAGATTTAAGCTGAAAACATGTCGAGTTTTGTATTCTTATGTTATTGTATAATGTGCACAATGAATTATAAATGTAGAAAATAAACTTATAAAAGAAAAAGTAAAGAATTAAAACTGGGGGAGGAATGGAATGGTGATGACGGGTGAAGATAATAAGTTAAAGAACTTAAATTTAAGCTGAACTTTTCCTCCAAAGAACTCTGCAGGTTTTCAGATTGTTCACTCTTATTCAAGGTCCGTTTTCAGTTGCTACAGATGAAAGCAGTGATAAAAACAAACTCCAAACTGTATCATATTGTTATTAACGGTATATTGTATTCAGCTTCGCCCCCCCCCACACCCCCCTTTTCACTCAGTTGTCTGTCCTTTATTTTAAAACTTTTCTGTTGGACACACTGCGAAAGGATCATGACATAGTACTTTCAGCAAATGTTTCTGCTGTCTTCACACCTATATCTGTGCTTCACACTTGTTTTGTTTCAAAGAAATTGTTGCCAACCAGACGCGTCTGAATTCCGCTACATACGAAATTAGTAAAAGTTTGTTATTTTCATTACTATTCTAAGCATAAGCGAACTAAAATTATTTTCCTTTTAAAATTGACTATTCAAAATAACATAAAGCGTCATACTTGTTCGACCGTTATATGAAATTAACAGGCTCACACAAATAAAACTAGCGCGTTTTGTTAATTTCATGCTTGCCTGTTAAGTTCTATCTAACGGCCTTACGTTAAATAACTATTACATTAAATAACTGTTACAAGTAGCATTCTGCTTTTGGAACATTTTTATCGTTTCTTATCCGTTGACATGTTAGGCCTATATAGATTTTGAGAAGAGTAATTAAGAGCGACATTCGCAATACTGTTTAAAATTCGCTGTAACGAGTGTCATAAAGTGTCATAACACTATCTGTAGTCTATATAGAAACGTAAAATGTCTGCATCTGACTTCGAAAAAATAAGAGCAGTATTTTCGAAAATAAATTTCAAAGCAATATTTTCGAAAACAAATCGTGGCATCTAACTTTGTCATTTTCAACGTCTTTGGTAGGCCAACCTTTGCGGATGCAGAAATTCGTCTCCATATCCCACTGTTTTCTGCTTTGCATATAATGCAAATCTCTCTCCCATGAATGAAAAATGTTTTCTTTTAATGGTTTCTAATTTTAATCAGTGGCTGTATAATCCGTTAAAGCTACTAGACTTTGTACTGTTACTAGAGGAAAAACAGCCGAGAAAAACACGTAGGCCTATATGATTAATACAACGAAGAAGGCTAAAGACGAGCAAGAATTTATCTGATGAATTACCGGTACTAGATTTGGTCATTGTCACATTATTAAAAAATAACCTCTGGGCTGAGGTATTAACGTTGTACAAACCAAAGTGTTTTAAAAACTGTTCGGAAGTTTAAGCTTAATTGAATAAAATAACTAAATTATATCTTATTTTCTCGACCTGAAACTTTATTTTTCTTTGCATAAGCCTTTCGGTGTCATTGCACCATCATACGGGCATCTTACCCTGGTAATCTGTTGAATAGTCGTTATTTAAAATTAGCTAAACCAGTGTTTCTCTCTAAAAAGGCATTTTAATTAAATAAATTGTGCAAAATATGTTGCACGAATTTCTCGCCTACGTGTTAAAGGCTAGCAGAGACAATTAAATTTTATTTATTACATTTTCATAAAACTAACAAGTATCTAGAACGGAAAGCATCAGGGTCGATCTTTATGTTTAGTGATTTTACCGTGAAATAATAATAATAATAATTGCAAGATACATTGAGATAGCCGAACAATAGAAGCTAATGCTGCACGAATGAGTTATTACAAGAGCCTGCTGGTAAATGTGAGTGGCCACGTGGACCTCTTCCCTATTAACCTATATCACCTAGCTCTAATTGACTGTTGTAAACTGACTACATTTCACAACAATAATTTTTGGTAGGTTTTCATGTATCGCCTATTGTAATGGAGATAATCTAGAAAAATTGAAAATGGATACGAGTAAGTACCCCCTAAGTCATTTTTGCAGAGAAACGGATATAGTCGTTTCATTAGTCACAGATAAGAGTTTTCAATTTCACACTTTTATTAAAATCGTTATAGCCAATTTTTCAAAAATACATATTTTTTTAAGTTTTCATGAAAAGTCTCCTTAATATTTCAGTTATAAACCCCAAATTCTGGGCGGTTCGATAAAATTTAGGAAAAGTCCTTGATTCAAAAAATGAAGTAAATGCATTGGACCGTTTACCCGCTGTGCTTGTCCACAGACGGACAGACGTCATTCCAAAAACACTTTTTTTCGGTTTCTAGGCATCGTGAAACATACTTTCCTGGTGTTATCTCGATTTAGATTTTTTGTAACGATCACAATACTTTCTCTATACTATGTATATGCGAGAAAGTAAAACTCAGTAAAATACCAATAGGCTACCTTTTACAATTTTTAGCGAGTTTTTAATTAAAATGAATTAGGCTAAGTGTAAAAAGTCGTTTAACTTATATTTTATATAATCACACTACAGAACTACAGAATAAGATGCCCAGAAGATAGAGCAATGACACCGAAAGGCCTAGGCATAGAGATATAAAAATTCAAATTGAGGAAAGGTATTATTGAATTGTTGTCTATCATTATCTTCGCGTTCATTACGACCCTATTCAAAATAATTTCAAATATAAGTTAATTTCTTTATGTAATCATATCAACTTCTATTTGATGTGTTCCACACCATGGATATAAGAGCTGCTTTACGTCTCTATGGCACCGTCATGAACCTAGTATCCTGCTGTGACTTTGACTTGCTAACGTCACCTTGATTGTTCAATCTACTGTGCTGTACAAAAGACCTTATCGATCTGATGCCTGTCCCAGGGTATACTCTTACACTTTATTAAGGACGGTAGCACTGGCTTGCAGAAACTGCAATCCAGGCCCTTTGTGCCAGGGATGTAGAGGAATTCGAGGCATCTATCTACAATTGACTGAGTACATTGTTTACATGCGCTTATGCTTTGAAACTTGGTGACGGTTATGAAAATCCAGAATAGGATATCGCCTCTGGATCCGAAGGTCGCGGGTTCAAACCTGACCGAGGACGGTGGATTGCGCAGGACGTAAAAATCATGGGCACGAATACCCCAAAGATGCCATTAGGTCCAGCGTCATAGGCCTTGATTTAAGACGCCTTAAAGAAGTAAATAGAGCCTTTGGACAAATTTCTAGTTTCTTTCAGTCCAAACAATTCCTTAGTTTTCTCTTCATGGTCGTCGAGGCGATGGGCTTACCACCTGTAACTCTGTCCTTTCTGAAAAAAAAAGTGTAACTAAATAAGTCCGGTAAATGAAACCTCTTCCAGGAGGCCGTATGCTCCATAAGCAGAGTGAAATGAATTCATTCAACGATAGGATAAAAGAATGCATTTTATCCTTTTTTGTTAAAGAAAATAAATCTTATCGACTACTCACTCTTTCAACCTTCTGTAAAAAAAACAAAATCTTTTTCGTACAAGATTTTAGGTTATATCTTACCGATCACATTGGTATGTGAAACTCCAGAGAAAAACGAAATTTGGCGTAGCCTAAAAACCAACTGATGTATTTTTAACAAGCAAATGGCTAGTATTTTGAGCTATATCTAGAAAATAAAACTCAAACTCACACAAATCTTCGTTTGGAGCGATTAAAACCTTGCACTCTTTGCTTTAAGGCCTCTCATATATATATATCATTTATTATTTATTATGCTGAGAATATAACAAACAGGCTCATTGCCCAATTACAATATTCTCTTACACTAATTACACCAGTTTTAGATGGCGTTGCAACAACACTGATGGCCGAGTGCACCAACCTCGGTATTCAGAATACCGCGGTAAAGTTACTTGGTTTACCCCGGTAAAGTCATACTTTCGTTGCACCGTGCTCGGTTTCGACTTTTACCGCGGTAAGATGCAAACCGGCGGTGAAGGAGCTGTAAAGTGAGAAAACCGCGGTTTTCTTTCCAAGATGGAGATCAGCGTAATGTATCATATTTACGATATCTAGGCCAAAAGCTAATTGAACATAATAAATAACGAGAGAAAGGAGGGATCTATTTGAAGAATGAACGATGGTACATATCTCTGCAAATACTGTGCTGTAACATCGATTGAATGACCTTCCTTTCTCACCTCAAAGTTTGAATTCAGACGACATATATACGCAATATAATATTCTATTTTATCCTTATGAACATTTATTACTGAACAATAAGGCAACAAATAAATGAAATATGAAAAACCAGTGGTCCTAGGCCAAATTTAAGTGAATGGCTGTATGCATTACGATATAGCCTGTATATTGGTATATAGAGTATGTAATCAATTTATCATACCTGCACGTACACGAACATAATTATAACAGCCCTTTCATGGCTATGCACATGACTTTGCACCTAAAATTTCTACTAGTCGCACGGGAATAAAAGCGAGGTTATGTCGAACTCAGAGGAGAGATTTCGTGGTGTTGCTTTGCCTTGGATTGAACACGTGTGAGAATTATTCTTTAAAACATCAATGTTATTTTATTGAAATGTACAGACAGGTGGGATCTATTTGAAGAATGAACGATGGTACATATCTTTGCAAATACTGTGCTGTAACATCGATTGAAATGACCTTCCTTTCTCACCTCAACCAAACCAACAGTAGGCGTAACCAACTCGTTTCACGATTGGTACAGTATCTATGGTGCTTGAATTCAAAGTTTGAATTCACACGACGTATATACGCAATATAATATTCCCTTTTATCCTTATGAACATCTTTTTATTGAATAATAAGGCAACAAATAAATTGAATTTGGAAAACCAATAGCCTACGCGAGCCACCGTGACTGGCAGATGTGCAGAGAGAGAGAGAGAGAGAGAGAGAGAGAGAGAGAGATAGAGATAGAGAGATAGAGATAGAGAGATAGAGATATAGAGAGATAGAGAGATAGAGAGATAGAGAGACAGAGAGAGACAGAGAGACAGAGAGACAGAGAGAGACAGAGAGACAGAGAGAGACAGAGAGACAGAGAGAGACAGAGAGACAGAGAGAGACAGAGAGACAGAGATAGAGATAGAGAGAGAGAGAGAGAGAGAGAGAGAGATAAAGATAGAGATAGAGAGAGAGAACCTAGTGGCCATGGAAAAAACCATCATTGGAAATGGATTCAATTTTCCAAATTTTAATTTTCCAAGCCTTTGCAAACTGCCGTATTTTAGGAATGGTGCACAGAGATTTTGAGAATACCCCGGTATTACGTTTACCGCGGTAACGAAACGGCTGAGAAAACCGGAGAATGGTGCACTCGGCCATAAGACTAATTGTACTTCAACACTAATATTATATATGTATGTATATATGTATATATATAAAACCTAATGTTATAATATGCGGTATATTTGGCCATGCATTATAGTAATTATATTATGCTAAGAACTAAAACTTTTAATTGGTAGAGGAAGTTAACTTATGTTTCGCATAAGATTTTAACTAATTTGAGAGGAGTTTCCTCGGAACTATGGTTTTGTAGAGACGAATGACACTATTTCGACAGTATACATGATAAGTTACCTTCATTGATAAAGCATTGAGTCAAGTTAATAACTAAGTAGCCTATGTAGGCCTACCGTTTAATAAGTCTCGACTGGGAGTTATTTACTTATAGTTAGGTCTTTATTTTACCTAATGTTGGATGAGGAAACTCGCTGTTTGTTTTGTGATAGTGTCACAGCTTAAAGGAGCTCTAATGATAATATGTTTCCTTTGCCATAATATTTGTTTAGCCGCCCAGGTGTGCCTCAGAGTTCTCTTACATTTCCTTGTGAAACTTTCTTAAAAGCAAGGAAAGAGCATTAAGTAAAAATATGATCACACTGTAAAACTGTGAAGAATGCGCTCATGTTAAAAAGCAGTTTTTTTTATTATTATTTAGGGCAAGACATTACAAAAAAGTAGCGAAAAATGCAAAATAAATTGTAAAAATTAAAAAATGACCAGAAAGTTATCCATTATTTTTTGTAATTATTTTGTATTTAGAAGTAACGAGTTGATTTTAGAGAGCAATTGAATGGAAGATAGTGTATTGTATTAAAAGTTACAATATAAAGTACTCTTATTTTGTTACTAACAAAGTAGGTAAATTAATGTTACTTCTAAATAAACTATTATTTCAGAACTGGCATGCCTTTCAAATTGCCCCTAGCAAATATGTGCCATTTAGAATGAAATAACAAAAATATTTATTTCTTTAGGCCTATTGCTAGAACACAAATCGCAGTGGCAGTTTGCCGTAAATTGAAATCGAAATGAAGGGTGAATACTTGACGGAGAACCTCCTATGAAAATGATTGTCTACTGTCTGAAAGTAATAATTTGTCTTCCTAGAGATTTTCTTGCAAATGTAGTAGAGTTCAATATGCATATTCCTTAAATATAGGAGTAGCAGTTATGCTGCAAGTCTGCATTGTTTCCTGTGGACGTAATTCGCTTATAAAATTATAATAGGCAAGTATTAAAGAAATAAATGATAATGAAAAGTTCTAAACATAACATAATAATATAATAATTTATTATAAAATGCTGAAAATGACCTAAATGTGTCAAAAAACCCTTCTCTCGGAAACTACGAAAAATGCAAAATAATGTCAAAAAATGCCCTTATTTAATCAATACATTGTATACATTCGAACTATCTTCAAACCTTCATATAGAAAAGATGCAAATTCATCAAATGCATTGCCCTAATTATTACTTTAAGCTTATTTTAAGCTTGCATTTTGATTTGCGTGAAGTGGCTTGAAATCTAGACACTTAGAATTAGAAAAAAAAAAAAAAAATAATTGACGTCACGTTTTCAAAGAACTAGGTGTCCGATTTGTAATAATAGATGAAAACTTTAGGTTTTCAGACTGTTCTGAGAGACCTTAAGTTAGAAAAAGAAGAAAAAAAAATGTTGTTTTAAGCCGTCCGATTAATCGTGATCAAATCTAACTAGATAGTGTAGCTAAAGGTCTATTCTAAGTATTTCATCAATGAAATGATTTTCTGGCACAATACAGATATTGTTCAATAATAACCTATTGAAATTAAATGACAGGTAAATTGCTGTTTGTCTATGTAAACAGTGAATCCAACTTAAGTAATTAAAATTATACCATGAATGTAGCCTAGGCCTATATAGAAAAAAAAGTTAAAAAAAATGTATGTATTCGATAGATTGTGGGAACGCTGGAAAACGGTTTACCACATCCTTGTGGTCAAGGGAAGTTTTTTTCTTCTAGAAAATAAAGGCTTGGTTGTTCCTAAAAGGGTGATCAGTATAAAATTTGTCAGACCGCCTGCGTGGTCTAGTGGTTAGCATCGCTGTCTACAGATCCGTAGGTCCGGGTGCGATCCGCGGTACCTCATCTGATTTTCTGAGGTAGGGAGGCCTGAAACGGTGTGCATGCTCAGTCTCATGATTCAAATTGAGGAGCTACTTGATAGAGAAGTAGCGGCTCCGGTCGTGGAAACCACCATTAACGGCCATGGGTGTCGGCGTGCTGACCACATGTCATCTGCCTATGGTAGATGACGCAGTGATCGGGTGGTAGGCCATGTCCCTTCAGGGATGTAGTGCCACGGAGTTTAGTTTTAATTTCAATATTTATCATTTGAGGTAAGTAGTTCATTTGTTATGTGTTAGAAAATCAGTGATGTGTAGTAAACACGCTGACAGAGTTTTACAACTGAAAATCTAATTCATGACTTCATAATTATTGAGATGACCACGCTGTTTAAATACACCCTCCGCGGAAACTTTTAAACCCGTTTTCTTATGCTTTTATTTTCAGAATATTTACAACTGCTAAAAATTGATCTAGGCTTTCACAATATTGTATATGCTAAGTGTACGAAATCCGTAGTGACTGTACTATAAAATATGTTTTTAGTACACGCTCTCTAAAACAGCTGCTTATCGGACTGGTAACACGCCGAAAAGCTGCACTTTAAAGGACAAGTCCGCTAAAATTGCATAAAAGTGCATTCAAACTGCATTCAAAATGCAATTTTAGCGGCCTTGTCCTTTAAAGTCGTCATGGCAATCTATAAACAAAACCCAGACGGCATTGACCAGACACACCAACTTTAACATGGATTTACGCATATAATTGGTCATAAAACAACAAATTTAAGCCAACACGTTTATTTATGATAATCAGAAACTTTACCAGGATTTTTCGCAAAACACGATAGCCCACTTCATCACATGACAACAAATATAAGCCAACAACTTTTCACATTTTGGTTCACATGAAAAACATTCCTTACCATGGACGAACAGCATTTAAATGCCGTAATATATCCCTTCTCATAGCCTATTTCTGCCGTGAAGTTGCTGGTAGCAGCTCCAATTCAATGTTTCTGGCTTGGATTGAAATTTCCTCGGTATTATCATTTATATTTTCACAAGCTTTTCATAAATACTAGTTGGTATGCAATATCTCTTACAAACAAGGGATTCATATATTATGCATCTATACTACCACATTTGTTATTAGTACGTACGGTCATTGTTGTTTTACGATCTAGATGGCCATGACAATATAACTGATGAAATGACTGATTGCCTTACATTATAATTAATTACGGTATTTTTGTTTTATTTCATATAATGTATAGAACTTTTACTAAAAAATATTGTATGCACCACGTACGCAAAAACTTTAGCGGACTCATCCAGTATTTCAGCCTCGGCTTTCGCCTCGGCCGCTATACTAGATTCGTCCGCTAAAGCGTTATTTTGCGTACTTGATACATAAATAGCTATTAACGAACCTATCATATAAAAAATAAAGTAGTTTTAATATCATTAACAATAATAATAAAATCAGGTAAACTGATGTAACAAAGTGCCAATATGTTTTTGTTTAATCAGTTATGACTGCAATTATGATATGCAGAATATGTTTTTTTTTTTTAATTGATTTCCAAGTCAAGCTCCAGATTTATTCACTAAGCAGGGCTTACGGAAGAACAAAGGGCTAGTTTTTTTAATGAGATTAAAATCTTCCAGCATCACCTGAACTGTACAGATTTGTGATATCATGACAATCGCACACTCACATAAGAATACAAAAAAAAATTCAAATTGGCCGGTTTCGGGTTTTGAACCATGGACTCCAGAATGTGAGGGCAAAGCGTTACCATCTCGGCCACCGGGGTCATTTTAACGGTCTAGTTGGATAAGCGCATGTAAATCAGTAGTGTTTTTTGCCATAGCTATCTGTATTTTAATTTCCAAGGCCTTATAAGATCACAGTAAAACAATAGGCAGTGTTGTCAAGATAACTGATTTTCATTTTTTTTATAAATTCTTTCGAATACGTATATTACCATAACATAGGCACTAATTTGAGCATTACTCCGAAACAGGTCAACCGATTTTATCCATTATAAATAGACGTCTTCCCATGGACATTATAAATGCGTATACGAAGTTTCATAAATATACGATAAAGCGTATTTGAGTTATTGCGAGTAGTATGGTTTTCTGTCTGACGTCACAGGAGGATTGACAGGAGGATTGACAGGAGCCGCAGGAGCCGGAGGGGAGGGAGGATTGATGACGTCACAAGTGGGCGTGGCTATGACGTCAGTGGCGGATTGTATGATGTCACAAGTGGGCGTGGCAATAACCACGTGATTCAAAATGGCGTCGGTTCCGGTTCCTATTGCAAATGGCGGCGGTTCCGGTTCCGGGGCGTACGAAGCGCGAAATTGAAAATTTGAAAATTAATAATATAAATAGCGTCCGTTCCGGTTCCTATTTCAAATGGCGTACGAAGCGCGAAATTCAAAATTTGAGAATTTATAATGTAATTGGTTACGTTTCCGGCGCGAAATTCAAAATTTGGAAATTTATAATAAAAATGGCTACGTTTTCAAATGGCGTAAGGTGGGCGGATGGCGGTTGATTTGAAAATTGCAAAAGGTGGAAATTGAATATTACAATTGCAAATAACGGATGGTGGGAAATTTGAAATTTGTATATTGGTATTGTTTTACAACATGACGACATCGCTTACGTCACAGGAGGATTGACAGGAGGATTGCTATGACCTTCCTCAACAGTGGAATGTTTTACAATATGGCGGCATCGCTTACGTCAGAGGAGGATTGACAGGAGGATTGATGACGACACAGCAGATTTTAATCTTTATGTCTTTTTAGCATGGAAGCATATAGATCACGAAGCGTAAATGCAACGTTATCAGTTTTCCGTAAGATGATTATTTTTCTAAAACCTAGCGACTTAGCCTATAGTAAATGTGGTCCGACAATCTGGACCTCCTAATTTATTATTAGTTGGAAATGTAGAGAAGCGTTATTTTATTCCATCGTAAATATGGTAGCCATCGTGTTAAAACTATATTTTGTCATAAGATTTTAATCCTAGCCCAAGGGTTAACTCAGCTTCTGGCTTAGCGGATAGTCGTAAATTTTCCTATCATGATCGATGCATAATCTTACATGTTCAAATCCCTCAGTATAATGTCGGAATAATATTATATCATACTTCATTATTCAAAGGCGTTTTGTAAAGTCAATGTATAGAACTGTGTTAGCACACTGTTTCAATGTACGTGACAGAATTGATGCATGTGCATCTCGTTATCTACAACAGTCATATGAGGCTTGTAGTAACCTTGACGTACATCTCACATCTTCATTCATTGCAACTTATCTATCGTATGCTGACCTATTCAAAACGTCTTAAAACAATCTCTTTAAACAGCAGTACTTTTAAATATTAAATCCCTAATCATAGCACATGTCTTATGTAGTATTAGTCAACAGTATTTTTATTGCGGTATATTGTAATATTTCATCGCAGAGTGGTAGTGAACTTATATTGTAATATTCCATCGCTGAGTGGTTCTGAGTTCGATTCAAAGTCAGTAAAGGCATATTCAGCTTTTTTCACATTGCAGGAAAATGAATATACTGTTTCAGAAAAGCGCTGATAAGAATTAAATATCGGATATCTGATAATTTCACCGGAAATGATTATATTTCGTATACGTCATCGATTTAATGTGGGAAATCACGAACACGTATTTTCACAAGCTGGAAACGTGAAATATCTAATTACTGCTGACTTAAGCTTTAACGTATATTTCTCCTGTTGCGAGGCTAGTAGAAGTCATGACGTCATCATCCGCGAGGCTAGCTCAAAACATCATATATAAGGCGATGACGTCATGCATTATGCTCACTTCTCATTCATCCGTTATCAGCTTCAGATCTCTTCGGAAAAATGGAGAGCGCCAAGTTTTTCCACTGCTCCGAGTGTGAGGCGAAATTTAGGCTCAAACATAATTTGACGAGGCATATTAATCAGAAACATAAAAAATCTGAATACAAGTGCGAAACGTGTGGTGTGATATTTACACGTAGGGACAATTTGTCAAGGCATGTCCTTAATAATCATACATCCACCACTAAAAACATCGTGTGTGACATTTGCAACTACACATTCAAGGCGGATAGATATTTGGTTGACCATATGCAGAACGTCCACCACCCCTCAAGGAAGGTGGAACCTAGGCATATCGGGATCTACACCAACACTGGTCGCTTCCATCTGCCAGCGCATAGCGGAGACGGAGGAGCGGTAACAACCCATCCACCGATACTGGGAGAGGAAGCCGAGCATTCATCTCATCATTTACAGGTATGTTGTTATTATTATTTTTATTGTACAAGCCATCAAACTTATTTTTTAGTACACGCTCTCTAAAACAGCTGCTTATCGGACTGGTAACAAGCCGAAAAATTGCATTTTAAAGGACAAGGCCGCTAAAATTGCATAAAAGTGCATTCAAATTGCATTCAAAATGCAGTTTTAGCGGCCTTGTCCTTTAAAGTCGTCATGGCAATCTATAAACAAAACCCAGATGGCATTGACCAGTCACACCAACTTTAACATGGATTTACGCATATAATTGCTCATAAAACAAACAAATTTAAGCCAACACGTTTCTTTATGAAAATCAGAAACTTTACCAGGATTTTTCGCAAAACACGGTAGCCCACTTCATCACCCGACAACAAATATAAGCGAACAACGTTTCACATCTTCGTTCACATAGCTTACATGGATGCACCAGCATTTAATTGCAATATATTCCCTATTCCTTCTGCCGTGATGTTGCTGGCACCAGCTCCAATTCAATTTTTTTGACTTGGAGTGAAATTTCCTCGGGATTATAATACATATTTTCACAAGCTTTTCATAAATACTAGTTCGTATTTATTATTGTTTACAAATCAGCGACTCATGTAACGCATTCATAGCCTACCGCATTTCGTACGGTTCATTGTTGTCTTGCGTTTGAGAGGGCCGTGAGAATATGGTAGACTACCTTTCATTACAATTAATTATATACGGTATTTTGTTTCATTTCATATAATTTAGAGAGCTATTACTAAAAAATATTGTATGCACCACGTACGCAAAAACTTTAGCGGACTCATCCAGTATTTCAGCCTCGGCTTTCGCCTCGGCTGCTATACTAGATTCGTCCGCTAAAGCGTTATTTTGCGTACTTGATACATAAATAGCTATTTTATCACAGTACAAGACATAAAACTTAGTATTATTTTTTATATTAGTACAAAGTGGATAAAATCAAGACATTAATCTCATAAATCTTAATATTTTATATTTCTTTGTTATATATACGTTTATAGGTATGTTATTATTATGATTATTGTGCAAGCCATCAAACTTATTTTTTATCACAGTACAAGACATAAAACGTAATATTATTTTTTATATTAGTACAGAACGGTTAAAACCATGACATCAATCTTATTTCTTTTATGATAAAACTTAGTATTATTTTTTATATTGGTACAGAACGGTTAAATTCAAGACATTAATCTCGTAAATCTTAATATTTTATATTTCCTTTGTTATAGAATGCAAGACCAGTGAGTGCACAGACTTCCACTCATCCAAATGGTGACCTATACCAACCTGGGCCTTCCAGTATACGTCCACAGGTATGTTATTATTATTATTATTATTATTGTGCAAGCCATCAAACTTATTTTTTATCACAGTACAAGACATAAAACGTAATATTATTTTTTATATTAGTACAGAACTGATAAAACCATGACATTAAACTTTATTTCTTTTACCATAAATCTTACTATTTTATTATTATTATGCAAGACAACAAACTTATTTCTTTTATCATCAATCTTAATATTTTATTTTTCTATTGTTGCAGAATATAAGTCCAATGAGTGTGGATACCATGCGGACATCATCCGTCCAGCCAACCACCAGCCATCCTAGGCATTCAGGTCAACATTTACAGGTATGTTATTATTATGATTATTGTACAAGCCATCAATCTTATTTCTTTTATGATGAAACTTAATATTATTTTTTATATTAGTAGGCTACAGATCAGATAAAAACCAACATTAAGCTTAATTTTTTTCTGATAAATCTTAATATTTTATTTTTTTATTGGTCATACCATCAAACTTATTTCTTTTATCATAGAACTTAATATGCTTTTTTATATTAGTACAAAGTGGATAAAATCAAGACATTAAACTCATAAATCTTAATATTTTATATTTCTTTGTTATATATACGTTTATAGGTATGTTATTATTATGATTATTGTGCAAACCATCAAACTTATTTCTTTTATCATAAAACGTAATATTATTTTTTATATTAGTACAGAGCGGTTAAAATCAAGACATTAATCTCGTAAATCTTATTATTTTATATTTCTGTTGTTATAGAATGCAAGACCAGTGAGTGCACAGACTTCCACTCATCCAAATGGTGACCTATACCAACCTGGGCCTTCCAGTATACATCCACAGGTATGTTATTATTATTATTATTATTATTGTGCAAGCCATCAAACTTATTTTTTATCACAGTACAAGACATAAAACGTAATATTATTTTTTATATTAGTACAGAACTGATAAAACCATGAAATTAAACTTTATTTCTTTTACCATAAATCTTACTATTTTATTATTATTATGCAAGACAACAAACTTATTTCTTTTATCATCAATCTTAATATTTTATTTTTCTATTGTTGCAGAATATAAGTCCAATGAGTGTGGATACCATGCGGACATCATCCGTCCAGCCAACCACCAGCCATCCTAGGCATTCAGGTCAACATTTACAGGTATGTTATTATTATGATTATTGTACAAGCCATCAATCTTATTTCTTTTATCATAGAACTTAATATGCTTTTTTATATTAGTACAAAGTGGATAAAATCAAGACATTAAACTCATAAATCTTAATATTTTATATTTCTTTGTTATAGAATGCGAGACTTTATATTTCAATGATTAAACAAGACAGAAAACTTATTTCTTTTATGATAAAACTTAATATTATTTTCTATATTAGTACAGAACTGATAAAAACAAGACATAAAACTCATAAATCTTAATATTTTATATTTCTTTGTTACAGAATTCAGAAACCAACCGCCAGTCGCGACCTAGTGTCATCATGCATACGCGTGATATTCCACAGGTATGTACAGTGAAATGTCTTAGTCTTTTATTATACCATTCGCTTATAAAAAGTCTCGATTGCTAATGTCGATGTTTTTTCGTTATTACAGATTCAAGGTGGAATGGATCGTGGCGCTGTGACCAACTCACCATCAGCAGAAACATGTGAGTTTTTACCTGTTGAAACAGCGTTCAGGTCACGACTGGCAACATATGCAGCATTAAATTTCCCAGCCGGCGATATGGAGTCTATTCTATCGTCGTGCCAGTATAAAATTGAAAATCTTCTGTCAGAGTCACTATCAAAATTTGCATCAATTAAATTTAATCTTTTCGTAGAGTGTGAATTTAATAATCTAGAGCTAAATTCTTGTTTGAGAAATTTTAAAACAAAAAATGAATCGCTGCTTAGAACCTCTAATATTCACGAAGTAGTTTCTAGTCACATTTCTAAAATTCAGGCTGAGATGCAAGATAGTGAAATGCGAGGGTCTGGGTGGTTTTACAATAAAATCCACAAAATTGAAATTCGTGTGAATGAGTACATGCCATTTGCAGGACGTAGTCATATGATCCTCCCTGATAAATTCCAACATCTGAAGTCATTAATTAATATTCGCAATGATGATGAATTTTGTTTCAAGTATTGTGTATTATCAACATTTATTGAGTCTGATAAGGAAATGTGGGCCAGTTATCTTACCAGACCAGAGTTGGATAACAAGTACGATTGGAACTGTGTGAAATTCCCCGTTTCGATTCATGATATTGAAAAGTTTTCCAAAAGAAACAATATTTCATTCAATGTTTTCGGCCTCGAGGAGAAACGGGATGGGAAAAATATTTCTCATTTCGTATTTCCAATCAAAATTGTTGAAAAGGAACTAGCTGATCATAGAGATCTTTTGTTTGTATGTAACGAGGAAAATTCACATTACATCGTCATTTCAGATTTCGACGCTTTCGTAAAGCCATTCATAACATCCCATAAACGTCAAGTCAGAGTTTGTAAACGGTGTTTTACACATTTCCAAGCGTACGATGGTAAGTCTGCTGACGTAAGGTTGAGAGAGCATTTGGCAATATGCAACTCGTTCAGCCCAGTTAGGTGCGAAATTCCTAAAAATCCTGAAGTCGTATTCAACAAGCCCGAATATTCGCAAAAGATTAGATTTGTCATCTATGCGGATTTCGAGTGTTTGCTGGAACCGATATCAGGATGTTTGGGAGATCCGCAGAAAAGCTGGACAACTCCTTATCAGAAGCATAAACCTTTTAGTTATTGTTATTTTATCAAAGATGCTGAGGGTGCATATTCTCAATTGAGACTTTTTAGAGGGGAGGATGCCAGTGGCGAGTTTATGCGCTCGCTCGTCGCTGATGCTAAAGAAATTGATAAAATCTTGAACAGCGTAAATAAGCCCATGACCCCTCTGACAGAAGATGAAATTAGGGTTTACAATAGCGCTACTATTTGCCATATTTGTGGTGAGGGTAACTTTACCGATGTGAACTATAAAGTAAGGGACCATTGCCATGTTAGTGGTCGGTTCAGAGGAGCCGCCCACAGAAATTGTAATTTGAATTATAGGAACCAGGCATTTGTCCCTATTGTTTTGCATAACATATCTAACTATGATGCTCATTTCATTGTGACAGAACTTGGTTTCGATGAAAACCGTATCAACGTTATTTGTAATAGTCAAGAAAAGTATGTGACATTTTCAAAATTTATTCCCTCCTCTTATTTGAAGAGGGGAGGTATGGAGTTAAGATTTATAGACTCGTTTCGGTTCATGGCAAGCAGTCTGGAAAAGCTAGCAAACAATCTACCTAAAGATAAATTTATAGAAACAGCAAAAGTATTTGGTGAAAACGCCGATTTGGTGTGTCGAAAGGGAGTGTTTCCCTACGACTACGTCACCTCAGTTGAAATTTTGAAGGAGAAGAAATTGCCTCCCAAAGATGCATTTTATAATAGACTCGCGAATGAGAACGTCTCTGACCAAGACTACTCTCACGCGAGAAACGTTTGGAATTCTTTCTCGATCAGTTCATTAGGAGAATATTCAGACTTGTATTTAAAATCCGATGTTTTGATTTTGACCGACGTCTTTGAAAACTTTAGACAGATGTGTTTTGAGACGTACGGAATGGATTGTTTGTTCTATTCCACAGTTCCAGGCTTTGCTTACTCAGCTATGTTGAAGTTCACAAAGGTAAAATTACCGCTTTTGACCGATATGGATATGATTCAAATGTTTGAACGCGGGATAAGAGGTGGAATTTGTCAGTGTGTGACAAGGCACGCTGTTGCAAACAATAACATGTGTGATGAATATGATGAGTCTACAAAAAAATCTTTTCTTTATTATGTCGATGCCAATAACCTTTATGGTTATGCGATGTCCCAGGCATTGCCGTCAGGCGAGTTCCGCTGGCTCGACAAACATGAGATAGCGTCCTTTGACATCATGTCCATACCGGTCAATTCTAAATTAGGATATGTGCTTGAGGTAGACATTGAATATCCAGACCATCTTCACGATGCTCATTCTGATCTCCCTTTCTGTGCAGAGATGAAATTTCCTTCAGGCAGCAAAAACAAAAAATTATTAACCACTTTGGAGTCAAAAGAAAAATATGTCATTCATCACACGGTACTTAGGCAAGCCGTGCAACACGGACTGAGGTTAACCAAGATCCATAGAGTTATCGAATTTCAACAAAGCTGCTGGTTGAAACCCTACATTGACTATAACACGGCCAAGCGTAGGGCTGCAGCCAACAACTTTGAGAAAGACTTTTTTAAATTGATGAATAACGCCGTTTTTGGCAAGACTATGGAAAATGTAAGGAAACGTATCAATTTTCGGCTTGTATCAAGTGAGAAGGAAATTCGAAAGCTGGTAGCCAAAAGTAACTTTATGGATAGGACAATTTATAACGAAAACTTGGTTGGTGTCCATCTAGCAAAAACTAGATTAGTGTTTGATAAGGCCATCTATGTTGGCATGTCTATTTTGGAAATTTCAAAAACTAGGATGTATGAGTTCCATTATGATACCATGAAAAATTTTTATAAAGAAGGATTGAAATTGTGCTACATGGACACGGACAGCTTCGTCTATAGAATTGAAACGGATAACCTCTTCCGTGATATGATGCATTTCCGAGATGAGCTGGATACCAGTGTATACCCACCCGAACATCCCTTGTATTCAAACGAAAACAAGGCGGTGGTCGGGAAATTCAAAGACGAAGGAGCTGGTCACTCCATAAAGGCGTTCGTAGGTCTGCGAGCGAAAATGTACGCCATAAAATTTAATGATATGGTCATCAAAAAATTGAAAGGCGTTAAGAAAAACGTCATTGACAAAGATGTCAGCTTTGAAGATTATGTTGGTTGTCTACAGAGCGGACAGTCAACATTCTCGTTAAACAGATCCATCAGATCATACAAACATAACGTATTTTCGATTTCGATGAATAAATTAACTTTATCTGGCAACGACGATAAGCGTCATATTATGGAAAATGGCGTGGACACTCTCGCTCACGGACACTATAGAATCAGGGAGGATGAGGAGTGTGATGATGAGCCTCCTACTAAGAAATGCAAACTGTAAAAAATGTATATTTGTATGTATGGTTTGTGTATATGGAGTGTATATTTGTGTAAAAAATTTATATTTATGTGTATGAAATATGTAAAAAAATGTGTATGGTTTGTGTAAAAAATATATATTTATGATTCAAACAATATGATTTATGATGAAGAAGAATAGGTATGAGACAGTAAAGTATGATAACTTTGGGTTATGGGATATAAATAAAAGAAAAAAGTTATAAAAAATGAATCTATCTTTTATTTTCCCTAATCACATACATCATCCTTAATATTAACCCCAAGCTAGGGAATCCTAACCACTTTATAAACACCTTCTGTCCTTTGTTCTTTAACACTTTTTCAATTAAATATCAGTCTGGAAACTTAGTTTTCTGGAGTTCTTCAGCATAAAAAGCACCTTCAATACTCCCACCCTGCAGATACGTAGGAGGAAATGTCGATTGGATCTTCTATATCTTGAAAATCTCCGTAGTCCACGACGGTAAGTATCCTTTATTAAATAATTTCCTATGTTTTGAAACTCTTACATAGTTACAGTCATTCTATGATTTTTCTCCCCCGCAATTCAGATATGATTTCTTGTATCTCGTTGTGATGAGAATAATTCCCTACTGCAGATGATGGCAAAAGTATACGTAATCTGTCAATGAGCTCATTCGGATCAGGCCAGCATTTATAATCACATTTACGATTCGTATGTACTTCTCCTGTATGGTGCGACGAAGCCTCGTTGGAAGAGTCTAAATCTTGTTCTTCTATTTCAACATCATCTTGTTCTTCTTCTTCTTGTTCTTCTTCCTCTTCCGTATCCTCTTCAGGAAATAGTTGTTTACTCATATGATTGTATTTTTGCGTATCGAATCTACATACTTTTTTACCGATGGGGTAAGCATGGTGACCGGTGTTCGTATACAAGTCAGGAATTCGATCGGAAACGGTTTTCTGTTTGTTATTAGTCATCCTTTCACGACAAATTGAGCACATGGATAGATATAGAGATATCATATACTGTGTAACGTTTGCAAATTTTCTAGATAGTTCAACATACATTTTATCTCGACCACAATGTCCTATTGCTGTATGGGTGGTATCAATAACGTCGTATATTTCGTCAGCAGAAAGGTAACATTTTATATTAGTATCGCCATCGGTTTTTGCAACAAGTTTCCTCATTCCTCCTAATTCTGATACATCAAATCTTTTCAATCTTCTTTTCTGTATAGCTGTCTTATATTTTGCTTTTTTAGCATCATCCACCTCTCGCATGAGTGAAAAGTATTTTTCCTTTGTTAGAACATTAAAATGAGAAGATATTTCACTCTTAGTTCTTAAAAGCTCAACCATGAATCTCTCTCTACATTTGTTTTTAGTTTTGTTACAAATTGGCCAACTCTCATCCATGATAAGAAGAAACGTAGAATGATACTAAATGCAAGTCACCAATTATGTATATTGTTGTTCACAGCATCGCATTGAATGTCCTATTGTTGTATGGGTGGTATCTAGTCAGAACTAGTCTTAACTGACTTTTTCTAGTTAGATCTAGTCTTAACTGACTTTTTTCTAGTTAGAACTAGTCTTAACTGACTTTTTTCTAGTTAGAACTAGTCTTAACTGACTTTTTCTAGTTAGATCTAGTCTTAACCGACTTTTTTCTAGTTAGAACTAGTCTTAACTGACTTTTTTCTAGCTAGAACTAGTCTTAACTGACTTTTTTCTAGTTAGAACTAGTCTTAACTGACTTTCTTCTAGTTAGAACTAGTCTTAACTGACTTTTGTTTTCTCACCTTCACAGCTTCAAGGATGAAAAGCAACTAACTCTATTTACCATAGATCCATTATTTATTGCTAAAAATCATAGTGTTCGAAAAAGGATATGCCTGAGGTTTTTAGACAGGATCGGGATGTTCTTGGTCTTGGTCTTGGTCTTGGTCTTGGTCTTGGTCTTGGTCTTCTAGGAATGGACTTGTATATTTACCATACATCAACTCTCAGGATGTCTAACAAAAAGATTATTTTAATCATATATTACACATATTACTTGATGAATCATGAACGCATTGGTCTTTCAGGAATTACTACGTCCCGCAGTGCTGCTGGGAAATAATATGTTGTGCATGCATTCGTCTTCTTCTCGACATAAGCTATCCATTGGGAGGATCTCCAGAGACACGTTACGCTTCTCAACCTTTATGACTGTAAATGAGATTTTTTACAATGAAGCGAATGTTTTATATAAAAAGTTATAACATGAGAATGATTTAATCAGTATGGCGCCGCGAGTAGAACGAAGCAGACGTCGACACATCACTCATGGGAACAAATTAATAAACACACTGATTGATAAATTGCCTGGGTATCGCTTTTGTGGACCTGGAACTAAATTGGAAAAACGACTGCAAAGAGGTGATAAGGGAATCAATCCTCTAGACGAAACCTGTAAGGTGGACGATATAAGTTACGCACAGAGCTCAGATATAAGCGATCGATATAAAGCAGACTTGAAATTTTTAAAACAAGCTTCCAATCGTGACAAGGCTATCGACGCGAGTCTTGGGGAACGTGCCACAGCTTATTCCGTTTCTAAAATTATGAAAGGAAAAGTGAAAATGGAAATGGATACAATTAAAAAACTAAAAGCTGCATATAGAAAGTTACTATCGAATAAGAAGAACAAGAAAAAGAAGAGAGTGTTGAAATCGCCAAAGAAAATTGGTGGTATACTACCTCTCCTACCTATATTTGCAGGTTTATCTGCACTTGGGGCTCTCGGTGGTGCATGAGCACATATCGCTAAAGCTGTAAATTCTGCAAAGTCCAACAAGAAACAGTTGCTAGAAAACATTCGTCATAACCATATGATGGAGAGCATAGCCTTAGGGAAAAAAGGATCTGGTATTGCGATGAATGGAAAAGGAATGTATCTAAAACCTTATGCGACCGGTAAAGGACTTCGTTTAAAAAAAAAAGCTCTAAGTAACTACGACTTGGAACGGTACGCTAACCAATTAGGAAAAAATGGGTCTTAATTTCAACAAATACGTACCCACCACGAAGCAATCTCATAAAAGATGTCTTGACACCGTTAAGATTAAAAAGGATTATAACCCCACGCAATGTGAAAGGGGCTATACTAGGAGTCTTATCTTCGATATGTTATCACCTATAAGTAAAAAGTATCTCAAGTCTCTAGGACACAAAGTGTGTTAATATGGATATCCTTCTCTGAAATCGGGGGACTGAATTGAAATTTCTGCAGGAAACAATATACCAGCAAACACAAAGGCTTATTGCTTAATTCTACACGATCGAAGTGTAGAGTATACTGCATTAACCAACATCGTTACCAATGTCGTGTAACAACATGATTATAATCGACTGTCAAGGATATCAGTCAAAGTGTAAACAATTTATAGCAGTGACTTCGGTGTATGACAGAATTGTACATTTTGTTCTCCAACCACCTAAAAACAATTACCCAGATACAAAGTCGCAGCGTTACATCGAATCCACCATCCATGGAAATCCGCTGATACTTACCCTACGAAGACTTGAAGCCTGTTCTTGAAAGTGTATATGTTCTTCATTGTAAACTGATGCAGAGACCTGTTATAAACATGAACGATATTGATGTTCCAAAGCTTGAAAAAATAAGAGACTGTGAAACCAAATGACTTTTTCATAATGACTCTAATATGAAATGCACATTGTGCTTACTCTGTGGATGAAATCCCAGTAAGATTGTAATAAATTGAATAAAATTCTATAATCCTGAGTTGTATTTTTTATTTCACAGTCCCTCATCCTAGGAATTAGGAATAGGAGATGTTAGGGAAAACTGGACTTTGTCAAACGTGAGAAAATCCAGCTATGAAATAACTTACAAAAGAATACATTTTTTATCACTTTGGTTTTATTGAATATTTACAAGATGAATTTCACTTGAAAGTCTCCTATTTCTAAAATGAATATCACTCATGATCTTGAGAGTCTCCAACTTCTGAAACACAGAAAAATAAAAAAACACATAAGAATTTAGCTTATGATGGATAAGAATGGGAAATGGTCCATGTTAATAATACATACCTTTCTAGAGAAGTCGATGGAGTTAGGGTGTTGGTTGTTGTGTTGTATAATCACTTTTAGTCTGTTACACACACTTCACACTGAGTCTAAAATCTCAAAAAGTTTCCCATATTACACAAAGTTGAGAACGTGGTAGTAGTATCCATCTGACTTCGGCTCCTTACCATAGTACACCAATGAAAGTTTCTCCTCGTTCATCTGTTGAAGCTGATCTTCACTCAACTTCCCGAACCTTGGTGGTAGAAAAACACTGCATCCAATCATTAAGTCTATAACGATTCTCCTTCCATACCTTGTATACGCGGAACGAGCTTCCTTTACCGGATAAGCAAGTCCAATTTGCAGCTCGCTCAAGGGCTTGGTACAATTCACATCGGGGATGTTTACAACTGAATACCGCTCTAGAGTAGATACTATAGGTGTCTTCTTATTCTTGTTTTCCTCCGATTGAAACTGTGTATTTGGTAAATCCGCTTGTGATGGATGTATGGTGGGGGACTGCAGCGCCTCCCACAAGTCTTGCGTTGTAATATCCATTATATCAGCAGCAGCAGCTGTAGTAGATTTAGGTGCACTTTTACGACCACGCTTCGTTGTTGACATCTCGGAGGTTTGACGATCACTAAACTATGCATACACACAACTAAGTATTATATACTGTCCACCTTCCCCTCACTCTTGCTGTACACAATCATGCTCGTCAGGAACATGCATCATTTCACCTGTGCCACAAACATCTCGTCCCATATCGATGAGTACCTCACCTTTAGTTTTACTTATAAACCTGCAGAAGGGGGCCCATCTTCTATGTTCATTTGCTGGATCGTCCGTTTTTTCCCATTGTCCTATCTGCGTATGACAGTACGCGCACTCGACTACATCCTTGTATCCAATATAGTAGAATCCAGCTTCGCTCATTTTGTCCAAGTCAATAAACGTCAATGACCAATCTTTAAAAGTTTTACGTCGATCAGATTGTATATGCATATCAAGCATCGTTCCATAATACAGAGCCATCCTGCGCGTTATGCTTCTCACTTACGACTAGCCTTGAACCGGTCCTGCACGTGCGGTGTAAGACCTTGAAACAAGTTTGAACAAGTCCGAGTGATGACGTCATACATAAAGAATTCATGATTCAGTTGTAATGTAAGATGAACTTCCGGCCAGGTGTTCTGGCGTACGTGACAAAACGTGGGAACAAAACTGATGATGTAGAGGATTATGATAAAATGCTAACACAGTTCTGTATTGAGAAAACATTTGTATATACTGACTTTACAAAACGTAATGTTGTTATAAAATAGCCTCGCAACAGGACAAATATATTTTACACCAATGATATGATTGGAGTTTTAAAAAAATGCTGACTAGCCTCACGACTTGGTAAAAAAAACGTTAAAGCTTAAATCAGCAGTAATTAGATATTTCGCGTTTCCAGCTTGTGAAAATACGTGTTCGTGATTTCCCGCATAAAATTGTTGATGTATGCGAAAAATATTCATTTACGATGACATAAACAGATATTCGATATTTAATTTTGGTACGGAAATAAAATATTAATTTTCATGCAATAAATGCTGACAAATGTGATATGTTATACTCTGTATGAAACACTGGGAGAAATATACGTTAAAGCGTTATTTGATATCTATTTCTTATCAGCGCTTTTCTGAAACAGTATATTCATTTTCCTGCAATGTGAAAAAAGCTGAATATGCCTTTACTGACTTTGAATCGAACTCAGAACCACTCAGCGATGGAATATTACAATATAAGTTCACTACCACTCTGCGATGAAATATTACAATATACCGCAATAAAAATACTGTTGACTAATACTACATAAGACATGTGCTATGATTAGGGATTTAATATTTAAAAGTACTGCTGTTTAAAGAGATTGTTTTAAGACGTTTTGAATAGGTCAGCATACGATAGATAAGTTGCAATGAATGAAGATGTGAGATGTACGTCAAGGTTACTACAAGCCTCATATGACTGTTGTAGATAACGAGATGCACATGCATCAATTCTGTCACGTACATTGAAACAGTGTGCTAACACAGTTCTATACATTGACTTTACAAAACGCCTTTGAATAATGAAGTATGATATAATATTATTCCGACATTATACTGAGGGATTTGAACATGTAAGATTATGCATCGATCATGATAGGAAAATTTACGACTATCCGCTAAGCCAGAAGCTGAGTTAACCCTTGGGCTAGGATTAAAATCTTATGACAAAATATAGTTTTAACACGATGGCTACCATATTTACGATGGAATAAAATAACGCTTCTCTACATTTCCAACTAATAATAAATTAGGAGGTCCAGATTGTCGGACCACATTTACTATAGGCTAAGTCGCTAGGTTTTAGAAAAATAATCATCTTACGGAAAACTGATAACGTTGCATTTACGCTTCGTGATCTATATGCTTCCATGCTAAAAAGACATAAAGATTAAAATCTGCTGTGTCGTCATCAATCCTCCTGTCAATCCTCCTCTGACGTAAGCGATGCCGCCATATTGTAAAACATTCCACTGTTGAGGAAGGTCATAGCAATCCTCCTGTCAATCCTCCTGTGACGTAAGCGATGTCGTCATGTTGTAAAACAATACCAATATACAAATTTCAAATTTCCCACCATCCGTTATTTGCAATTGTAATATTCAATTTCCACCTTTTGCAATTTTCAAATCAACCGCCATCCGCCCACCTTACGCCATTTGAAAACGTAGCCATTTTTATTATAAATTTCCAAATTTTGAATTTCGCGCCGGAAACGTAACCAATTACATTATAAATTCTCAAATTTTGAATTTCGCGCTTCGTACGCCATTTGAAATAGGAACCGGAACGGACGCTATTTATATTATTAATTTTCAAATTTTCAATTTCGCGCTTCGTACGCCCCGGAACCGGAACCGCCGCCATTTGCAATAGGAACCGGAACCGACGCCATTTTGAATCACGTGGTTATTGCCACGCCCACTTGTGACATCATACAATCCGCCACTGACGTCATAGCCACGCCCACTTGTGACGTCATCAATCCTCCCTCCCCTCCGGCTCCTGCGGCTCCTGTCAATCCTCCTGTCAATCCTCCTGTGACGTCAGACAGAAAACCATACTACTATTGCGCCTTTAAAGTAGACACTGAATTGGGGTTTACTCCGGTACCGGTCAACAGATTAGGTTCAAATTCAATAGGGCACTTCTCATGAACGTCATAAATGAGTATACCAAGTTTCATGGAAATTCGATACAGCGTATTTGAGTTATGGCGCCTTTCTATTAGAAATGCGCCATAATCTATTAAAATAGGCACTAAATTGGGCATTACTCCGGTACCGGTGAACCGATTTGGTTCAATATCAATAGGGTTCTTCCCATAGACATTACAAATGTGTTTTCCAAGTTTCATGAAAATCCGAAAAAGCGTATTTGAGTTATGGCGCGTACAGACACACGGACGGACGGACAGACAGAAGGACAGACATTTTTCGTCCCCACACACAATCTCATAAAGTACCATACTGGCACTTAATAATAACAATAATGGTTACAATGTGCTGTATAAAATTCCAAAATATGTGATATAGATATAATATATATACTGTATATATATATGGTTTAATTGCAAAGTTTAGAATACGTAGGCC
Source organism: Ectobius pallidus (assembly GCA_964059195.1). NCBI lineage: Eukaryota > Metazoa > Arthropoda > Insecta > Blattodea > Ectobiidae > Ectobius > Ectobius pallidus. Next base: position 129,428,045 of record CAXKWD010000002.1, read on the forward strand.
TACTATCTTTCTAAATGCATCTGAAATGTTAACAAAATAAGCGTAATCCACAAATTTTAATAGTAGCAGACAAGTTTTGAAAATATGCAAATTAAAAAATTACATAATGCACTAGCATTTATTGTAATATCACATATTCAAAAGGGAAGGCATGTATAATACTTACACTCTACCTTTTAAAATGGTGGAATATATTAAATTAACCTCCCCCCCACCTCCAAGCGGGTTGACGGTCGGATGACCGTTGAGCGATTGTAGAATAGCGAGGAAGAAAAGGGCTGGTAGATTACTCTCACTGTGGTATATGTGCTCTGTGGATATGGATTGTATATCCCCCAGAAAAGATAAGTTTCGGAAATCCTACAGCTTCTCTTTTCTTCCCACGGGATGGATCCCAAGAAGCGGGAGAGAGGCGCAGGAGTTTGAATGGGAGAAGAAAGCTTTGGACTTGTAGGATTAGGAAAGTATTCGGTAATCGTAAACTGCGGGAGACAAAGGCGGATTCTGCGATTCTATACATCAGCTTGCTGGCATTGCATGTGGTCGAGATAGATATATACTCGCACATTCATCATCAAGAATTATCTTAAAATCCCTTTTGAAATCTCTCGTACGTTCTGTGACTGTTTCGGCCAGTCTTTGTCCTTCAGTAAGAATTAAAAGTTTAACCTTGTCTTTATATCACTTACGCCCAGATCGAAAAGTTGTTACTTATTATTGTTACTATGTTTGTAACAAAACATAAAGCAACCATAAAATGCAATACAAAAAGAAGTTACAGTATTACAGAATTTGTCTGTATTCATGTGTACTTTTTATAAACTCATTATTATTATTATTATTATTATTATTATTATTATTATTATTATTATTATTATTATTATTATTTTAATTATTATTATTGCGGAGCTTATTTATATACTCTGCAGCTTGCAATTCAAATATAGGTTATTTCCACGAAATTCTAATCCTAATTTTTAGTAGGCTGAATTTTGCCCCATGTGTATGATTCTAATTTTCTTGTTTGTTAATTCTTTCTTTTTTCTTCATATTGGATGTCTATGGATTCAAAATAGATGCCGATAGAGAATGGGATCAGCCACTCCTGCATCGAGATGCCACATTCTTGAATTCTTTTAATATTTCACCTATGTATGTGCATATACCAGTATTTTTTCAAAAGCCACAGAAATGTCGACTATGCGAGAAAATTAGTAGGATAAAGCCCGGCAACAGAGATTAGAAATGATTGCTTGAAGGCATATAGCCCAATGCTCCAGCAAAACACCGGAAGAGCGTAAGGTTCGCGTGGAGTTAGATGCAGCCCAAGGATGCAGCCAGGCGTCATTCTCAAACTCCAGAAGAACGACATGCGCGCTAAAAAAACGAAGTACAGTTACTTCCTCGTGAAGTTTCTCGGGAAATGAAATGAGTGGCTTGTAACTACCCTTGTTTAGCCGGCGCGGTGGCTCATGCTGTAGCGCGTGAGCCTGGCATGCTTGCGGTCCTGAGTTCAAATCTCGGGGCCGGCGGGTGTGTCATTCGTGGTGGACGAAGCCGTGCTTTAGGGGGTTTTTCTCGGGGTTCTCCCGTTTCCCCCTTTCATTCCACCAACACTCTCCACTTCATCTCACCATTCCCCCTTTTCATCCTCATCCCGTTTCCACTTCTGGCATCGGGTCTGCTTCGGCAGTCAGAGCCCTTTGGGGGCCTCTCCCGTTCTCCCCGCTGCTTGTGGTCAAGAGGTTGTTGGTGGTGTGTGTCACGAACCTGTCGGGGCTCCCGGTTGGAGGTACCGCAGGGGGTGGCGCACACGTGGTATGGTACTAGGCTTTGTTGGATGTAGGGGAGTTCCGTGGGGGCTCACGGGGGGCTTTGAGGTCCGGAGCGGCCTGTGGGCACGCAACTCATCCCATCCCGGAGGTAGGTACAATAAGTCGGCAACGGCTGCGGTGCTTAGGGGCGTTCCCACCCCGCCTCCCCGCCTTAAGGGGCACAAAATAGAATAGAATATAGTATAGAATATAACTACCCTTGTTGGGAAAAGTTTCAAATAAATGCGTTTAGCTATTAGAGTCGATTTCGAGAAAATCGTGAAAAATTACTTTCTCTTCATGTCAGTTGGTTGTAAATATGAAGGGAAAGTCGTTCCGCGCCTCGTCACATCCCCGAAGGATACACAACCCACAAAAAATCTGATGAAACATTCTCACTTCACATTCTGATATATAGAATATGGGGCCGTATTGCAAGGCTTGCGTTTCAGCTGTCTCATCCTCGGTCTGTGTTGTTAGGCAGGCATGACTTACCAAAGCTTAAGTTTGTACAAACGATGACTGGCTCAGAGAATCTTCAGAAAAAAAGTATTTCAAATAAAAGTTTTAGCTCTTAGTATAAGTAGGCCTATCTCGTATTTGAACAAAATCTTTTGGGCCGTAGTAATTCATTGTCTCGTATGTATTGTAAGTAGTATAGAGAAAGTATTGTGAAAACATACTTATTGTGGGAAAACATATGTTTCACGATGGCCACAAACCGAAAAAAAGTATTTCTGGAATGACATCTGTTATAGGTCTACATACATGATCCCCCTTCCCCCTTCAGTCCGTCTATGTCAACAATTTTAGATCCGGCTTGGAGGTGCAATCGGATACCCTTCAGTCCATCTATGTTAAAAATTTCATATCTCTGCTTGCCGTAAATTTGGCTGGGCATCGCACACAAACATAGATACGACAGACAAACACTTGCTCTTATTATAAAGTTATTGGCTTCAATGGTTTTTATGTTGCCCAGTATTCTTATTTAATTCTTCAGGTTGCCTAATGTATCCACACATGATTTAATAACGATTTAATAACAAACGCCAGATACTTAAATAAAATACAGCTAATTCTAATGGAACTTTATGTGCTATCTTGTATAGGCTATGCAGGCGATGGCGAGACGTGCATATGCAGGAACTTAGAACGTTTAGGTGATCCATCTTTTTTGCAGCCAGCTGTAATGCAAATAGTAGCTACAAACCAGAATCGATGTTCGATCCCAATGATGTTCAGTTGGTCTAATCGAAAAGACAGTCAGTATATAAGACTTACGAACTTACCACCGTCATGTGCCGATTGTCAAAAATCGGGAACTTTAACCTCCAGATACCCTAAGGATATTAAGGCTCTATAAAGGAGACACTTTCCTTCTAAACAATGATTTTAATGATTGTTTCGTTATTTAGTCCTAGGATTGTTTCGTTATGTAGTCCTAAATTAGAATTAGAATTAGAATTAGAATTTAGAATTAGAATTAGAATTAGAATTATTTATTTTCAACCAAATACAAGTCTGACTTGTGTAGTTGCCGTCAAAGATAAAGAAGGTACATCAACATAAAATAATATACATACTCGTATACAAGTAGGGAGCCACGAGCCACGAAGGGAACTTCAAGTAAACAAAAACAAGTACCTCAATCTCACTTTAGCACATTACTCGTATGACTTAAGAGTCATAAGACTTAAGAGTGAGACAGACATACTGGTTTCTGTTTACCTCAGGTTTCCGTAGCTTGTCTCAGGTATAGGATCTGTATTGTGATCTAAATTTAGGCTGAACATCATTTTAAGATTGTGGCCAGTGTCAGGTCCATGGTAACAAGAAATTTCGTGACATATTGTGGAAACGCACCTCCTCTTTCGTTTACCTTCGCTTACCTTCGCTTTCAGTCCCGTTGATTTATTGCATTACGGCATTTGATTCTGCGTATTCGTATTTCTTCTGTGCAAACGTATCTTTTTTTCATGGAAATTCCGACGTAAATAACGACTTCCCTAGAAGTACCTTTTACTAATGGCCAGTAGAAAGGCGCAGACGGATCTTTTCTTATATTTATTTTCTTTCGCCATATTGAAAGAAAGTCCATTGACAAATGATATGGTCATGGTTAGGGCTAGTTTTCTGTGTAATATTTCTCCCGCCAGGCTGATATCGTAGTTATGAACACAATTTCAATGCCTAAATTCACAAAGTTTTGTCGCAAATCTATATCTATGAAGAGGAAAATGTGAATTTGTATGTTTATGTAAGTAGTATAATTTTGAAGTCCTTCCTTCCTATAAGCCAAATACACCTTATTTATGTTAAAGAGGCATGGACGGCATTTATTTACAACAATTTAAATGAACCTAATTTACTATTTCACCATTGCTTGAAAAAATTGAAACCAAAGTAAAGTGCTCCCTCGTACATGCCATAGAGGCCCTAATGGTTCCACGATGTTGAGGCTTACAGACTTTTAATCCTGCTTTATATGACATAGAGGTACGCCGTAGAGCAGTGTCCGGCAGATGCTGCAGTTGTGACGTAAGAGCCGATCATCTCGGAAGAGCTTGAGAGAGCGAGCAGTTGACTTGCATTCCTGTTAATACGCACTAGCGCAGTGGCGTTCAGTGCAGCAGTAGGGTTAAGGTGAGCCGTGATGGTACATTGAATTGCGTGCATTAACCATGGCAAGGGTGCAGAGGTCAGTTAATCAGTGAAATGTATGGTAAATTTAGTGCATTCAGATTAATCCTAGACTTACGGAAACGTCAGGTCACCCTCGGAGACACGCCATATTTTCCAAAGTTGTCTACAGTATGTTATTCAATTACAGACATTAATAATTATGTACAAATATTAGAAGAACTGGATCAGGATATTTTATTACAGATTTCAAGATTTTGCAAAACTCCAATCCGATATTTGCATATTTGCGACACCATTTTCTGTGGATGTTGACAGTGTTCCAACGTCATTGCAACTAGAAGTCATTGATTTGCAAAATAATATTGAAATGAAAGACCGCTTTCAAAACAAAAAGGATCTATCTATATTTTATAGAAGATTTCCCCAGGCAACTACATAATATATTTGCTGCTAGAATGTTGAGTATATTTGTATCGATGTATGTATGTGAATAGTTCTTTTCTTGTATGAAGATCTGCAAACCACAACATGGAAACCGCCAATCTGATCAGAACATGAAAAATGTTCTCGTTTATGTGTTAGCCAGACTATGTCTCCTAATATTGCAAAATTAGTGCGCGAGAAAAGAGGGAAAAAATCTCGACAATGCCTTGAGCTTGGGCACGATAGTGACACAAAGTAAGGGTGTGTATCAAAAGTCTGAATAGGCCTATACTTGGCATAGTGCTCACAAAGGTGTATAGTTTAATTTGTATATTTTGTGTATTTTGTATATTTTTATACTTTAACATTTTTCAGTTTCCGAGTAGACAAAGTTTTGCAGTACTCCTTAAAGTATTCTTATGTTTTATGTATTTGTATGTTTATAGTAGTTTCGGAGCCTCATTTAAATAACCTGACGCTTCCTCACCTGGATGCATTTCAGATTAGTGTAAGTAGGGCCTATATTAAATTTCATTACAAACAAAACTGTTCTGTTACATTGATTTATCACAGTTGTACTATTTTGTTTTCGTACAAATGCATTGTAATTGTGCTATTCCCATACTATCTACGAAGATCGGAGCGCACTCTGTCAATGCATAGGCGTCGTTCCGCCACTGGCCAGTTGAACCCTTCCTCCACGCTCAGTACGGAGATATTGCCGAGCAAAGAGCGCGGATGCTCTGTAGTATGACGTCACAGAGCACGGAACATGCCGGTCACTGCCGTAGAGAGTGGTTCAGGCACTGCGTTGCAAACCGGAAGGTCGCGGGTTCGATTCCCGATGACGACGGTGGGGTTTTCTATTGGCCTAATCCTTCTGATGGCACTGTGGCCCTGGGGTCGACTCAGCCTATAACAGAAATGAGTATCAGGAATATTCCTTCCACCTTCTTGTGTTGATGTCTCAATCTGGGAAATCAGGGGTAATCATGGGAGAGAGATTCCATCCAATCGAATTCTGGCTGGCTCAGTTGGGAGAGCATCGGCACGGAAAGCTAAAGATCAAGGGTTCGAATATTCAACAAACAATATTCTTTGGTTTCATGAATCTATAACCTACAACTGCCTTATATGGTACACCTAGTGCTTGTCTCAGAATCATTGGCAATGTAAGAATGTAGATGTAAACAAGGACCGGGGATGACATAATTCTATTCCGAACTGAGCTTCAGGGAAAAGGAAGGACCCCTTCCCCACATAACGGATTTTATACATGCAGCACTACCTATGTAAGATCTTTACTACTAGACAATGCTGCATTTAGACCTTTTAATAAAATAGTATCTTGTATGCAATAATTAATTGGAGCAGAACGGATTTTTTTATTTTTAAATTGAACTCACATATGTATATGTGTAGAAATTATATTTGATAACTTATTATTTTATTGTTATTGACAGTATAAGTTGCCAAATTGTGATATAAGCAGGGATTTGTGTGTTTTTATTATTTTTATTTTTACAAAACAGTAAAATATTGTCAAGTTAGGGTGCCTACATTAAAGATTATTGACGGTAGAAGGCAAAAAAAGGCACATAATCTTAACATACTCCAAAGTATACGTTATACGTTGTCCAAAGAATCATAATAAGTATAAGTACGAAGTATATAAATTATATAAAACGTATATGCTAATAAAACACTGCGCGTATTTAGAAATTAAAATCAAGTCTAAAGAACTTGAATTTCACGTACTTACGTGTATTTACATAATATTAGCCTCTGTTTGTTTTATTGGCGGAGGGTCCTAAGAAATACGTTCACTCGTTATGAAATGAAATTCTTTTTGTTTTGTTTTAGTTTTACGAGGGTTTTCCAATAAGTAAGTTTCCCTAGTTTAAAAGAATATTAAACATAATTTATTTGTTGAAAGACTTTATTTTCAACTCTTCTTCTTACTTTTCCACATAATCATAATTTTTTGCAAACATTTTTGGTAATGTGACACCAGTTTTTCCAAACCACTATTGTAACATGCCGTGCCCTGTTACGTCATGCACCAGGAGGACTATGTGAGACAAAAGTCGAGGGCATTTTCTTTTGATGGCCGCTCGGAGATTCCTCAAGACACCACAGTATATTCATTGATAGAACAAGGAGGAGCCCAGGAAAATCAAGTGGGAAATTTTCTCACATCTGCCATATTCTCCAGATGTTGCTCCCAGTGAGGTTCACGTGTTTCCCCATCTTGGATGTACGTACTTTCAAAGGATGAAGTGAAATGAGAAGTAATCAGTGAAATCAGAAGTAAACAGTTGGCTACGGCAACAGGATACGGCATGGTACAACAGTGGTTTGGAAAAACTTGTGTCACGCCATCAAAAATGTTTGTATAACAATTGTGATTATGTGGGAAAGTAAGCTGAAGGGTTTTAATGTATGAATTAATTAATGTATGAATAAATAAATTGTGGGTATATTTTTTTTAACAATACAGGAACTTTTATAATGGACAATCCTCGTTTTACAATTTAATAGTGGCTCATTGATTGTGACAGCAATCGTTAGCAAAACCTCTTACTTCTTGTCTGAAATCGCTGCGTATTTGGAAATTATTCCGAATCCTGGAAGAATCAGAATATAGACTTCTGAATGTCCAAAGAATCATAATAAGTGTTTAATAAAATAGGATCTCCACCTCCTGCGGAATAAAAAAATATATTAAAAAAACTTACTGAATAATCTAACTGAAGTAGGCTTGAAACTGTTTGGAGTTAATGAGAAATGGCAAAATTCCTTTTTCATATCATTGCAATGCCTGATGTCAAAAATATGTTCATCCGAGTTCAAGACAAAATTAAAATTATACAAGTTTTGCTTAACTTGTAAAGGGCACTGGAATATGTAGGCCAACGTACTAGGTAAAGTCATAATATGAAGTCTAATAAGTTAAATAAATATCCTCAATGAGTTCCGGCAGAAACTTTTCGAATCAATCTAATTTCTTCTTTTGGAACAGTAAAACGACTTTTAGGATAGCAGTCGTCTCCCTATAATACTATCCTACATGATTGAAAATAACAGTAAACAGACATCATAATTTCCTTATTTACAGTAGATTGCTGCTTCTTAATCTAAAAAAAGACCCCTAGAAGTTTTTAGTGCTACATACTTTACGAGCCTGCCAATTTAAATTACTTTGTAACACTTTACCAAGAAACTGGACGGGTTCATTTATTATAGGTTCATTGTTGTAGAAAACATTCATTCTTGAGATTTTTCCCAAATGTATAGACAGACTATTGGCATTACACAATTAGTACCGGTATATAAGTTATAAACGAAGGTTAAGTGTCTGATTCATTATTAAACCTATTAGAAGCAGCACTTAAACAAATATCATAAGCATATAAATAACGGCTCAATGATTCAGATTTGATGTTAAACATTGTTCGCATACTTAGATCAAATATTTCCATAATTTTAGGGAAATGTCAGAAATTCTAAATATTTTTCAAGTGCTTTAAAGAAATACTCTTCACGAAGACATTTCCTTTTCAAAATCATACCCTTCTTCATTTCATTATACGTAAATTTTCACTCTCAAACATCATTTGATTGTTGATTTGTAAATAACAACAAACGGTTATTAAAAAAAAAAAATCCTGGAAATCTTAACAAAATTATTTATGTAAACTGATTTCACTTTTTTCTAAAAGTATGCAATATTGTTCAATTTTGTGATCTGAAATATTTTGCAATTTTAAACATTCAAAAATTGTGAAGCAATTATAAAAGCGGGATTGTATCCTGAACATGAGTGCTGTAAAGTTGAAGCTACTGAAATACTGAACATACTCTGTAATACAGTTTAATTGTCTGAATATACCCATCAGAAACATTGTGCAGTTTTTTCATTGCTCGAAACTGAAATGGAAACACATCATTCGTTTCTGTCTCTAGAAGTATTCCTCTCTTTATATATATATACTGCTGAATTAATGGATTGAACGACGGAACGGAGAAAGTTAACTCAATTTCGTCTGCTCTTCATTTCTTTCAAACAGTTTTCTGTAGTTACGGGCCATTATATAAAATTCGGTAGCCGTTTGAAAGAGACGCTAATACCCATGAAAGAAGAAAATGAATTCATAATTTCCTGCATTTTTTCTCTTCTTCTTACATGACGCAGTTCCACTCGTACCATACGTAGTCTTACAATAAGTAAGTAAAGGTGACATTGACAAAATACATAAACATGGATTGCAAAATTACGTTAACCTAAATGTTCCTTATTAAGTATACATCAGGGATTAAAATTATTTATAAATTGCAATAAAAATCAGTTTATTCATACAGGACCTAACATATGCAGTAGACAGCATGGTAATATCAATAACCATAGTGGCTTTCCCTTGTTCTATCATTGCACGTTTTCCTATAACTAAAAGAATAATATTATTACGCAAATACCAAAGACATGAACCGAGATCGATCCTGCGAACTTTGAATAATAGGCTAGTAACTTACTCCTAGTCTCATAATATAACGTCTTCTATTCCTAGAATTGCTGCCCACACTATTTTGCTCACTCCCTTAAACCTGTCGATGAGCAAATAGCAACTCAGTTAGTTGTAAGCAAACCGATTTTAACTTCCTCAGTGGTCGTCGTGTGGAACCGACACCAATGGAGAATGACTTCCAGCTGTGTAGTAATTAGTAAGGCCCGGATTCTTAAGCTGTGGCTCCATTGATATACATTTAACAACAACATGTCAATATTAACAAGTTGATATTGACTTGTATATTGCAATTTCGCGTTCCAATTGACTTGACATGCAAACCCAGCGTGTTGCACTTAACAGTTTCAGATGTTAATTTGTTTTCCGGAGAAAATGTACAACATGTCATGTCAATTGACTATTCGGTTAATATCGGCTTTGTTTCGTGAATTTCCGGGAAACGAAAAGCGATCGCCAGCTTAATCGGCTTTGGTTCGGGAATTTCCGGGTGACAAAAAGCAGTCGACAGATTCCTCAATATTCCCGGCATCCATTTTGTATTATGTGAGTATTTGGTATATCAGTGTTCTCAATAGTATTGCATCTACTTTTAAAATTATTTTTATGGCATACTCCATTATTGAAAATGTGATAGTTATTTTGAAAAGATGAAGACATCTGACAAAATTAGTATTTAAGAAAGTCACAGACAGTTACAAGAAGATAATAACGAGTATATAAAACTACTCTCATTTTGTAATGTTGGCTGCCCTCTTCAGAGGCGTTTTCTTTTTAAATGTTATTCATTTCTGTTCGTAACCGCGCCAACACATGTTAACCTATAACATTGTAGTGGAGACAGTTGTTAATTGGCAAACCTCTAGACTTGTATACATCAACAAGTTGATGATAAACATTTAACATATGTTAACTGCAACATGTTGATGTTAAATGTATATCAATGGAGACGCAGCTTTAGGTTTTAAACTATTTTGTTCCTTTCCAGCTAACTGTGATATTTTAACATAATTATCCGTTTCATTGTCAAGGCAGTCACATAGTCCAATCTTATAAAACCTAAAAATGGCTAAATAAGACGTTAAAAAGGAAAAGTGGCTAAAATTGCTTATCAATTAAAATACGATAAATTAACAGTAATTAATATAATATAAATTACAATTAAACACACTGTGTACACTCAAAAGTTTTCGTCATTTGCGTAGTATGAGAGTGGTAACACTCTTTCTTTGCAGTCAATCAATGATGTGATAAGCACTGCATGTTAAAACACAGTTTGCATATGCACTGATCGGTGGCGTTGTGAAATCGGCTTTGATTACATATGCGGTGGTGAAATCCATGGGCCGCTACTCTTGTGTAAAGGTGGCGCAGGTCGAAGTTGGCTCCTTTCCACTGCTGGTCATTCATGGCCGGGGTGCGGTAGAAGTCTGGGTCTATATTGTCTGCTTTTTGCCGCCTCTCGTCTAGGAATCTGCTGCAGGCTGGAGTGATTTCGAGGTCATTTGTACGGAGAAGATCCTCTATGAAAGAATTTGTGTTGGTCAGGGCATAGGCGATTCTATTCTTCGTGTATTTCGAGACACAGAGCGTTCTTTTCAGATATGATGCCTTGATTCTATCCAGTTTCTTCATGTTACTGTATGTTAGGTGTGTCCAAAGGAGCTGGATTGCGTATGAGGCAATGGGTGCGGTTTTCAGATGGAAGAGGCTGATCGCAGTTTTCCAAGTTTTGGGATGTCGAGGGTTGCCTTAATCGCTGCTACTGATTTTTCTTCCACATGTTTGGAAAAGGTATGGCCCGTAGTCTGTAGCGTTATTCTGAGGTACTTGTAGGATTTGACAATTTCTAGTTCCTGGTCTGTACATGTGAATCTATCCGACTGTGTTAATCTTCCGCCTTTCCGAAATTTCATTATTTTTGTTTTGTCTCTCTTTATAGTGAGATCGTTTTCCTGGGACCATGTTTGCAAGCTGTTGATCGCCTTTTGGAGTTCCTCCCTTTTCTTTGCTAGGATGACCATATCGTCGGCATAAAGATGCATAGTCACGTTCTCTGTTTGGACTCTTCTTATGACATCATGTGTGAGTACGTTGAAGATTATGGGGCTCAACGGGTCACCTTGTAAAACGCCGTTGGTCTGCTGGATTTCCTTGGATTCAGTCAGGCCGTCGGTGATGGTTATGGTGTTTTCTTGTAGCATGTTCTGGATTAGCTTGAATATTTCGTTGTTAGCTCCGAGGACTGTTTGTAATTTGCGGATGGTGATTTTCCTGTTCACTCCGTCAAATGCCTGTTTGTAGTCTATGAAAGCTGCATATGCATGGCCTTTGGGTTTGTCTAGTGCGTTGTGTATGTAGTGAAGAACTTTCTCTAAAGCCTGTGTCGTGGATCTTCCTGGGATGAACCCATACTGTTCGTCGGGGATCACGGTCATCAGTTTGTCGTGGATCTTTTTCAGGAGGATGTTATTTAGTGCTTTAAATGCAACACATTCCAAGGCGATTCCTCTGTAAGCTTCTGGGGCGTCGTGGTTTCCTTTTCCCTTGTAGAAAACTTTGATTAGTGATTTTCTCCATAGAGAGGGGATAGTTTTACTTTCCAAGCATTTATTATATAATGCTGTCCATATGTTCAGGGTGTAAGGGAGCGCTCCTTTGATCAATTCACTGGCCACGTTATCGGAGCCGGCTGATTTTCGGGGCTTGCTCTTCCCGATGACATACTGGACTTCCTCGGGTGTTATTACATATTTTTCTCCTGGTGAGTCTTCCTCCTTGTTCTTTGTCGGCGCGTCTTTCTTCTGGAGTAGATTTGTAAAGTGCGTCTCCCATGTATCCATGGTTATGGATGGTGTTATGCGCGATTTCCTTGTGCCGAGTGCTCTGTATGGTTTGTTCTCCGCCTCCTTTATAAGTTCTTCTTCCAGGGTGTGTGTAAATGCTAGTCTTTTTTCTTTCAGTAGGGCTCTATATCTTTGTCTTTCTTTCATGTATGTCAGTCTGATTTCTTGCACGTTGGAATTTTTTGCTTTGTGGAATTTGTCCAGGACCTCCATTCTGGTTTTGTAGCAGCCTGCGTCGAACCACGGTTTGCTTCGTCTTTTTGGTGGCTGACTTTCGGCGGATTCAATTAACCCTTGGTTTAGGGCTGTCAGAGCTTCGTCGATGCTTCCTGTTTCGATCTGTGCAAGTATTTCGTGCTCATCGATATTCTGCACTAGTAACTGTGGGACGATTTTTCTTGGTGTCCATCTCCTTACCTCATTTATTTCTTCTTTCCAGCATCGAGTCATGTTGAAAATAGTTTTGACTGCGAGGTGTTTTCTTAGCGGCGAGTTTGCCGAGTTTACAACAACATTTTGCCTTTGTACTTTGAGCCCTTTTCCCTGGTAAAATACAAGATCTAGTGTGCTGGAGCCGTTATGTGCAATATATGTGAATTGCTGTTTTTCATTAATTGAAATGAAGCCTTCTTCTTCCAGCATGTCTGTTAGTGCTTCTGCCTTGCTGTTCGGTTTGTCTATCCGACAATTAAAATCTCCAGTTAGAATAGTTGGAAGGTCTGGTACTACATGCTCCAGGGCAGTTGCAATGGCTTCCACTACTTCTTCTGCTGTGAAGTAAGGTTTTAGGTACATTCCGACTATTTGAACATCTTTGAGTCTCACAATCACTGTGTTTTCTGCTGCGTATGCGTAGCTCGCTTGGCCTAGATAGGGTCTGTAGTAGCATGATACCCTACCTGAGGGTCTGCCTCGTGGTCCAGTTTTTGCCAGTGAACGAATAAACAGTAATTAATGTAATATTGATGCAATTATTATAGTTCTACTAAAATTATTTTTTAAATATCTGCCTACAATTTGCACCATGCTCATTGTTGCCAGCATATTATTTTGTAAGGTAAATTATAGCATTGCGTTTTGTCATTTTGTATCTCATTTTCCCAGTAGGCCTAAGGGAAATCTAAGTGAACCGGAATCCCCGATTTCTTTAGAAGCTAATTAAAGGCATTCTTAGGAAGTTTATTCACAGTATTTGCTCCAGCAAGACGCCGAGAGTGAGGCATTCTAAAAGTTGATTGATAAATTGAAAAACGTTCTTGTTGAGTTTGTAGTGGAGTTGGAAGTGGCAGAGGTGATTCTAAAAATAAGCAAAGAGTATTCCTAAAGTAGTTTTGGTTCAGAGTCATGGAAATTTAGGTAAAAATAAAATGAATTGATATATTTTGTTCAGTGTGTTTATTGTACTAATTAAAGAGAAACTTTAAAAAATGCCTGAAAATGAAAAAAAAAACTAAAAACTATTTTAACATGTTTCAAAACTAAAACTGGGGTTATAAAAACCTAAAAATCCGGGCTCTATAGTAATTAGTATTGTGCACAGTAAATACTTTAATTCAGATATTGCAAAGAAAAGAAATAGTGACACTATTAGAAAACCGCAAACCTAAACCTGTAAGTATTTAGTGTAGGTTTTCGGATTAGGGAGTAATGGTATTGCATTCTTTTGATAGAAACATCCTATGAAGAAGTCTTAACGTGGAACCTTTATACTGGCTTCCGCATAGGTTGAAGAAGAAACTGTTCTGTTCAGTACTTTGAATCATAAGAAGATCTGTCTCGCTGTGGATCATGAGCGATGACACTGTTGTTTATATAATATATGTACCAGCCTTTTAAAATTCACATTTCTAGTTTTACTTTCTCGCATATACAAAGTATAGAGAAAGCATGTGATCGTGACAAAAATCTAAATCTAGATAACACCGGGGAAACATGTTTCACGATGTCTAGCAATAGAAAAAAGTGCTTTTGGAATGACGTCTGTCTGACTGTCCGTTTACTTATATCTGTAGTGGGTAAAGAGTTCGTTGTATTTACTTTTTTTTAATTAAGGACTTTTTTGTAATCTTATTCTATAGAATTTTGTTTTATAACTGAAATGTTAAGAGTAAATGTTAAGGTTTGAAAACTTTTTCAAATTTAAAGTTTTAAAAGTTGACAGGTATCAAGATAATAAACTTAAACTATGACTTAAATGCAGAATGTCAGAACATAATTATATTAATTAAAATATGAATGATATTTTATTTAATATAATAAGAAAACTACATTAACTTATTATTTCGGAATGCTGTTTAGATGTGTCGTAATGTATACACTAAAACCAATCTCAGCGACATAACAGAGGTCCTGGGTCCTGGCTTCAAATCTTAAACCTTGTGGTCGCCCAAATCTGACTTGGGCGTTTCACTTGTATGAGTTTTTCACCTTCCATAACTCATCGCCGCTATTTCACCCAGTATCATAATCGTTTAGGCCTAATCTGAAAACCAGTCAAGAATACGTCACAGAATAATAGAGATAGACGCACACAATTGAATTATCACAAGAGGCTACTGCTACACCCAAATATTCTAAACGCGTGATATGACCTATATGCAGTTTGAGCATCCAGAATTAGCTAAGTAATAACTAATAACCATGGTAATTATAGAAAATAGTGGGCTTAAATGTATATTAACTAACTTAGAAAATAGCCTTTGCCACGGTTAAAATGATGCTTAAATACGAAACTTACATGTCTACACCTATTCAACCTCAATTTCGGAAAAAGTAATTTCAATTTCAGAAAAAGTAAATTCAATTGCGGAAACAGTAATTTCAATTTCGGAAAAAGTAAATTCAATTTCGGAAATACGAGGGCTATTTTTTAAACCTCCGATGGGGCATAAAATGAAAACCACAGTGAAAATCAAAACTGTTTTATTTGGAACATTTAGGTACACCTTCTAGCTACTTCTCTACCTAGTCGAGGTCCGATTGAGACATTTGTCGAAGCGTGGTGCAACTTTCAAGGACCCTCTTCATAGAAGCTTGCCGCCAGCCTATTGAAGAGGGTACTTGAAAGTTGCACCACGCTTCGACAAATGTCTCAATCGGAGCGAGATTATGTAGAGAAGTAGCTAGAAGGTGTATATAAGTGTTCCAAATTAAAATGTTTTGATTTTCACTGTGGTTTTCATGTTATGCCCCATCGGAGTTTTAAAAAAAATAGCCCACGTATTTACGAAATTGAAGTTACTTTTTCCGAAATTGAAATTACTTTTTCCGAAATTGAAATTACTTTTTCCGAAATTGAGGTTGAAAAGGTGTAGAATCCTGAGGGCAATGACAATACATTTACAAAAGTCACCGCTGGCTTCATCAATTTTTATTTTAAATGTCTCATCACATACCGTCGCTTTTTCCTTTAGAATATAATTCGTACCTACCAGTACGTAGATTTCAGAAATTAATTATATCGTAAGTTTTATGCAGTTTCAAAGCAGTGTGAACACTGTTTGTTTCGCAACTGTTTGCTAACAGATGAATATGATGTGAATTTGATTTGATAAATTCAGTGTAATTTTCAGAAATTATATAATTTTTCAAGGGAAGGAGTGGTTTGTTTGGATTTTTATTGTCCGCGATACTTCCAGGATTAAACTATGAATATATTATAGCTGGTGCCCGCGGCTCCGCCCTCCATTATTACTTGACTCCAGGATTTTTAAGAAATTTACACTGGCAGTTTATTAAACATGTGTGTGGTACAGAGCTATGAAAATTGTAAGTAAAAATAAAATTAGAATATTTGTTCGTTGTGTTCATGTAACTTAGGCCTTATACAATAAAGAAACTGTTTTTCTAATTTTGTACTCTTCGTGAAAGTTTAGACTGCGAGAGACGAACATCGCCGAGTATACCCGATGTCTCACGAAGTGAAGGAGTGAGTACTCTATTCAGGGCCGTTGAATTGTATAAGAGTAGGTATATTTTCTTGAGCAATCTGAATGTAAAAATATTAAAAGTATTCAGATATTGTACTACAGAATATTCGTCCTTGAAAATATCCCGACATAAATAATAGCAATAACGAAAGCGGGCATAGGCCTAAATGATATATTATATTGATTGGTTTGTTTATTTTGAACGATTTATTTTCTTGATCTAGGAAATCTAAATTTATTGATAAGTCGGAACAGTTATTTAAGTGCCAGTATGGTATTTTATGAGATTGTGTGGGGAAAATGTGTGTCCGTCCGTGTGTCCGTACGCGCGATAACTTAAATACTCTTTATCGGATTTTAATGAAACTTATTGCGCTTATAAAGTCCATGGGAAGAAGCCTATTGATATTAAACCAAACCGGTTGACCGGTACCGGAGTAAAACCCAATTTAGTGTCTATTTTAAAGGCGCGATAACTCAAATACGCATTATCGGATTTCCATGAAACTCGGTATACGCATTTTTAATGTCGATGGGAAGACATCTATTGATATTAGACCAAATCGGGTGGCCGGTACCGGAATAATACCCAATTTAGTGCCTTTTAGGGTAATAGGCCTATATAACAAAAGGCGCGATAACTCGAATACGCTTTATCGGATTTTAATGGAACTTGGTATACGCGTTTATAATGTCTATGGGGGAAAACCTTTTGATATTTGACCAAATCGGTTCACCGGTATCGGAATAATGCCCAATTTTGTGGCTATTTTATGTTAATATATTAGAAAGAATTTAACAAAAACGGTTATCCCGACAACATATTGGTCATATATGACTTTGGAATTTGCAATAGTTAGCCATGACATTTTCCTTTGCATTTGATTTTCAACCTAGTCAGAATAGTTAGAATCTAGTCAGATGTTTATTTCGTTGATCAAGTTGAATACTGTTTATATACAGAAGGTATATTACTGTGAAATAATTAGGCCTACGTAAATTAAGTGGAGTTCTTCGCCAGTGTATTTTGTGAATTGTTGTCATATTTTAATTTTTTTAAATCAGTGTATACGTGTTTGAATTAAGGTTAAGTGTGTTCTCAGTGAATCGTTCTGGAGCTTAACTCGGAGATAAGATTATAAAAATAATTTATTTTGTTCATATCACAATTGCAATTAACTTATCAGTTATCACTGATTAAATAAAAGTATTCTGGCACTTTGTTATATCAGTTTACCTGATTTTATTCATTGTACTATCGGTCCTACACAAATCATGTCAAATCCTCCACAACCATGGTTTTCATTGATGGACTACGTATTATTTAGCTTTTTTATTTTTTGTTATTATTGTTATTTTGTGAGTAAACTGAGTCCACTGAGCTACCTCCAATGGGAAGCAGTTTATATGTTGATGCTAATAAGGAGAATATTAGACTAGACAAAAAATTCTGTAAGGTCGCTAAACCTATTTTAACTGGATGTTGTGGCCTACATTAATTGTTGAATAGTGCATACAGATTTCTTTCGTCAACCTAAAACCCTGAATAGTACAAATCTTAACACGTATATGTGAGAATATTGGTGCAACATATTTTGCACCGTTTATTTACTATGTAGTAAACAATATTTTTGCACTCCTTAACTAATTAGTGGTACTTACGAACGTTGTTGCCGTGGATCGTAAGTTGACATTCCCACACAATCTTGTTGCTATGGGCGTTGCGATGCGGTTAAATTACTTACGGTGCTTGCGCCAAGTCATAATTCATTACGATACACTTCATAATACAAGCCTTTATGGACAAGGCCCCCAGGACAAATATTCGGTTCCCATAACAACAAACACATGCGAATCACTTTCTGAAATAAACATCTATCTTCAAGAATGTATATACATAATATTTTCAGGTAATATCACAATTAATATAATTAAATTGATATAAATAATCATCGTGCAAAAAATAGCATGCAATACACGTGCCGTAAGCGCATTACGGATCTCGGAAGATTGAAAACACGAGGCGCTTAAGCGCCTCGTGTTTTCAAACTATTTCTTTGATCCGTTATCATGCCTTACGGCACTTGTATCGCAATATACTATAATTAATCCATACTGATGCTTACAGTCATGTTCTCCTGATCTGATATTATGAACAGAACACCAACCATTATCTTCTAGTAGAGTGGCTGTAGTTAAGCTAAAAGACGATCTGCATATTAATCTATCAAATCGGTAGCTACAATCCTCTGAGCCAAGCTAGAAACTAGGTTGGATGACGTGTCACGATTTGTCAGCTTCTCGTGGGAATTTTAATAACTCAGGAAAGCCTTCCCTCAGCAGCCTAGCTAAAAACGTAATACTAGCTTGCGATTCACTAACGCGACTATGGCGAGACTGGGATAAATTGTCCAGGTGATTACGTCAAGGTAGGCGAGATCAAAGTAGTGTTGTTAATGAGTTTGAGCTCTCTGAGCGTTAAACCGGAATGAACGCTTTCGTAATCCATCCAGAAATTATCTACACAAGAGCACTTGTCTTTTAGATGCTATATTACATGTAGAAAAGAGTGATAGGCTATATTAAACCACAAGTATGACCCTCAGTAGCTTTTTATGAATTGAATTTTCAGCTGGAGAAACACTCATTTTAATCCTGGATATTACCGTTTATGCCTATTTATAATAATAATAATAACAAGCAAAATAAATAGTTGTGAATTTAATACTTAGCCTTAATACTAAATATAATCTTTAGACCTAATAATTGTGTTTCTTTTTTTTTTTTGCTGCTCATCACAGTTCTATAAATTTCTGAAAATTCGATTCCGTCGAATTTAACGGTAAACAATATGCCCCGAAGATTGTCTTATTTCGCCTCTCTTACGTAAAAGTGTCTTAGATGTACCGTACCGGTATTTTTAGACAGCTTGGATAAAACTAAATAGACCGAGTTTGATAAATTTGAAAATAATAGAAATGTTAAATTCGTAGCAAAATTCGTCATACTTGGTGATTGAAAACGTTCTCGACTTTCTTCCTTATGTTGGCAACCGTGCACCAGAAAATCAATAACAGCTGACCGCGAACTCTAATGTGGCTCCAGGATGCATAATTCTTTAGAATAAATAGAATATTTGTTATTTAACTTATATTAACAGCTGTCTAAATCATAGTATATAATACATATGGTAAAATGATTTTATTTTTCTCGTAGGATTGCTACCGTCCTTAAGGGTTCATTTCGCAAACATACTAGTCGCATAATAAAATGTCTCTTTTACAATTTGTATCTTAAATAACTATTTTGGGAAATATTTAATGGTTTGGATTAACAACACTTACTTTGCTGATGGCACAATGCTGGATGCTGATAGTTTAGATGGTCGTTAATAACTATTTTAGCATATCATCTGATTACAATATTATCATCAAAGCCTTGATAGTGATATAGGGAAAACGAAAACAATTTTCATAACACTTGAACCTGAAACCATGGCATTTATCAATTGAAAGAGTGCACAATATTTGTTTTGATTGGTCAAAGAACTTAAATAATTTAATACAGAAAATACCCTACATGAGTTATATTCTTCAAGTGCTATATCTGGTCAATAGTTCTGCATGATGTTGAAGGATGAACCCTACAAATGTCTACAACGAAGAAGACTGAGCCTTTGAAAACTAGACGTAGGCCTACCAAAGTGGAAAGCAGAAGCTACTAATAAAGAATGGGAGTAGTTCCTTGGTACAACTTTCATTACGAGCAAATAAGATTAGGAATTATCTACTGAAATCACAATTGCTTGACCCTTTTTTCTTTGAAACCCACATAATGAAACCTATCTTTCCAGTGGATAAAAATGTTATTTGAATGAAGTTTCGTTTTAATGCTGTGAGTTCCCTCCCAGTGGCATTAGGCTATAATTTGAACAATACTGTATATGGGTAGTGTACTGATGATTTTGCGTTAACGAAATGCTTTGGGGATTACGATTCCCCTGGATACCATTACAGTCCTGGAAGTTGCGGAAACTAAAAGCAGGACCGGCAATCTACAAACTCATGTCCTAGTCTCCGTGTTTCTATTCCTCTGTGCACAGGAGAGTTCGGCTTCACAACTTCGCTTTCCAAGTTTTCTCAAAAACGTTAGTGTCACAGTCCGCTGCTATCATAAGACGAAATGAAAATACTGAAATTTTATTGTTCTTGTCTAACTCCCTTATAGGCACTTCCAAAAGCATTAAAAATAATAAAGGATCTTAAATTAAATGTCAAAATTTCAGATTTGAAATACAGGTTTTAACTACAGCAACTTTCAAATAGGCTATAGACAACGTCATTATTCCAACACTTCTAGGCCAAAATATTGTGATTTTACATTCGCGAAAGAAAACGAAATTTCATGTATTTCCCCTGAGAAAGGCATTTTGAACTTTATTACATCTGCATCTAAATCAACTTACAACTCTACTTTATACTTAACCAACTCCATGGCCTTGCATCCCTGAAGTGATTAGGGCTACCTTCCCACCGCAGTGTCTTCTACCATAGACAAATGGCAGGATTGGGGGGGATGCTGATACCCATGACCGTTAGTTATTTCCGTGACCGGAGCCGCTACTACTTAGTCATCGACCTTATACAATACCATAAATATTGCATTGTTGTTTATTCAAGATCTGTTGGTAATTCATCTGGTTTTTAATAATGGTTGTGTACTGCTACGGAGGCCTGTAACCGTCGCTATTGTGCCTGAATTTTGTCTCGCAGGAACTATTCAACATGCCTGTAATTATACATACATTGAACTGTCGAATATAAACACATAAAAGATGCCATCTATCTGGGCCAGGATTAGAACAGAAATCCTTTACTTTGACTTCCACTCAATTTGACTGCTGGTAATTAGGAATACAATATCCCTAATGGGTTCGAACCTAGAAAGTTCCCGACGACCAGTTTTTTTTTTTTAATTATAGTTTAGTAATTAATGTAAACAGGCAATAGGCCTATACCTTCTTAAATATCTACGCTTTTACGACCATTGAAGATCTGCATTTAAACCCGAAACGCGTCACCGCAATTTTAGGAATAAATCTAAATTTTAAATTGTATTTTTAATTCTCAACGAGACCACGAATAACCGACTATATAAAATTTATATAGTAGAGAAATAGTATAACTGTGCAACTTCTAACGATGTTCCTGCGACAAAAAGAAATATAAAACTCAAAAAGACCTTCAATTTTTTGTCCCAAGCTAATACTTTTCCCAGAAAAAAAATTAACTATTCTTTACTTGATGACTATTTCGCGGAGTTATTTCCATTTTTTCACATCAGAAGACGAAAGAATAGAGTTGGCAATTTTTCATGCAAATTAATTAGCTCACAAAGATTAATGCGTGGGAGACAATGACAAGTGTAAGCATCACTCACTGGGTTTGTTCTGATACCAGTAATAGACAGGTCATTGGCACCGAAAGAGTGGTCCTTCTTTGCACTATTGACAGTTTTAGTAATATTAACGTAGGCTAATTATATCTTAAACCATGGACCTAATCACATAATGCAAAATAGATTTTACATTTTATTTTAATGATATCAACTTGCCCCTTTATTCTGCACAGTTATACTATCTCCACCCTGTGCTATTGTGTCAACTGACTTGTAAGAACGATATGTGTTGCTGAATTTATTTTTATTCTCGGGGAAAGTACAGGTAGTAAGTTTTACAGAGAACATAAATATATATATAAAATTGAGCTAAGCTTCAATCTTATATTCAAATGATAAAACGCGTATTGTTATATCCAGTACGAATTTTGCGATAGTCCCAGTATTGATGCTCTGAAGATGATTTCAACTTCCCAAGTGTCCATGACCCAGGTGTTTTCTCGGAATTCCCTTGGGACAAGAAGACGAGGAACTTGAAATTGAAAAGGTATGGACGCAGAGTTTGGGAATGCAATTTGTTAAAGTGAAATGAAACATAAAAGAGAGGAATGAAAATACTGCATATTGATGGAAGAAGTAACTCATCGTCGCATACGAGATTATTTCTAAAAATTGCAATGAAGCTGTATATTTCCGCAGATAATTCGATAGTTGAATCATAAAAAAGGCCCCCAAATTTCGGGGCCGTCTTATAGGACAGATACAATAAATTAGACTGAAATTCATATAAATTACAACTAGGCCTACTATAAAATGATATATTCTGATGTGTGTATATATATATATATTCTGATCTTGATGTATTAAGATGTTGGGTACCATTTGCCGGCAAATGTAAGCCGCGAAATAACGCGAATTTCGTAAATAAAACCACAAACGTCATAATCCGCAAAATAAAACCTATTTTTGGTATTTTTCACTTTTCCCTATATAGCCTACCAGTACTTGAGGCCTACCACATGGCTTACGCACAATGCATGTATCGTTCTGTTCCATTGTGGTGCGACTGTGATCATTTACGCCATTTAAAAAAAAATCAAGGACGCTTTATTCCCGTAAGTGTAGTCAACAGTCTTTTTAACTAGTTATTTTGCCCTAACTTCTACTACCCACCCTGAGGATTGTAATAGTGCGATGGTAGGCCACATTTTTGCGATCAAAACGTTTAAAGTTGTTTCGTAAACATAAATTCATAGCCGTTCACCGTTGGTAGTTTGGGGGTCGTCTTATGGGACAGATATATAGTAAAATTAAAAACTTTGACGAAAATTTATACCTCGTCTTACCTGAAGGTCGCCATATCTGCGGAAGTATACGGTAGTTTATTTCTATTTTATAAATGTTATGTATGTTTCTATAATGTTGGTGACGAGAACGTGGTGTAGATTATAGTAATAACAAATCTGAGATAAATTGATTTATTGATTGATTATTTTGTGTCATGAGCAACAATATGTTGCTATGGACATTGTCAAAATACATTATTAATAGATTAAACATTATATATATAATATATAGGTATAAATATTATGCAAAACATAAACTTAAAATATGTTAATACTAAGCTTAAAATATATTTACTTCACTATCGACTCCTTATGTAATAAAAAGGATTGTTAATAAGCTACTTAGATACACCTTTCTTAAATACATTAAAATGAGCAATCTGGACATCTGATGGAAGTTCACTGAATATAAAACAGCCATGCACTCACATGAATTTAGCCAGCCTGACCCCGGGTTCCATAATGTAATGATTAACTTATTATTGTAATTGGTATTCGGGGCAGGTTTTCTCCAAGTGCTTCTGTTTCCCGTCGCATATATCATTCCACTGTTCTCCCATTCATCATAATATGACCATTTGATTTCAATAAAGGAATTATATTATTATTATTATTATTATTATTATTATTATTATTATTATTATTATTATTATTATTATTATTATTACAATAAAATCAATATTTAAAAAACTTTTCAAATGTATTTAATTAACTTGAAACTAATGCTTATTTTCAATTCATAATAGTTATTTATGAACTAGAACGAATGGTCTGACACCTATCTCCTGTTACTTAGGAAGACTTCTTTTACTGCCAGGATTTTCGAGACTATATTCAGCCATATTTATTTCTTTACACGTGGTTTGAAGGTATGAATGCACAGTGTTGTACCACGTGAGGTTCTTGGTTGAATTTAGTACGTAATTGCTTAAATGGTCCACATGTACAAAAATGTGTAACCTTGAAAAAAAACCCTACACATAAACTACCCCTGGGTGAATGTCAGTTTTAGAACATGTCCGACACTCGATATAACATATTACGATTTTTATTTTTGAAATACAGTTTTTAAATGGGTGAAGACGGTAGTTAAGTGTGAAAACCACCCTCTCGTTAGAGGATGATTGATAGGAGTTTATAAGGGCTTAAATATGCCACCTATCCATTATGGGCCACAACGTGACCTTGAAAATTACCCTTTGAAGTTTTTACACGGTAACTACCCCTCGGAGGGGGTTGAAAATAATCACAGAAGGGGCCTAACCCCTTGCACATCTCTTATATGTGGGTAATTCTTCAAATATGGAAAAAATTGGAGTGTCTAAGATCCAAATTTTTTACTTAGTTTTTAAAATCTCAAAAAATTACTAAAATACTTTAGGGCTTACTGGATTATACTAAGACACCAGCAGAACTTAAATGTTTATGTTTTTATTTTTGTTATTTATTTTTTATTTTTTTAAAGTCATGCTAATAACATCCTATACATAAAATTTATTCAACCTACTGCATGACTCATTTAACAATATCCCAATCTTTTGCTTTTCATTTTGGCTATTCGTGCTTGTCATTCCTCTGTAACACATAACGTTTAATATATATGTTTTGCTCTTGATTTATATTACTCACTATTTGCCTTGTTTTGTGTGTGTATTTGTGTATGCCGTGTGTGTGTTTTGTATGTAGTGTCGCTTTGCCCTGAATTTTTTGTTTTGCTGTGCTGAGCTGTGCCCGAGCACGAACTTTTGCTCATTCGGGCATCAATAATGAATGTATGTTTTATGTTATACGAAGGCAAAATAAAATAAAAATAAATAACACATGTGGATGAGAGAAGGCCACATTAATGACTAACTTTGGCAACAATCTGCTTTTCTTTATGTGATTTCATATTTTTCTCATTTTGCTTCAGTTGATTTTGCACCAAAAAGTAAATTCTTTCTAACTTAAGCAGGAACAGAAGGGCAATTTCCAATCACTTGACGAACCTTTGAGTTAGGAGTTAAGTCTTCAGAATTTTTGCACTTTTAAAAAATCAGTCAATCACTTTTTATGATAGTCTCTTTTACAGTGTGCCTTGAGTTTCTTCTTTAGTTCAGCATTTTTATTTCACAGTCTCCATGTTTTCACGGTAAATCGTACTTCGAACGCATTGCACAGCTGTTCGTCATTACATCTTCTGCCTTGAAACCAAAGACTTTGAACTTGTCTCACTCATAGAAGGCCCAAACTCTTCGTCAGTGGCGGTTGAAACATTGCAAAAACTGGGGTATCACAGCGTTCTTGAACTCGTAGGCGTGCTTGTCTCTTGATTTTTCTGATGAGTTTCATCTAAAAAAAATGGTCAGGCGATAATTCATCTATTTCACTCTCTGGAGGGGAATTGTCCAATGTTTCTCGAAAAAAATATATTTTTCCTCCTGTAGGCAGATGTGTTTTCTCTCCAATTCTTACGTTTTTGTCTTACTTCTCTCTTGGTCATGTCTTTTACTAGCTTAATTAACCCTTTTCTTTATTTAATATGTATCTCTGTTTCTCTTTTAATAAATGCTCATCGTATTTATGTAGTTCATTCTGTTATCCTCTTCCTTCTTTCCCTTTCTCTTAGTTTTTGCCCTTCTTTCATTTCTTCTTTTGTCAGTTTCTTTTTTTCTACCGATTTTCTCCAGGCCAAGGAAAAAAGAAATAAAGACTGTTTGCGAATTTGTGTGCGTACTTCGGAACCATTGTAATTTTAACTACGCTGTGTTTTATGGAGGGGTAGGGGGGAAATTAAGCAGAAATCCATTTAATCAGTACAGGTCATAGACACCACAAACACAATAATACCCTATAGTTGTCGTCCATATGACTTGAATAATCCACATGCCCCCTTCATAAGGCATGTGGATGACAAAAAAGGAGTTTAAGTGGTCTCAGCAAGCCATTCCTAAACCTTTGTAGGCTCAACTTCAGTCAAGTACTTTGAATTGGAAGGTTTATCGTAGTCTCTCTCTCTCTCTCTCTCTCTCTCTCTCTCTCTCTCTCTCTCTCTCATCCTGTGCCCCCATGTTGGGGCGAAGGGACTCCAAGTGGAGGTTTCCGTTTACCTATGTGAATTTTGTTACGCTTATTTTACTAGAGAGGGCAGAGGGACAGGTGGTAAGCCCTTGACCCCCCTCCGGAAACTAAGGTATTACTTGGACGTGAAAGGGCAGAGAAATTTTTTCCAGAGGCTCTAATTTAGGCTTGGAGTTCTTTTACGTGCCGTAAATCTACGACATGGGCCCCCCAACTTAAAGTCCCTCCCGGAGGACTTCGTGCCCAGGAGTTTTACGTCCTGAAAAACCCATCGACTGCGGCCGGGTTTGATCTCGCGACCTTCGGATCTAGAGGCGGGCACGCTAACTCTAGACCACCGCAGCCGACTCTATCATAGAGCACAATCAAAATTAATTAACATTCATTTTCTGCCTACTTTCTAGAAGTCATGTTAATGACGGGGAGTAAAAACGCTTTCCTTGAAAAAATGATGCAAAGTCCTTTGCTAATCCCAAACTGTTTTAAGCAAGCAAAATTCAACCTCACTATCCAACAGCACGCTGCCCTGTTGGCTTTCTAACACTGTTGCCAACTATATAAATCTCTCATTCCTGCAGAAAAAATTCCATTCTGTTCAGCCATGTGAAACCCATAGGACATACTTTATGTTCATTAGGTGGGGGTGACAATTCTATTACATTTTATTTTGGGGGGGGGGGAATTAATTTTCGTCACACATACATACTCATTGGCAGGAAAAAAGTTGAAAAGGAAACAACATTTTGTTTTGTGGATAAATGCATTAGAATATACAGAACCGGGGTATGGGACAGGACATGTGGATGACATTTAATTTAATTAAGTTTGGTGTGGAATATCAGAATTTAAAGTTAGTGACATTCCAAGGTCATAGTTATGGTATGGAAGTAGTAGGAAAAAACTTTTTTTAAGTTGAATTTGAAGGGAAATATCACTCTGGAACATAACTTTTCCCATATTTCAAGAATCACCCATATATATATATATATATATATATATTGCTAGTTCTCTGGATTGCTAGTTCAAAGAGTGTGTTTCTAGATAGGCATATGACCATGTGAATTCAATTTTGTGATGAATGTAACTTGGGTCACTTTTTCATATTTATTTCTAATTAGCTTGTGATATTCCTCGGTTATTTAATTAATCGATGCAATTATGAAAGCTTTTGAATTTCTTCCATTAAAAAATTATAAATGAAATTAAAGTATGCTAGTAGTAATAGTCTGGTTTTAGTCAGTGACGTCTCTAAAATCAAGCAAGAATCAACCATTTTAAAATCCCCAATACTCTATAAATTATGTAATTATATATATATAATTACATAATTTATAGAGTATATATATATATATATAATTACATAATTTATAGAGTATTGGGGATTTTAAATTGGTTGATTCTTGCTTGATTTTAGAGACGTCACTGACTAAAACCAGACTATTACTACTAGCATACTTTAATTTCATTTATAATTTTTTAATGGAAGAAATTCAAAAGCTTTCATAATGGCATCGATTATTTAAATAACCGAGGAATATCACAAGCTAATTAGAAATAGATATGAACAAGTGATCCAAGTTACATTCATCACAAAATTGAATTCACATGGCCATAAGCATTTGTAGATACTGCCTATCTAGAAACACACTCTTTGAACTAGCAATCCATTTGTTGTAACGAACCCAGAAAGTCTAAAGGCAGTAGCTAAACCAATAATTTTATCCACCATTATTGTTACATAAGGTAAAACATTACAGCGTATTCAGAATTATAAAGAACTACCCCTATCCCATTTGTTCCTGACATATTAAATATTACAGTTTATATCCATTTTTAAAATGAAAAAAAAAATCACTTCACTGAACTATCTCTCGTATTTAAAAAAATACTAAATTCTAGTCGGTATGTCTTTGCTTAGTAGCCTACTAACTAATCTGGAACAGATTGTTAAAACAAACTAAATGTTTTGCAAGTATTTCAACTAATTAGCCAATAAACTTTAACAACTGCAACAAACAGGAGCCTACACACGAAATGAATGATTTATTACTGGAGGAGTTAAAGCAAGGATTGGCTAAAACACACGAAACCAAACCAATCAAAATAGCGCTGGAAATTCAAATGATATCGATAACTTCCGGATTATCCGAACGCTTCCAAGTTGTTCGTGTCGCAAATGACTGCCTGTGGCCTGTGTGATTTTCTTTGTGGAAACTAAAGTAATAAAAGTGTATGAAATAGTAGTTTTCAAAAATTATATATTGTCGCCCGCCTCAGAATCCTGGTCGATAATGACGAAATATCGAGAGGAAATTTCGCGCCCTGCAGTAAGTTAGCCCTGAGAAGAAGTTGACATCGAAGAAGATTATAGGCTAACTTAGTTGTTAGTCACATTCATCAATTCTGTCACAGTCAGTTAAAACGTTTGTGTGCGATTTCTAATTAAAAATATATATATTGAAGCTTATTTTTACTTTCAATTGTCTAACATCATATTAGGTGTATATAGTCAAACTACTTTTTTCATCCAGGAGATTATACTATTTTTATTATAATCATTGTTGAAACCTAAGTGCATTCGCATGATCTAATTAGAAGTTGTATTCATTAATTATATGAAAAAGCTATTTTCAGCTGGTCGATATATTCTTCCACACATGTGCCCACCTTACATGATATCGCTTTCCCGCCGGACTTGGTTAAAAGCCTTCGGGAACGCTAAACGTTTGAAATACAAAATTTAATCTAATTCTGGAGAAGAGCATGGTACACAAACGTAAAAGTTCACTTATGCTTTTAGGTAAAATGATATTCCACTTTAGCGACGCGTTTTAAATCGAAACTTTTTTGTGAGCTTCTGAAGTCCATGACATTGTTTACAATGTGCGCTGTCAAAATGTAATTTGGGCTTAGATAATCCAAGTAACGTCCGTGGTGTCTTCTTTTGATCAAGGATAAGACTGCGTCTTGTTAAGGAAGGCGGATAATTGCTTTTCTCGTTCCATAAAGTACTAAATTACTCCGGCAGTTAGCTTTGATGAAGCATTTGAACTAGTTTTATATACCCAGGTATATTTCTACGAAATTAATGTTATATCTTGACATTTTTATGTTTATTTTATATTAGCTCAATATACTAACAATGATAATCTATGAAATTAAAGTATGATAGTAGCCCAGTATATAGATACATTCCACCTTGCATTAATTAGGGTAAAATACTTTCCTTTTTCATATTGTTTGGTATTGTAAGAGTAATGTTACATTGTTAGTTTTTACTGAGAAAACATTTTTCCAGCTCTTTTCAAATTTATCGCACGTTGAAATGAGGCAACTGAAGGCTCTTCTACGATATTTTCAGTATCCATTCTCCCAAATTCTCTAAGAATTATCTGGGTAGCGGAAACGACTTCTTTGTGTGATATTAGATGTATTTTCGAGAAGTAATCTTGTCTTCCATCCCTTACATCTCTCGGTCGATTCGCCAAACCACTTTTCCAGATGTCTCGACTGCTTGTGCCAAGAGACTCATCTTCATATTATTGTAAGCCTATTAAACGGAGTAATATTCCTTCCTCAGAGTTAATATTCTGATCCACCCATTTATGATTGTGCTTTAGGAAACAATAAAACAAAAACAAAAAATAATTCCATGTTTTATATATTTATTATGGAAACGGAATTTTGAGTTGTCTTCATATCTAACTATATTTATTTTAATCCAGCGAGATCTTATTTTTTCTCACAGAATGCTGACAGAATCTTTACTGACTTGTAAATGTCATCAGGGACATGATTATCGAAAGATGTTCCATTATACGTTTAAGAATTTCTTCATTCCGCTTATTTGCTTCATTTTTTATCCACAGCTCGTATACTGCTCTCAGTGTCATAGAGCATATGACGTCTGGAAACAATTAACTAGCATTAGGTTTGTGCCCGTTTGCAAAAACAAACTACGGAATCGCATTAAGCAAGTAATAAAGAACAACCCTAAACAATATTATTGCGAAAGAAGAAGGCAATACCTTTTGAAAGTCTATTCAAAATAGTATTTTCAAGTAGCAAATCTAAATAATGTAGATTTTTTTCAAACACATTTCCGAGACAATAATATATGATTATTTGGCATTAGCTATATATTTTGTAAAACTACATAACTTCATGTAGTATATCCACTTTGTAGATTAAATAAAATGTTGCAGTTACGGTACTTTTTTCACTGTAGCACCGAGCGCCCGCACAAACTTCTGTTCGGATCATCTTATCAGAACCAAGGAACTCCCTGACCATGCTGAGATTATTTTAGCAGCCACAAAGATTCCCCAATGCTTGAACTGGGTAAATTTCTCCGATCAAACTCGTTGATCTCAGTTCAAGGAGTTGTTTTCTTATTTGAGACAGAAGATCGGCTCATTATAAACTTTATATTACCTGTCTGGTTACAATAAATGGCAAGAAAGTGTGCAAAATACAACTTCCTATATTTCTAGCTATACCGTAGTTGTGCGTATATAGGCTATGTTAGGCTCCTTACAATTCAGTGCAATATAACTCTATAACATTACCTCTATAAATTGCTTACGTCGTTATTACCTCTCATTCCAATTTTACAGACATCTTGTGATGATAAAAATGATTAATTTCGTTGGGCTCCCCGTGTGTTTTACCTTGTCTGGAGCAAATGCTTTCTTTTTTATGTGACCTATTAACCCTTTCAGAGTTGAGATTTTACATTGGAGTAAGATAGTCATCATTCATCAGGTAAAAACACCAGTGAGCTCTTATGTTTAAAATCGATAAGCAAAATGTCAGTGGAATATGGTACCTGATTTCCATGAATGACAAACATGCTGGAACAGATGAACAAAAATCCTCACGTTTTACAAAAGCGGGCCGATTGTATAAACAGTTTGATCTGAGATCAGAGGCGAAACTGATCTCATTTCACGCTGAACTTGGAAATTTCTGTTGTATAAACGCTAATCTGAGATCAATTCGCGCTGATCTAGGATCAATTTTGACTGGAGAAATTTCTCTGATCAAACTCGTTGATCTCAGTTCAAGGGGTTGTTTTCTTATTTGAGGTGGTCCGCGGACATGGTGCAGATGGTCCGCAGACATAATTTAAAAATATTATAAAGCAAGTGGAAAGTAAAGAAGTAAAATTGTTTCACATATTTCGTTATAATGACCTATAATTAATACCCCAAATACTAAGAATATAGGCCTTCTTTTAAAAGTCCGATGTAAAATTAGGGGTCCGTAAAATTTTTTAGACATTTTAGAGGTCCTTGTGTTCAAAAAGGTTGAGAAACGCTGGTCTAGAGCAAATAATGCTTTCTTTGTTCTCTTTTATATGTGACCTATTAATTACTTCAGAACAGAGATTTTACCTGGAATAAGGCAATCATCAGGTAAAAGCTTCAGTGGGCTTTAAAGTTTAAAATCGATAGGGAAAATTTCAGTGGAATACCTGGTTTCCATGAATGACAAACATACTGTAATAGATGAACAAAAATCCTCATGTTTTACATAAAGCATTATTCTATTAATTTTACATCTCTGCTTACATCTCGTGAGGCGAAGCATTTATACGTCAGTAGCAGTGAAAATGCTCAGCCGATTTATATTGCCAGAACTGAAATTACCAGAACATTTTTCAAAGCATTTTGCTTTTGTACGGATGTTATCACATCCGTCTTTTTGGATTCTATAATGTCTTTATATCTTCCCAAGATAATTTCAATCAGGACATCCTTGTCCGCCTTGTGGAAAAATTAGGAGAACGATCCTTTCTCTGCATAATTTCGGCCATATTTCCCCTTCCTTTCGCGTAACACATAGTCTGAATACGAAGGAAAATAGAGTAAGTTACCATAACAATGCTCTCGCCTCGCGATACTCAGCTGTTTCTGAGATGTTGTCAGGCGCTCATATACGAACTGGGATCAAAATTGAACTTCGATTAGCTGATCTTAGATCAGTGTTATACAACAAGACTCCGGTCTGAACTCAGATCATTTTCTGAACTTAGACCATAATTCATCTCCAATCAATGACGTTTATACAATCGCCCCTTAAAGATTAAAAAATAAAACTAAGGACAGTGCAACTCCGTGGATATTCAGTTTACTGGTAATCATGATATTGGTAGCCTATACGATTTGAGGTTAGGGATAATAAATTACACTTGATTAATATTGAAGTATAATAGAGACTTCATTAACAACGATACAGAAGCGATATTTTCGTTAAAACAACATGATGGCCAACACATACGAAAATCATGATACTGTCCCGTTCAAAACCGTAGTCTAGGTGTGATCGGCCTACACTTCTTATGATATTCTTTGTGATTGTAAGAAGAATATAAGTGGTTGTAAAAATGCTATAGATCTTCTGTGTGGAGGATTTTTTTTAACGCTATAATAAAATACAGGATTTAAAACGCTTAGTAGTAATTAATAAACTTGCATAGAATTTAGTTTTCTGTTTCAAGTTAAGTAATTAGTTCAAGCTTGAACCAAATTGGATAAAAAAAATTAGATTTTATACGCTTCACTTTACGAGTTAGTCTAGTTATTTCAGATATTACCGACTATAATGTAACAAAAACTCCCTCTTCCTTCATAGGCTATTGGATTTATAAGTCGCAGTTCTTTCTTGTGATTGGTATGCATCAAATTTAAATAAAAAACCCTCCTTGGATACAAGGAATCTTACTTCTCAAGAAAATGAGATTCTGTTTCACTAAAGCCAACGGACGGGAAGTTAAATAGAAATACTGTATGGAGAGCATTGGAGGTAAGCGGTAATCCCAGGACAACATGGGAAATAAGTTTTTTTTTTTTTTTCTCCATGGTATCTCTTCCTTTCGTATCAAATGGAAACTTTTACTTCTGAAATAATTAAAGATTTAAACTACCACTCTTACTTAGAAATTAGCCTATATTAGCTTGTTGAAGATATTTAGATTTGCTTAAGAAAAGTTAAAACAAGAAAAACACATTCTAATTATGCTTTCCACTAGATTAATTTCTGCCTTTCACTTTGAGAGATGTTGGTGTTATTAGATTTGTAAAACATAATATAAAATGTTTACAGCTGTCTGTGTAGGTCCATAGCTACAACACAAACTTGGACGTTTTTAATATACAGTAATATATTTCAGTAATTAAAAGTTCAACATTGCAAAATGTAGTTGTTCCTTAACCCTTTCGGAGTTGAATTTATATTTTGACATTTATTTATTTATTTATTTTCGCTCTAGCTTCAGTAAGTCATATCGTGCCTTTCATGATTTACATCATTGCAATCATAACTTGTGCATACTAAAACATTTTATATTTATGTTTATAAAGTAGCATTGATTAGTCCAGTTGACTTAAAGAATTTCGTCACATTAGGGCAGTAATTGGATCATCAAGGGCGTTCTCTACATGTAATGAGAGAAGGGTGTTATCGACTATATTGAGTTCAATCTTGGATTATGTGTTTAAAAGTCAGATCTTTTTTACAAGCAGTACATTCTGGAGGAGGTATCTTTCTTTTTCACAAAAAATATCTGTGTGTGTGTGTGGGCCTGTACGTATGTCCGTGTGTGTGCACGAGAACGAAAAATCGTACAAAAACAAAGTTTTATATCTTAATTAAATATCTTCAGGGGATGTGACACAAATATTGACGATATCTTTCTCTTATTTTTAACAACATTTTACACAAAGAAAATTTAATTTTTGCGATTTTCTCGAAAACGACTCTAAATTTTGCGTACCTGGTACTTAGACTAAGAGCCAAAACTTTTATTTGAAATATTTTTTCGTAGCATGGCGAACAGTACAGACTGAGGATGAATACACACTCCATGCAATGCGGCCTCTTATTCTATATGAGAATGTAAAGTGAGGAAGTTGCGTATTCTATGCTTAGCATAAAGGAAGATATGTGAGTGCATTACATCGGTTTATATTTGGGTTGTATATCCTTCGTGAATGCGAACGAAGCATTGCAACAACTTTCTCGTTATTTTTACAGCCACTTTACATGAGGATAATTTCATTTTTCACAGTTTCTAAAGAACAGCTCTAATGATTTTGTTACAATTTTCTACACCGATTGCATAATAGGCATGCTTAATTTATTATATTGCATGGTATATTATATAGCCTCGAATAAATTATTATTCTATGAGCCAAAACTGTTGTGTGATTTTTTTCAATAAATGCTCCGATGGGTAAGTTAATTAAGAGCTTTCATGATTTAATGCTGGAAGAATGTTCTATTTTATTGTGTGATATTATTCTTTATACAGAACCTTTTTATACAGGTTACATCTTTATAAGAATAAATATCATTTAATTGTAGGAATTAATGTTAGGCACATCAACTAATTCTTGTCTATCTTGTTCGAATTCTGTAGAAATAGTAGACCTACATGGTCTTAATGGGAAACACTGTTTAGCGAGAATGTTCTACAAGATAGCCATAAATAACTGATGCCTAGTCTTATTGGCAATTTAATTTTTGTATTGGACTGAATTATCTACTCAACTGGGATTCACATTTTTATTTTATAGTGGTTAAATAATTTAATTAAAGTATCTTAGTATCTGCTTACAAACTTCATTTATGAGATCTGTTTATTTTGCCATCTTCCAGTCAGTCAGGAGATATGAATAATTATTTTTCAGGAGTTCTAGTAGAATTAGATATACCCTGATAACCTCTTGCAAAATAGAATTCTTAAAATCTTCAAAGTATAATCCGAGTAGGTCTCATTGTAAACCTCTTGTAATTGATTATGCCATTTTAATATTATGAGAAAGCTCTTAATACACGTCTGTACTAACATTTTTTTATCTTCGAAAAGTGTACATGGATACAGCACTAGAAGAACTTCTTGCATTGACACTCCAAAATTTTGATTAAACAAAACAGTACGTTCATATATTTAAGTCTCATATGCTATAACATGTTACCTGATAAAATTTTAAAACTAAAACAAAGGTGTTCAAACATACTCTACATTTGGTTATGGGGGACAAACAGATTTGGATGAAATTCATAGGGAGAAGTAGGTGAAATTCATTTTTTTCCACAGCAATGAATTGCTCTACAACTCATAATCCGACATACTCTTTAATAACTACTTCTACGATTGCATAGCCTACTGTTTTCATAATTAATCAAATTACCGTATTTACGGACCATAAGACGCACTTTTTTTACCTTGAAAACAGAGCATTAAAGGTTGGGTGCGTCTAATGGTCCGAAGTCACTAATAAAATTAAAATTATGGTAAATATTGCTGGAATACCATAGTCATACACAAGTTGTTGTAAACGATAAGACAATTACAAATTTTGGTACAGACTATACATCAGTTCACTTGTCAAAATCGTAAAATGAGGGTAGATTGAAGCCATGTATACAATGCGAAAAGAAAGGAATATTGAGTTCTTTTAAACAAAAAGAGTTGTCTCCGCTGGGTGGTTTAAATGAAGACAATGACCTCTAAACAGCCTTGTCCGTTACACTTATCCGTTACACTTACCATATGCTGAATTGGGGGTTAGAGGGTGTAAAAGTATTTTCAGTCTCTCATGAGAAATCAGTTCAGTTGTTAAATTTACGCGATGCCACCTGTACAGACGAGATTTTCGTACAACGCAGGTTATAAGTTAGAGGTGATTTACACTGATTCCATTGTACAAGGTTATAATTTGTTTATACAATGAAATATGTTATTCCCTTTAAAATATTTCGTTTAGAATCACATTAAATTTATTTCCCTTAAAATTTCCATCCTGAAATTAAGGCGCGTCTTATGGTCCGGAGCGTCTTATGGTCCGTAAAATACGGTACTACAGTTATGGGTAATTTTCGTTACAAAATAGCAGCGACTTTTTTGCACTGAAATGCCATTTCCGATGCCAATGTGGTACCTTCCACAAATATAAATATTTCTGAATAATTAGTTTTCTATCTAATTGTTAATATCATACAAACAATGCTTTCTACAATAATTTATTTAACATTAATAGTTTATTAAAAATATATTGTAAAAGAAAATGTTTATGTACTCTTCATGGATTTTTAGAAAATACTTATAACTGTAGATATTCCAAAGATTGTAGACGATGTTGTTTATATGGTGTTTACAGATAGATAGAAAAACAGAATCACTCAGAAATATTGATATTTGTGGAAATTATTACGGAAAAGCATTTTAGTGCACAAAACGTGGTGTCATTTGTTACATTACTACCCGAAACTGTAACAGTTAAATTGTTTCTGAAAATATTATGTAATTGTGGAGGTAGTCAATAAAAAGCATGTCAGATTACAAGGTTACAGAAAAATTCATTGCTGAGAAAAGATATAATGAATTTCACCTACTTCTCACCTATGAATTTCATCCAAACCTGTATGCTACCCCTCTTAACCATTCTATACTCTAGAACGTTTTAACTTAAAAATGATTGTATACATGTTGTATTTTTTCTTGTTTGTGTTTTATTTACAGACTGTCAAATGCATGTATTAGTGCCTAAAAACAGTAACTTAAAATAAATATGAATATTAATAGGTCTATCATTCATAAGGAATCAATTTAAAAAACATACGATTGTAGAGTTTATTGTACTGATGTTGTAAAACCCTAAGGATTATCCAGCTCTGTATTCACTCCCATTTGAGTGTGAATTCCGCCCTTCAAACTGAGTGGCTTTCAAAGACAAAATGTTAAAGTTCATACACTCTATCTTCATTAATGTCTGGTTTCAGGATACAAAAATTGTTTTTATGTATGTGTGTGAACTTTGGTTTCATGTGCACCTGGTTGTTGATGGATACAAATTGGAGAATTTATATGTTTGTTTGCGCGAACACTTTCCATGCCCTTCTTGTTTGTGCACGGTGGCAATGTTCCTCTCCCATGCCTTTCACAGCAGTCAACATCACATCAACAACTAAACAATCTTTATTGCATTAGTTACCTTAATGGCACACTAGTTATATATTGTCAGCATACTGCATGTAGGGAATGACATAACCGTTCTTTTTAGATTTTCTGTTTTTTTTTTTTTTTTTTTTTTTTCAAATCTCGCCTATAGACAGCATGTAAGGAGCATTGAATTTATTTAATGGTGGTTATTTTATATTTTGTTCGGTCTGGGTCCATTTTGTGTGAGTGCAGTGCTGCAGTTAGAAAAATCTTAGTAACGAAGTGTTTTCGGGAAAAAATGAAATTGTATTGATGTAAATTGGTAGTAACAGTAAGAGAAAGTCGCGATCTTCGTAAGATAAGTAACACGTATAAATGTGTTTTATTTGATTTTTCGTTCTCGACTGACACACACACGACAGGCACATACAGACGTGTTTCTGACAATTATTTTTTTTTATTCGGGGGACTTCAAAAGTGTTACTGCTCAAAACCAGACATCAGATTTCAAGGTCGAGCACAATACTTCTTCTACCTATTGTACTTTTGGTACGAATAAAGGAAGCAAACAAGTGTAATGCACTCACATAACTTTCTTTACCCTAAACAGGGACAAGGCAACTTCCTCTTTCATATTCTGATGTAGAATAAGCCTGAATTTATGTAAATGATGATTGTCTTATAACTACCCTTCAAAGAATTATAGTGAAAAAGTTACAGTTTTTTGTAGACTTTGTATACAGATTTAAATGAGTGTAGAGTCGTCTTCCAGAAAACCGCGAAAAATGAAATTTTCTTTAATTAGTAAGGGTAAGAGAAAGTCTCCAGTCCTCTTGTTATGTATCTACCCAAATATAAAATGTTGTCTATGTAAGATTTTTCGTACTAGACCTAAACTGTTCATGGTCACAGACACACACACACATACATGTTTCTTAAAATTGTATTTTTGGATTCAGGGAACCTAAAACATGTGTTTGTGCTCAATTCTCGTCATCATCTCAACTGTATAGAATGAAATTAATTATCCTATCTAGTATGGTGAAATCTGTGATGGGGAGAGGCCGGTAGATAATGCCATTCTTAGGACCTTCAGCTTTAATTGGTATAATTTGAAATTCTTATATAAGTCCTAATTATTATGAAAGTACAAATAATTTTTATTCCAAATTGCGAAAATGAAGGGTAGCACCGGACACAATATTTCATTGTAACAAACAATGGAAATCAGTCACATTTAGCTGAACAATGATCACACTCAAACTGGTCACTGCACAAAACACAGGTGGTTGTTTCTTCTTCACATTGCTTTTCATAGGCTAGTGAAGTGATTAAACATTTGTTAGCTGTAGAATTTTTGTTCACTGCTCCTTTTGTACATCTTCGTTTCCTCGTGTTAGGATTTGTTTATAGATCAGGGCCTATAGGCTTAACTCTTTGTTTGCTATTATGTTTTTCTTGTCTTTGAGGCTATTGTGATAAGAAGAAGAAGTCAATATCTCACTTCTCTGCATTCTCCGTTTCCTTGTTGATAACTTTCTTGCAATACTATCTGGCAGTTCGTACTCCTGAGAAAACGTCGGTTCGAATTTGCCTAATTATGGCTTTGGATTTTGCTCTTAAGGCACATCAAACCGTGTCGCTGCTTCTCTCGCGCCTAATTCCCCTGATATTACTTTATCAATGGCAATTTTCATGTCACTTTCATCGCAGGAGTATGGTTAGTAGTTTTCCCCTTGAATTTCGGCATATAGTCACAGCCGGGAACAAATAAACAAATCTAACCTTGTCCGGAGCTACCGTCATATGAGGCGTAACGTAAATAACAACGCTATTCCCATTGTATATAAATACTTCTGGACTTGAAACCACCTTTAATTATTTATTATCACTTTATTCTTTAATACAATAAAAACGGTATATTTATATTTACGTGATAAACTGGAATGGCGGTTGGAAAATTAACAATGTAGGGGAGAGTGTTGTACCAAGACCATAGTGTACCTTGGACCAGTTCTAATATCTGAGAACTGTTGACATCTAGCGCGCTAACCGTGGAACTATATGCTTCTCGTGTCCTCAGGCATTATCTGTGCAATTTTCGACGTGTTTGCTTCAGATCTGCGTGTGCAAGACCAAAAAGTTGTTTTTTTTTTTCTGGTGAAAACTAAAATTTTTCCTCGCCAGTTGCTTGATAATTGAAGTTTATCTTGTGCATAAAGATGTTTTTGCGGAAATCCATTGGATTCACTATTATTTGGTGAGTAAAATGACCATACATTTTGTTATTTAGATACCGGAAGATCATATCGATAGCCACATTTGTGTGGAAACAGACAATCGTGTACCTTGAGCCACAACTGCGTCTTGTACCTTGAGCCGGCGGACCATGGTACAAGAGGTTACATTATATTTTATTTTTATGTGTTCCAGTATTGTTGTCAGGACAACAATGATTCGTAGTAAGACCTGGGAGCCTGCTGACGCAAGAATTTTGAAAAAGGCACTTAAGAAAATTAATTTGAATGATCCAGAGAAGAAAATGTTTCTTCGATAACATAAAAAATGTTCACAACAGATTTGGTCCCATTCCTCTCGAAAACATATGGAACTTGGACGAAACTGGCCTAAGCACTGAGCAGGGACAGTCAAACATCGTTGATCCTAAAAGTCTAAAACAGATTGGAAGTGCAACATCAACCGAAAGAGGGCAACTAGTCACTATGACTGGAGCTGTGAATGCTGTTGGAAACTAACTACCTCCTTTGTTCATATTCCCTCGTGTTCATTTCAAGGACAGAATGTTGTTTGGTGGCCTTCTAGGGTGTATGGGTGGTCAAATGAAGCAACATTTTTAAAGTTTCTTGACCATTTTCTTAACTGAAGAAAATAGGGTTCTTTTGATCTTGGACAATCACGAGACACATCTGTCTATTGATGCTCTGGAAAAGGCATCAGCTGCTGGTGTAGTGATGGTAACATTCCCCCCATACACTTCGCATAGGCTTCAGCCTCTGGAAATTTCTATTTATGCCCTTATGCAGTATTGTCCATGGTACATGAGGGTGTTGTACCTTGAGCCACTGTGCAGTATATTTTAATTTTTTTCTTATACTTATTTTTTACTGGAGTACATACTTAAAACAAATGCCAATATGTTAAGAAAGCTCAGTGCATTGGTAAGAGACTAGAAAAACTAAGAAAATGCCATTAGAATTCGAGTTAAAGGCAACACAATAAAAAATGGCCCAAGGTACAACACTCTCCCCTATCACTTAATCAGCACGTGGAACTATATCCGCTCACCGACACAAAGTCTGAACTCACACAGGCGGCAATCTCTGCTAAATATTTCGCAGAGATCTTATTTTTTTACATAGGTGGACAGAAGAGGATCATGAAAGCACGTCTAAATGGGAAACATTGAATGATTTGGCCGAAACTCACTTTTTG
The DNA here is from genome assembly GCA_964059195.1 of Ectobius pallidus. Lineage (NCBI taxonomy): Eukaryota > Metazoa > Arthropoda > Insecta > Blattodea > Ectobiidae > Ectobius > Ectobius pallidus. The sequence goes on from CAXKWD010000002.1 coordinate 129,468,430, forward strand.
TGCTAGAGAACTCGAATCTTGGTAACTTTCTCCCCGGGCGGCGCACTTTAATCATGAAATGCACCTCGAAGCCGGGTTTATAGGTTTTTATGTATCAATCCTTTTAATTGTCGTGCATGATGTGGGTAAGGTTCATGAATCTGTGGTTCGTTTTAAACGTTTCGTTTCGAATCTGTAGCCTATGCCCATATGACAGCACAACATTCGTTTTATTCGTTAATTGTTTTTTATTTACTGCGTAAAACATTACAATTAAGAATAAAATTATTTAATTTGTGTGAAAACGATGTCAGTGTTAATAAAATGTTTTCAATATTTTTCAGTTAAATAAATTATTGAATTAAATCACCTAGCAGTTGAGTAAATAATCGCGGGAGAAGCCGAGGGCACCTGCTAGTTAAATAATATATGTACATGTGTGTGTGATGTGTGTGACATACTATATATTAAGATGTATTATGTAGAAACAAATAAAAACATGTACTCTGATTTACACACTTATTCAGAGACTTAATTGTAGGAACCACGTTGGATGTGGGGAAGTCACTGGTGAGAATATTTTTCTTTGCAATGTTGGTTTGAAGAAAATTTATAATTCCATAAAATGTTGTCCGACTTAACCGAACTTCGACATAATACATGGTCTGAGTAATCGAACATTTTCAGTATTCGCTTCTATGCTTTGGTTGTATTTTAACCGTAACTGTTAGAATTGTAGAAGAGAGTTCAATGAAATTACCTTATTATACCCTATACTCTTATCCGGTCACGTGCAATTTACAGCCTAGTGTAATCTGCATTACCGTTTCCCAATCAGTTTCACACTAATGCTGGCGTTAAAGTTATCTAGGGAGAATAAACGAATGTCCAACTACCGTTTGCTTAAGTCGTTGAGAGAAATGAACTTTTTAAAGGTTCATCTTCTTTTCCCTTCCCTGCTTTTTTGCATAATCCACTTTGCATGAGATAAAACACATATGCATCTACTCCAGCATGGGATTATTGCGAAAAGTGTGTCAAGTGTGGCCACAGTCCCTGCGAACACGATCTCCATTTCCCTTCAACAAAACGTTTACAGCAATGTTTGGCACCGCAGACTCTCTTCCGCTGTTTGAATGTCTGGGAATGTCATATTTACGTGGTTTTTTGTTTGTTTTTCCCTTATTCCTACATTGAAAAGTTCTATGGCTAAATTTGGGAAGGGAATAATAAAATAGATTTTTATGATATGATCGTCCTACGTGCATTATTAACTTTCTTTAACAAATTAATTGAATTATTAAATATATTGATGATAATGTAATTTTTTTTGTAATTTATTTTAATATTTTTGTACAATTTTTTCGATTGAAAACGTAATCTTGTTTAAAAATGTACATAGAATTTTCGCTTGACATACATTATTACTGCAGATTACGCTTCTTTATAATGAACACTCAGTTATAAACTTACTTCCCATTTGATGCCCATTCTTTAACCTACCTTTAACAAGAACTAACCTTTGCGAGAAAGAGTGTGAATATTATCCAGAACTGTAGGATTGCCAATTTTAAAATATTTCCTACGAAAATAGAAAACTTACGACAGTATTTAATACACTTGCTGGCTTATAATTTACAAAATTCTGCAAAATTAATTAAAACCTCATTTATTTATTTTTGTTACTTTGTAGATTGCTGTTTTTGTGCTGGATTACATTCTGATTCCATGCATTTCTGTTTTATGTCATCTGTTTCCACTTTCATGCGGGTCTATAAATAAATGTAGATTACTCATGAATACCCGTTTTTTTTAATAGGTCCGGATTTCTGCCCAATAAAAAATAACTCTAATAATTTAATTTGAACTTAAACCAATGAGGCAGTGGTTAAGATTCTGTTAAATGCCACATGGAATCGGCTGAAAGAACACTGCCAATGGCAGCTTTCTGCTGTAAACAAGTCTCTTATGTGAATTTACGTTAAGCCACCAAGCACAGCTATAACACTGATTAGTTCATTGCTGCGGAAGGCATTTACATGGGTATAAGTTTGTTCAAAGGGGTCACTGAAAACTACGCACTTACTTGGAAAATTAACATTTCAAATGTAAACACGTAGAATCCCCAGGAGTACCGTACTTGCATAAATAGATGTCAGTCGTGCCAATACTATTTGTTATGCACAACGAACAAAATTGAATTTTCCTGTTTCGCATTCTGTGAAGAGAGCTTCATTGTTATTCTGGTTTCTTAAAATTACATGGCGTCTCGTTCCTGGTGAATGATTTCCATTCTTTTTTAGGAACACGTGATACAGATATTACATAAAGATCTTAACAGTAGACTCGCATGTATTTTCATTATGAGGTGCATGCATGCTCATCGATATGTATTTCCAGTATTGTTAGGCAGAATCGAATAATTTTAAGAAATAAATAATCAGTTCTTAAGTACGGTAATATAAATAATCGAATGATATTCGAATACAAAAGTTATCGGATGGATGCGGGATCCGAGAAGCGAGAACTCAGTAGCCTAGAACGACTAAAAACTGATTTGAGAAATCAAATCTTTATTCTTATATACAGCTCAGCAATTTCGTCATGTTACAAGATATACTGTTGTTCATTCCCGCGATGGGCGTGTCTTACCCACAGTGCAAACCACACACCAATTAAGGAGTTAGTTTCACGCAGCATTGCAGATGTTGCATTAATGATATTCTGCTACTAGCATTCACAGAGTAAGATAAAACAGAAAAGAACGCTATCTCGTCTGCCGTGCGACCTCGTCTGTTAAGAATCGGCAGTTTGACAACACAAATTGCCCTGTGCGCATGTCAGCTGTGCATTCATATATATATATATATATATATATATGCCTTTCTTGAATGCAGAACTTATCCTGCGTTAACGAAGTTAACCGAGAACTCGAGAACTCGTTCTCACTTTAAATCATTTGAATACTTTTTGTACGAGTCTCGATATCTAGAGAGCTTTCAACAATAAATAATACCGATTTTATTATTCGAGAACTCCCATCACTAATTTCTAGTGCTTGTCTCACCGGTGCATGGTGGAAGCTAGAGTTAAAAAGATGAGGAAAAATGCTTTAGGTACCATGTTCAGCAATTTCTGTATAATCTGTCAGATTTCTTCTGGAAGTTAATGGAATCAATTATAGTTGTTCGGTATTATATATTGCATGAAATGTAATGAAATTTCTGGTAGTAAACAATAAACACAATTCTTTCATCGTTTTGCAGAAAACATAGCTTTCTATTTCTTGTCATCTATGAGCTACGCTATCTTGAAGTGCATGTAGTAAAGGTTTTGCAGTTTTGCGGCCTGCTTAGTTGTTTATAAATGTGAAAAATGGAAAGAATATTAAAACAAGAGAACAAGGGAAAGTTAGAACAAGAAAGGTGGATACCATTTATATAACCATTAACACTGCAACTGGATATTAGATACTAGCTATTGAAAATTTTAAAAATTCTAAAAATAATACTATTTATAATGGTAATTTAAAGCCACGGCAGGTCTTAGTCTTTAACTCATCGACTATCTAAGACAATTGCAGTTTTTGTTTGCTCTCTTTCTGTTTTGATAATTTGCTATTCACTACCGATCTTTTCATTCATACGTGAGTAAATATTGTTTTAGTGTTTTCCTACTAAATGTATCCGAGAATTTGTAATTCATTCTGATGGAGATACGGAGGTCATAATTAATTGTATAACAATTCAGTAACCTTCCTCGTCCTCAACCGCCTCATTAAGATTCCTGTGAGGCGAAAAATCTGTCACCATTCATTAACTAAGTGCTTTTGTTTCGATTTTAGGTGAATTATGTAATATTTCAAGACTATTATTTGAAAATAACTGAACAAATTTCTGAAGGACAGTATCGAGTAAGTCGTTTCTTTCCATTTTCGTTCCGTATCACATTACGCTTATTTTATGCTGACGGAAAGGAAAATGAGCTTAAATATCCTTCTATATCTACAAACATGTACTGTGAATACGGAAAGATGAACTTGGGAAAGTCTGCTTCTAGATAAGTTTTCATTAGCGTGACAAGACTGTTTTTTTAAACAATTTTTAAGGTTTTCTTAAAATATGAGAAGTAAGAGTTATTCATTATTTTCTTATTTCTGATAATCATATATTTAAAATCGTTACAGAAGACTGACAAAATGTAAGTTGCATAATACAGTATAGAGTAATTTAAGTCTCAATGTTCCCTTAATATAATTTATCTAAATCTACTAATTTATTTTTAAAATAGGCTAAGCTAGACAAAACATGTTTACCAAAGGGAGAATATTTATGCTACTTCATCATATAACCTCAGTGGGTTTAAAATAAATATGGTTTGGATTTATCACACACTTTTTAGCTATATCACCAGTATGCAATTTTTCATGTACAAATCACTAATATTTAAGTAAATCTGATTATGTTAAAATTAGATTAAGTAAATCTGATGATGTTAAAATTAGATGTCGGCTGTGATAAGAGAAAAGTTGGTTTATAGTGCTTTTATTTATTTTTGAGCATATCCGTGGGAAACACGTACGGTACATAAATAACGATGAGGGCCATTTGACGAATCTGCCTCTAGAGAAACAATATGACAAACTAATTTCCATAAAATCTGAGATGGGATTTTACATAACACGGTTTGAAGCACTTTTATTACTAGAAAACGTGCTAACAAATATTATTTAAATTCTGAATTATGTAAAATGTATAAAAGCAAAGCAAAGTGTAACTGCGCTGACTAAAAGGGGCAGTAGATAGCATTAAACTAGTGTAATATCTATTTTTAGTTTTGTGAGAAAGTTCGTGATTTATGGGGTAATTATGTTAATAATCTCTACAGAATAGCAACAGCGCACAGCCAGATCGCTCTTTCGATTTCATTGACCTGTCTGTGGCTAGTTGAACTAGTTGAAAACAAACCTACTGCGTGACGGTGGTCATGTTTCGTACGGTATGTGGTTCAGGTATGATCGTTTAAATTGAATTTTCACAAAAACTGCCAGTTTGATTGAAAACCCGCACAGGGGAAATTTACCTTTTATCTTCTTCTACTTGTGTAGAAAAAACAGAACATTATTGATAATACGTATCAAGTAAATCACACATTTAAAGGTTAGAGACGACTATTTCGTAGAGACTTACTTACTTGGGACAAAAATGCTATTTGATCCGGATATTCAAATATCCCGATAATTGCTAAATCATGAAAAAGGTCTATAAAAACTAAATTTACAGTAGGCCTATCTAATCGCACTTACACAAAGTATCATGTTTTGAACGTATCGACCAAGTCAGTTGTTTTGCTGACAACCTGCTGATTTTGTCGGCTAAAAGTTTTGCTAGTTTGCAAATAATCGGTCCTGAAAAAGAGTCTCCCAACGCTCGCCGCTGCAAAAATCATTCGAATACGCCTCATAGCGATCCGAATACAGTTCAAATAGTTGGTGTTCTATTACTTCCACCATAATGAAAAGACAATTCATTATGCTTCCACTCTGCGTATGTCACAGAAGCTTGTTGTGCGATTAGTCGAGTCGCAAGGCTGCAGGCGTTCTAGCAGAGTTCAGTGTGTCTTCCTATGGATGGCATCATTCATATTAACATTCTGTATCTTAGTGTCTTGAGAATATTGGCCTGCATATTAGTATGTCGGAATTCTCAGAGCTAAATTTGTATGTGCATATAAGCAATCATCAAATGATACCATCAGTGGGCTCTTAAGTTTCACATCAATTAATAACATTTTAGTGGAATAGCTGGTTTCCATGCTTGGTAAATTATAATACGTGGATACAAATCATTACATTTTACATAACGCATTAGTGTAGGTACTACTCTTATATATCTGCGTTTATTCAGCTTTTGATGTGCCGCATTTAGATGTCAGTAGTCGTGAAAAGGTTAGAGTAATGAGATCTTTCTAATATTATAGACCAGGGGTGGCCAACTTCTTACTTACATGAGCCAATATACAATGTGTGTTTTCGTCTCGGGCAGCACATTTTTTAAATACCGTAAAAATCAAAATTATTATTTCTTAAAATGAAAAACCATTAATTAAAGCGCTTTTTCGGATGCAGTAAAATTATTATTTCTTAAAATGCAGTACACGTTAATGAGGGCACTGTGGATGCTCATGGAAAGTAACAAGCTTACCAAAGTTAATTTCCAATATGTTGATATTTTTAATAAGTCCTGAAGATGGGCTTTGTAAGTCTGTTTCTTTGTGAAATTTTACTGCCGGTCTACGTTCTTCACATTCCAAGAGCCCCATATCTTAAGTTAAAAACAAAATGTTACATTACATCTTTAATTGTTGGATAAAAAGTACAAATGGCGCCTTGACTAAAGAACTTTTCTTCCCTACAGTACACTTTCGGTTAAATGTTAAAATATTTACACCACATTTTGTTTTAACACAATTTATGACAGGCCATGGAAAATGTGGGTTTTTTTTTTTTTTTTTTTTTTTTTTTACGATTTCACATTATTTCAGATAGTGGTTATAATTGTAAGTGTCAGGAATCCATATTAACTTAAAAACATGTTTCGTTCGATTGTCCTATGTTCGAAACAAAAAGACTCCAGCTAAATTTGCTTTTTGAAGATTGTGACGAAATTTCCATGTGTCAAAAAATTTTCACGAAACAATGTTATTATAATCATTTTATGCAGTATCTAACTTATATTCACAACCATATGTACGTTAATTAATATTCTATATTTTACTGTATATATTGATGTGTAAGCTATGACCCTAACATGCCTTTTCTGGCAAAATAGGGTTCATAAAGACTTGGAGATACAATAAATAAATTAATAAATAATGGAAGGTAGGAGGGCCTTGCCCGCTAGGGATGTTACGGCTTATTTATTATTCATTTATAATGGAAAATATGGATTAACACAAGCACGTGCTTCCAAATAGGGAAGCAATTTTCAGCTAAACGCACTCAATTCAGGGTATTTTTCACGTGGAAGGCGCTGATGGAAGCAAAAAAGTGATTCAACTGATGCGCGATACTGGATGCATATGGAACGTCGCTGTTGGCATGCGTTTATCATAGGTAACCCCACGAGAGTTGACGAGTTTATCGATAGATTCGCGACTGCGCAGCATACTATGAATCAACCATTCATTAATCGATTCGAGTTACCATATCCATGTTGTTACCAGTGCTACGATTCGAGTTACCATGTCCATGCTGTGACCAGTGCTACCAATTGTGCATATAAGACGTAGTTAACTTCATTCAGGTAAGCTAACAGCAGAGAATAAAAGCACACGAACTGGCTTGCACCGAATTGAAATTGTGTTTTTAATCGATGTACATTTATATTATTTTAATTTCGAAACAAGTTATGTTGTATAAAATAATCTGTTTTCGTGCTGTTTAATGGCAACGTATGACGTATTAATCACTGCACGCTGATGCTTTCGTGTCCAGTAAAGATCAGACGGTTTTACCCGATAACATACCATCCTTCGATTCCTACAAGAATATTGGAAGATAAACGGCCGTGATTGGTCTATATCCGAGGAATTGCTAAACGTATTGGTCATAGTGGAATAGTCATAGGTAATCCCACGAGAGATCACTAGTTTATCGATAGATTTGCGACTGCGCAGCTGGAGCGAATTTATCTAATAAAACTCGTAATCTGGGGCTGGATTTATTAAGACAATTCCATGAATATTATAATATAAATATTTCTGTCTGGTTTGTTTAAAATAAAATCTTTAATAGTGTCAACTGTCAGACTAAATTAATTAACAGTGTACATTATGGAATATTAAGCAATGCTACCAACGAAGTAGTGACAAAAGAGTAACCTCAAAATTATAATAAGCTAAAATCGGAACAAAGAAGAAACACTTTTTTTTTCAAGAACTTAATTTATTTGTAAATTGCCACTGTACTTGAATGTGCATTGGTTAAAAACACACTTTTCATCTCCGTTGGATTTTCTCATTTTGATAGCCTAATCTGCTGCGCTTGAGATTCCCTAGTCAATTCAATTCAATTGTAATTTACTTACGATCTTCACAGAGCTTTTATAACTGAATCCATATGCATTTTATATTTCTTTCAGTATTTTGTGGTTTAGCGTCCTTTGTGATAATTTCAATTTCATCAACAGACACATTACAAAACTTTGAGCTTGCCACATTTGTTTTCAATTTACCGCTGACAATGGATGACGTAGTCTACAGTCTGATTTAAGCAACCTGCGACTTACGACAGTTCACTCGAAGCGGAGAAGTGGGAGAGCTGTGCTTTATTGCATAGTGTTACTTGTATTAGAGCTTCTATCAGTTGTTTAGCAGAACTCCAAACTCCAAACATCTCGCATATCTTCAGAGAAGCCATACCCTTCCAGCAACTGTCATAAGTCTCAGGTTGTTTAAATCAGACTCAGCAATCACTGCATTAGCGATACTGTGACGGTTCAGTAACGAGTTGACGTTTTATCAGATAAAATCGCATCCTCGCGATCCTCGCGATTTTGTAAGATAAACGACCGTGATTGGTCGATATCCGAGGCATTGCAACTTTAATGGTCAATATCGAATACGCGTCGTATGAATGGAATAGTCCTGCTAATTTACAAAAGTATCAAATCATTTTTGCGTGAATGGGATCAGGTAGTTTAGATTTTATATTTAACTGTTATCCTTTACCCAATGAATGTAGTTTGGAATATAGAAGCATCATATATCCGCGGCCAGAGCTATGCATGATATAAAACTATAATTAAAACCACAAATATATTATTTTAAATTGTATTAATTGGCTTTGTGGCCACAATAAGGTAGAGGGCCGCGGGCCGCTAGTTGACAGGCTTGTTGTAGACCAGGGCTGTCCAACTGCAAGTGCCCCAATGGCCGCTTTAAAAAATGCAGTTTGGAGGGCCGCATTATAAAATACTTCGTACGTAACTTTATCAGTGAGTTTTATTAGGTATGGTATACAAAGAAAAAACGCGTTTGTATTATTATTTTAATTTATGCGGCCCGCGGCCCTCATGTTGAAGAGCCCTGTTGTAGACTGTGAAACATATTCAGATAATTAATTCTTAAAATACATCCATTCATTGTTGCAATAATCAAACACTATTTTGGTGTAAATAACAAAAATTGTAATTCTATTCTGCAGTCAGTATTTCGTTTATGCTTCTCGTTTGTCTGCAAATTGGTGAACTGAGCTTTTAAATTAATATTTTGAAAACGAAATAAATTATAGTAATGAATGAACAGTATAATCCCATTCTCATCCCGTTCCTCGCTGGACTCGCGTTGATTTCAGTGCACAGTGAGGTGAGTAATTCGAGTCCGATATTCCACCTGCAGGCACAAGTATCAATTTGCATGGACGCCTAGTCCATGTTATTTAGTCCATATAGGTTTAAATAATTATAGTCTCCCTCCCTCTGATATGATATGTAGCGCGCAACAAATTTACCGAGTCTCGAAATACAGTATGAAGTTCGTACCAGTTATATAATTGTTATTCTGCTGCATTTGGTATTACCAGTACCTTTTTAAAGCACATTCATAAACTTATATCGTGTTTTTATAAGTTCATTCTTCTACCACACTTAAATAATAATGATATCCATTATAATACAGATTTTCATTATAACATTGGTGTGGTATTGATTTATTATCTAACACGGAACGATCTTGAAACCATGAGAGTAGCAAACGAAACTGCCTCAACCTGTATTTAAAGTAAAATCAATTATATAAAAGGCTTTGTCCTGACTGACTGACTGACTGACAGGAATCAACGTAGAGCCTAAACTATAACAGGTAGAGACTTGGAATTTTGACAGTACCTTCGTTTCATAATGTAGGTGCTCACCAAGAAAGGATTTTGAAAAATTCTGATTTAAAATGCCAAAAATCAAATGTTTTTGAGAATACTTAATCCCTTCTTACAAAGAATTATCGAATCCTAATCACATTTGACATTAAAACATATTGTTGCCAGTGGGTTTCAGATTGGTTTGGAATTAAATTAAATGGAAGTTTGACAATTACAGTTGGCTTTGTCTATTTTTGTCATACCTTGAAATAAAACTTTCGCGATCGCTTGAATGTTGTAAGCCCTAATATGGTCAAACATTGTTTTATTTGGACGGAACTCACAATACAGAGGTTTTCTGGACCAAGGAACTCGAATCTGAGGTCGCTTTTACCAGGCGACGCATCTAATCGTGGTATGTAGTCCACGTGATTTAGGTGTTAATAAATATAATGATTTAACTATGATGCTCTTAATTTTTAATTTTTGAAATAATTATCACGGGCGAAACCGCGGGCACATGCTAGTATTATACTAAATTGAATTCATTCCGTTTTCTAAAATTCTTTTGGTTTCAAGAAAATTACCAATAAGAAGCTTCGACTTGACCGGACGCCATCTGTCGCAAGAACTACGCGAATAGCTGATTGCGACAGGTAGCCGTCTCCGTTTGTTTGAAGGAATCTAATATCTCAAAACATGGGCCTAACATTTAATTATGGCCGAACAAAAACAGTCGTATGCAACTTGCTTGTAACGGTAATTAATATACTCGTATGAAAATTATGAAGCTCGCCTTGCTTGTTACGCGAACGTACACGTATCTGAATAAATGTCTTTATAGGCTCCTCACATAATGTATTATTCTTGTATGAGATTTGGATTTTATTTAATCAGCGTCGATAACTGAATTGGATCTTGACTGAAATCTACTATTTGAAACAAGTTAATAGTAATAATAATAATAATAATAATAATAATAATAATAATAATAATAATAATAATAATTTTATTTTAACTGGCAATAACTTATAATAGTCAATACAACATTACAATATTATTATACAAAAGAATATATAGAATTACACTAAACATAAAATAAAAATAATATATTTTTCAGTAATAAGAATGAAAGAGAGAAAGAAAACTAATAATTCCGGAAAAGGTATTTATACAGCCTAGTTCTAAAATTTGGCCATATCCTTGAAGCTCTCACATTAGGTGGTATACTATTCTAAAAGCGTACTGAAATAACTGTGTAGGATTGAGAATACAGAGATGTTCGATGGCGAGGTACAGAGAGGAAAGAGTCTTGCTGTGAACGGATACATATAAAATGTTACATTGCAATAACAGTGGAAACCCGGTCACAAAAATCACTAAATTAGTGTGCCTCAGACAATACTCTACATGAAGTAAATGTCTTTCACTGAGATAGACCATGAAGGTAATCAGTCATAGGAGAGATATTCCATCTGGTGCTGTGTATCGACTCTGACTAGCTCAGTTCGTAGAGTTTCCGCACGTAAGTTCGAATAGCAGTGTCAGGAATTTTTGTCCTAAAATATTCTTATATAATGTTCAACAGAAACAACATTCTGTTGTTTCATGAACACATATCTACATCTTTGATGTATTTATTGTTTGATTAAAAATGAACATATAATTATATACCGTAAGTTATATATATAATTTTCATTGCTAATCTCATCTCACTTCGAAAAATATTGTATTCTGGACACAGTCCAAATCGTTCCAAGCAGATAATTCTTTAAGCATCCAGGGATATGCCTCTTTTTTCGAGTGCTTGTTGGTAGATTGTACCAAAAATCAATTCCTAATTGTTTTTACTGTAACGAAACATTATCATTTGCTTGGGGCTGATACAACGAAAAATCGTCAATAAATATTGCCTATGTGGATTAAATTCAGGACGCGTCGATCACGAGGCTCGGAGTGTCTGAACCACATTATTAATTATTTTTACGTTAGGCGTTAAATCTATTGTTGATAAATTTCATATTCTTCCTACGAGGGATAAAATTGTGTTGTATAGTGTGTAAAACATTTCCACTTATTCCCTGGAATTTTTGTTTTATAAATTTTCTTGTTATATTATTGTCGTTTCTAACTTCTAGCCTAGAGTTCTCAATATTATATAAGTCTAGACTTCGGACTTTTAGGTCACTAAAAATGCTGTTTTAGGTACCTAAAACAGGCTCTAAAAATTGGAAAATAGGTTCTAAAAATCGTAAAATAGTCTCTTATAAAATCGTTAAGTTGCCAATTTTCTGAAATATCTTAATTGCAATGCATTATATATATTTATTGAAGTCACCATTAATCAATAATCATGATAAAATACAGATATAGGCCTATGGTACACAGAATTATACTGTATAGACCTATTAGGCTACTAGGGCCTGTATTACTATCATAATAGTGAAAACCTAATCCCTGCGTCCAGAAGCTACGCACGCTAGCATATTCAACCCCTTGTATCACTCAGTAATTCAGATAACTAAGTTTTTTATTATTTATTTTTTACTGGATGTGGGAGTCGGGAGAAAAACACTACATTTTCTTGGGAATTGCAAGGAATTTTTCTACTGAAGACGAAACATTTCTTACTATTTAACCTCGTCACAAATGTGTCATGTACTGCACATTCCGAGCTAAAAATTTAGTACGAACTGAAAATAAGCGCTAGAATTTATAACAAAAAATAACTTATTTTGAACTCTAGAGGAAAAACAAGCAAAAAGGCAATATTAGGCTCTAACGTAAAAATAGGCTGTTTTAGGTCCTTTAAAAGTATCAGTTTTAGGTATAGTCACTTATGAAACATGCATATACATGTTTTCGTCTATATATCACTTAAGGATTAAAATAGGTTTTTACCTAAAATCCGAAGTCTATGTATAACATTAAAATTTTGTAGGCTCAATATTGTGTGGGATGGACGATATATTTCGGCTTTTGTTCCGCCACATTCAGGTCTTATTCTTCTTATTCTTCTACCTTGTGTTTCATTATATAATCGTAGATATACATATATACAGATATATTCCGGATTAAAAGGAATTTTCCTAAAATGTACATACTTTACTGTAATACACGTTTTAGATAGATGAAACTATAAAAATCTGTTTTTTTCATAAATATAACTTTTCCTACAACATAATTTTAGTTTTAGTAGTAAGATTTATTAGTAATAAATCGTCTATCCTCCAATGAGGTTGACCGCATGGATCCAGAATGCAAACATCCTATAGCATTGTTAAAAAAAAAGAAAAATTACTATACATTTCACATTTTGATAATATTTCTGTAGATAATCAAGAAGCCTAGTTATTCTGCTTCAGGTACAGGTGGACATGTAATAGCTGCAACGAGTCTCGAAGTATCTCTATGAGAATTTTCCTAATCTCGTGGAAATGAAATTTAATTGCTGGATTTGTGTCGTTTGGAAGGGTACCTCTTGCCCAAAACAGAAGTTCTCTGACGACACATATAGCTTTTGAAATGAATGAATGAAATGCATGGCTCGTAGATGGTTTGTTTTTCTAAATTTACCTCCTCTGCCTGCTTTAGGTCTTCTTCGAAACGAACAGTAGGATCTAATATAATCGCGATAGGCCTATTGTTCTTCCTAGCTGTCTGCTCTCTTGCAGCTTTATACTCACACCAACCTAAGAACTGATCATGTAGGATAAAAAAACAAAACATCTTTGTGATTTAAAATCAAAATTCATTAATTGTCCTGTAGGCCTACAAGAAAACAGTACATTTCTGTGAAATAATTTTTTAAAATGAAAAAACGTTAAATGCTGAACACGAGTATCCTGTTTTTATTTTTTTATATTATTATTATTATTATTATTATTATTATTATCTCGTCCGGACTAACCGGGTTTGAATTAGCGAGGACCGGTTTAGCGGAACTCTACCGTACTTCATACTATCATTATTGAAATAAATTACAGTATCTTCAATTTATTAAAGTATGTATTCGACTTTTAACCAGATTCCTCCTTGGAATTGATGACGTGCTTTGAAATCTAGTTTGTGTAGCACGTGTCCATTGAAGTTTTGTAGGGTGGATAAAGTATATGATGCAATCTAATACTTCTGATAGGTAATTCAGATATGTCATTGTAATAGCTGAGCTCTTTGATGTTACTGGTGAGTCGAGCCGGAACTCTTTTATACAAGTCCTTTGATGTGACTATTTGAGGAGAAAATTGAATTAAAATGTCCGAAAGCTCAGAGAGTATTTTAATGGCATGCCTTTTGAAGGGTCCAGGAAAAGACTTTTAACAATTGCGTTGCTTTCGTTGTTGATTTCATTCCTGTCCTATATCGTAATTTAAGGGAAAGTCTTTTGTCATTGTTTGGTTTTACGGGCGGCAGCTTAAAACTATATGTGACTAAACTCTTGTTGAAAATCTTAAGCTCGCTTTTAAAATCTTACATACTAGATAAATGCTTAGTTAAAATTCGTAAAATTAACTATTGTTTAATTTTATTGTTTCGTGGTCATATTACTGGCCTTAGAAGATTTCTTCAATCGTAATTAATAATAGGAGAGGAGACAAACGATGGTGTGGATATCTATGAAAGCACGTCATACAAATTGCCTACTAATACATCAAGAAAAGGGATTAATGAATAAAATTTAACTTATTTCCCAATGGCCAACCTCTTGGTTCGGGTGCTAGAAAGTCTGAACTTGCAATCTAAGAGTTTCGTGGTAAGATTGTAGTTTCCACTCCTACTGACAGTGAGTACAAGCTGTTTGGTTAAGATTTTTCCTGAGATTCTTCCCATGACCGTTAAAAAGCTCAAATAACCTTTTAAAAGCTGAGATCTTGGATTTATCCACCGCCGGGACTTGTATGTATTTCCTATTAGGCTTATACTCACCTCGTTGAAGGCAATGAGAAACTACTGCAAGTATACTTCCGTTGTATAGGATCATTTATATATATACATATATACCTACGATGCCTTGATGATCACCCCCCCCCCCAACATGCAAACGTCCTATGTGAATAGGAAACTAGGAGAAAGCAAGAAGATGAAATACTGAAGTAGAAGATAACCAAGACCAACAGGAATTAGTAAATCCCGCCTGCTGAATTTATCAAGTGCCAGAATGGTACTTTATAAGATTGTGTGAGGACGGGAAAATGTCTGTCCGTCCGTGTGTCTTTACGCGCGATAACTCAAATACGCTTTATCGGATTCTCATGAAACTTGGTAATTGGTATACACATTTTATAACGTCCATAGAAAGAAGCCTATTGATATTGGACCAAATGGGTTGACCGATACCAGAGTAATGCCCAATTTAGTGAGTATTTTATGGTAATTTGTTAGAAAGAATTTATCAAATGCAAATCAATTCTCATGACAACATATTGTTTTACACTGTTCGTATACGGCTTTTGGAAGTTGCAATACAGTTAGCTATGACATATTCCTTCACATATAATTAATTGTCAAACTAGTCAGATGTTTGTTTATTTCGTTGACCAAGTTGAAATGAGTACTACATGAATACTGTTATACGGTATACAGAAGGTATATTACTGTGAAATAATTAGGCCTACGTACATTAAGCGGAGCTCTTTGCCTGTGCATTCTGTGAAATGTTGACATATTTTAAGAATTTCTTATATAAGTGTATACGAGTTTGAATTAATGTTAAGTATCAAACTTTAGACCTTTGTTGTTCCGTAAGCCCTGCTTAATGAATCGATCTGGAGCTTAACTCGGAAATCGATTGCAAAAATTACTTTTCTGCATATCAATTAAATTATCACTGACCAAGCAAAAGCATTCTGACACTTTGTTATATCAGTTTACCTGCTTTTATTTGTTAGGAAGTCGTTCTTTAGATGGTTACTTCATTTGTCGGGATCCTTGCCATACCAGAGTTCACTGCCAGGAATCATTAAAGGTTCAATCCAGTCATTATTTAGGTTTTCACGCTACATGTTCCTCTTGCATCATAGAATTTCGATCCGACTTCTATAATGTTGCCTCAATTGCCATTTATATAAGATTTTTTTTTTAATTAATTTCAACTGCAGCTGTCTTTAAAGATTTAAAACAACGTAAAGGACCAGAAACTACACTAAACTCTCGCTAATCTGGCCATTCCTTGCACATACGGATGTCGCTTTGGCGGATGTGCCGGGCAATTGAGTGTTGTATGAGTGTTGTTAGAAGCTTTTATTTGAAATTTAAGCCTCTGTTTGAGAAACTAAAAAGAAGGCAGTGAAAATCGGAGCATTTGGAAGATCTTGGAGCTGAACTCCAGCTGGTCACAAATCTTATCCTCTCAATCTCAAACAAACAATCTTTAACTGGAATTTATAAAACAATGAATAAATGTAGAGGAGCATTTCCAAGGTTTCGAAACTTTTAGACGATGCGGCATTGACTAATAGATGCCACTAATAGAAAGATGTTTTTCACATTTAACATCAGTATTAAGATCACAAAAACTTTCTATGTTACATGAAAGGAAGGTAGAACTTGTGCTATTGAGCTAAAACAAAGACTCTTGGTGTGGATCAGTTTGAATTACAGTTTGCAAAATCATAGTCAAGAAAATTAACTTTATAAGTATTACTTCTTTTAAAGTAGATAATTTGTTGTAATTTTCAATATCTTAATTTCAATCTCTGTAATTTGTGTTAATATGTTATTTCATCTGGTAGAGTGGTTATCTCCTTACTTACGATTCAGTTTACTTTGTTTTGGGATGGTGATATAGGCCTACATAAAAACATGTTAAACCTGGTGGCTTTCTCTGGAATTTCATTTGCCCCCTCGGAAACTTGTTCCTGGCTATAGGCCTGCATCTTTGCCCATATCATCTAGCCTATCGATTGAGAATACTAAATGACACTTAGTTTTAATTTTATCTCTAACTGTGTTAACAAAAAAATAGCACAGTTTACGTTGTAAGACTTTTGTTTAATTTACTTATGCAGTGAATATGTGGTTTCGTAAAAGATATAACGACGTTCATTTCGCTTCTTGGTATTTTAAAACTTCATGAGAGCAACTTTTATATAATTCAATATACCGCCTAGGGGGAGCAATACAATTCATAACGTTCTAGAGACAATTTCAGAGTCACCTACTGTGATATTTTCTTGCCAGACCATATACTTTCAGAGCTTCTTCTTCTTTATAATGTGCTATGATCGATGAAGCGTAAGATCCCTAAAAATAAAGCGCTTTAAGCTCGCTTTATTCCACGCAGTATTTAGATTTACGGCACGTTGATGTTGATGAAACACAGGTCTTATCCCTTGGGGGCGTAGGGTAAGAAAATGGCAGGCATGTTTTCTGCTCCTCTGTCGTTAACATTGACAACGCGTAAGAGTAAATCCTGTTTTCTCTCATCTAAGCCCCTAGCATAACAAAGGAAGCATCTTACATACATTATACACCTTCATTGTAGACTTTTATTCTTTAATCTCCCTGTTTCTTGTTATGTTTTAACACCATTTCTTTTAGTTCATAATATAACTTTGTTAATTTTAGACTATTAAGTTATATTTAATACACTGCTCAAAAGAATTAGAGGGACAACAATTTGATTGCGTGTACCATGTAAGTAGCCCGTGATTTCGCTATATTCTGTTGCTCTTATTCTTCCAACATGTTTTAGGAATGAGAGGAATCCTCGACATTACGTTGGAGAGCCATGGCTTTGTGGCAGTATTCAAATGTATCCTGCTATGCCCAAAAGTGAAATGGACGAGCAATGTCTCATTCCGCCATCTAGTGAGTGTAAGTAAAGAGTGCGTCTCTATATTCATTGTACGTTTCATCAGTCAAGATGAGGTATCTGAATAGGCAGAACGTGTTCGGGCAATGACATTACTGCAGGAAGATTGGACTATTCGTGCAGTGTCTACAGAGCTGAATGTGGCTTCATTTGATGTTGGGAGGGTTTGGAAACGATTTCGTGAAACTGGTACATACACACGAAAGCCAGGGCAAGGGAGAAAACTGAAAACATCGGTCAGACTGCAGTGGCGTAGGAAGGGGGGTGCGGGCCACGGTGAAAAAATAAAAATTTGTCTTTGTAAGTAAAAATGCGCTCTTAAGGGAATATAAAGAAAATAATAATATTATTTAAAACAATGAAACAAGCTTAACAACTTTCTACAAGACAACATGCGTATTGAAACTTCCTTTAGTTTTAAATGCAGTCAACAAAAGTAATAAAACGCGGTTAGTAGTGTGGTTTTCTGTGTGACGACACAGGAGGAGCCGCTGACGTCACTTCCGGTTACGTCACGGAGGAGCGGAGGAGCCGCTTACGTCACAAGTGGGCGTGGCTTATGACGTCACGGATTCTGATTGGCTGAATTGGTCACATGATATGGAGGGGAAGGTGGGACCGTAGTGGAGTTGGAAGGCTTACGTCACGGAGGGGTGGGAGGAGCCGCCTACGTCACAAGAGGAGCCGCAGGAGCCGCTTACGTCACTTCCGGTCAGCTGATTATGACGTCACGGAGGAGCCGCTTACGTCACAAGTGGGCGTGGCTTATAACGTCACGACCTACGTCATGGTCACGTGATTCAAAATGGCGACAGTTCCGGTTCCTATTGCAAATGGCGGCACTTCCCGTTCCTATTTCAAATGGCGGACCAAGCGCGAATTCAAAATTATAATGGCGCTAAATTTGAAAACTATATATTGGAAATTCAAAATGGCTACGTTTCCGGTTCCTAAGGACCAAGCGCGAAATTCAAAATCATATTCGTGCTAAATTTGAAATTGTATGAAAATGGCGACGTTTCTGGTTTCTAAGGATAAAGCGCTAAATTCAATTTCATAATGGAGGTAAAATTAAAATTTGTATATTGGTAGAGGGCAGGAAATTTTGAAAATTAAAAAATGGCGGATTAAGCGCAAAATTCAAAAACTGTATGAAAATGGTTGTGGTTCCGGTTCCTATTTTAAGTGGTGGAACGAGGGAAATTTAAAATTGTTTACTGGTAGAAGGCAGGAAATTTTGAAAATTAAAAAATGGCGGACCAAGCGTATGATTAAAAAATGGTACAGTTCAAGTTGTTGTCAAAACACAAGATTTTATAATGTTACATTGTACAAGTGTTATGAGTTAGGAATATGCAACATCGCCGTAACAGGAAGTGGTCAAGGTCATGAGTCAGCACATTCCACATTCCTGAGTATAGAGTTACATCCGGTGTATCTTATAACCAACACGTTGTTCTGCATGAAAATACATCCTAACTAAGTGATCACGTGATTCAATGGCGCTATATTTAAAAATTATAAATGGTGGAATGTTTAATTATATTTCGACTTTTATCTTATAACATTACTATATATTAAGCGGTGACATCGCGGCATGATACAAGGTCACATGATACAATGGCGCTCAATTTAAAAATTACAAATGTTAGAATTTTTAACAACTTTAAAAATGCAGGGCGGACGAATTGAAAATTCAAGATGGTGGAATGAGTACGATATGAAATGGCGTAAGGTGATAAATTTAATAATGACACTGGGCGATTTGAAAATTCAAAAATTGTTGGAAATACTAATGTCGGCTAGCACAAGATTTTATAATGTTACATTGTACAAGTGTTATGAGTCAGGAATATGCAACATTACTGTAACAGGAAACGTTCAAGGTCATGAGTCAGCAAAATTCCACATTCCTAAGTATCGAGTTACATCCCGTGTATGTTATAAACATCACTTTGTTCTGCATGAAAATACGTGATCATATGATAGCGCTATATTTAAAAATTACAAATCTTAGAATCTTTGACAACTTTAAAAATGCAGGGCGGGCGATTTGAAAATTCAAGATGGCGGAATGCGTACGATATTACAATTACAAATGTCATAAGGTGATACATTTAAATTTTATAAATTGGTAGAAGGTGGATTGATTAAGTCATAATTAAAGATGGTGGCATTGCTTACGTTTTCAGAGGAATGGGAGGAATGCTATGACCTACCTCAACGGAGGAATGATTACGTCATCGGAGGAATAAGAGGGAAGGGAGGTATGAGAGGGGAGGGAGGCGCGGCTATGACATCATCAGAGGAGTGCTTACGTCATAATTCAAAATGGTGGATAGCTATGACCTACCTCAACGGTGGAGTGGTTACGACCAGGTGGAACGCTTACGTCATAATTCAAGATGTCGGATTTTAAATACGCGGTCACGTGAATCAATATGGCGGACCACGCGCACGATATGAAATAACAAACTTGTGGAAGGCGGGAGATTTGAAATTGCTAACATCTTAATATTCTTACGAGAGAGTTCTTTACATTTTTAAAATTTATTGCTCGAGAGGTTTGAGACCAGATATACATCTCATATGACACAATGACAGCAGACGTATCTTCAAACAAAATATCAATTTTTTATTCACATTCAAGAAATGAAATATCTGCGGCTAACTCTCAATCAACAAATTCTTTATTTACAACATCACTACAGACTTGCCCGAACATGCATCGGTAGACTTGATTATACTTGTTTCAAAGTTACACATCATATATTACAGCCGAGTCATGAACTCTTTATATATGACGTCACGGTCTAGTTAATGGTCATATGATTCAAGATAGCTGACCGCGGGAGATTTGAAATTGTATATTTCGAACTAATGCGTAATTAGTATTCACATGATACAATATGAAGAACCAAGCGCGCGATTCAAATTTATATACTCAAAATCAAGATTGTAACATTGTAACATTGAAAAATGATATATTATAATTTCAAGAGGGTCAGTGTTAGGGCTTGTTCCGTGAATACGTCATCCTCAGATCCAACTAAGTTTTAACTTTTGCTTCCATCCGTATATATTTTCATTGTATAATCCACATGTTCTTCCACTTTGCTAATTACTCTTAAGTCCGCTGGATGAAGCCAAATTTATAGATAAAATGTTTGATTTAACATTTATCCATGATTACTGCGTTGTATAATATGACTGCTTCCTCTATCTTAATGATAATTAGACTTATTCATGTTATCATGCATAATGCATCATTTAACACGGTTCGAAAAGTTTTATCAATTCGTATGTTTATAAGCCTTCTTACACACTAGCGTTTTTAGCAGCGCTTCTGAGTAGCACCAGGCAGCGCTTCTCAGTCGCGTTTGGAAGCGCTACTTTGCGATGCTCCTCCAATGCCTCATTTCTTGGTCATGGATTCGGACGAAGAAGTTCTTGCACTTGCGTTGCTAATTAGAAGAAGAAGGTATATAGACGCAAACGCAAGTATTGAGAGCATCCAATGAAAGAAGTCAGGATAATAAATGGTCAGTTTTATACACATTACAGTGAATTGAGACAAGATGATGATAAATTCTTCAAATATTTTAGAATGTCCTTGTCAAGTTTTGATGAACTATTAAATTTTCTCCACTTATCCACTTCATTAATAAATACTTCTGTGTCAAAACTAATGGCACGGTTCTTCAGGGCTTCTGAAACTGAACTGCCGCGCTTCTCTCACGCTGCGTGTGAAAAGGAAACCGACTGCAAAACGCAGCTGCTAGCAGCGGGGAGCCGCACCTGCATGCGTAGCAGCGCTTCTTTGGCGTTTAGAGTCGCTAGTGTGTATAGCTACAATCTGAATACATGCAAAAGTAGAATACAGCGTTTGCAGCGCGACTCAGAAGCGCTGCTAAAAACGCTAGTGTGTAAGAAGGCTAAGTCTTTACACCCTCATGTACTCTGTCCAGTTGTACTATCTTATCGAAACATTTATTCAAACTAAAGCACCACACAAATATTGATTGTTATTCATAAGTCCATTTGAAAATACGTGGTATAATATCCTGTTAACTATTAGTTTTTAGATATCTTTTCCTACGATATGTAGCAAGCTTATTGATCGAATTTTGAGACTTTGCTGCTGTTTTCTTTTCCAGGTTTTATTATTGGGACTATCTTGTATTATTTGTCTTCCATCGGTTCCGTTTCGCTGTTGTATTAAGCAGAACATGAGATTCAGATAATAACCCGTGTCGCCAAAGGGTAGGAAAATGTGAACTATGGGTATGCCTAACAATTCAGTGGGACACTTGTGATGTAATTAATGACAAGTCACGATCGCTCTCTCATGCAATATTCACGTAGCCTACACTACCAATCATACGTCAGTTGTGAGGATCTCACAAAGCTTTCTCTACTCTCAAAATTGTAACGACTTTAATGCCCTGCAGCATACAGATTTTACATCATAGAACAAAAATATATTTTCCAAGTTTTAATATCGAGATTAATTTGGTTTTTTTCCATAGCTTTAGGTAATTTTCCATTTGTTAATCATCCGCTATCCATCGTCATTACCTTGCTCACTATATCGTCTTCTCCAAGAGCGTTTAAGTATTCATTATGTTCTTAAACATTCATAATTTCCGATTGTATACAAATAACATCTCCGGTGTTTATTGGTATCTTTGTTTCTTTTCTTAACATTCTCCGAAACTAACTATCTTCTTATTTATTATTTCGAGAATCATTGATAAAATGTGCCAAGGAACTTAACCTTTCTATCAATGTAGAAATAATTTTAAAATATCCTGCTAACCTAACCTAACATAACATAACCTAACCTAACCTAACCCAACATAACCTACCTAACCTAACTTAGAATTTTCATTAATGTAGAAATAATTTTAAAATATCATCCTGCTAACCTAACCTAACCTAACATAACTAACCTATTCTAACCTAACCAAAGCTATGATATAATATGTCTCACATATAAGTTGAGTTATGAATAATGGGTGATGGATACAATAAAAAGAAAAGATACAAACACATGTGCATGTTTTTCATTTTCCATACGTATATGTCCTAGTCAGATAGAATATTCTTAGTGATGACTTATAGACCATGGGCTACCAATAGCAAACCCTCCCCCCGTGGGATTTTCTGGGACACATATTTTTTTGTTGATATTGTCGTCTAGTTTAAGATTTTAGTTGTTTGCCCCTTATCAATTACAGCATTTACCCGGAAACCCCGGAAAACCACGGAAATCCGGAGAAAATGGGTTTGTTTAAATTTTTTATTGTTCTTTGTCCCTAATATTCCCAGGGAATTTCTGACTCACATATTTTTGTACGTATTGCCATCTAGTTTAAGGTTTCAGTTGTTTGCCCCTTACAAATTACAACATATCCCCGGAAAACCCGGAAAACAACGTATATACGGAGAAAATTACTATGTTTTAGTTTTTAAATCTTTGTTCTTTGCTCCTAATATTCAAAGGGAATTTCTGACTCATATGTTTTTTGTTGCCATTACCATCTAGATTAAGATTTCAGTTGTTTGCCCCTTATCAATTACAGCATATCCCCGGAAAACTCCGAAAACCAAGGAAATCCGGAAAAATTGACTTCGTTTGAATTTTTGAAAATCTTTGTTCTTTGCTACTAGTATTCAAAGGGAATTGGTAAATCATATGTTTTTGTGTTGGAATTGCCATCTAGATTAAGGTTTCAGTTGTTTGCCCCTTACCAATTACAGCATATCCCGGGAAAACCCGGAAAACCACGTATATACGGAGAAAATGACGGATTTTCGTGGTTTTCGGAGTTTTCCGGGGATATGCTGTAATTGATAGGGGGCAAACAACTGAAACCTTAATCTAGATGGGAATACCAATACAAAAACATATAAGTCACCAATTCCCTTTGAATACTAGGAGGAAAAAAGTAGGATTTAAAAAATTAAAACAAAGTAATTTTCTCCGGATTTCCGTGGTTTTCCAAGTTTTCTGGGGAAATGCTGTAATTGATAGGGGACAAACAACTGAAACCTTACTCTAGATGGGAATACCAATACAAAAACATATCAGTCACGAATTCCCTTTGAATAATAGGAGGAAAAAACTTAGATTAGAAAAATTAAACAAAGTAATTTTCTCCGGATTTCCGTGGTTTTCCGAGTTTTATGGGGAAATGCTGTAATTAATAGGGGGCAAACAACTGAAACCTTAATCTAGATGGTAATACCAATACAAAAACATATATGTCACCAATTCCCTTTGGATACTAGGAGGAAAAAACTTAGATTAAAAAAATTAAACAAAGTAATTTTCTCCGGATTTCCGTGGTTTTCCGAGTTTTCTGGGGAAATTCTGTAATTGATAGGGGGCAAACAACTGAAACCTTAATCTAGATGAGAATACCAATACAAAAACTCATAAGTCACCAATTCCCTTTGAATACTAGGAGGAAAAAACTTGGATTAAAAAAATTAAACAAAGTAATTTTCTCCGGATTTCCGTGGTTTTCAGAGTTTTCTGGGGAAATGCTGTAATTGATAAGGGGCAAACAACTGAAACCTTAATTTAGATGGCAATACCAACACAATACCATATGAGTCACCAATTCCCTTTGAATACTAGGGCAAAGAACTAAGATTTTAAAAAAATTAAACAAAGTCATTTTCTCCGGGTTTCCGTGGTTTTCGGAGTTTTCCGGGGATATACTGTATTTGATAATGGGCAAACAACTGAGATCTTAATCTAGATGGCAATGCCAACAAAAAAAAACATATGAGTCAGAAATTCCCTATGAATATTAGAAGGAAAAACAAAGATTGAAAAAATAAAACATTGTCATTTTCTCCGTATATACGTGGTATTCCGGGTTTTCAGGGGATATGTTGTAATTGGTCGGAGGCAAACAACTGAAACCTTAAATTAGATGACAATACCAACAAAAAATATGTGGGTCAATAATTCCCTGGGCATATTAGGAGCAAAGAACAAAGACAAATTAAATCAAAGTCATTTCTCCGGATTTCCGTTGTTTTCCGGGGATATGCTGAAATTGATAAGGGGCAAACAGCTAAAAACTTAATCTAGATGGCAATACCAACAATAAATATGTGATTCAGATATTCCCTGGGCATATTAGGAGCAAAGAACAAAGAAAAATTGAAACAAACTAGTTTTCTCCGGATTTCCGGGGTTTCCGGGTAAATGCTGTAATTGATAAGGGGCAAACAACTAAAATATGAAACTACATGTCAATACGAACAAAAAAATATATGAGTCGGAAAATCCCACGGGGTGGGGATGGGGGGTATACAGTTGCCCACGCTCTATTATGAAATTTTAGAGTCTGTAAACCTGTGCCGTTTGTTTTATATAGTTTCTCGTTATAAAATGTTTCACTTCATCCCAAATCCTGAAGCAGATATGACTAAAATGAGAATGGTGTTGTTCGTGTCTTGTTCTTGTTCTTGTTCTTGTTCTGGTTCTTGGTCTTGGTCTTGGTATCGGTCTCGGTCTCGGTCTCGGTCTTGGTGTAATTCTTCTAGGGATGGACTTGTATATTTACCATACATCAACTCTCAGGATCTCTAACAAAAAGATAATTTTAATCATATCTTACACATATTACTTGTTGAATCATAGGTAAAGAGCAACAGGTTAATGTTTGCAAGACTACTAAGATTACAACACTTGTATGTAGAATGCAGTTTCAGAGGGAACGCGAACGTTCATCCATCATTCATAAGTAGAAAAAAGCCAGTTAAAACTAGTTCTAACTAGAAAGAAGCCATGGGTAAAGATGGAAAATTAGATATTAGAACTAGATTTAAAGAATTCTTTTCCTAAGGTTCCTTGGTAGATGTTATAATGAGAAGGTCAAAGATGACTCATAAGTAGAACTGAAGTAGAAATGTTATGTATAGAACGAACATAGCCGAAAAAGTAAAATGAAGTATGGTGAAGACTAACGGATGCAATAACTTTAAATTTAAAACAATATTACCATTACCTAATATGACAACTGGTATAGACACATAGGTGGTCTGTAAATTACGATAAAGATCTCGTAAAAATGTATGTTTGTGTTATGTGCATTTAAAATATGGGTCTAAGACAGGTCGAGTTCAGAGGCAATGTTAGAACTGGTGAAGCATCCCGTTATAGAACATGTAAAAACAATAAGCATAATGGCATGATCCGAATGATCTCATTGATAGATTATGCAAACTTGTGTCCTCGTCAGCGGCAGGGAATTATTCTCATCATAGCGAGATACAAGAAATCATATCTGAATTGAAGGATAGAAAAATCATAGCATGAAAAAAAGCGAGGAATCTTATACGAACTTCATACATTGGCTCGATCGTAAACAATAAGACTGAAGCGTATGGAATACATTATAAACTGCATGTTGGATTGCATGAGTCGTACTATCAAAAACCTTCCCACCTTCTACTTAAAAGAAGCGAAATTATCATGTATTCATCGATGGTTGGTAGAAATGGACATTTTGTTCTCCGACTGCATAAAACATAATTACCTACATGTAGAGTTGTAGCAGCACACCGAATCCTACATCTATGGAGTTCTGTGGTAGAGGGAAACTTACCCTATAATCCTGAGTTGTGTTTTTTATTTCACAGTCCCTCATCCTAGGAATTAGGAATAGGAGAGGATAGGGAAAACTGTGCTTTGTCAAACGTGAGAAAATCTAGTTATGAAATAACTTACAAAAGAATACATTTTTATCACATTGGATTTATTCATTCATTTAGTTCTTCCCCTTCTTTACCACCTAAAAAAGGTTTCTTATTAGATGTTATAATGATACGAGGTGAATAATTGCATTGGTCAAAAAAGCCTCATAAGTAGAACTGATGTAGAACTGGAATATATAGAACGAACATAACCGAAAAAGTAAAATAAAATATTGTGAAGACTAGTGGATACAATGACTTTAAATTTAAAACGATATTGCTCTGTAAATTATGATAAAGATCTCGTAAAAATGTTACTTGTGTCAAGTGCTTATAAAATATGTGTCTAAGACTGGTTGAGTTCAAATGTATTTTAAGTAATGGTGAGAACTTAGGCATATTATCTTTAACCGCTAAGCTTGTGATGAATTATAGTAAAAATGTATGTTAACTTGGTAATAACCCCGTAGTGCGATGTGAATTAGCTAGATGGTATGATAACATGGTGGAAAGCTAAGAAACTAATTCATACATGATGATGTAACTTAGATAAAAATCTATAACTTTGGTACATTAAGGAGTATGCAGCAGAATATAAAGAATAATGATTTAGTGCGAGAAATGTGTAGGGAACGATACTTTAAAGCAAAATGGTGTATTGAGAAACTGTACAAATACAGAAATTTAGCTCATGGTGAGAATATTGTAACACAACCACATCAAGCAATCCGTGGAATGAAATACATAATCCGACATCTGATATAATATGGAAAAGCATAGTATTAACATCCATATCGCTCGATCGAGTACAACTAGTATAGAACATGCTATGATGCAACTTTTGAGCTACTTTGCATCTGTAGATAATAAAGAAGAAGATAGTTAGTTTCGGAGAATGTTAAGAAAAGAAACAAAGATACCAATAAACACCGGAGATGTTATTTGTATACAATCGGAAATTATGAATGTTTAAGAACATAATGAATACTTAAAAGCTCTTGGAGAAGACGATATAGTGAGCAAGGTAATGACGATGGATAGCGGATGATTAACAAATGGAAAATTACCTAAAGCTATGGAAAAAAACCAAATTAATCTCGATATTAAAACTTGGAAAATATATTTTTGTTCTATGATGTAAAATCTGTATGCTGCAGGGCATTAAAGTCGTTACAATTTTGAGAGTAGAGAAAGCTTTGTGAGATCCTCACAACTGACGTATGATTGGTAGTGTAGGCTACGTGAATATTGCATGAGAGAGCGATCGTGACTTGTCATTAATTACATCACAAGTGTCCCACTGAATTGTTAGGCATACCCATAGTTCACATTTTCCTACCCTTTGGCGACACGGGTTATTATCTGAATCTCATGTTCTGCTTAATACAACAGCGAAACGGAACCGATGGAAGACAAATAATACAAGATAGTCCCAATAATAAAACCTGGAAAAGAAAACAGCAGCAAAGTCTCAAAATTCGATCAATAAGCTTGCTACATATCGTAGGAAAAGATATCTAAAAACTAATAGTTAACAGGATATTATACCACGTATTTTCAAATGGACTTATGAATAACAATCAATATTTGTGTGGTGCTTTAGTTTGAATAAATGTTTCGATAAGATAGTACAACTGGACAGAGTACATGAGGGTGTAAAGACTTATAAACATACGAATTGATAAAACTTTTCGAACCGTGTTAAATGATGCATTATGCATGATAACATGAATAAGTCTAATTATCATTAAGATAGAGGAAGCAGTCATATTATACAAAGCAGTAATCATGGATAAATGTTAAATCAAACATTTTATCTATAAATTTGGCTTCATCCAGCGGACTTAAGAGTAATTAGCAAAGTGGAAGAACATGTGGATTTTACAATGAAAATATATACGGATGGAAGCAAAAGTTAAAACTTAGTTGGATCTGAGGATGACGTATTCACGGAACAAGCCCTAACACTGACCCTCTTGAAATTATAATATATCATTTTTCAATGTTACAATGTTACAATCTTGATTTTGAGTATATAAATTTGAATCGCGCGCTTGGTTCTTCATATTGTATCATGTGACCTTGCATCATGCCGTGACTTCATCGCTAAAATAGTAATGTTATGAAGTTAGCCTCACCACCGAATAAAATTACTCCACCGTTAGGTTGAGAGAAAGCTTAAAAAAATGATGATGAGTTAGCCTCGCTCACGAGATATGAACATGTTTGTTCTGTAATTTGATACGTGTGACCTACTTAACTGTCGGTCAGAATGTGTACAGATTTGATCGGTAATATGAGAAGAACATCCGGCCTCAAACCTCTCACGGAATGAATTTTTAAATGTATAGAACTCTCTCGTACGAATATTACCATATTAGCTATTTCAAATCCATCACAATGTCTTTTGTTAAATAATTTAAATCTTGCACTAGACTCAATTTTGAATTTTCTGACATCTATAACAGGAATTACGCATTACTTCGAAATATACAATTTTAAATCTCCCGCCAGAAGTCTTTTCTTTTTTCTGACATCTATAATACTAATTACTCATTAGTTCGAAATATACAATTTCAAATCTCCCGCGGTCAGCTATCTTGAATCATATGACCATTACGTAGACCGTGACGTCATATATAAAGAGTTCATGACTCGGCTGTAATATATGATGTGTAACTTTGAAACAAGTATA
Source organism: Ectobius pallidus (assembly GCA_964059195.1). Classification (NCBI taxonomy): domain Eukaryota; kingdom Metazoa; phylum Arthropoda; class Insecta; order Blattodea; family Ectobiidae; genus Ectobius; species Ectobius pallidus. The sequence continues at coordinate 129,497,491 of CAXKWD010000002.1, forward strand.
ATCAAGTCCACCGATGCATGTTCGGGCAAGTCTGTAGTGATGTTGTAAATAAAGAATTTGTCGATTGAGAGTTAGCCGCAGATATTTCATTTCTTGAATGTGAATAAAAAATTGATATTTTGTTTGAAGATACGTCTGCTGTCATTGTGTCATATGAGATGTATATCTGGTCTCAAACCTCTCGAGCAATAAATTTTAAAAATGTAAAGAACTCTCTCGTAAGAATATTAAGATGTTAGCAATTTCAAATCTCCCGCCTTCCACAAGTTTGTTATTTCATATCGTGCGCGTGGTCCGCCATATTGATTCACGTGACCGCGTATTTAAAATCCGACATCTTGAATTATGACGTAAGCGTTCCACCTGGTCGTCACCACTCCACCGTTGAGGTAGGTCATAGCTATCCACCATTTTGAATTATGACGTAAGCACTCCTCTGATGATGTCATAGCCGCGCCTCCCTCCCCTCTCATACCTCCCTTCCCTCTTATTCCTCCGATGACGTAATCATTCCTCCGTTGAGGTAGGTCATAGCATTCCTCCCATTCCTCTGAAGACGTAAGCAATGCCACCATCTTTAATTATGACTTAATCAATCCACCTTCTACCAATTTATAAAATTTAAATGTATCACCTTATGACATTTGTAATTGTAATATCGTACGCATTCCGCCATCTTGAATTTTCAAATCGCCCGCCCTGCATTTTTAAAGTTGTCAAAGATTCTAAGATTTGTAATTTTTAAATATAGCGCTATCATATGATCACGTATTTTCATGCAGAACAAAGTGATGTTTATAACATACACGGGATGTAACTCGATACTTAGGAATGTGGAATTTTGCTGACTCATGACCTTGAACGTTTCCTGTTACAGTAATGTTGCATATTCCTGACTCATAACACTTGTACAATGTAACATTATAAAATCTTGTGCTAGCCGACATTAGTATTTCCAACAATTTTTGAATTTTCAAATCGCCCAGTGTCATTATTAAATTTATCACCTTACGCCATTTCATATCGTACGCATTCCACCATCCTGAATTTTCAAATCGTCCGCCCTGCATTTTTAAAATTGTTAAAGATTCTAACATTTGTAATTTTTAAATTGAGCGCCATTGTATCATGTGACCATTGTATCATGCCGCTATGTCACCGCTTAATATATAGTAATGTTATAAGATAAAAGTCGAAATATAATTAAACATTCCACCATTTATAATTTTTAAATATAGCGCCATTGAATCACGTGATCACTTAGTTAGGATGTATTTTCATGCAGAACAACGTGTTGGTTATAAGATACACCGGATGTAACTCTATACTCAGGAATGTGGAATGTGCTGACTCATGACCTTGACCACTTCCTGTTACGGCGATGTTGCATATTCCTAACTCATAACACTTGTACAATGTAACATTATAAAATCTTGTGTTTTGACAACAACTTGAACTGTACCATTTTTTAATCATACGCTTGGTCCGCCATTTTTTAATTTTCAAAATTTCCTGCCTTCTACCAGTAAACAATTTTAAATTTCCCTCGTTCCACCACTTAAAATAGGAACCGGAACCACAACCATTTTCATACAGTTTTTGAATTTTGCGCTTAATCCGCCATTTTTTAATTTTCAAAATTTCCTGCCCTCTACCAATATACAAATTTTAATTTTACCTCCATTATGAAATTGAATTTAGCGCTTTATCCTTAGAAACCAGAAACGTCGCCATTTTCATACAATTTCAAATTTAGCACGAATATGATTTTGAATTTCGCGCTTGGTCCTTAGGAACCGGAAACGTAGCCATTTTGAATTTCCAATATATAGTTTTCAAATTTAGCGCCATTATAATTTTGAATTTCGCGCTTGGTCCGCCATTTGAAATAGGAACGGGAAGTGCCGCCATTTGCAATAGGAACCGGAACTGTCGCCATTTTGAATCACGTGACCATGACGTAGGTCGTGACGTCATAAGCCACGCCCACTTGTGACGTAAGCCGCTCCTCCGTGACGTCATAATCAGCTGACCGGAAGTGACGTAAGCGGCTCCTGCGGCTCCTCTTGTGACGTAGGCGGCTCCTCCCACCCCTCCGTGACGTAAGCCTTCCCCTCCACTACGGTCCCACCTTCCCCTCCATATCACGTGACCAATTCAGCCAATCAGAATCCGTGACGTCATAAGCCACGCCCACTTGTGACGTAAGCGGCTCCTCCGCTCCTTCGTGACGTAACCGGAAGTGACGTCATGATGACGTAACCGGAAGTGACTTCAGCGGCTCCTCCTGTGCTCCTCCTGTGTCGTCACACAGAAAACCACACTACTGCGGTTGAACTGGCAGCTGTGTTGATACAAACAATAACATTATTGTTAGAGGGAGGGGTGTTTATTTCTGCCGATGCTTGTCTCTGCTGTTTTATTACAACAACAATCGGTGATATTTTATATCACTCAAGCCGCAACCAATTCTACCCGCTGCGGCAGTCATGATGTTGACGAAAATAAACTTCGAATGTGAGTTTACTCTGAAGTCTCCTTCAATCTAGATTTTGAACTGAGATGTGCGCATATTTAAGAATAATACAGTTCCGTAAAATAGTTACATTACTCGTTTATGGAATTTATTAGGATCAACCTATAAAAAATATGATGTATAATTCACATAACTTCCTCTGCCCAAATAAAAGTTAGCCTCCCCTTAAAAATAAGAGAATGTTGTCGCCAATCTTCGAGTCACATCTCCAAAAGGTACCTAACCCAAAAACAAAATTTTGTTTCCGTACGATTTTCCGTTGCAAGAGGCCGTATCGCAAAGAGCGCGTATTCAGAGTGGGTGGCTTATAACTACCCTTCAGAAAATTATTTCGAAAAAGTGTTTCAAATAAAAGTTTTAGCTCTTAGCATAAGCAATGCACGTGCAAAATATAAGATACTCGTTAGAGCCGTTTTCGAGAAAACTTTCTTTATGAAAAAATAAGGAAAACTTGTCTCCAATCTTCGGTTCACATCTTGAAAGGTATCTGACATAAATACAAAATTTTGTCCTGTTATCAAAATTTATCTTTCCAAAATTCGAGATTTCGCTTGGAAAACAAAATATAAAAACATAAAAAAATCACTCAAAAAATAAAAATTTGCACAATTTCGGGAGTGTATTTTGGCCTAGATGTTCGCTTTATTAACGGTAACACCCACAGTCTGTCGCTCACGAAAACAATGTATATCTCTCTGTCTATAACGTACTTTAGATTAATAATAATAATATTAATAATAATAATAGTAGTAATAGTAATAGTAGGCCTAATAATTATAACCGTGCGTCTATTAGAAGATTAGTAGGCGCCAAGTTGGGAGACCATTTATAACCGTTCGTAGCTCTCCTGAAGATTTGCCACTAAGTTGGGTAGCTATTTATCACCGTACGTCGGGGTGGAGTTGATTTATAACTGTAGGTGGGATTTTTAGATGTATAGTAGTTCTGGAGTTCTGATTAAAATAAGGGGTGCCGGGCGTAGTACTCAGGGGTAGTTGTAAGCTAGAGAACTCTTATCTAGGGAAGTGGCTAGAGAAAATCGAGATACCAGTCAAAGGGCGGTGTCAGGGATAATGGTAACTAAAAGTTGAGTTGTTCTTTTCAAATTAATATATATTTTCCAAAGTTTAGTATTTTCTGCAATGCTGAATTAATCGATTTAGTTCTATTAGATGATGTAAGTTCTGATATTTAATAGTATTTCGTACGTCGTTGAAGTTCGTAACACTTTGTAACTTGCTAATTTGTAATAATAATTAGTTCACTCGTACGTGCTGTTGAAAAACTTCTATTTACTTTCACATTTACTCTCTCGTAGATTCTATTTGTATCGCGCGGATAATAATGCTCAATCTTACGTTCACAATTAATGTTTCGTAATAATAAAATCAATGTCTTTATCAAATAATATAAATTACGCGCTTCGACGCTGCTAATAACTTCTATTTATATCGCGCGGATTATAATGTTTAAATATCAATATATTGCAAAGTTACTTGAGTTTAATAATGTTTAACGTAGTCTTTTGTCTGAAGTGTGTCTTGAAGTTCTTTAGTCTAAGCTGTCGTGTGATCAATAGATGACGAGATGTCCGTGCTTTCTGCTAATATCTTTGTAAGGGGTAGTGGGGGTAAGTAGTTCCAATTGGTTGTGTCCGTGTCTAAGTCTTCTCTGATTGGTGTAAGGTAGTTTGTTCTGCTATCCAATTTGAAATATATTCCGTTTTTCGTCGTTAAAACAGGCAAGTTGCATCGGTCATTAATTACTTGAGATGTCAAAATTTGCTAGGCGCCAGCCAGACTATCCGAGCGGATGTGGGCGGTGCTGGGTTTATGTTTTTATCAATAACTGTGATAACTGAAAGTTATCATAGTTCTGGTTATTTAATCCTGATGGGCTATTTTACGGGGCTTCCAACGGTATTAATTTGTAGTGGGTGTGATAAAAATGAAAAGAGTTATTAATGTTTTTATATTAAAATGATGGAAAGGGTTAATAAAAAGTTATGTGTAATATATCAAACTGTAGGGGTTGTTGTTGGCTATTGATGGGTGTAATTGGTTTCCTTGTCGCTTTTTCCTTAATGGAGTAATTAATGTTTGAAGTTAGGTGTTATATGGGGAATGAATGTTTGAAGTTAGGTGTTATGTGTGGAAGTATAAACAGTAGGGTGCGTATTGTCAATCGTACAGGGGCTATATATGAGATTGTCGTCTGTGTTGAGTACAAAGTACGGTTACATAATAACAATGTGCTTGATATGTATGTATTTCCTTAATCCTAACAAAATTGGCTGAATTAGGTTAACTATGTGTCTTATATGCACCATTGGTAGCACTGGTTACAACATGGCGACAACATGGTAACTCGAATCGCTTTATGGATGGTTGATTCATAGTATACCATGATTTCGGAGCTTAGTTTTGTTTTTAGGCTATATAACAAAGCAATTATTACTAATTTTGCATAATCCGTTGAGTTTACGAGTTGCATCAGATAAATTCGTTGCAGCTTCATCTATCGATAAACTCTTAAACTCTCGTGGGATTCAGAGACGTAACGAGGGCGGGTTTGGGGGGTTTGAACCCCCCCCCCCCCCCATTGATTAAAAAAAGGAAAATTGTACAATTTTTTTAAAGTCTGCTTATAAATTACTTAATATGAGTATAAAACGTGGGAAGCTTAAAACTCGTTATTGTGCATATTAATATTTAAAATTTTCCGGGGGAGGACCCCCGAACCCCCCCTCTCCCTGGGGGGTCCAGATGTTATAACCCCCCCATATGGTCGGCCTCGTTACGCCTATGGTGGGATAACTTTTGACTATCCAAAAAATAACACTTGGAACTGTTCCATCTTTTAATAATTTAAATGGGGGGGGGGTGACAAGAAATTTTCCGCACCGGGTACCACTTAAGCTTGCTACGCCACTGGGTCAGAGAAGACCGATATGTGGTGAATTGTTCTCTCCGCCGGCGCTCTGCGACTGCCCGGGACCTACAAAATGATCTAAGAGGAGCAACTGGTTGCAGTGTCAGTGACCAAACAATACGCTCAAGACTCCGAGAGGCAGGTTTAAGACCATGAAGACCTTATCACGTCCCTCGATTAACTGCTCGGCACAAGAGAGATCGACTTCGATTCACTGAGGACCGTAGGAACTGGCAGTTTCGTCACTTCGTCACTATTGTTTACAGATGAGTCCCGCTTTCGTCTAACATGGTGCGACGGACATACACGTGTACATCGTCGTCATGGTGAATGTTATACTGAAGAAGCAGTCCAGGAAATGGACAGATTTGGCTGCGGCTCCATCATGGTGTGGGGTGGCATCACAATTTTTGGCCAATCGGACCTTCAGATAACCAGAGGCCGACTTAATGCTCAGAGGTACATAAACGAGATTGTACTGCGTCATGTTATGCTCATTGCAGTTGTAATGGGTCCGCAGTTTATCCTGCAACACGACAATGCGAGAGCGCATTCAGCAGCAGCCACCATGGAAACTCTCAGGACTTCCCGATTCAAACATTAGACTGGCCTGCTCAGAGTCCTGACCTCAGTCCCATTGAGCATTTATGGGATATGCTGGACAGACACCTTCGGGCCCGTCCTGGAGCACCGCAGAGCCTTGAACAACTTGCAGAGTAGTGGGACAAAATTCCACAAGAAACTATTTGCAGACTTGTCAGGAGCATGCCTCAAAGACGTGAGGCACTAGTACGGGCACATGGAGGGCCTAACAGATATTGAAATGTTTCTTTTTGTGTTCTATGTGAATTAACTGAAGGCGTTTCCACTTCGGTTCAAGACATTGTGTTGAATTTCTGGTCATAGCACTAACACATGTGATAAGAAGTGAACGGGAAATGCACATTTCAGTTAAATAAAGGTTTCATTTTCCAGATAAAATTTATGTTTCACTCCAACCATTCTTGAAACAATAATGCAGGTGTTCAAAATGTTGTCCCTCTAATTTTTTTGAGCAGTGTATTAACTGATGTTGATAAAAACATAATCCTGACGGTGATTTTACATTTAATTATAATTTTATTCCTCGAGAAGACTTTGAAATGAAAACTGTTTTGCCCTCTGTTTAAATTGGAGAGAGGGTTTCATTCGCCTAATGCCGCTGACATGATAATCTGTTCTTCCCTTGTCGTAGATGTATGGAAAATTAAAAAAGAACAACTGGCTTGTGAGTGACGACTATTTCATCATTGCAAGTAGTGGCTGTATTAATAAAACTCAGTCTAAATGATAAGATTCTATATTGCAAATAAAACTGAAAGTTACATAGTTGAAATGTGAGAGGACTATTTACTTGTGTGATTTCACGTGTCGAGTAGGAGCGAAAAATTTTGGAAGAGGTAAGGGCGGTATTGTTTGACTTGAGCAATATGTTCGAAGTTATGTTGCAGATCTTCTATTTTACCTTTTCCCTTCAGGATTTTAACTTGTTGCATGTATTTCTTCGAAGTAAACATTCTCCCTGCTTGATGACTTTAATAAGTATTGACCCTTCTTTTGATCAGTAACCTAGTCTAACCCCACTGTCGTTGCTCAGCAAGTAAAGACTTTCGTTCCCAATCGTGGGCTTAAAAATATCCTCCCTTCCTACTTTTGCATGAAATCTCCTAGCACAATTTTCCTGTGATATGCCGGAAATTGATAAAATGTTCATTCTGTTTCCTCATAAAAACTGTCCTTGTCATCATCGTGTTTATCCTCAGTTGGTGCATGGACTATCATAACTATGATGTCACACCACCGTCCTCTTAGAATAATCCTATTATTAATAAACTCTACTTCGTTAATGGCTGAATTAATTCTCCTATGTATGAAGAACCCGGTCCCTAATTGATGGTTATTATTCCCTTTCCCGTAGAGAAAAGGTATACGCGTATGTCTGTATTGAATCTTCACCCTCCCATATAACTTCCTGTACTGCTACTACATCTAACCTGTATTTCTCTAATTCTCTAGTTACCTATTTAAGCTCCCCACGCCTATATAACTAACATTCCACATTCCCAATCCATAGTTCCTACGATTTTAGACTCCGTCAGTGTAGTCCCTACCCGGAGATCCGAACGAGGGACTATTTTACCTCCGGAAAATTTTACACTGATAGGATCCATAAATCAGGCAACGTTACTTAACAATATTTTGTACTGTGAGTGGTTGTTAACCTCATGCCAAACCCCCAAGCTGGAGGACCACCTCATGTCGTCTGTCCGCGACTGCTTATTCAACATATTCACAGCTACCCTTCATATCCGGAGGCCGTATCTCCTATCCGCAAACTGAGGACGCGCCATACCGTGGTGACAGAGACCCACCCCTTATATATATTATCTTCACTTGTTTATATTATTATAAAACTTCAAAAATGAAAAGGAGCCAGTCCTGGCAAACATTTAACTTAAAATAGTCTTGTTGATCACATTTGTAGTAAAATTTCAAGAATCATATTTCTACTAAACTTTAAAGATAAATTATTTACGAAACACATATTTTGGGTTCATTCAATCATATATTATTTATTTATGGGATAAAATTAATGATATTCTACTCATTCAGAAGAAATTATAATTTAACAGGATAACTTTGCAGGGCTCATTGCAGGCCCACTTTTTTTCAGTTAAAGGTTTTAACCGGTGATATAGTACATTTGCAGGGTGTCAGGCTTATAGGTTTAACACTTTAAGAGAGTATATATTTTAAAGTAAGCCATATTTAATTTAAAAAGTCTGATACAGTAGGTCATGCCATTTACTATATACACATTTTAAACGATTTCATTATGTGCACCCACAGTGGCCCGGTATATGTCCAACCTATACTCCACTTCCATTCAGGTAGTCAGCACATTTGCGGTGTGGCATTGCTGATGGATTCATACATTTTTTCATCACAAATGGTGTATGTTCTCCACAAGAGTGCTGAAAACTTGGTCCTTCACAAAACCCCATAGGAAAAATCCAGTGGGGTCGTATCCGTGACATTTATATCTTGTGGAGTCACTTCAGTTGGTGTTTCCGGTGAGAGTTCATGAAGTCATTCTTCCATAGAATTTGTCAAATTGGTTCCACAATCTCTCTCTTTCTCTTTTCTTGGAGTATTTTCAGTAGAACTCTGAATTGTGATTTCTATTACGGCAGTTGATGCCATTCCAAAACGTTTGGAATTGCCTGTCATGATAGTTTGTTCATTTCCAGTGCACATGGATCATAAATAATTCAGTTGTTTCCTGTAAAAATTTGATAGCACTGAACTTCCACAAGAGAGTATAGTGTTTTATTTTTTGCTTTAAATGCAATTAGGCCTACTGCTATTAGGCCTACTATTAACCTTATTATAGGAGGTTTATAATTCTTTATATATCAAATTGTACATTATTTTTATAAACCGCTACTCTTGTGGTCATTATGCATCTTTTGTGTTGAATTATTGTTTTTTGCCCAACGAGACTAGAAAGATGTTTCAGTATTCACGCCTTGTAAATTTAAAAAAAATAGCAAGTGCGATAAAATAAAAATGACAAAAATACACCTATAAAAGAGTGACATTACTAGACCTGGGATTTTAAGGCAAATGCCTATTTTGTTCCTTATGAAATAACATGAACATTTTAAAATATGTTGACATTTCATGATAAATCACTTATATTTATAGAGTTTTTTAGTGCCCTAAAATGCCTATTTGGACCTTTGAAGCCTATTTTTACTATTTTAGTGCCTAAAATGTCTATTTTGTACATTTAAAATAAAATTCAACTTTTACAATCATTTAATGGAATTCCTGAATGAAGAGCAGAACAGCAGAGGATGGGTTTTTCACAGAAACTTGATTTCCCAAAGAATTGTCACCAAAGAAATGCTAATTGATGGGGGAGGATTAGCTCAAAACAACAAGTAGCAGGTACATATAGATGGGACATACTGTGTCAATTTTTCATCGAAACCAAAACGTTTTTGATAAATGTATTTTTAATTCTGTCTTAATTTTGCAATTATTTCTGTTAAGAATAGGTATAGGCCTACCATGTTTCTTACAGTAAAAAAGATCACGTTACAGTTTAAGAGCATATTGTAGTATTTTAAAGTCTATTTTCTGTCAATTTACACATTTTAGAGCCTAAAATCCCAGGTCTAGACATTACACTCTTGAGATGTGTTGAAATTCCATATACTGGATTGATCCCTGGTTCACGAGCTAAATATTCCGAGAAAATAATCAAGTTAGTCCAACCCGTTGCCCTAATAATTATAATACTAGGCATGATCAATTAAATAATATACCTTTTAAAACTAACGAAAACTGAAAATAGTTGTTTTATTGTCTGTTTAAAATTGCACACAAGTTGAAGGTAAGAATGTAAGTAATTACTTTCTTTGACATCAACTTCATAAGTGATTCATCAATAAACCTTTCTACTCAAGGAGTTTTAGATATGGACTTGTTCAGACTTTTATAGGCCTACTATTGTTAACTATTATGTTAATTTTTAATGTAAACTTTACCTCGTGTAAATATCGCAATTGACGTTATGGATTGCATCCAACGAGGTATTTTGAAACGGAAATAATATTCCTGTAATAAAATTATATTATTGTTAATTATTGTCTACTTTTAACGGTAAAGGCGAGTTATCATCATTAGCCATCATTCAATGATATGCCTAAGAATGTTCTGTTCATACCAGCAGCTGACACAGGGGGTGTGAACTCCATCGACAATAACTCGTAATACCCAACTACATGGCTTTGAAATCACTGAAGCACAGGATTTGATGAATTTGCCAGTCCACGTCCTCAATCAAATCTACTTTGGGAAGCGGAACAATAACATTACAGCACCATTATGCCTGTGCATGAAAATTTCGTGTGAAGCTATATTTTTTTAATGCTAGAAAGTCGTTTTGATGCTAATATTGCAGGATCCGATGCCATTCTGTATGTTGCTATAGAGCTCTGGGCTTTTGTAGTTTTTCCTCCTGCCACTTGAGCGCGCTGTTCTCCACATTCAGGTATTGTCAACTTCCGGTTTCCTCATTCTTGTGTGTTTTCAATATGAGTTCGGGACGGTTCGCCAATTTTATAGTGAAGGAGTTAAAAAGGATGGTATCCGAAGATGGTGCAACAAATATTTCGTAGTTAACAAAGCAAGAGTTGATTGCAAGGTAAGAAATCAAAGCAACCTGTCTTCTGAAACGTTCGTTAACTGTTATAATATGGTGCAATATGCCTGCGGTCTCAAATATTTTTGTATACTGGTGCACGATTTATTTTCATGTTTTTTTACAAATATGCATGAACTTTTTCGTATCATAACTTATTGTACACACAGTCTAATATACGACGCTGTTTGTTTTGGTTGCAGGTTGCTCAGGCGAGAGAAAAATCCGGATAGGAACTTTGCCTTATTCGAAGTTGAGGTTATAGAATCAGAAAGTACCCACGACTTTCCTTCGACAAATTTCTTCAAGATAAATTTATTCAAGAAAGAACGGTTTAAACTTTTTGACGAAGACTCCATAACCACTTTGTTCGAAAAGCGTAGGGCAGGCAGCAGTATGAAAGCTGGCCGGACTCTAGCAATTAGAAAATTCATCAAGTTCAAGTTAGTGAATAAGAAACATTATGCACAAATACAGGCACAGATGTTACTGATTGATATTCACAGGTGTGACTTTGTTATTTAGACTAAGAAGGGCATCATTATTCAACACACAAAATTTAACAAAGCATTTTCTGAGGGGCTACTTCATAATGTAAATGTTTATTATCAATCAGTATTTTTGCCTCTTCTGCAAAATACCAATAAAAATGATTGGTTGTACAGTTGCTATTATCTTTGATTTGTTTTAAATAAAAATAGCTGAGCCACCATGCTTTTTATGACTACGACAAAAATAAGAGGCTACTTTAAAATTTTGAGTATTTGACAAATTTATATTTTCTGGGCTCAGCCAGTGTTCCGCCATCCCAATTACCTCCAAATTATTGTCTGATGACATAATACATAACATATCTGATTTACCTAGAAAACCTTGAATATTAAGAAACATGACATTTACAAAATTAGTATTATAATTAACTGTAGGCCTATTATGATTACATTTATCTTTATCAGGTTTTGATCTACTTGTTACAAGAGTTTCTATTACAGGCATAAAACAAATCTGGACATTTTCAGATACATTTAAACTATCCTTAGGCCTAGGCCCACATTCTACTCTAAAAAGTCATCAAGCTCGGACACATGTTTTCCTAAAAATTTGTATGTAGTTTGTTTTTTACTCAATTACAATACAGAATGACCATTTTATTGGTTACGGGAGAAATTTCGATTGACATTGACATTCTTAAATGTCAAAATAAATGACCAAATAAATTGGCAACACAAATTACACCGAAAAGATGAAATACTAATTTAACATGGAAATGAAACTTGATTATGACCCTAAACGAGGTTAAGTTGGTCAGGTATACTTATTATTTCATAGGCTTATATATTTTTCTCAACATCTACTATATCAAAAATATCTTAATCACTCTAAAAAAAACATGAAATACTCGCCAAAACTGCTCAAAGGAACATTAAAATCATCTTCTGTGAAGTGACAGCTGCAAACACGAGAATACTGGGAAGGTGTTTTTCCATGGCGTAATTTTACCATCCATTCTTGAAAAACAGCCATTTCTTTTGGAAAACTAAGTCCTAAAGTTTTGTTTGCAACGGCTGAACAGCCGAAAACATAGCAGTTAATCGGCATAATTACTTCCAAAACAGGACACAAGCACAGAACTGTATTGTAAACACAGGCCTCTGAGATAACCGGAAGTGGATAATACCTCATTCTCGGCGGCCATCTTAAAAGCGCAGAGCTCTATACTGCTATAGGCGTGTTTTTATTATTTTTGTTTTTACAGTTGCAAATTCAACTGATCGGGAAAATACATATAAGTCTACTAGTATATATTTTGTACAATACTAATAATTATATCATATATACCTGCTGGTACAAATGCCTAGTAGTCAGTATTAATTCATCTAAATAGTGAGTAACTGTTTGTCTTATCTTTATGGGCTTGAGTTATTTAAACTTTTCGTGTGGCAGAATTATGTCCAAAAGTCTAATCCGTGATAAATTTGCGGTGCTCTTAAAGAATCACAACAAAAGTGCACAGAGCTACTTGATTTTGTTTTCACATAACGACATACCATTTACTAAGCAGAACCAGATTGCTCGCTTACTTTAACCCTTAAATAGATAAAGTACCCTACATGATACAGTCGTTTGTCTTAAATTTGTATAAAAGGACTGAAACGAAATTGGATGAACAAAATTAAATTTTATATAAACTACAGAATAAGGAAGCAAGAAATAAACTATGAACCTAGTCAATATGTTAACTGTTTTCTTTTGTGTCTGGCTTGGATTTATATGTTGTGTGAGAAATGGAGTTTGAAAACGTGAATAGAAAAATCCAACTGGAGGAGGCAAGAATCTGGCCCATTTCTCGTTATTCCATTCCCCTTTCCGTACTTCTTCTTCTTCGATAGAGAGAAGAGAGAGGGAGAGAAGAGAAATATTATTGCCACTGCCATATAAATGATCTTGGAATAATCAGATTTCGCGATAGTAGTTACCACACTAATGCTAAGATTTGTTTCCTTCTGTCTTACGTTTACTTCCTATATTTTCTTCTTCCTTTTTCCACTTTTTATCTTTCTTTATTTTTTGTTATTCCTTTAATTCTACTAGGTATCCTGAAACCGACTAGATAAAACTTACTTTTCCAATTAGCCTTTTCTAGTCACTGTTTCTGAATTAATTACCTGGCGTAGCTGTGCTTTGAAACAGCTTAACTTTCCTCAGACTACTAAATTCGCATTCACATATTCACTTTTCTACATATTATAAATGGGATAACTTCTTTGCATACTTTAAAATAAAATAAGTTATATATATACTAGTACAAAACATATTTATTTAATGAATATCCAAATTGGGTTAAAGTCTATTTCACCCTAAGGTATATTAGGGATAGAGAAATAATACATTGAAATTATTTACAACAGATAGCTTACAGAATTCTTATAAACTGAGTGCAGGCTGCAAAGAAACAGACAGTGTGATATATAACATAGAGAAATAAACATTACTAATCAATGGATATATATGCATTCATGAACCACAAATTATTGTCTCTGTTGGACATTACATGAGAATATTATAGGAGAAACATTCCGCTGACACTGGGATACTAATCAATGTTATTCAGATTTTTAATTATAGGCTATATCATTTAGAAAATATGCTAAATATTTGTACTTTACATTATTGGAGAGTGTGTTACGGAAGGTTCTGTTGATCCAAATATAATATGAATGTATATATTTCGTATGTGCATAAGTGACGTGAAAATTGAATGCGATTAACTGTTAACTTTCTTCACATTTACAGTCTGCATCGTTCAGGACCGATGCGAGTACTGTTGAAATTGTCCTTTATAAAACAGTGTCATAATATAACATGGTACAATGTTTACTTTTTATTCTGTCGTATACTGGCTGTAATAACACTAGCTTAAAAGACTCGGCGTCGCCCGTATTGTTTTATCTATGTCCAGGGTAGAGGAAGTTATGTGACTCCATTATTTTCGTGGATTACAGTCTTTAATATTTATTTATAGGAATGAATTATATTAATAGCTTCTCTTATTTGTCAAACTTGCATTTCATTTATTTCCAAACCCATCTGATACCACTGGCAACAATAGGTTCTGTGATTTGGATTTGATAATTCTGTGTAAAAAGGGATTAAGTATACAAAAAAACATTTGATTTTTGGCATTTAAAATCAAAATTTTTCAAAATCCTTTCTTAGTGAGCACCTAAATTATGAAACGAAGGTACTGTCAAAATTCCAAGTCTCTACCTATTATAGTTTAGGCTCTACGTTGATTCCTGTCAGTCAGCCAGCCAGTCAGGACAAAGCCTTTTATATACTGTATATGAGTCATTCTTCAAATACGGGAAAATTTGGAGTGTCTAAAATCCAATTTTTTTAGTTTGTTTTTAAAATCTCAAAAAAATTACTAAAATACTTCAGGGGTTACTTGATTATAATAAGACACCAGCAGAGCTTAAACGTTTATATTTTTATTTATTTTAATTTTTAAATTTTTTTAAAGCCATGTGAATGACATCCGTGTACATGTGGATGGCAGAAGGCCACATTAATGACTAACTTTGGCATCAATCTGCTTTTCTTTATGTGGTTTCATATTTTTCTCAGTTTGCTTCTGTTGATTTTGCACCAAATTTGCAAATTTGTGTGCATACTCCGGAATCAATGTAATTTTAACTAGACTGTGTTTTTATGGTTTGGGGGGGGGGGAATCGAGCAGAAATTCATTTAATCAGTTTTAAGATTTTAAATACAGGTCACAGACACCACAAACACAATAGTATCCTACATTTATCATCTACATGACTTGAGAGTCATCCACATACCCCTTTATGAGGCATGTGGATGACTCAAAAATTAGGCATGTAGATGACAAAAAAGGAGTTTTAGTGGTCTCAGCAAGCCATTCCTAAACCTCTGTAGGCTCAACTTCAGTCAGGTACTTTAAATTGGAAGGTTTATCATAGTGCATAATCAAAATTAATTAATATTCACTTTCTACCTACTTTCTAGAAGTCACGTTAATGACGGGGAATAAAAACGCTTTCCTTGAAAATGATACAAAGTCCTTTGCTAATCCCAAACTGTTTGTATGCAAGCAAAATTCAATCTTACAATTCAACCACAAGCTGCCCTGTTGGCTTTCTAACACTGTTGCCAGTTACACAAATTTCTCATTCCTGCAGAAAAAATTACATTCTTTTCAGCCATGTGGATGACCAAAAACACTTGGGACATACTTTATGTTCATTAGATGGGGTGAAAATTTTATTTCATTTTATTTTTTAGTGGTTAATATTCTTCACACATACATACTCATTGCCAGGAAAAAAGTTGAAAAGGAAATAACATTTTGTTTTGTGGGAAATGCATTAGAATATACAAAACCGGGGTATGGGACAGGGCATGTGGATGACATTTAATTTAATTAAATTTAATTTTGGGATATCAGAATTTAAAGTTAGTGATATTTCATAGTGATAGTTTTGGTGTGGAAGTAGTAGAAAAACTTTTATTTCAATTTTTTTTTAAGTTGAATTTGAAGGGAAATATCACTCCGGTACACAAATTTTCCCGTATTTGAAGAATCACCCATATAGAGATTTACAGGTTTCACGCGTTGTTTAGGGTTTGAAATGATTTACACCAGAAAGAGCAAATTGCTCGGGCTCCGGTACAGTTCAGGTAAAAAAATTTCAGTAATATAAAAAGGTACATAATGCAAGTATAAAGAGAGCTAAAAGAGCTGTTAGTGTTTAATTACAGAAAATGTAGAAAAATGTAAAGAATGTAAATCTTTAAAACAGTGTCAGTGAGCCTATTATAATATGAATTTTCTTCATTTCTTACATAGACATGAAAAGCCTTAACTAAGATGCCATTATGGATTTGATTTGAAAACTTGCTGTAAGCTATTGCAAATTCATTCACCAGTTTCATGTCTTGTTATGATTTAATAGATATGGGTAAAAATAAGTAAATTGATTGCCTACTACTTATGTGGTTATCTTGCTTAGTTATCCAATAATTTTGTTGTAATTGTAATTACTTTTGTTAGCTCCTCTTCATCAGAATCTTCACGTCAGAGAAGGGTTGGATAGCATTAATGCTGCGATGAATTCCGTTTTTTCTTTTCCATGGGCCAGGTGTCAAAGTTGTTCACAAGAAGTGACATTCGGGATGGCAGGAGTAGTTTCTATTTTCATTTATTTTAAGTCAGAGTAGTACTTAGATTTAATTTCTTTCAGTTTCTTATTGCTTGAGCCAGCTTATTCCTATATGCCTACAATTTAGGTATATTTATTAAACAATGGAACGTTAAAAGGTTTGCTTTTTAACCTTTTGGCAAGTTTTTCCCTTGTACGGATATATTTAGTTATTGCAGCTGTTATCTGTGACTACTTTTTTATGTCCA
The DNA here is from genome assembly GCA_964059195.1 of Ectobius pallidus. NCBI lineage: Eukaryota > Metazoa > Arthropoda > Insecta > Blattodea > Ectobiidae > Ectobius > Ectobius pallidus. Next base: position 129,514,144 of record CAXKWD010000002.1, read on the forward strand.
ATACTAATAATAATTTGAAAGTTACTAACAATATATATATATTTACCTTAGACCTATATCTGTTATATACTTTATATATTATTTTGTATGTTTCTATCTATTTTACGTACCTGTATATATTTCAATATAAAAATTAGTATCTAATAACCTAACAGGGAAACAAAAATATCCAGCAATATTGTGATTTATTTATTACTACTGCTTTATATATTCCGTGAGTATCTTCTTGTATCTTCAATTATTTTATGATGTCTTTTTTCATTTGTATGAATGAATGCAGATTGCATGTGAAGTGAAATTGCCATTCTGTTTTTATAATATTAATTTTGGTCACGAAAGGGTTTTTCAATTACTTGTATATGAAGCCTGTTTTAATCTTGCCTTTTTTATTTATTTTCAGGTGAGTGCATACTGCGTACATTCAGCTGTTCATCTAGAGCTGTAAGTACAAATGACTACTCTAATCCCCTCTTTCAGAATGAAGTAGTTAGCTGGGCTTATATGGACCGTAGCTCTGTCTCACTTGTTAGTTATAATCATCGTTGCTTTGAATCCGCTTGTTTCCATTCTGTCACGATAAAGGGATTTTTACTACATGCCGTTGCGTTCGTTGTCAAAGTTTAGGCAGAATTGCACTATTATCTGCTCCCTTATGTAAGTCACGTCAATGTTTATAAACAGAGTATTTATATTTAAAGTAATCGGCTTTAGCACATTTAGAGGTTTCAGGAGCATGGCCTACAGATCAGGGCGAGAAATTTCCGGTCGCGGGATCGCCATTGGCGACCAGAATTCTGACACGGGTGACAAAGATTTAATTTTGAAAACAGCTATTTTACTCGTTTTCATTACTTTAGTTTCTGCAAAGAAAAATAAAATTTAATTACCTAGTAGATAATCCCACAGGCAGTCACTTGTGACATAAACAAGTTGATTGAAGGTTTGTATTTACTCGGAAGACTTCTGAAATATCCGGGCGTTAACTATATAATCTGAATTTCCCAAGAAACTTTCATTGGTTTTGGTTCCCTGTGTTTTAGCCTATCTTAGCTCTAAGTCCTCTAGTAAGAAGCAATGTAGTTGTTATTTTCTCTGTTTTTTACGGCCGATAAAGCTTAGCCTACAATCGGTGAAATGCTTCCAAAATATTATGTTTGTTTTTATAGTTTATTTCAAATTAGTTAGTGTCATGCACAGATCAATGCTAGTATAATATTATAGTCTTTTTTACTTTTAATAGGAGAATACTTCAGTTAGAGAGTATTGTTTATTTATTTATTTATTTATTTGATTTTGCATAGTTAAAAGGGATATATGCTGTATTATTTTACATATAAAGAACAAATAGGGCAAGGGTCAGTTTCTCTTAATAGCGAGAAGGTTGCAGTACTATTCCATTTGTAACAATAATGGAGACTGGTGTGGCTACTGCCTTCAGACTTAAAATTTCTTGCCCTGGAATAGATATTCCCTTATTAAACTTGTTATCCTAAATGTAAGGTTATTTTATTCATCTAGCTATTAGAAATCTTAAGTATTGGTTATAATTAACATTACTGTTTATTAAATTATCATTATTCGTCATATTTTTTTATAATGTAGGGAAAATGCTGGTCAAAGTAAAGCTTCATCTAAAATAAGGCTAGCAAAATTCCCGAAATACTACAGAAAAATATTATTTATTTAAAATTAAAATTAACGAAGATTAACGAAGAGCCTTGTTATAATGTTATAGGCCATTGAATTGCAGTGCAGTGACTAATACTTAAATGGAAGATGAAAAAATACTGTAACAATGGATCATTTATTAAATCCAAATTTTAAAATGAAAATTACAGTTAATGTTGAAAAATGTAGAATTTGAAGAACTGTGCATTATCTGTTGTAATGAGAATGTTAAAGACCATACGTAAAATAATATCAGATTAAACAAAAATTTTAAGACGAGGCTACTAACTTAGAAAAACTTACCATGTACTTGGAATATGATCGGTAATATATGGATAGTTTTCATAAGTTTGTGTGGAAGGTAAAAAATGTGGAAATACTAATGTTGACAATATTTTCAGCATATTATGACAAGATATTTATAATATGCTGTTATTGCTGTACTAGGTTCAAATTAAGGGACTTTAAGTAACTGTATGGAAGTTGTGACTACTTCGCTGACCTTCGTCAGCTCATAGACTACAAAAAATAATGTTAATCAAAATACGCATTTCAAACAATCTTAAATTATTTTGTAGAGGTTGTAAATTAATATTTCAATAGGCCATATATGCATGTGGGGGTACGCCGTAGCATAGTGGTTGAGGCGCTGCGCTACAAACCGGAAGGTCGCGGGTTCAATTCCCGATGAGGTCGTTGGAGTTTTTCAATTGGCCTAATCCTTCTGGTGGCAATATGGCCCTGGGGTCGACTCAGCCTCTAACCGAAATGAGTACCAGGAGCAATCCTGGGGGTAAAGGCGGCCGGTGCGTAAGGTTGACAACCTTACCACCTTCACGTGCCGAATGTCCAAAATCTGGGAGTCTCAACCTCCTGGAACCCTCTGGGCCTCCATGGCCTGTATAGGGATCACTTTACTTTATATAATTATGCATGTGATGTCGTTAAATTTCCCTTAATTGCAAAGCTTTCAGGATCGGGTAATTTCGCAGGAAACACTCTGTGGACGGTAGTATGGAATGTCACGTCAAATTCGTATGTACGGAATAACTGACTTCTGATAAAAGGAAATTAATACTACAACACCAATTAAAATAAAAATAATTACCACGATTCAAAACTAAAGTAACATCAAATTACTGTAAACTTGTGACACTTGGACAACTTACTCTGAATTGAGGATGCAGCTGGACAAGTGGACATGTTACATGTTTGAAAATAGGAAACTGCGAACTTCACTTACCTGAAAAATAGGAAAGGTGACACATTAGACACACTAAATAAGATATTCTGAATGAAATTATTAGATTGAAAATACACATTTCCTACCTAATGTTTGAATAACCACAGATGTTGAACAGTTTTTCATATTATTTTGCTTGAAAGCTTTTCTGTTGAAATATCGAATAAGCATGAGGAATTCATTAGTCTTTGTGTGTAGTTTGACCGCCAGTGTGGTCTCGTGGTTAGCGTCGCTGATTACGGATCCGCAGGCAAGGGTTCGATCTCCGGTACCTCCTTGGAATTTTCTTAGTTATGGAGGTCTGGAACGGGGTTGCACTCAGCCTCGTGATCCAAACTGAGCTACCTGATTGAAAAGTAGCGGCCTACCTCTGAAGATGACGCAGCAGTCGGGTGGTAGCAATATCAGTAAACTAGGCTATAGTTTACAAGCCTTTGGTGGTAGGTCTAGTCCCACAAGGGACGTAGAGCCACAGAGTTTAGAGGCATATAAATCGTGATTATAGAATCTAGATAATCTATTTACTTGATTACGCCAGAGTGTCCTTCAACGACTTTGTTTGCTGATGATTCGTAGGTTGCATCCTCCTGAATTGGGGCTCGGGATTTTGTTGTTCGTATCAATTTAAAGTTCTGTGTATTTTTCAATCTAAAGCGTTCAAACAATGTACCTAATATAATGAAATAAAATCATCGAAATTATTAACAAAGAGAATTTTGGATTGAAACTCAGGTTTCGAAACTGTTTGTTTCGAATTCTGTTGCTTTGTATACTACTCTTCTTAAGAGAGATTTCTTGTTGTTTAGTTATATTAGGCCACCTTCTTCCTACTTCCCCATAGCCTACTTGATTTTCAAGGTTTAACTGTTATAAAGTTACCGGTAAGATGCTGTATGATTAAGCAGTATGATTAAACATAGGCTATCGTTTTGTTACGTTAATGGAAAGGATAAAAGCTGAAACGTTTCTCGACGATCGTGTTAATACTTGATAAGCTACTTTCTAAAAAAATACTGTCCTTAAATATGACCACTTTAAATAAAGCAATATTTTGCTAAATGACATTAATGAGTCTAACTCACCTTGGTTGTTAGTGGAATAGAATGCATGTAAAGCATTTATGTACATAAAATAACAACATTGAAAGGTTTGTTACTGTTTTTCATATTATCTTCGATAAATACTTACACTAATAATATGTAGGCTAATTAATCTAATTATTAAAAATTACTTTTTACATATCCGCTTGCATTTTGCATTTTGCTCACTGTACTTATGTGAGAGAAAATAATTACTGCATCGAGTGAAACTATGTAACTCTGTGGTCCCAGTAATGGGAATTGTTAGTGAATCGAAATCCCCGGTTTCTTTTGCAGCAAATTAAAGGCGTTCTTAAGTTTATCCAAAGTGTTTGCTCCAGCAAGGCACCGAAAGTAAAGTATTCAAAGAGTTAGTTGATTATTTGAAAAATGTTCTTGTTGAGTTTATGAGGTGGAGTTGGAAACGACAGGGGAAATTTTAAAGCAATTGTGTTTTATAAACTATGATCTGTTGAAAAAGTGTTGCTAGCCTATAGTTTTGTAGTCCAAAGCCAAGGAAATGTAATTAAAAATAAAAGTAATTAATATTGTACTTGTTAAAACGAAACTTAACTGAAAATGGTAAAAACTAAAGTAAAACTATTTTAAGATGTTCAAAAACTAATACAGGGTTTATAAAAACCTAAAAATCCGGGCTCTACTAATGACAAATGAGGGAAAAATTACCACAATCTGTGAGACTTTTTATTGTAGTAACCTCTTTCTTCTTTAATACGTAATAAAGTGAGGAAGGTGCACTCAAGCTGAGCATTACCTCTTTCTTCTTTGAAAACACTATTTAGAAGAGAACATTACAGGAGAAAAATTCCTCCGACACTGGGACTTGAACCCAGGACCTTTGGATATTCGCGCCAATGCTCTACCAACTGAGCTAAGCCGGAGTTCAATTCACAGCGCCAGATGGAACCTCTCTCCTATGACGGATTGCCCTAATGGTCTACCTCACAAACAGACAAGTTATGTCATATGCAGTACTGTGAGGCACACTAATTAGTGATTTTGTGACCGGGCTCCCACTGTTATTGTTCAGTTAACATTCAAGATAGATATATAAGCTTTCATGAACCACAGATTATTGTCTCTGTTGGACATTACATGAGAACATTATAGGAAAAAAATTCCTCCCAGTGTCGGAGGAATTTTTCTCCTATAATGTTCTCACGTAATGTCCAACAGAGACAATAATCTGTGGTTCATGAAAGCTTATATATCTATCTTGAATGATAACTGTACAATAACAGTGGGAGCCCGGTGTCGGAGGAATTTTTCTCCTATAGCCTAATGTTCTCATGTAATGTCCAACAGAGACAATAATCTGTGGTTCATGAAAGCTTATATATCTATCTTGAATGTTAACTGTACAATAACAGTGGGAGCCCGGTCACAAAATCACTAATTAGTGTGCCTCACAGTACTGCATATGACATAACTTGTCTGTCTGTGAGGTAGACCATTAGGGCAATCAGTCATAGGAGAGAGGTTCCATCTGGCGCTGTGAATTGAACTCCGGCTTAGCTCAGTTGGTAGAACATTGGCGCGAATATCCAAAGGTCCTGGGTTCAAGTCCCAGTGTCAGAGGATTTTTTCTCCTATAATGTTCTCATGTAATGTCCAACAGAGACAATAATCTGTGGTTCATGAAAGCTTATATATCTAACTATTTAGAAGGTTCTAGAACCCAGAAAGTCTTGAGTACTGAATTCTAATTTATTGTTCTTGTAATATTAAAATGGAAACTAAGAAAAATTTCGTTTACTGTCCCAAATTAGTAATAGCTAAAATAAGTGAAGACCACTACTGAGTCTAAGAAACTCACCTTAAATGAAAATAGATACAAAGCAGCTTGGGTGTATAGGCTTAATCTAACGCATTGAAGGAAATAGTGGCGTGAAAAGAACTTTTAATTTATGCTTAAGAATATAAATAAAGTCGTTATTTTCTGAGTATAAGTCATCTTTAAAATCAAATAAACGTCTTGCAGGCGAAACAGAAATACAATTTTTTGACAACCACACACACATAGGTTGCAGTGCTGTTCAAGTGAATAATCTATATGGTGCCCTCGATAAACCTCATGGATTCCCTCCTACCCTGAAAAAAACTCCCAGGGGAGGTTACCCAGCTTTCAGACTCACTCTTGCAGGAGATTGTAAATTTAAGGTGGTATTTTACTTTGCAGCTGTGTAACAGCTTTAAAAATCTAGTGTTGCTTTGAATGTTCAACCTTAGAATGAAGAAACTCTACAATGTAGACTCAAATTTCAAACTCAGGTCAGCTTATTTTATAAAATTCTTCATACTCTTGACTTAATAATAAGGAAGTAATCACGTACTTATGATTATACATTTATCTACATGATCTTCTGTCCTTTCGGTTACTAAAATAATTACATAATTCCTTTATTCTCAACTTCTTTTATTTTTCCTGGGCCTTTCGATTACATGGAACCATCATCAGTCCAGCTTGCGTGTAGTCATGTTTAAGAAAAATAATACTGCTACACTACTTGCTTCATTTTTAATTAAAATTACTCAAATTTGAAATGTTCTTAAAATGTCAGTAAAATTCACTTCTTGATTCTTCTATATGTGTGCTAGCAGCAAATGATTGAAAGTGATGTACAGGTAGTTATATTCCATATTCCTTTAAAATAAAATGTTAAAGCATACCAACCAAAAACAGAAGTTTACGTTTTAGTCACTTTGTGGATACAGTGCATTCAGTGAGAATAAGATAAAATGTATAGTAAAATTTCACATTTCATAGGTTCATACAACAGGTATGTGTGTAATAGTTTTTCAATACCCAGGAGGCTTCAAAGGAATAAACCACTAAGTCGCTGTTTCTTTATGTTAATTGTTCTAGGTCGGTCTTGGTTTCCGCTTTCCAAAACAAAAACAACGTTGCAATTTCTCTCGTTATCACTGACATCAGTTCCTCCCTCGCTTTAATCAATTCACACGTGTTATTGTTTACTGTAACTACAATAGATCTTGCAATCCCGCGTTCCAATCCACGCGGAGTAGACGAGTAGCTGTTATAGCCGTCACAGGAAATTCTGATTTTGATTGGCTGAGGTAACTAGCTGATTGGTGCGGTAAAAATAAAGAGAATGGATTGAACTGTCGGCAGGCTTTTCCTCCTAACAATAGGATGCCGCCTGGGCATGCAAAGAATAACTGGATGCAAAATACCCTGATTGATTTTCAACTTCCTTGTTTTTGTCCTTGGTCTTTTAACGTTTATGAGGGTATAAGGCGAAAAGAAGCCATTATTCCAATACCGTCATTATGAAATGTATCAATAGAAATTAATGTGTTATGAGTGCTATAACTTTGTAAGAGTACATGGATTGTTTTATTTCTTATATCTTTCCTTAACATTCAGCTCCTTAGGGATCAGTACAGAAAGATTTCAGCACCTGAAAGTCAACTTATTTCTCTTGAGGTATGTCCAGAAGTCCTAAGCTACGAATTTGTTTTGAATTTTTTATTTTAGTAAGAGAGCACGTCCTCGTTGCTCGATACATTCGCGTAATAAGAGACAACGCTACTGTGTCACTCCTAACAATGAATGCAACTCAGTAATAATGTTTCTTTCGAGTTACCACGAGTGTAAAGAAAAAAAAGTTAAACTGTTGGCAGTTTCTTCCTCCATATGAGTTTTTAAGCAGTTTATTACTTCGCATCAAGCAAGTTTTCCCCCCTCAAGTAAAGTATCCTTTAGTAGTATTCCCATTTCACTAGCAGATTGACTTTAAGAAAGACAACATTTGAAATTTTGGATTTAGTGTATTCTTCCCCCGGATCTGTCATATGTTTTCAATGAAAAAATTAAAAAAAATTAATAATTTTGAATAGTTTTATTTTGTCGACAGTTTCCATTATTAAGTGCCAGCATGGTACTTTATGAGATAGTATGGTGGATTGGAAATGTCTATCCGTCTGTCTGTACTCGTGGTAACTCGAACACGCTTTATCGCATTTTCATGAAACTTGGTATACGAATTTTTAATGTCTATGGGAAGATGCCTATTCATTTTGGACCAAGTATGTTGATCAATACCGGAGTAACGATTAATTAAAGGTCACATGCTTTTTAAATGGCAAATCATCACTATACTACAACAAAGCCGCGTTGCTAGCTAACCATGTCCTCCAAAGTCAGTTAAGACGTCATATACACATCATTCATAGGTGTGATTCATAACAGGCCGAATGAGAAAAGCCATCACTTGCAAGAAGAAAATTATCTTCTTATGCAGAAATAGAGAAAATAAGTGATGTTCCTGGCTGTACTATAGCAATAATAATGCCAACGGAGAGTCTGTCCAGGTGTTTAAATTTCAAAAATGAATCCAGACGGCTTAAATGGATAGCTGCAATTCACAGAGAAAATTTTATAATTTCAGGTAACTCATGGTAAGTAAACACACGTTAATGATAAATATTTGTCAGTATTTTGTTAAACCCATACGGTGGTAGTAATCGTGAGTTATGGTTTGTGAAGGGTATTTATTTACATTCCTGCTAATGAATCGCTTACGAACGTATATTTTAATATTTAAAATAATAGGGTACTCTCTTAGGCCTAATAATAAACATTTATGTTTTTAATAGTACAAAGTCTGTGCCATGTATATCAGAAGCATGTGAAATATGGCCTATTAACTCCATCTGGCACTTTATATCAGTTTACCTGATTTTATTGTATTTGTAGCATTGTTTAACATTCGACGTATTCTTGAATTCCTTTTTACGGGGATGCTCTCGGGATGTTTGACAGGGAAATAGATTCGGTACGATGTCATGCATTATGAAAAGAACTCGTGAATGTGTATCCGCTAAATAAATAACGCGGCTCACACAGTCGGTGAGGGGGGGGGGGGTGACATTTGTGTTGCCTGCAGCTTTGGATGTATACAGACGCTCTCCGCGGTCGACAGTATTTGCTGAGGAGGAAAGAAACTGAAATAGATTTCACCTTCTTTGACCGTGAACAAGGTTTTGCATGTTTAATGCTTACCTTAGAGGATTCACATACCGATAACTAACATGTTTTTCCACGTGTACTAGGCCTACTAAGGTCATATTATGCTCGATATAATGCAATAATATTAATATATTGATAAAATTAATAAAATGTTACAATTGCGTTAAAATTACTCATCGGAGAGAATCACTGAAGTTAGTCTCTTTAGTCAAGGGGCTTGGATGTCCACCTCTGACGCTTAGGTACGCAATTTCCATCTCGGACAAGAGCAATTAAATGTTTTCGGGCTAAGAAAATTTGAGGATACGCCTACCTTTCGGATGGGAAGTAAAGAAGTTCTGTGTCAAGTAAACCATTCGTAGAATATTAAAAACTCTGCAGTAGGGCTGTGGATAGCAAACTTAGGCTAAATTTCCTTCAGTGAGAGCTCTCCTTGGCATCATTCATTGCATTTTGACTGCGGAATTTGTAGACATTACACAGCATTAGCTTCAACAAGTATATAAATAGAGTGGGGAATATGCGATGTCATGAATTAATTATTATGATGGATAAAATTATAAAAATTTTGCATTAAAATAAATTCCCATCTCATGTCATTGAACAAACAAAATCAAAGGCAAAATAAAAAATAAATAGAGCCTACAATAGTTCTACTTACTTGATTTACAGCATTTCTTAGGGCAGTAGGCCTATAGTTGTAGATGTCGATGTCGAAGCCATTTATAACTCGATCGGTAAGACGTGAGCCAAACAAACGGATGCGCATTAGTCTACGATGACGAAATCTAGACCTGCCTGACCTTCATATTACGTGATGTTCCCTGCCAGTTCATATTGTATGGACCGTGAAAACATCTTAGTTAGCCTCACAGCATTCAATTGAGAAGTGTGATACGTTATCAAGAGCAATGGAAGGCGAATGTAGTTATTCTAGCAAAGAAGTTGGTGGTAGTAAAGTGATTCACAGTCAGAGTAGGGTAATATTGTGGAATGTATATAGGTATTTCAAACAGGTGCACCAAGATGACCCTAAATATGCAACTCAGCAGCGTGTTTCGGATGCTACAAGAATTTCATTCAGCAGTATTAAGATAATTGCAAACGAAAGTGAGAAATGTGTTCAAGATGGAACGAGATTTAGTACTCCACACAAAAAACGACCAAGAAAAAAGTGAAACCGGACTTAGATGATTTTGATAAGTGTGTAATTAGAAGTACGGTGAAAAAATTCACAAAACAAATGAGGAAAGATCAACTTTAAAAACACTTTTACCTGTCTTAAGAACAACATTAATTTTTCTGGAGGTAAATGGGCTTTAAGGCAGGTGTTGAAAGATTTACATTTCAGTTGGAGGAAAACATTGAATAACCGGAAGATATTGAGAAAATGGACATCCGTAATTTACGTCAGCAGTATTTACATCTTAAAACGTACAGGGAAGAAAGACGACCAACCAGCTACATGGAAGAGACCTATTTTCATTCATCGCACACAAAAAAATACGCATGGAGTGACAACAGTAACACGGGACTGCTAGCTCCGGTTTCGAAGGGACAACGTGCTATATATGTGCATGCAGGTGGTGAAGACGGTTTTGTGCACAATGTACTTCTAATGTTTAAGTCGTGTACAGAATCAGGAGATTACCACGATGACATGAATTTTGTCAATTATAAAAAATGGCTTACTAAATTAATACCCAACCTTCCCCAAACTTTCTTCTGGTAATCGATAATGCACTATACCACAACGTAGAACTTAACCCCGCTTCAAATTCCACATGCAGGAAAGCAGTCATGGCTTACACTACATGGTATTCCATTTCACTGGAAAATGCTGAAACGAGAATTATATTCACTGATTAAACTCAGAAAGCCCGCTTTCAAAACATTCAAAATTGACGCCCTTCTTTCTCAACATGGACATTCCGTTCTACGACTTCCACCTTACCACCCCGACCTAAACCCCATAGAATTAATTTGGAAGTCACTCAAAGACCACGTGGAAAAGAAACATGTATATTTTACTTTGGACTCTGCACTGCAATTGGTAGAAGAGAAATGTCAGTCCATGACATCCGAAGATTGGATTTCAAGATGACATGTTCGAGACATTAAAGAAACGTACATTGCCCAAGAACCGGCCATTGATAAAGTAACAGAACAGCTGGTAATTCAAGTGGGAGATGACAGTGACGCAAATGACGACGATGGTGATGATGATGACGACGACGAAGCCGGTACTACTGGTATGTCTGGCGTTGAAGCCACTGCTTACATAATATTTCGTAACTAAAAAGACAAAAACTTTATTCACTTTATTTTTGTTTTTAATAAGTACGGGCTATTATGAACCGCATAGTTTGGAATGAATAGTACGGTATATGCATTCTCTTTTGCCCTTACTGCATTGCTACTGGCGGACAATAAGCTATCTGCGCGTGTTTGGTTCAGATCCTAGCGTCCCAGTTATATTTACAAAATTATACTGGGTCTTTTAATTAATTTGTATCTTATGGGCATAATGAAAGACTTTTGGAAGATTATTTCTCTGTCTCTCTCTCGAATCCTATGCCCCCAAATTGGGGCGAAGGGCCTCCAAGTGGAGGTTTCTGTGTTCCGATGTGAATTTTTTACTCTTATTTTACTAGAGGGCAGAGGGACAGATGGTAAGCCCATCACCCCTTAACCCCCCCTCCGGAAACGAAGGTATTACTTGGACGTGAAAGGGCCGAGAAATTTTGTCCAGAGGCTCTAATTTAGACTTGGAGTTCTTTTACGTGCCGTAAATCTACGACATGCCCCCCCTTAAAGTCCGTGCCCAGGATTTTTACGTCCTGAAAAACCCATCGACTGCGGCCGGGTTTGATCACGCGACCTTCGGATCTAGAGGCGGGCACGCTACCTCTAGACCACCGCAGCCGACTTGGATTATTTAAGGAATATATAATATTAAATAAACCCACAACAGACAGACTGATGGGAAGACTTGCGAATACACTTTTTTGGCTTCTAAGCATCGTGGAAAACTGTGTTTTTCCAGCGTTATTTCAATATATATACACTATACTTGCCCTATAAATTACTACTGAACTAAATATTGTAAACAAACATCGGACAACTATTTCAACGTGAAGACTCTAGTAAAACTTCACTATATCAAAAATGATCGGCTGCGGAAGTCTAGACTCTAGAAGTAGCGTGCCCGCCTCTAGATCCGAAGGTCGCGGGATCAAACCCGGCAGCAGTCGATGGGGTTTTTCAGGACGTAAAAATTCTGAGCATGGAGTCCTCCGGGAGGGACTTTCAGCTGGGGGGCCCGTGTCGTAGATTTACGGCACTTAAAAGAACTCCAAGCCTAAATTAGAGCCTCTGGACAAAATTTCTCGGCCCTTTCACGTCCAAGTAATACTTTAGTTTCCGGAGGGGGGTTAATGGGCGATGGGCTCACCACCTGTCCCTCTGCCCTCTCTAGGAAAATAAGCGTAACAAAATTCACATCGGTAAACAGAAACATCCACTAGGATGCCCTTCGCCCAACATGGGGGCATAGGATTCGCGAGAGAGAGATATCAAAAATGGAGTGGATTCTAGAGGAAGATATTACAAAAACCTTAAATAATTCCTGGATAACGATCAATGATTAAAATTCTTGTAGATTCCTACTCAGATGGATTTTCATTGTAATTCTCAAGGCATACAAGTACGTGGACATTTTTATTGTTATACATCAGCAAGGCTATGCTGGCTAGAAGTTAATGACTTTAATCGACATCAATGGAACAGCGTCAAAAATGAAAAGGAAACATAGTCAAATTACATTTCCTTTTCTCTGCAGGTCAAAAGCCTACTTGCTGAAAAAGCTAAAAAAACAGCAGAAGGAGCAGAGGCAGCTTTTTGGGCATAGAAGCAATTGTAGATCAGTTAGCACAGGAAATCCAGAAGGCTGATTATTTCTTCAAAGACGAGATTACCTCTCTTCCTGAAGCCCAGCACCACGTCCAGGCATGTGTGCAGTCCGCTTTACTGGCAGGCAAAGGAGGAAAGGCGTTGAAGCCATCCGCCGCTATTTATAACCAGGCTTGAAGCAAGCAGAACTCGCCATGTAAGGCGCAGAGACAGAAGTTAAAGAGGGGCAAAAACGCTTGGAAAATCTGAAAGCGCAGTATTCAAACGCCCGTCAGGATGTAGGAAAAAACCAAGGAAGCTGCCATGAAGGCAGCAGACGCCGCAAAAGCTGCTAAAGAAAATGTATCCCGCAACCGGCGTAAGGCCGATTTAGGAAAGACCGAGGATATACAGACAAAGGTGGTAGAAGAAGCTAGCGCTGACAAAGAAAATGCAATGGGCGTGGACATCGGTAATATGAGCTTCCAAACGCCAACGCGGATCTAAGGAAGACTGAGGACGCAGGGATGAAGGTGGCACGAGCTGTTAACGCTTCCAAAGACATTGCATCCCGCATTCGGCCTAAGATGTATGTAGGGAAGACCGAAGATGCCGAATCGAAAGTGGTACAAGCTGATGACTCTGAGAAAGAGAATGCAAGGAGCGTGGAAGATCAGAAATAAGAGTTTCCAAACGCCAACGTGGATCTTGGGAAGATCAAGGATACAGGAACGAACGCCGCTAACGCTGAAAAAAATGCAAAGTCAGATGTCAGTGTTTTGAAACGCCAACGCGGATCTAGGGAAGACAGAGGATGCAGGAACGAAGGTGGTACACGCTGCTAACGCTGAAAAAGATAATGCAAAGAGCTTGGAAGATCAGAAAGAAGAGTTTTCAAACGCCAACACGGATCTAAGGAAGACTGAGCATTCAGAGACGAAGGTGGTAGAAGGCAAACACTATGCATCCCGCAATCGACGTTTAGCAGCACTTCTTTGTGTATTTCTGTTTAAGAGATCTGTCGACGCTCTGAAACGAGTTTTCAAACGGGAACGCGGTTTTAGGGAAGACCAAAGATGTAGAGACGAAGGTGGTTACAAGCTTCTAACGCTGTCCCACAACCGACGTTTAGTAGCACCTGTTCGTGTCTTTCCGTTCAAGAAATCTGCCGATGCTCTGAAATCAGAGTTTTCAAACGCCAACGCGGATCTAGGAAAGACTGAGCATGCAAAGAAGTGGTACAAGCTGCCAGCGCTGTCAAAGACTATGCATGCCACAACCGACCTTTCGCAGGGTCTGTTCGTGTATTTCCGTTGAAATCATAGTTTTCAAGCGCCAATGCGATTCTAGGGACGAAAGAGGATGCAGGAACGAAGGTGGTACAAGCTGCTGACATTGAAAAAGTTATTGCAAAGAGCGTGGAAGATCATAAATCAGAGTTTTCAAACGCCAACTCGGATCTAGGGAAGACTGAGCATGCAAATGCGTATAGTTTTTACTAAACCCAATTATTTTAATACCTAATCATCACGAATGCGCATCCAAGAAAGGTAGATTACAAATTTTGCCCCTGCAGAAACTGTAGTAAGCTTATATTTTCACTTGCCATAATTGTATAAAGATTTACCTCAAGGAGCTTCCATATTTACATCTAACATGCCTGATAACAAAACTGTACTTAATACATACGTGTTCCAAAATTAAATTCCCAAACTGCTAGGGATGATAGGGAAGTTACTTTGAACAATTATTCTAAATGAATACTGATTATTATTAATAAAGTAATGACAAAGCAATTCAGATTATTTTATTCTCAGTCACACCCGATAACTTTCTCTCATCTCATACTATCTGCACATGTTCAGCAATCAATCAATGTGAGTTTCCGATCCATTGTTCTCTAACAAAATACTTTTTTGGTCTCCTTTATCATCTCTAGCAGTTTGGGCATTGGATTTTGGAACACTTTGTTTGTGCACTAAGCCATCGATATTGATGACGTCCCTGCTCGTGACTTAATCGTTTCTAAGGTTGTCTCTGGCTGATTTAGTCTTTGATATGTATTAGGCACCCTCGAAGTTTGGGCTGGTATCCGGAAAATATATTTTTACGCCTGTTCCACGCACTAAGTTTGAAATTATTAGTTCATTACAGCCTCTTTCTCCAGAAAATGAAATCTTTGGTCATAAATGGATCCCTAAATCGGAGTAATTAAAAATCACCAATCCACACTTAATATACATAATAAATTGCGATAATTTTTGCATCACCTACTTAATTTTTATGCAGTCTTTATGGAATAATGGATCAGACAGAATTATAAATTTTTAAAATGATTTTATGATTATTTTATAAACATTTTAAATGAACACCTTATGGGCTTAAGACACAAAAAATATGCCGTGTCATGGCCAGAGCTCAGGTACTAGTAGGGAGAATCAAATTCCTCTCACACTAGGACTCGAAACCGTGACCGTCAGTTCACCGTGATAGCAACTAAGTTAGCCATAGTTTGTAACAAGGTGACAGGTAGGATTTTTATCCCAAGGCATCAGTTTACACATTACTTTCAACATGTTCACCATCTTACATCGAAGTTTCCATCTCTGCACTGACTGTAAATCAGTTCTGAAGCATTAAGCCACGTTCGAACTCCGTACGGCGGATTAACGTAAAGAGTTTTTTTTACCATTCATTGAAGGTGTTCGTAGCCTATCTGATCATGCACGGAGCTTTATAACCCAACAGCACGAAATACTGCTGTTCGGGAGTTCTCGCAAGAGAATCTTTTAGACAACTCCGCGAGCGTCATAAAACAGATCCCATTGTCAAGACCATAAACAGGTAGGACGGCTTCAGTGTGTAGAGACCCTTGCTACAGCACAACAGAAACTAATTATTCTGTACCACATCCACACATATTTCCTATTGTCACTCACCAGTAGCCTAATAACAACATTAATAAAGTAGTAATAGTAAAAATAATATAATTACATGTAATTATTGCACACTTCTTTCAGCAAATGAATGAACAATTTTTTTGAAGATGAGATACTTTTATACTCGTGATAAATCTCATTATAAGTTCAGTTAAGAATAATCTGTAATAAAGCACGCTTTTAAAGGAATTCTTACAGTATCTACGACAGTGAATTATGTAAGCTCGAATTAGAATTAGCGTACTTATTTATGTTATTAACGTGTTCCGAAAATGTTAGATGCTAGATGCACATTCACACAAGTGGGTAAACCGTGATGTTTGAGAGATAGAGCACTTTGATTAGGATCTGATTATTGTCCTATATATTACTGCCTGATTTAACTTATACGCACGAAGGGATGCCTAATTGATTTAAAGCTGAATTGCCTATATGTTTATGCGTGTTGTACAGTGAACAAGATATAATGGTTTGATCGTGCGATTGTATAATTTCCGGTAAGGAGTGCATTACACCATGATTCTATAGTGATTAATATTGAGGGAATTGTGTATTAAATCTGGCAGTTAATATCAATATACGTTTGGTCGGTCGATGTAACTCACCCTTCAACACCATCCCCAAATCTAGAACTATTAGGTTAACGCCGATCATCCAGAAAATGGTGGACATAATAACATTTGCCATGATATTGAATTTGCCTCCATTCCTATAAACCCGATTCCTAACCAATCATTACAAAATATGTCTTCCTTCTAGGAGATGACAAAAGCAGTAACGAAAATTGGCTTACGATCAGCTTATATGAAGTCATAGGTTCTGGGGTTACTGTTACAGAATTTCAATAATAACAACAATCATTATAATAAAAAGTTATGTAGAATCTGATAAATTGTACCTTTCATATAGAAAAAGTAAACTTACGGGAAACGAACTTCCCTGCTCCTTAGTCTGGATCTTCTCAGAAAAATAAAAATATAACATGGATAAAATTATAGTACAATTATGTACAATTGATGCGTTTACTTTTAAAAGGGTCTAAGTTCCAAAATCATGATTTTTCAGCTGATAATTTTAAATTGATCTATGTACCCAGACCAATGCATTTCAGAAGGGTCCAAGGTTCAGGGAAAGCCACGTTAGCAGCAATAAGTTCCAAGATATAGAGCTATGTCTATGTCTATCTCCGGAACGTCTTTCTGTGGCTGTATGTCTCGTTTTCTACGCTTCAATTATACAATTATGTATCTAAAGAGGAAAGTCCATAGAATAAAATACAATAATAATAAGAAATCTAAATTCTCATCCAGAAACCAATTGATCTTCAAAATTAAAACATCCCTCCTCCATAGTTTGGATCTTCTCAGAAAAATAAAAAATAGCATGGATAAAATTAAAGTTAAAATGAACACATGCACGTAACAAAATAGGAAGTATAAAATATTTTATGGCCTACTATAAAACCAAAGATTTCCCCCTCTTATTGTTACTGACCAACACTAATTATTATTTACAGAAAGTGAAAGCATTTTACCAAGATATAAAATAAGGACAAAATGTTTAAAAAATACTATCTAGAGTTCTAGTATAAAAATTAGAAGTACTTATTTATATTATTAATATGTTCCGAAAATTTTGGATGCTAGATGCACATTCACACAAGTGGGTAAACCGTGGGTAATTACAGAATTTACATTTTAGTTTATTACATATTGTGGATATCGTAGTCAGGATATACGACAATTTTTAATTTGTTTAACGAATTAAAGCAAAGATGTAGATAGGCCTAGTTGACTAAAGAACTTGACACGACTATTATATCGAAATAATGATCATGACAAGTACATTCTTAAGAGGAATGTTTTTTTTTCCTCACACGATTATCAGCTCTTGTCTATTGATTAGATGGTTATCGGCCTTCATACTGATGAAAAAGTTAACTGCATGATTTTTAGCCTAACCAGAGAAATATCACAAGACACCAAACGTAGCCTACTTCGTTTTTAGTGTGCCTGACGTTCTTCCAAGTTTAAGAATGTCGCCTATCTGAATCTGACGTCATTAAATCCAAATGCCTAACGCTCTCCCTTTGTCTTGCTAAAACATTGGGAAGTATGTCTTCCAGCATCTAATTCTGATATCTAACTTTCTCGCATAGACGAAATTGCTCTGGCTTTTGATTAAATATTTAATATGTGTATATATATATATATATATATATATATATATATATATATATAGGTTCAAATACTGAAATAGCCTAATGCTGAAAAAAAAACTAGTGTGCATGGAGTTAGATGCAGACAGGAGTCATTCCCGAATTCCAGGACAATATCAGGTGCACTTAAAAACGAAGTACGGTTAGCCTACTTTCTCATTCTCGTGTGCAAAATATTTTTCACCCTAAAAAGGACCGATAACCAGCTAGTACTTCTATAAAAATGTCTGTTCCTATTTGTCACAAAAACTACTAAACTGATAGACCTGAATTTTTGCATGAACATCAATTTTATGCCCGGAAAGAACATATGAGTATTGTCGTTGCCCTTCTTCGCTGTTTTATTTAATATGCCTACCATTATCATTAAAATTCAGTGTCAGTTAAAATAAACACAAGCCATAACACAAAAGCAATATAAACATATGCACATCAAAATCTCACGGCCTACGGGAAAACCTAACGATCCTAAGATCCTTAAAAAATCCTAATAATGTTCAGTAATTTAATGTAAAAATTGTGTATTTGAAACGGCTCACTCTACACAGCCCCGAAGTTAGGGGAAGTCAATATTACACGACTCACCTTACTATAAAGTCTGTAGTTGTTGAGATTGAATCTTGTCTGTTTGATGTGCTTACAATTAGCACACAGAAGTTCAAAGCCGGCCTCGGTAGCTCAGTCGAAGCAGAAGAGTATCTCTATCTTATCAACAGGGGAAATTGGGTGGTTCTTATAGTTACTAGCAATGATATCACAATCTTACTGGTATGATTAATGTTTATTATTCTCAATACTGTCTTTCGTAATTACTCTATAAACTTGAATTTGTGAGCGATGAGCTAAGAACGTCAGGATGGTAGAACGCGATCTGATACTCGTGCTAACAACGGTGATTCTATGTCGTTCTAAGATGCAAATTGCTGCTTGTTGATAATGTTTGTATTATTTCTCGTAGACCACAAGTACTTACGTGAGTCACTGATTTTAAGGTGGTATTAACTGTAATTAAGTTATACCTCAACCCTAATAATAACTGCTTTTAATTACAATAATACTGATATCGTGAGCGGGACCTTCCCGATCACGATTATATGATTTATAAAGTACAAAGTACTTCAATGGCAATTGAATGCCACGAAGCAAGAGATATACTCCCACACCGACTACCTCGGCTGAGAATTCTTGAAGAAGTGTCTTGTCTCTCTTACGCACGTTCTACAGTCCATCATTCCTTCGTTCATATCCCCTCTTCCTTATACTACCAATAACAACTAATGTTAGAGCATTTTCCCTTAATTTCCAATAAGAGATGTATTCTCATTGGTCATTTTAATTTGAGCGTCTAGATGCTAGCCCACGTGGAGAACTTCGCTTCCCAGCATATACAGTTCTGGTTACTACAAGTGGATCCTCAGAATAGCCATACAAACTCCTTTTCCCACTTAGAATTCTCGGAACCTTCTTTTCACTAGTTTTGATCCCTATTCTGTAAGTTTTTACCACAATAAGAGAGCAACTTTCAATAATGACTGTCTCTTATGTCCTGTGTTGAAAGAATAGCAAAGTGTATTTTCCTTACTAGGTTTCCGTGAATTCCGTCTGAGTATCTGAAGTTACAATATGAAGTTTTGCTAGCTTGAAAAATATATTACTAAAATATTACTTATTTATTTAGTTATTTAATTATTATTGTTTAATATTTATTTCTTATGACATTTTATTGTGGTAATATCAATGCTCAATAATAATTAATATGGGTTCTGATTATAATCATGTTCAAAACCCATGGTTATAATCCTATCTTATTTATACTTAAAAATATACCGTATTGTATAACATGTGTAAACATATGTAGGCCTATTATTAAAAGTAATTGTGATAAACATAGTAACTTATTTCGTCAGCATTAATTGATGTTTCAAACATATTTCCCACAGAAAAAACTAAGTGAGGTTACGTAAAGACTGCGTATGGATTACAATAGTAAAATTTAAATTGCCTGTTATTAAATAGTTGCTTTTACAGAAAAAGATCTCTTTATTCCTTTGTGAGTAAACATCTGTTGGAGCTTTTAGTGTTCCCTTTTGGTTTCAGATCTTATATTCATTAGGCTTATGCGAGTTGTGTTTATAGCATTAGTGGGAGTGGTCCCCATAGCCTACTAATGAAAGCAAAGCCTGCATTTTGCTATCCACGTCCCTTTTATTTCATTATCTTTGCACTAATCGTGACCTCTGTTGTTACAATTATTACACTGTGTGCAAAGTTAATTACACCTGATTAAACAGAACCCACAAATATGGTTAGTTTCCACGGACTGCAATAATTTGTTTCCTTGAGTAGCAAGTGATCGCTAATTACAGTTTATGTGTTTCTCCTGATGAGAATACCATCCGTTATAAGTTACATTAAAACAGGTGGACTTTGATTTAAAGCGTTCATGGTAATGGGTGCTTGCTTTTGTTGCTAGAATGTAGGTCTATTGCAATTCAACTAAAAAATCTTATGTGAATCGTCTAACTTCCTCTACCCTTAACGCATTCAAGTGTAATGTACGTGGCTGTATTGCAGTATTGCGCATTCAGTTCTCTTAGCCTCATTAAAGGTGCATAATTCGCGAGGCAAGAACTAAAACCCAAGTTTATGTAAGAGGTGAGTAGTTTATTCCCGTCCTTCAGAGAATTTGTTTGGATTTTTTTCAAATAAAAGTGTATGCTACATAATAAACCTGTATGTATGTATGTATGTATGTATGTATGTATGTATGTATGTATGTATGTATGTATGTAAGAGATGCCAACCTTGAAAGGTGGTTATCAGTAGCGTGAGTCTAATCGGATGGTGGGGGACTCGACGTCTCGGGCAAATTAATATATGCAATTTCAAACATCAATATGCACTAAACACAGGCCTATAAACTTACCACGTATGAAGATGCTTTTTTGAGATCACATGGCGTCTACAGTCATCGCGTCCTCCATGTTTAACCGAAAAATCACAATTACAGGTTTCACAAAATACGTAACTCGGTGAAATTTTTGAAGGTCCGAGGCAAGGAAACTCTTGCGTTTACTGCTTTCGATACTGCTGATTTGCCGCAGTTCGTTTTTGTCCATCATACTCTCACTGGATTTACGTTTACACGACATACTTCCTCAATATTCTACTTGCACTGCAACACTCAATAAAACTTCTAGCAAGCAACGGCGTCGGCAGTCGTCAGCGGCATTACAGCGATAATAAAAAAGAGGAAATATGTTAACACCAAAGATGTTATAACTACAATTATGTTATAACTGTAAGATATAACATATTTGGTTAACACACACTCACGTCAAAGAGTGTAGTGTCCAATGTCGCCAACACAACGGGTGTTTTCTTTTACAAACTATTTCTCATGATAACAGTTGGAATCTCTGCTGATACATTAACTTTTTTTATGTTCGCAGGAGAAACGAAACATTTTAAAATAGATATTGCGATTGGTAAAATCCGTAATATTCGGTACAATTTCCGTATTGCCGTAGTAAAGTCAAGAAAATCGTAGAAACGACGGAAATTCCGTAGCAGTTGGCATCTCTGTATGTATATATATGTATGTATGTATGTAAGTATGTATGTATATTAAGATACTATACAATTATGTCGAAATTTTAAACAAAATCGTTAAAGGACTTTTCCAGAAGAAGAAAATACGAACAATAACATTATCTTTATATTAAGGGCTAAAGATGTAGAAATTAATAGAAAGACGTTACCACGCTTCGTGTCGCATCGCTAAAGGATGCACAACTTAAAAAAAATATTATTAATATGATTAATGCATATAAAATACCCATATATAAATTGTAAGGATATAACTGTGCAGCTTATTTTCTTCTGTAAAAACAAACAAAAATTCCAATACGGTATTTGTCCGAAGAGAGTACTTTTCTCAGTAATAAAAGCCCCTCAACTTTAACCATGCTTTACTCGTAAAGTCTGCAACAGATCGGTTGATGGTGTTTATTTAAGATTGTTAATTCTTTATATAATATAACTAATGTTTTGTTGGGCGCCAGAAATAGTCGATGCTATTTCACTAATACTAATTGCCGATCCTCCGGTAGCTCCTAGCCGGTTACAAGCAGTCCTCTCTCTTAACAGGGCGGGAATGGTGATGTGCAGGCTGTAGACTCTTCCACTTGCGAAATAAAGTTATTTGGTTGTGTTACAAACTTTTATTTGAAATCCCGAAGTATTGGTGTGGATACAAAAAGTTTACAATAATACAATGCTTTACACTTGTAATAATAAAATGTTCCAGATATATGTGTACGTAGCAAACTGATGGCGTTATAATATATTAAAGCCCGGTTAATATGCTCGCTCGTAATAATTAAACTTGAATACTATATTGTAGTAAATTCTTCTAAGTTAATAAAATAAGATCCGTAAAAATGTTAGAGTGTCGAAATTGACCGCTGAGAAATTTTCTAAGTCAATTAATTAGAATTCGCGACTCCTCGCGATACTGTGGGAACACCTGTCCCGTATTCTCCTGTACTCCTCGCGGACTGAAGATAGAGTAAGTCTCCCTCTGTCTGATGATGGAGAGTAAGTCTCCCTCAGACTGGTGATGGAGAGTAAGTGATTATTCTTGCTCTATAATAAATTAAACTACCCACTAAACTCCCTATACGGACAGCCCACTATTCCCTTTCTACATACCCCACGTGACAATAAACCTATATCTAATTGGAAGTTAACCCTATGACGCGCGGCCAATAGAATGGGGTGAATCTTAAGTCCGCCTACTACTCATTACTTTCACTTTTACTACGAAATTCAGTATTTCCCGAATCCTTTCTCATAAACCCTGTATTTCCCTTAGACAAATTCGCAGAAAGCCGATATGATAACATCAGTTTGCCATTGTACGAAATAACCCTTATACCTAGATTTCAATAGAGTGGGAAACCCACGGTCTGGAAATACACATTATAGTCGGGCTTGCCGCGTGACCTAGTTAGCGGCTGGGCGATTCCATGGAACTGGACTTTCCGGCTACCCTTAGACCAGCGCAAATAGGTGTCAATGTTTAAACATTTAACAGAATGTTTAAATATTCCATTCTTTGCTTTTTATCCATTTTAAAAGACTCAAGAGATTTATAAGTACAAGTAATAAACTATTCATCCAATTGTGCGTATTTTGATACCAAACAAGCCGTATCGCACTTTATTAATTATTTATCATTTAATTGCTGAACAAATTATTTTGTATTATTTCATACTGGTCGGTTACATCAGGACTGCTATAAGTCCTATCCTTACTATTCTAATTTGTTCTCACATCAACTCAGGAACTAATTAATTTTCCCTTTACGGTTTTTCAAAGAAGGCAGTATTTGCGCAACATAAATAATATTATTACTTGGGCTACATAATCCGCGACATAAGACAACATCGAAGCGACACTGTGTACATATTGTAGTTTACTGCTTTTTAACACGTGACAGAGATTATTGCTACAGGAACGCCTATTTGGCAGTGTGCAGTTACCATTCTGCTTCTGCGGAACTTTTAACCTGATTATCTCGTTTACCGTAAACGTAATCACAAAACGGTCTAGAACCGGCCCTAAGTAAGAAAGCATCTATGTCTCACTCTTAAGTAGATACGAGTAATGCCCTAGTGTGAGACAGATCTTCTTGTTTATTTCTGAGCCGGTTCTAGAGCGGACAATATCTACCCATA
Organism: Ectobius pallidus; assembly: GCA_964059195.1. Taxonomy (NCBI): domain Eukaryota; kingdom Metazoa; phylum Arthropoda; class Insecta; order Blattodea; family Ectobiidae; genus Ectobius; species Ectobius pallidus. The sequence continues at coordinate 129,537,937 of CAXKWD010000002.1, forward strand.
CTACTGTCTAAAAAGTGGAAGACAGCTTCGTCCAGTGATGACGTTTGTGAAGGAAGTGCACGTCAAGTTACTGTGTGTGACGTCACGGAAGAGCGCTTCCCTGCCATAATACTAATGCCCCTTCCTTCCTCCCTGACCAATGGTGCATACATTTCACAAACTCCTCGCAGAAGTTTTCCGCGTGAACCAGGAGCCGACTGCACTGACATTGCAGAGCAACCTTCTGTCCTGATATTAAAAATTTCCGCGTTGACGATACTTTTTTACTTCAGGGCTGGTTCTAGAGCGAACGACACCTACTCATCCCACTGTCCGCGCATACTATATATTAATGGTAAGAAAAACTCCTTTCACTCTTTGCGTAGACCATATTACACCATCCACCGCTTTGGCGCAGGGGATGCGTTCGCGCCTCTCATGCAGCGGGCCCGGGTTTGAATTCTGATCGGGATAAGTACCCAGGTGGAGGTTTTCCTGGTTTCTTTCCCTCACCTATGAAACAAATGTTGGGTAACTTTAGGCCCTTGTGGTCCCTGGATATCATGTGGCCGTCATTATCATCTTCATCCTATCCTCCCCTTGTGTAGAGTGTGTGTATGTGAGAATGTTGTGACTGGTCCTATGTGTTTGTGATGTCCGGCGTAGAGCTGATCCTTCACCCGGGGAGGCCCTCCATGTCATTGTTATGGTAAAAAAGTATGCATGAGTGATCAATAGATAATCCTTCTTCCGACAGGTTCTTGCCCTGTATATGGGTGCATAATTTCTAAAAGGGAGAGGCAAAACTACGAGTAACAAAGAAAACGTTAATATAAAGAGGCTATAAGGAGTGAAATACAATTGCATAATCCTAGTGATGACCAAAGCGTTGAGCTGACGATATGATTACTCGTCGGACTGAACTTGTAAAAGCTGGAAGGGCCTCTTAGACCTGTATAGGGAGTTTTTTTTTTTTTTATCATATTATTATATTATGATGTAGAACTATAAATTAAGTTGTGTGAAAAACCTAAGAAGAATATAATAAATATGATCAGTTTCGATGCTATCTAAGAACTCTATATTGAGGTTTTGTTCTTGAATGTGATACTTTAGCACTGCTGTAGTAATAAACTTTTCTAACATGGGTAGAAAACCTCAGCACGCTAATCGGATTTGATGTTATTGACCTGTAGGTGCTAATGGAGCTCAAAGAAGTAGAGAACACAAAGCTTAGTCTGGAGCTAAAAGACAGCGACGACGAAGACTGAGTCCTTTACGCCTTTGATATTTATGATTAAGACCAGCGAACTTGAGTGCGTTGTATGGTAGAGCGGTGATGCGTTGAGACACGTAGCACGTATATACACATCAGCTCTACTGTATGATCCGAGTTCTTTGTATACCAACTGAGGCATTCTCTCGGGAACTCTGAGCTGACACTTTAATGACGCTTCATATTGTTACATTGTTCCTCAACAATTCCAGCAAAGATTTGAAATCCTCCCTCCCAACAAGAGGAAGAAACTAACCCCTGGAGATTGTAGCTAGACTTCGCCGAGAATTGCAAACCATTCCTGACATTTGTGGATACTTTGCTATTGAGGAAAAGAAGAAAAATGTTCTCATCATGCGGGAAAAGATATCGCGAATGTCCTCCTTCCATTGTTCTGACGTAGACCATTAGTTTTTACGACTTATTTCGAACTGAAAACTTAGATGAACAAAATTACTCCTTTAGTGTCTAAAGTATATTATTCTCACACGATTGGCAAATTCTTGGCTTGCTATTTCCGTTGTGCTTTTGTGAATTTGTATGACTTAATTCATTGTGAGAGAACTCCATGGAAACTGACGCTGAACACAAATAATAAAATCAGGTAAACTGATGTAACAAAGTGCCAGAATGCTTTTGTTGAATCAATTATAATTGCAATTATGATATGCAGAAGATCAGTTTTTTTAAAATCAGATTAAAATCGTCCAACATCAGCAGAACTATAGATTTCTGATATCTTGACAATCGCACACTCACATATAGGCCTACCAAGCTTCATGAAAATCCAATATTGCGTATTTGAGTTATCGCGCCTTTAAAATAGACACTAAATTAGGTTTTACTCCGGTACCGGTCAACCGATTTGGTCCGATATCAATAGGCTTCTTCCCATGGACATTATAAACGCGTGTACCAAGTTGCATTAAAATCCGATAAAGCGCATTTGAGTTATCGCGCGTACAGACAGACGGACAGACGTTTTCCCTTCCCCCACACAATCTCATAAAGTGCCATACCGGCACTTAATAATCGGTTGAAAGTGATTCTCGACATGAAGCTATTAATTACATTAATGAAGTTAATGAAAGAGAAAATTAGCAGTGTTAACTTATATAAGCTTACCCTGTCATATCCGACCGAAGTGATAAAGGTTTATTTTCTACGATAGTGTTTTTCATACCTTTCCTATATGTGCTATCATGGTGGAAACTAGAACTTATTGTCTTTGTGGGCCCTTCATAGAATTCCGGACTTCTGGATTAAATGCGATGAAAAAAAAACAGACGCATCTGCTAATTCACGTTCGTTTGTCCTGCGTAATTATTTAATCTGTCTATTCTGCTTTCAATCAAGTTTGTGTTCTCACTTCAACCACGTTTTGTTCTTAATTTTATTAAGTTTATTCTCAACACCAGTGGCGGCGTTCGGTGTAATATTAGGTAAGGGAAACGGAAGTCTAAAACAAACTAAACTCCGTGGCTCTTCACCCTGGCCTACCATGCGATCGTTGCGTCATTTACCATAGGCAGATGGTAGGATTTGGGGGTATGAGGTCAGCGTGCCGATACCCAAGGCCATTAATGATGATTTCCATGACCGGAGTCGCTATTTCTCCATCAGTTTGTATTACGAGGCTGAGTGCACTCCGTTCAAGATCTCTCTACCTCAGGAAAAAAATCCGAGGAGGTACCGGGGATAATAATATAGTCTAGATTTTTATAAGTCTGCAATACAAAAATGACAACTTACCGGAATATATTTGAAGACCAGATCAATTCGCCTAACCTTGGCAGCACAATTGATATAGAAGTCCTCATTACGACGAACGTTTTCCGGTAATTTTTTCTCTATAGATAGTAATGACAGCCTGGACATACAATTTTTCCTAATATGCGATAACAGCATAGTTACTTTCTTTGTGCTGTTCAAAATTGAACTTTCTCGTGCATGATTCAGTTTGTACTTAAAGTTCATTCAATTCACAAATTGGACGACCAGTTTCAATAATTTTCTTTTCAGGAAAGTCCCGAGAATCAAATTCATTTTAAAAGCGTTTCAATTACACAATTGAGGGCCGTTTCGTCAAAACTCAACATGTGCTAAAACATAAACTGTTCAGGAGAAGGTTTCATTAGTTTTTATTAGCATATACCTAGGTAGAACATAGAAACCTTGTATATTGAGGCTTCAAAATTAATTGGTTATGTTGACTTTTCTTATGTTCTTTTTCACCATCTTAAAGATCTCATTTCGAAGCACGTAAAACCATTAAACAACTATTTTGGCAAAAAATGAAGACGTTGAGTTTTGTGAAAATGGTCCTCAATTGCACTCTAGCTTGAGATTCCATTGTTTATGAATTTTGATACTTACTGTTTTTATGTAACTTAATGCAGCAGTGCCATGCGGGCCTCGTTCCCTTCACGATTCGCTCCGTCACAGCAACATCACAGTGATATCAGGAGCGCACAATTCGACGACTGCTTCGCATATGCATACATCGATACACGATTTATTTATTATATTTAGAGCAAACCAGGTACTTGGACACGTGTTAAAATAACGTTGTATTTTACAGCATGGGATAGAGCACATAAGAATACGTAAAACACGATAGTTTCAACATTTATTTACTGAAAAACAGCTTTCTCAATGCGTTCACAGTTTCACGCAAACTAAGCTGGGCAGTTTGGCGGAGGCCCGCAAATTCAAAAGGACGTTCCGGAGATTCTGCGAAAATACACGAAGCACTCATGTCGTCGCCAACGCAGGATGACACTGACGGGTCGAGGCAGCCGGCCGCATTTCATACCACATATGACATAACACCAATACATGTATTCATACTTCTACTCTGCGGCAAGCAGGAGCATTAGATTAAGGAGAGAATTTGCTTCCCGTGAATGAAAAGTTTTAAAAATCATAAGCTTAGATTATATATTCCTTATTATTACAATTCACTTTATAAAATAAATTGTTCTTTTCGTTTTAACTAGAGGAAGCATTGCTCCCCTTGCTTCCATGGACACTGTTCAACACCACTTCTTTATTTCTCTCTCTTTCAGTGTCCTCGACTTTTTGATCGTGATTGATATATTTGATATATTTCAGCGATGCTCTTGTTACCTAGTTTGCTATGACAACCGAATAAGGCCACCTTCAATTAATTTGAAAATATAATATGGTCTACACGGAAACAGCAGCTCAAATATATTACATTTCAGACGTGGAATGTACGCACTTCATTAAGTACATTGGAGAATCTCGGAAATCTAAAAAGGATCGTCTTCTGCTCGTTTTTGAGGTTATTCCTAAATTTTGCAATGATACACCCACCATTCTTGTATCACAATATACCATTGTAGTGGTACCACACTTTTTTCCTCTAAGCCAGGCATGTCAAACTCAACTTTCAGTTAGGGCCAACTTGACTTGATAAATTGAAGTCCAAGGGCTGCATGTCGAAGTGGAGATTCATCCTTTTGTTCTTATTAAATGTAAGAATTTTTTTTTTTATTTTGCGAAAAGCATCACTCGACTTTTTAATTTTAACACACCATAAAATAAATCACTACATATTATCTTGCCATTTGATGCTATGTGTATACACAGAAAATGAGGATAACCAAAATAACTGGACTTGAACTTAAAAATATTTAACCCACAACTTTCAGGCTTACATTCATTATTCATCATTTAAGTGTTTTATGTAAGTGTTTTATGTTGGAAGCCTTATGACTGAAGTGAGAAGCAATGTGGAATTCTTGGAAATTGTGGAAGGTAGGAAAATTATTTAACCTGCCGCTCACCAGTTGGCCTTCCCAAGGCCTGAGATTTAATTTAAACGCCTTAATATTATCATGCAACGAAATTACAAATTGATATTTCCCTTGCAATTTCAAATTTAAGTCATTTAAATCTCCTGCAATATCTACAATGAATATCAAATCTTCAAGCCAAATACTTCGTCACGTACCTTACTGGATAATTTGACTTTCATTTCTAAGAAAACTAATTTCTTCTCAAAGATGCCAAAAGCGTTTTAAAACTTGATGACAAGAAAGCCAGCGAACTTTTTAATAGAATGGCGTGCCCTCAAATTCACTACCTGTATCACCAATGTTGATTCAGTCCTCTGGAAACGCATAAAATTCACTGTTTTCTATACGAATTTCAAAATATGGTCCAATTTTATTGCTTTGAGCATATAGTCTTGGATAACAATTCATTGCACAGGAACTGCACTATATAGGCCTACCAGTATTTTATGGGGCACTTGTCTTCTGTACTGATAGAAAATCAGGTGTTTAGCAAATTTTATTTTACATTACTCTTTTCATTATTATTACCGTATTTATTTATTTATTTTTTGCATAGCCTACCCATTTTCACATTTTAACTAAAACTTTAGGGGACCGCATGTTTGAGACAATTACTCTAAGCATATAAATTTTTTTCGTTCCCTTTCGTGAAAAACTAAGAGGATTTTGTTCTAAGACACCAAATAAAAATATTCATCTTATAGGCCTAACATTCCACAGTTTTGTCTTCATCTGCCGGAGTTATTTTATGACAGATCCCTTTAAGAGGACAAATAGCCTATAAATAACCATAAATCAGTTCCAGTCTGTTTAAGCTACCTACGTGAGATAATCTTAAAATTTCCCTTCGTTAATACTTTTAAGCGGGTAGCTTCATTTGGATTATTTTCTACAAGATTGCTAAACTGGATAAAGCATTGGCAACTCATTTAAAACTGTAAAAAATACACAATTGGAATTCGGTTCTAATGTTTGGCACCATTTGAAAATATACCTAAAAGAGGCAGTTTTCATCACTAAACCGTGACATCTATTTTTATCATACCTCCACTTGATAATATATCTACTATCATACGACAAACTATTAGATTTCGCAGGAGTAACGTTGTTATCGTGTCAAGGTTCTAAGAAACTCTACAGAAAAGAGATGGGGCAAGAGGGGCAAAACAACTGCTGTCATACAATGTATTGTAAAACACCTCACCCGTAAACAAATATGCTTCTGAAAGTACTAACGATATGAGTGCGTAGTTTACTTTGATGATAAATTTTATCTTGAAGATGTGTCCCTTGGCTCACAACATCAATATTAGTTTCAGAACTTGACACATCATTTATTACGGTCACATGGATTATAGAATTACATAGAGACCATCTCGATTTTCATGTAGGCACAGTTTAATGCCTAGGGCTGGAGGTTACGAAAATCATACATTTAAAACGCACTCTATTACATGTTAGTGTTAAAATTTCCACAAGAAATACCAGAAAATTGAAGAGTGTAACCCAAATAGCTGCTAAGTGCCATTTTTGTAAAAAATTAGTTTTTGCATCAAAACCCATCTATATGTCATTGCCAATTGACCCAGACAGAAGTCTGCTAAGTAGGCCTACCAACAGCTGATTATTTCAGAAATGGAGGGAAGTAGTTCAAGAGTTTTACATGTTCAAAATAATGTTGAAATGGGGGAGAGAAGAAGAAAGAAAAGTTCAGGATAAAGGTTAGATGTGCAGAAGAAACTAAGAATTAGTGGCAAAGTTCTTAGTATCCGGCCATAGCTACTTGCCCTACGATAGGGACTTCGCCCAGATAGAGAAGAGGAAGAGGCTGTGCAAGGCATATGTCCTTGAAGAACTTCATGATATTGTCAGATCTGCTAAACATTTTAACAAATTTAAAGTCATTGACATGACTGAAAACAGATTTCTCCATATTCAGGCTGCTGCTGATTCCTTGATAACAACGAAGAATTTGCAGATCTCTAAGGTAACAATGTTACGCTTCTCAGCAGAGAAACCTGAAGTTGTAGGAGTGAAATATAGCAACAGCTAAGTGGAAACTTGGAAAAATGTTTGTATTTTAAAAAAGGGAGTGAAGGTGTCTGCCATCAGAAATGTAACATGTAAGGCCCAAGAATATTTAGCAAAGAAGAAAAAAAGACTTGTTATCAATGTTACCATATTTGGATAAAAAATACAGGTCTTTTTATGAGAACTTGTGTCGTACTGATATAGATTGATTTTGTTTTTAAGTTTCTTTCAAATGGCCTACCTGTACTAAGACTGAGACTACCTCTGGCACTTACCTGAGTTTTTACTCAAAGTTTATTGACACTTAGCTATGTTTAGTATTTCCGAATTTAACAATTTCATACTACTTATGTTACATGCAATATCATTAATTAAACATAACAATCTAATTGCAATTATCCTTCACTTTAGTGTACACTATATTCTATATTAGAATTTAAAATAAAAACATCTGGAATAAATTTTTGCACTGTAACTCCTAAACAACTTTTTGGCAGTTAGCAGGTATTTGGGTTACACTCTTAAATTGTTGGGTTCATTTTGAATAGTGTTGCATAATTTGTTACTTTTGCAATAATGCTTTACATTAAAATATTTGTGCATATTTTATTAATTTGTCATATGTTAACGGCATGCCATAGACCTATTTCTGATATTTTAAATATTGTATATGTACATATCTATGTTAATTCAAACATTTACAGCATATTTTTCTAAGTTAATGTTTTGAGAACTGACGGTGGAGTACAGTGCATAGCCTAATGATTTCTGAAGTGATTGTGTAATATTAAAGCGACATTTCCCTTAATTAGTTTTCAACTTACTAAGATTTTTTGCATTGACGTTTTTAAAAAGTTGTATAATGTAATTTATAGAACTTCTACTATTTTTTTTTTTTATAATTTGCAATGTAATTTAGCTAACAAGAGAACGAAAGTATTAAAATTATATAAATGATAGAGCGTACTTCATTGGTTCCGGAGCATTGTATTGTACGAATTTTAGAGCTTATTTGCATGCATATTTCGTCTTCTGATAGAGCCTTAACTTCCGGCCATATTAGTGACGATTACTGAAAATGTAAACATGGATAAGTATAAGGAGGTCCACGGTTAAGGTGAGTCATTATATTTAGAGAAGAATTTTCTATTTTCTAAGTGTGTTAGTTGTAAATAACCGATTTTGAATGCAGATTTTTTAATTGTGAATTAGCTCTAAATTACGTATAATTTTCCTATGAAGTGAGAGATTATTAAAGCACGAAAGTTAAATGCTCTGTCAGATGATGAAATATGAATACAAATATGCTCTAACATTTGTAAAATATGCTCCGAAACCAATGGCATTTGGTTCTATGATTTAACTAATTTTAATACTTTACGTTCTCTCGTTAGCTTAGTATTACATTATAAACTACAAAAAATAGTAAAAGTTATATAAATTGCATTACAAAACTTTTAAAAACAAACTCAATGCAACAAATTTTAGTAAATTGAAAACTAAAGAAGTGAAACGTCTCTTTAGTAATGTTATACAGTCAGTTCCCAAACCATTAGGCTGTGTTGTAAATTACTGTAAAGTCGACAATGCTCTGTTAGTATCTAAATTAACAGACATGCCTACAAATATGCCGTTAAAATGTAACAAGTTAATAAAATATACACGAATAATTTAATATCAAGCGTCATCGTTAAAGTTACAAAATATACAACAAAATGCAAAATGAAACAATCAAATTTTTGTTATTTATTTCAAGCCTTGAAAGCCTACATATTTTAGCAATAGAGAGTATTATTAAAAATATGATGTTTCCTAAGCTTCTGGGCCCTAGAGATTATTATGCTAATCCTTGTTTTTACTGCGTGGCATTATTTATGCTCTTAAAACGGGCTTCGTCCACCGCTGTGGCTCAGGGGATGCATCCAATCCTCTCACGCAGCGGGCCCGGGTTCGATTCCTGGTCGGGACAAGTTACCTAGGTGAGGTTTTTTCTGGGGTTTTCCCTCACCTGTGAGACAAATGTCAGGTAACTTTAGGCCCTTGTGGTCCCCGGATATCATCTGGCCGTCATTATCATCTTCATCCTCATCCTCGCCTTGTTCTGAGTGAGTGTGTGTGTGTGAATGGTGTGTATCGTCCTATGTGTTCGTGTTGTCTCGGAGGTGGCCCCGGCATTGGGCTGATCACTCATCCGGGGAGGCCCTCCATGTTCTTGTCTGGTCAAAAAAGTATGTATGTGATCCAAAGGTAATCCCTCTCCCGACAGGTCGCGGCCCTGTAAGGCCCGGGCGGCTTGGGTCGCTTAAATCCTAAAAGGGAGAGGTTAAACTACGAAAAAGAAAGAAAGAAAGAAAACGGGCTTCATTAGCGACTGACTAATAAACAAAAGTAATCGTAATCTCCGATAAAAAATTATCATCTAACTAACAAATCTGATGTGTTAGGCTACATTCATATAACTTTCTATATCCTTAGCATGGGCAATCTATCTTCAGAACCTGTCATATTATAGGAAACTATATTTCAGGGAATGCATATGCCGTTATTTCATCCTCAAGGGATGATAGAGCATTTGTGAGCTCAAGTTTGTTTTAAAAATGACCGACTTACAAGCACCCTTCAGTGAGATTTTGCGGAAAATGTTTTAAATAAAAGATTTAACTCTTAGAATATTCACAAAGTTTAAGCAAGACGTGGATTCGGGGAACCTCAAAACGTGTTTTATGCTGAAAACTCGGCATCGGATTTCAGGGTCGAAAACAATACTGTAGTTCCTCTACTTATAGTATAGAAAGTGAAAAGCAAATAGTTTATAAATCATGAAGGAAGCTAATCTAAAACAAGTTGGTAGATATGCTTCTACTTTCCTTGTGGTTGAACACCGTACTAAACATTTATTATGATCTGGATAGCCGATAGGTGAATGGTCTTCTGTATAGTCACCGCTTTTAAAGGATCCTCAGGCGGCAACCCTCTAATACAGTATCTCAACCCCACCCCTGACCAAACCCTCCATAAACACCTCCATAAACACCTCCATAAACATCTTGGGGTTGAAAAGCCGAAATGGAAGGAAGGGAAATGTTGCGCGTGCCTAAGCATAAGATGCGCATTGTTGCCACAGTTTAAAAGCCTTGCAGCTGATTTCCACAAATCTGGAGAAACAACACAAGTGACATTGCAACAAGGCCTGACCTGGTGGCAGGGACCACCGCATTTGTTTAGGGGTGGGTAGACCCTAATAATCTTTTCCAGATGAGGGAAGTGGTCCGACTTAAAAGCGTTTAGGGGTGGGTAGACCCTAATAATCTTTTCCAGATGAGGGAAGTGGTCCGACTTAAAAGCGTTTAGGGGTGGGTAGACCCTAATAATCTTTTCCAGATGAGGGAAGTGGTCAGACTTAAAAGCGTTCCGCTCGCTTTGTAGCCGACTGGGGTTCGTTTGGGCGCGATGACTATACTAACAATAATCAAAAGGAACAGGGATTCGCTTGCTATCCGACACTGGTATACGAGGAGTAGGATACTGTTTAATAACAGTTTAGAATAATTTAAAGTAATAATAGACTTGCGTGAAAAACATATTGTGGCAGTGTTTTGAAGCACTATTTTTTCAACAACCCTAAATATTCTTCTATGGTTAACTTTGGTATGGAAACGTTACACTATAGGTGTACATGATCGTTATCTTTTTCATTTGTTGCCATACTCATTAAATCAACGCCAATATACTCGTAAAAGAGTACTTCTAAATAGCGGCTTTCATTATCCATCAGCTCATATGACCACATTTTACGGGCTTTTTCGTAGCATTTTGGGGAGAAAGAAATGCCTTTATGTTCTCATGAAATGCGCGGCGTTTTATGTATTCAAAACAGTGAATAGAGGATGATTGCGGATATGCATTAATGGTGCACGGATATTCATTATCTTTGAACTGAATCAGACCTTTTGAATTTGATTTATGTGTCACGAACCCTGAACATTTTAAATTGTTAGATATGTGAGAAGATAGGAATACACTTAAATTTGAATTTATATTGCAATTGACTGATTTTTAACTCTTAAAAATAGGTAAAGGCTTGAAAACTTTATAGGTAATTGGGACTTTAATCCAAGACTCAGAATATATATCTTATGAAATTTTTTGTAATGTATGGTATGTAAATACTCGTATATCAGTAGGTTGTCACAATGTAATCGGTTTCATTGGTTAGCAGTTGAACGAAATGATATATTAAGGAGGCCAAGTAGAAAGTACTCAAAAGTTGTGTACCATTCTTCGTGTTATTATTAGAAATCAGAATAGACTTATATGCACAAAATACATTTCCTGAAATCATGCTTTTAGTAAGTTGGTTAGCATTTAAATGAAACGACACATTAATTTATCAGTATTTTTATACAGGTCGTTAAATAAATTACCATTGTTATAGCTCTGTATAGTTGTAGGAAGCTTCCTACTTGCGTGTTGGTTTTATGGGTACAATAAAAATAAAGAAGCATAACTTGTAACGTCTACTTACGTGATGATAGTCCCTTTAGTGCATTCAGGATGCTTTTTATATATACTTTTTTTACCTACCCCATTTAAGTTCTCCGGAGTTTGTTTACAGAGTTTATGTGAACTTCAATATCATTTTTTGGCCTCGCTCATATCTAGTTTTTATTGCATCTAATTTTAAAGAAAACGAAATAACTTCATAAGTTATTGTTTGGTCGTATCCATAAAGCCTGTAACTACGTTGTACTGGGCCTCCTTTTTGTTACAGCAATATTCTTCGGGGGCTATATTCCAGATTTAGTCTAGAATCTTAAGAGTACTTCTGGCAGAACATATTTGTGTATATTTAGTTACGTTACTGCCATATGCAAATTAATCTTAACGTCTAAAATGGGGATCTCCCGAGTTCTGTTTCACCAGACGCAACTTTAGCCTTGCCCAAAGATCTAAGATGTACTGTCAAGAACTCGCACAATTCAGATGCATAATGCAATTTTAATTAATGTTCCTTCTTGGATGAAGCATGCATTTATTAAGTGCCAGTATGGTACTTTATGAGATTGTGTGGTGGACGAAAAAATGTCTGTCCGTCTGTCTGTCCGTCTGTCCGTCTGTCCGTGTGTCTGTACGCACCATAACTCAAATACGCTTTTTCGGATTTTCACGAAACTTGGAAAACACATTTATAATGTCCATGGGAAGAACCCTATTGATATTGAACCAAATCGGTTCACCGGTACCGGAGTAATGCCCAATTTAGTGCCTATTTTAATAGATGATGGCGCCTTTCTAATAGAAAGGCGCCATCACTCAAATACGCTGTATCGGATTTCCATGAAACTTGGTATACCCATTTATGACGTCCATAAGAAGTGCCTTATTGAAGTTGAACCTAATCTGTTGACCGGTACCGGAGTAAAACCCAATTTAGTGTATATTTTAAAGACGCGGTAACTCAAATACGCTTTACCGGATTTTTATGAAACTTGGTATACACATTTATAATATCCCTGGGAAGACGTCTATTCTTAATGGATAAAATCGGTTGACCTGTTTCGGAGTAATGCTCAATTTAGTGCCTATTTTATGGTAATATACGTATTCGAAAGAATTTATAAAAAAAATGAAAATCAGTTATCTTGACAACATAGCCTATTGTTTTACTGTTATCTTGTAAGGCCTTGGAAATTAAAATACAGGTAGTTATGACAAAAAACATATTGATTTACATGCGCTTATCCAACTAGACCGTTAAAATGACCCAGGTGGCCGAGATGGTAGACCTTTCTTCTTCCGTAAGGCCTGGTTAATGAATAAATCTGGAGCTTAACTTGGAAATCAATTTAAAAAAAAAACATATTCTGCATATCATAATTGCAGTCATAACTGATTAAACAAAAACATACTGGCACTTTGTTACATCAGTTTACCTGATTTTATTTTCAATGAGGAGTAAGCTTCGTGCTTAAAGTATACGAAACTGTCCGCCAACAGAGAGTAAGACCCTGGCAGGAATGTGTGGACTGGTACCCGTGCGAGGAAGACAGAAGACGTGTGCGATAGAGAAAACATGCTACAGAATAATCATTCAAAAAACATGCTCCCGCTGCGTGCGGAATTTTCAGTGTGACACCAGACTTTGACCATATATCTTTGAATGGCTGTAAACTGAAAATGGTGAATTAAGCTATCCCGTCTACCATAAATAGATTATAGCCATTACAGAACCATGTAATAACATGAATATCCCCCCTGCGCCACATTCCCCGGAGACTTTCTTTGCTGTGGGGAACAGTAGTATACTAAACTCAGAGTCTTTTGAGACAGTGGAATTGGTAGATACTCTCCGCTCTAGAACCGGTCTTAAAGTAAACAAATAAGTCTGTCTCACTCTTACGTAGATAGGAGTATTCTGCTAGAGTGAGGGCGGAGAATATCTACCCATTTCACTGTTTCAAAAGACTATGGCCAAAGTATAATTAGATAAATTATCTTTTTCCATTTGTTTGATTTCGAGACTGGTGCAGGGTAGTGGTGTGAAGACCAAATTCGTATCGAGAAGACCAAATTTATTTATAAGATATGTCTAATTTGTGAGGTCAAATACCTTGGTATTATTATACGTAGATAATCATCTGAAATTCGAAAAACACATAGCATATTTAAGTACAGGCTGTGGAAAACATTGTACAAATTTATCAGCCTAAGGTCTTATTTATCAACTGAAGTGTTACGAATAGTTTACTTACCTCTAACACAGTCCGTCATCCAATACGGTATAATTGGCCTGGGAGGAAGTGGCACTTGACTTATGTATTGACTCCTTTGATTCTAATGAAGAACATAGTAAAAAAAATTTGCTTTAAAAAACGTATAAACTTAGTAAATCTGCACTACTTTTATTTATGCATTTATTGGATTATTTATCATATTTTCTGTTCACTTATGTTAGTAATTTTTATGTATAATTATCATAGCAAATGTCTTATTAGTTTAATATCTTGTTCCTTTTTTTATTGGAATTTGGAGCGGGTTAATTTCTACGTTGTGGTATGGTGCGTTATCGATTATCTGAACAGAGTTTTGGGGAAGGTTGGGTAATAATTTAGTCGTAAGCCATTTTTAATAATTGACAAAATTCATGTCATCGTGGTAATCTCCTGATTTTGTACCTGACTTAAACATTAGCAGTCTTACTAATAATCCAGTTGTAACATTTATACCAGGAATATACACAGCTGAGGAGAAAAAGTGTACTAATAATCCTTGCATAAGGCTGAATGTGTGCAACACTTTACACAACCTGGCCCCCTTGTATAAACTTGACGTAAATAATCAAGATGGCCGATATCCGTAACAGCCGGTCGTTTCGTAGATGTCTGAGATTGAATTTTGAGGGTACGCATATTCTGAGCTGCTTTTGCGGAATTATAAACATTGTTCCTTGTTTGCGGGACATATTTCCATACTTGTACCCATGGTTACAGCTTTCTGAAAACAATATAATGAAAGACTGAAATGTCTGCAGACGACATGTTGCTGTTTGTTCACGGCTCCGATAGATGGCGTTCAGCAGTCCTTCATAGCCAGGGGCTAGTAACGTCACAACTAGAGTGACGTATTTGATGACGTTGGACGTACAAACCCGGTGTATACCTCGGAGTTACACACCGTTTATTGGTAATACGGCTTACGCAGAACTTGCACGGTGAACAACCAAACAACCGTTCAACGCAGATATAAGCAGCTTTTATTAGTAAGGCTGTAGCAGTCTTACTAATAATCCAGTTGTAACATTTATACCAGGAATATACACAGCTGAGGAGAAAAAGTGTACTAATAATCCTTGCATAAGGCTGAATGTGTACAACGCTTTACACAGCCTGGCCCCCTTGTATAAACTTGACGTAAATAAACAAGATGGGCGATATCCGTAACAGCCGGTCGTTTCGTAGATGTCTGAGATTGAATTTTGAGGCTATGCATATTCTGAGCTGCTTTTGCGGAATTATAAACATTGTTCTTTGTTTGCGGGACATATTTGCATACTCTTCCATGCAGCTTTCTGAAAACAATATAATGAAAGACTGAAATGTCTGCAGACGACGTGTTGCTATTTGTTCACGGCTCCGATAGATGGCGTTCAGCAGTCCTTCATAGCCAGGGGCTAGTAACGTCACAACTAGAGTGACGTGTTTGATGACGTTGAGCGTACAAACCCGGTGTAAAGCTCGGAGTTACACTCCCTTTATTGGTAATACGGCTTATGCAGAACTTGCACGGTGAAGATATAAGCAGCTTTTATTAGTAAGGTTTTTGAAGTGCATTGGGCACAAAACCGTCTTCACCACCTGCATGCACAATTATAGCCCGTTGTTCCTTCGAAACCGGAGCTAGCAGTCCCGAGTTACTGTTGTCACTCCATGCGTGTTTTTTGGTGTGCGATGAATGAATGTAGTCTCGTCCACATAAATGAATGGTTGCCCTTCTTGCCTGTACGTAGTAAGACATCGTAAATACTTTAGACGTAAATTACGGATGTCCATTTTCTCAATATCTTCCGGTTATTCACTGTTTTCCTCCACCTGAAATGTAAATCTTTCAACACTAGCCTTAAAGCTCGTTTGCCTCCAGAAAAATTTATTTTGTTCTTTAGGACAGGTAATAGTGGTTTTAAAGTTGGCCTTTCCTAATTTCTTTTATGAAATTCATTCGCCGTCCTTCTAACTACACGCTTATCAAAATCATCTAAGTCTGTTTTCACATTTTTCTTGGTCTTTTTTGTGTGGATTACTAAATCTCGTTCCATCTTGAACACATTTCTCACCTTTTTTTACAATTCTCTTAATGCTGCTGAATGAAATCCCTGTAGCATCCGACATACGCTGCTGAATTGCATATTTAGGGTCACCTTGGTGCACCTGTTTGAAATAGGCCTACCATTCCACACTATTTCCCTACCCTGACTGTGAATCACCTTACTACCACCAACCTCTTTGCTAGAATAACTACATTCGCCATGCATTGCTCTTATTAACGTATCACATTTCACTATTGAATGCTGTGAGGCTAACTAAAATGTTTTTACACGGTCCGTACAGTATGAACTGGCAGGGAACATCACTTGCTACGAAGGTCAGGCAGGTCTAGAATACGTCATCGTAGACTACTGCGCATCCGTTTGTTTGGCTCAGGTCTTACCGATCGAGTTATACAGACCTTTTTCCCAATTACCTTAGTTCTCCAAGAAGATGGTAGCTGAGCAAGGTGCAGAAAGCTCGGAATCAATCCTCCTCCTTGCCCAGATGGAAGCCTGAGAAATTATCATTGAAAGGTATCCATGTCCGTATTTTATTCTATTTTATTTTATGTTACGTTATTTTATTTTATATTGTTTTGTTTTATTTTATTTCATCACCGTCAATTCCGTATCGTCATCGCCGTTTGATCATACAAGATCTCCTATTCACAAACGTCTATATTGATATGCAGGAAAAATCATCAGAAGGCAGTACTAGAAGGATTGTTGTGATTATGATCCTTCTAAATAGGAAACACAAAGAAGAACATGTAAATAAGCAAGATATCTATAATCCGACAGTAAAGTATTTCAAACAGATATATGGTATGGTTTGATCGTGGGTGCCCGTGATATAATTCCACAACATTTTGTTTCCATGTGGAAAAGGCAAAATAAAAGAATGGTCAACACGACTCTGCTAGAATCAATATGTTTGCTTTATCATTTATACCATAACGAGGAATTAAATTTTTCGCCATCTCAAAGAATTATATGTGTTCACCATTTGATCGTGTACCCCACTTATATTCCCTTTGTTCCGTTTGTATTCATTGCACTGTATGTGTATTCATTGCACTGTATATGTATATTCATTGCTTTCGTATTGTTTTAATTTCAATTCATAGTCTACGAATGTTTATTTCAGTTCCATATTTGCCTCTTGCCGCAAATACGGGCAGCCGTTACTATATTGTACATTATAAAGATAACAATATAAATACATGAAGAAGTATAACAATATAGAAGAAGTGCATGAATAGAATAAATTAATATTTTGTTTTGTTTTTGTTTTTTGTGTTAATTTGTTTTTTTCTTCAGTTTTTGTAAAAATGGTTTACATAAACGGGGCACTTTTTAATCTAGGTAACTCCATTCCATCAAGTATTTTAACTTCCATTTCAGTAAATTTTATTTCTAATTGTGAGCAACATATTGATCTAGTGGTCAGAGCAGCGTTTAGGTTGATATTCCATATTCGGTTCCGTGTAATCTGCATTTTTCTTTTGAAAATACGTTCCCATGGTGTTTGTGACGTGATTACTGATTAGTATGTATGGATGTAAGTTTAAGAGCAGCCTGCCAATTATTATAGGTCTGCATGTTCTCTTAATTATCATGGTGTTTGTGGTCCAATTAGTGGTTAGTGGTCCAATTATCTTTTAGTCATGGATCAGACTTTGCTGTAGTTATTGTGATTTTCTTCCTATTTATTTATTTATTTATTATTTCGAAGTTACATTTTTTTTAATGGCACTGAGTTTTTTTAATGTGCATATTTATCTTAATAAGATGAAGTTTATAAAAGTAACGAAAGGTAGCACAATTAAACTACAACATTATTGAACTGATAATAATCGTCTAAATTTACAAAAAAATTAAAATGTTCCATTACATAAACGCATAAGCCTATTTATTAGTTCATTTTTTTAAATCTCTGCATAATGAAAATTAACATAACATTGAGATATTGACTGTAACGATGTTTTTTTTTTTTTTTTTTTTTTTTATTTGACCATAGTTGACCCAGAGTCCCACAGCCGGAGGCTACACTACTGGGGAGAATACAGATAATACATAGACTAATATTTACATACAGTTTGCTATCTTGGTATCAAGGCTTCGGTGTAAGTGTAGATGATGATGATGTGAGTGATGAATTAGCGAAGGGTGAATATTTACAACATGGTACAATGGCAATAAATCAGAAGCAGTCAGTACATATGTAGAAGATGACGATGAGGTGAATGATGAGTTAATGCAGGGCGAATATTTGCAACACACTAGAATTACATAAACTGGGAGGAATCTGTATACATATAGAAGATGATGATGAGGTGAGTGATGAATTAGCGGAGGGTGAATATTTACAACATAATAAAATGGCCGTCTGTACATGCTTAGAGGATAATGAGGTGAATGATGAATTGCTGAAGGGTGAATGTTTACAACACAGTAACATGGCAATCAGGAAGTCAAAGTCTTATACAGAATTAATATATACAAAAGAGTGAAATCGTGAGCGAGTTAAAGAGAAGACAACAAAATGTTTATGTTCACTATGGAATCAGAGTTAGTCTTCTTCTGAATTTCTTCTCTCTTCGATGACACGTCGAGCAAAAGTCTTGAAGGCCTCGTGGGTCGTTCTACTGGTCCAGTAGCTCAGCTCCGGCGCCCATTGTACTCCTTCCGCCGTGGCGATGCGTATCAGTTCGCGCCTGGCTTCCCTATGGCGTGGGCAGGTGTACAGCGCGTGGTAGGCTGTATCCTCCTCACAGTCTTCGCAGCAACACAGACTGTCGCCGGCCAGGTTGAACCTCGCCAAATTTGCCAGGAAGAGGCCATGACCCGTGTAGAGCTGCGCAGTCGCGAAGTCTGGGGATATCCACTTCTGCTGGATCCTCGTCCTGACGCTGGGGAAAAAGCTCTTTGTGAGGAGCCCATTCGGAGTGTTCTGCCATCGGCGCTCCCACTGGCTGATGGTTTGCCATCTGAGGAGGCTTTTGAGCTGGGAGCTTGTTCTGTCTCTATAGGTAGCTTCTGTTACCTGGAGCTGGCCAATTTGTGTAAGCAGACCTTTCTTTAGGTCGTAAGCCACGACCCTTTCGTCTAGCAGCAGATCTGCTGGCACTACCCCTGCGATGGTGATAAGGGCGTCTGTAGAGACGGTGGAGTATGCTCTGGTGACTCGCAATAGTGCCTGGCGTTGTGCGGACAGGATCTTCTTTTTGTGTCTGACGTTGATGTAGGGTGCCCATCCCTTGGCCGCGTACGTTAAGACAGGCACAAAGACGGCGTGGTAGAGGATCCTGAAGTTGGTGTATCGGTAGCCCCAGTTTTGACCCGATAGCCTTCCCAGAGCCTGGAACAGGGTGACAGCCGAGGCACAAGCCCTGTCCACCTGCTTGTCCATTTTGTTTCCTGCCTGGAGCTCCACTCCCAGGTATCTTAGCTGTTGGACGTTTCTCAGTCTCGTACCGTCAGCAAAGATGCGTGGTGGTCGCTCGGGATCTAGGAATCCCTTAAGGAGTAATGTTCTGGTTTTGTCGGTGGATAATCTCAGCTTTACTTTTGAGCACCAGTCTGAGAAGATTCGCATCGCTTCATTGCCCTTCTGCTCGAGCCCAGTCCTAGAGTTGGCCTCCAGTAGGAGTACCAGGTCATCAGCGAATGCGATGGCCTTGACGTTCTGGATGTTTTCAATTTGTCGAAGGGCTTCGTCGAAAAGAAGGTTCCACAGCTTTGGTCCTAGAACTGACCCTTGAGGACAGCCCATGGTGACTGATTTGGTCTTCTTGTGGAAGTTGTCTTTGACTGTTACCTTCCTGTTGCGGAAATAGTCCTGTATGGTCGCGTAGATGTTGGGTGGGCATTGAATTTCTCTGAGTCTTTTAAGTACTTGGGGCCACCAGACATTGTCAAAGGCCCCTTGTATGTCAATAAACACTCCATGCACATATTTATATTCGGAGGATCTGATGAAGATTTGGAGCTCCCTTATAGCATCCTCGGTGCTGCGGGCCTCTCTGAAGCCATATTGTTGGTCAGAGAGGGAAATTTCTATGCTGGCGTTTAGTTGGGATAGGATCAGTCTTTCTAGGATTTTTCCCATGACGGGTAGGAGACAGATAGGTCTATATGAACGGGGTTGAGTAGTGTCTTTGTCTGGGGATTTCAGGATAGGTTTAAGCAGGCCATGTTTCCAGGAGTTGGGGAACATGTGGAGACGAATGCAGGCATTGAAAATTTGGAGGAGTTGGTTCTTTAGCTCTGGCCCACCATTTTTTACCAACTCAGGATTGATGTTGTCCGGTCCTGCTGCTCGTTTGGTTCTTGTGGAGTCAAGTGCTATGTCAAGATCGGTCAGGTCGAAGGCCGGGTACGGCTCGCCATCGTGATGTCTTTCCCACGCCGTCGCTCTTGTATCGCGTTGTTCATCAGTTTCTCCATCTTCCCGGTCATCTGGCACGAGGGCTTCGAACAAGACGTCAATGATGTCTTCCCACGTGGCTGCCTGAGTGCCGTCACTCTTTGTGAGGCTGGATAGCCCAGTTCTCGGGCGGAGCTTGTTGGCCTGGATCCGATAGGCAATCCCCCAGTTGTTCAGGACGCTCTGCTCGGATACGAAGTTCCGCCAACTCTCCCGCCTGGTGCGGTGGATTGCTTGGGTGTACAGCCGTCGTTGCTCTGCATACTGGGCTCGGAGCCGCTGCCTTTCTGGGGATGCTGCACGTTGGTAAGCTCGTCTTTTGGCGTAGGTAATCCTCTTTAGCTGGGTGAGCTCGTTGTTCCACCAACTTACTGTAGTCCTTCTGGGTAGGGTCCTCCGGATGATTTGGTTGGCTGCCTGGGTTATGGACTCTGTAATGTAGTGAATTCTGGCTGCTATGTCCTGTTTGGTGTCTAGTGGTGTCGTGACTTGCTGAAGGTGTTGGGTCAGTCTTTCCTGGTAGGCAGTCCAGTCGGCGGTTTTGAAAACATAACGTCTCTCCTGCGTGATAGTTCTCGGTCCTCTGTTTTCTATTACAATTTCTATTGTTTTGTGTGAGCTGGAGGTTACGTCGCCTAATTAAATCATGTAGTATCGTAATAAATGAAAAATTGATTTGTAGCAATAATAATTGTTAATTTTTTAATCATATTTTATAACAACGCCAAAAATGTTTACTTTCTAAAAGTACACTTGCCGAAGAAAATACATTAAGTACCGCCAGTTGGACCACGCCTCATAGATATCACAGTATTTGGGAAAAGGTAATCTGCGCCACCGACATATGTAAACTGCACCACCGACATTTAAATGGCGTCACCGTCATACTAACAATTACAATTTATTTACAATTTACAATTTATTGTTCCAAATTACACGAAAAATACATACAAAAGTTGATACACCACCAGAAGAAGCGGAGCTTGTGTTCGGGGGTGATTCAGTTCAATATATTAGAAAAACTTATACTAAACAAATACTTAAAACAATACATAATTTGGAGAAGTATGACAAAATATTATGTATAAAAGGTTCTATTTACAATACATAGGTAGGCTACTAGGTAATACAATAATAATACATAACAATTTATTTGTTCAAATTTTAGTAAAAAACAAAGAAATTAAGTTCTATCCAAATTTTAAAGAACGCACTAATATTTTCCTTTCCACTTCTCCAGACTTAGGACTGGCTATGAAATTGCTTAGATGCGGTAAAAATTTTTGGCTTAGTAGCTTTGTCATTTTTAAAAATGTTAAAAACAATACCCTAATTTATTTTGCATGAACGCTTCGTCACTTATAAAATTGTTAAAAACACTACCCTAATTTTTTTACATGAGCACTTTGTTCTCATATGACGCCTTCTTAATAAAATCAAAATGGGATATTTCATTGTTTATATTTTGTTCTCTCCACTTGAGTAGACGAGAATACTTGTCATTTATTTTAGCTGTTTTTCTTACAGGTATCCCTTATTCAATATTTCTCAGTTTTATGTAGGCACTTGTTTGGAACTGGAGAAGTGCACCTAACACAAGGAAGATGTTGGGAGAAGCGTGGTAGAACATCGAATTATATTTTGCGTGAAATGACCTACATATTTCCTTGGCGCAGTTTACATATCTGTGTGCAGCAGTTTACATATCTCATTTTTATTCTATTTCAAATTAGGTGTCATCCGTGGCGCAGATTTCATACACCCCAGTATTTGTAGTGGGCTCTAATATTTCATCCAGTCTTAACACTATATTTTAGATGAATCTATATATAATGCCTTCACTATGTATTAGTCAAGTTTCCAGCATTGAAAAGAACATACACGCTTCAGCCTTCAAATTAAAATAATAATAATAATAATAAAATTTAAAAAAACCTTCCAGTTATACAGTTATGTATTTTTAAATATTTTTCATTTTTACGTGTGTCACATTAACAGTTTGCTGCATATATTTTTTTCTTTAAATAGAAATATTGCTCTCACATGTTTTCCTCTTGGTTATCTTTGTTAAGGTAACCGTTTTCAACGACACATTACGTTCACCACTGATAAAATTTATTTTCATAACTCAGCAACTCTCAGTGTGAGTAATAAACAGCAATCAGTCCCTGGTTGCGGATTTGAACTCGGTTGGATAGTTTGTTTTATTTTCATTACACAATACAGTGTTTTTTATGATAAAGTATTTTATGCATTAATGTATTTAAGTTTACTAAATTGCACTTTATATTTAAATTGCACAATATACAATTAAGTTAATATTACAATATAAACATCTTGTATTTAAACCATTCTATATTTTTAAATTCTTATACTTTACTAGCTTAAAAAGTCCGGCATCGCCAGGGTTTTGTATTTTGTAATTCAAAATTAACTTATGAAGAATTTTCTACTTTCAAATTCTAGGTCCTTATATACGTATTGAAAATTTGAAATGAAGAAGAACGACTTATCACACTCAAACTGTTCGCGCTGAAAACGCTTGATATAGCTTTTTATGACTCATAAAGGATGTAGAATTTTGTATCCCAACGCTTCTCCACACCAAGGCTGGTAGGGGTTAAAATAAGAAGAAATAGAAATTCCGGTAACATAAAATAGCATTGTCTTTGCGGAATATTTTATTTCTCACTCTCATGTTACCATACAACCGTTTCGGGGATGAAATTAAAAAGTAAATCCATTTCACTTTCATACTTCCCTCCCCAAAAAACTACGATATAATAATACACATTTCATCTTCAATATTTAATTTCAGCAATGCATTATATCAATAGTTTCGTCACAGTCCCATTTCATTTATTTCCAAACCTCTGATACCAATGCCAACAATACACTGTTGTCATGTGAACTGTGATTTGAGTTTGATAATTCTGAGTAAAAAGGGATTAAGTATTCTCAAAAACATTTGATTTTTGGCATTTAAAATAAAAAAAAAAATAAAAATCCTTTCTTAGTGAGCACCTACATTATGAAACGAAGGTACTGTCAAAATTCCAAGTCTCTACCTATTATAGTTTAGGCTCTATGTTGATTCTCTGTCATTAAGTCAGCCAGTCAGGAGAAAGCCTTTTATATATATTATGTATATATATATATATATATATATATATATAGATTAATACTATACATTTGAATATTTTACATTATTTTGCTGGTGATATTAGAGATAGAATAATAGCTAAATTAAACATCTACTGTATGAGTGATAGTTCGACTTCTTTAAATGCAATATAATTTTAATTATAGCAATAAAAATGTCAAGACTAACTCAAAATGCTTTCTTAAATCTATGCTTTGTCTATTAAATTTTTGTTGATAATATATTCCCAGGATTTAAGTCGTAGGTTTTATAAAACACTAATACTTGTTCCGTGAACTGTTTTATGAATTCCGTTTTATGCAACTCATAAACCTTTCCATTTCTTTATTATGCGCTTTTATTATGGGTGTAAATAAGACGTGATATTTGTCAGGAATACCTTAGATTATATTCCTTTTTAGGTCAGAAGGAATATTAGGACATTATTCATAACTTATACTCCCGTTTCTACTTCACACTAAATAAAGGACGTCGATTTTTTGGGGTGAAAGATGTTTGTAATTCTGTAGGTACATACATCCCATGTGTAGCTGGTGGAATGATAAATGAGTTGTCTTTCCTTTCTTCCGTCTCCCCATAACACATCCATATTTAATGCCGTAAGTCTTGTGCATATTCTGTGATAAGTTCAAAAGCCTGAAGTTCACCTCTTGCACCGAAGTTGCGTGTTTTCGTGACGCAGAATTCTTATAACGACTGCTTTAATTGTAACTCAGGAAACATATTCGATATAAAAGTTGCTACTCAAATCAATGTTTTATTACGATCACAATCTCTTCATTATTACTCTCACTGTCGTTACTACTCAGTATCTTCCTACCATGTAGCCGTTTGCCCTTTTTCTCTATCCCTTCCCTTCTCTCCCTCTATTTCAACTTAATTGCATAACCAGTAAACTAGTATTGGTGTCGAGCTCCACGTACGAGGGCTGTCCATAAAGTAAGTTTTCCTGGGGCCGTTTACAGAAACTAAACATAATTTCATGGAAATGTTTATTGCAACAGATACTGCAAGTGTTCAGCTATTTTTAAACATATTCGCCACCGGAATTAAGACATTTTTTTTCATTCCGTGGGACCAACGTTTGAATACCTGTGTCGGAGAAGTCTGCCGCCTGGGATTTGAAGCGTTGTGTGGCAACCATGTCCGCTTCTTTGTTATTCTCTTTTATTTCTTGAGGTGTAGGAAAAGTTGGAAATCATTGGGAGCAAGGTCCGGACTGTAGGGTGAATTACTTCTGCAGGAGACTTGGGTGGATTTTTAAACACCTCCCAGCAAGTCTCCTGCAGAAATTCGACTGGGAGTGTTTAAACATTCACCCTACAGCCCGGACCTCGCTGGTGTCACTAGGGAAAAAATAACTTGCAGAAAATAAGCTTAGTAAGCTACAACGTAAAACCAGCCCTTAATGGTTCAGTAATATCTGCATTCTCACAGCAGGCCTATGTGTAGTGACAAGCTTAAAATGTTTTGGAAACACACCATTGTTTAGTCTATGTATGGCCTAGTAGATTCACAAAATGATCTTCACTCATACATTAAAATTTTCACAGTTCATCCCATTTTGAACTTAACAAAAACTCGTCCATATCTGAAGCCCATTGGAAACCTGTATCGTACATATTTTCTGTTGAGTCCTTGTACAGCAATATCCAGAGAATGCTGGAATGCTTCAGCTCCAGCTCGTCGGGTTTAGGATTCTGGAAGCATAAATAATAAAACATTAATAGGGATACAATTTATCACCTAATAACTTAGCTATAAAAGAAAAATCTGTAATCTATTAAACTATTAACAATATAATTCAATACAGTCTAAAATGAAAATGTATGCACTAATTAATAGGTCTATGTTTAAGTAAATAAATCAGGTGTCGTACTGAAGTATATTACCTTCATGTTTCAAAACATATCCTTGGCAGTATTCCACCTGTATCCACCACGTGTTTTCTACGGCAGTAGTAATTATGTTAAAATAAACATCAATAAGTCGTAGACCCAACTGAAGAAATCTCCTATTAAAATAGCTGTATGAGTAACCACAGAACACAGCACGGCCACCTTTATTTAAAATGACGTCTTGGTAACCGTCTCATGAACAAATGAAAAGAATAGAGCAACTAATCAGCGCACTGCATTTGAACTACCAGCGCTCGTAGTAGCTGCCTGGTACAACTAGTCGTCGTGTTTCTACTTTTGAAATCTCAGCTTCACCCCCATGGTACGGGGTCTACAAGCCGTCTAAAGGCTGGCTTCTCATTGGTGCAATAGCCCGCCAGGGCTAAAATATATTATATTATAACTTAAATTAAAGAATAAATAATGAGAATTCACAGTAAAGTAGTAATAAATATCAATATATATATATGTGTGTGTGTGTGTGTGTGTGGTGAGCTATTATAGGAGCACAGAGCTATTATAGTCAATTCCTTTTATGTATGATGTATAAAAGAACCCACGCAATTACGTGGAAATAGCAATAACAACAGTAAGAATTTTCTTTTGTGTTGAGGTTTAAAGGAGAGTTCAGATCTACAATTACTTTCTCACAACTCGTGTAGGTTTAACCAGAATCAGCTTTCATTCTGAATATATATGGAAATTAATAATTCACAATTCACAATAATCAGTGAAGTTCAGATATTATGAATGAATGGAGCAATATAATGCTTTGTATTCAACACAGTTCTTTACATGAAGACGCAGAATCGAAGATCCCACTTCGGATCACGATGGTTAATCTTATGCAGTGATAGCCAATATGAAGGACTGACTTCACATACTTTTAATTGCATGACTATGCGGTACTTGGCGAGTACTTACGACTCATAATAATCGGACGCACGTCGGCATCTTGAAGTGACCTTTGGGAATTCTTCTTTCGGATAGCACTCAAATAAGGAATGTGAAATTAGGCCGACGGGTCACGAAGACGTGTGTCTTCGAAAAGGAATGATATAGAAGGTGAAGAATTATGGTAGACGCTATGGGGTCTACAAGCCGTCTAAAGGCTGGCTTCTCATTGGTGCAGATAGCCCGCCAGAGCCAAAATATATTATGTAATAACTTAAATTAAAGAATAAATACTGATAATTCACAATAAA
The DNA here is from genome assembly GCA_964059195.1 of Ectobius pallidus. NCBI lineage: Eukaryota > Metazoa > Arthropoda > Insecta > Blattodea > Ectobiidae > Ectobius > Ectobius pallidus. Next base: position 129,564,545 of record CAXKWD010000002.1, read on the forward strand.
ATATTAATTTGAAATAATTCTTAATAAAAATAAAGTTAAATATTAATCAATCTTGTACGTATGAAATGACTTAAATTTGCGTAATGAAAAATAAATGAATTCAGACACAAAGCCTCATTAGAACAAATTATGAAAAGTAATTGTTAATGCATGATATGCAAGAAGTGGTGTGACTTCACTTCACTTCACTTCACTTTTATTTATAGACGTCATACCCTGGGATTTTGACGTCCGTACATGTGGTTGATGTTATTAACTAAAAATTATGTACTTTGTATGTATTATCTAACTTTTACAGTTTCATTTTGCACTTATGTAGGAATCTTGATAATGCGCTTGCTGCTTTGTGTGGTTGATCCTCAGTAAATGCTGTTAAGTTCCAGGGGCTGTACCCATATGCTGTACGTAATTCGTTATAAAAGTCATGAGTTCTAGTATTAGCTTCTGGACAGGAAAAAAGTATGTGTTCAATGGTACCAAGCTGACCACAGTGGCATTGTGGAGAATCCTTCCTTTTGATCCTATGTAGATAGTATGGTGTGATAGCCGTTTTGAATTTCACTTTATATAAGATGGATATTTCGGAACGAGAAGCAGGCACCTTTAGGAACCAGGGTTTATCTTGCTTCGGAGGGGTAGGCCTATGTATGCGTAGACGATATGATATGTAATCTTGTATATTCATTGGATATTTTTCCTGAGCATGGAGTTCAGTAGCCTGTTTTACTAATTGGTCAGCAATTTCATTGCCTCTAATATTATGATGACCTGGTATCCAAACAAATCGGAGAGAGTTATTAGCAAGGATTCCTTTGATCAATTGTTTAATACTGACTTCAAGCCATGAGAACTTAGTGTGTATATTATTAGTAGTTATTGATTCCAGAGCGCTTTGTGAATCGGAGAAAATAATTATATTAGCACCTTGTATGTTTCTAAGGCTCATGATCGCCTGACGGATTGCTATGATTTCTGCAGTGTATACGCTGCTGTTGTGCTGGATGTTAAATTGTTGTTTTTCATTAAAGGAATCATTGAAGAATGCAGCACCCGTACCCACGTCCGTTTTTGATCCATCAGTGAACATTATAATAGTTTCTTGTTGTGGAAAAACTTATATATAATCCAAAAATGTTTGACTAGATTTAATATCATTTTTTGTGAAAGCTGTGAAGTCTTTATCAATGGGAAGGATGAGGGTACTATAATCTGTACAATAGGCAGGATATTTCGGAACTTTAGCTGTAACAAAAATATGCACAGAAGGACATGAAATAGTTGGCCGTGTATAGAGAAATTATCAGAGTAGGCGAGAAATGCAACTATTATAATTACCTTTGGAGAATTTACATAAAATGAATAAAAATAAACTTGAAAGGAATTGTGATAAATATCAAGTAAATGCTAAACAAGGTTTTACGTAACTGAACAATATTTATTTTAATGTTTAAAACAAGGTATATGAGAAAAATGTGTAAATCTTCTCGCAATTTTAATTTTTCTTTATGGTATGCTAAATAGTTGTGTGGATAACGAACAAGCCACAAGTAATGCTATGAAGTAATGAAAGATGAAAATACTCTCCTATTTCTTGCATACAAAATTAATTTGAAATGAAAGGTATTCTTTTATGAGGTTTTGTGTAGTGTATTCTTGTCAAACAGACTTCCATGCCACAACTTTTATTAGCGAACTCATACTTCATGTAACCTACTGCCGTATGGTATATACCCGTCCCCGGTGTTGTAAATACGATGATTTATAAGCGAATGAGTGGTACAGGCTTGTACTATAATGATGCTTTGTACGAGCGAGGGTCAATTAATGCTCCCTCCCAATAAAAAATTTTCAGCCTTTTTTTGTTCGCTCTCATGGTATCACGTGCAGAGAAAAATGCATTGCTGTAATTCACAATGAAAGTAGGTATGCAGATTTGTTTAGAAGTTCGTCTTTGAAAACACGCACTGGTGCAGAGAGTTCTAAAACTTTTACAACTGAACTGAAGTGTACAGACAGCCGTTCTAGTTTACTGCACAGTAATGCAACGTGCAATTACATTTTCCGGCTTCAGAGTTTTTATTTTTTATTTAAAGAAATTACGAACTTTAATCATGGTCTGCAAGTATTATTTGTGAGAAAAAAAAACACAAACACTAACTACTAAATTAAAACTTCTTTCCCTTCTGCGTTATACAGGAATAATTGGCCGAGGTTCATCCATTGGTTTATGGTTTAGGCCATTTCATTAGTAAAAGAATAGTAGGCCTATATTATGCAACGAGCCTATAATGACATTCATTAAGACGAGAGCATGTTGAGGATCATAATTTTCATACGACTTTCTTAATTACCTTTATAGCAAGTTGCATACGAATGTTTTTATCTGACCATAATTAAATGTCTAAGTTTTAAGATTCTATAATATCTTGTAATTTATTAAAAACTCCCTTTTACCATTAAGCTGTTAGTAGTTCTTGTCGTTTACGATAGATGGCAGGCAGGAAAGGCATGCAGGGAATAGGGCTTCTCTCGGCCATTTTAACCTCAAAAGCAACACACATTAAAATACAAGAAATGAATTCAGTTTATAATAATATCAAAAGGAACATGGACATAGTTGATTTTATTTTAAATACTGGTTGTTTTCTGCTTTCAAGGACAAGGACATAGCCAGGGAGGTGACCCGAAATGAAGAACAAACTTTCGAAACTTTTGCTACTTCATTTTACTAATAAGAAAATGTACTTCTCTTTTAATATTCTTAAATAAAATGTTTTATTGATCTTATGGCGATTTTTTTATTAACAGTAGGCCTACTTATTAATAGTTGTAAAATTAAGACTTTATGATAATGCTTTTTTTAATGTAAAAAATGTGCTGTTTTAAAAAAAGGATAGCTGAAAAAAAACGTTAAAATGAAATTTGAAGGCTTAAGTTTGCAGAAAAAACCGAGGGGCTCCTCCCGAACCAAAATCTTGGCCACGTCCCTGTTCAAGGCTTAAAAATTGTTCCATGTACGATATTATTCGATGTCGGATATGCTTACTTTGACATCGATAGTTGGAATAACTGCAACAAAAGTATTTAAATGGACGTTAGTACTTTGATGTATGTCATTAAGATACGGTAACGTCACTTGTAATAAGCGCATTATAGTTTGATCGAAAAAAGAATATAATTTAAACGTGGTATTTTTAATTAAAAGCCTAATGATATGCAGTTTTTAAATATATCAGACATAACAATACAGTTCTTAACTTAATCTTTCTGGGGACTGCTTTTTTAAAGACAACTCCAGAAGCAACGACAAATTTTAACAAATCGTTTGCACAAAGCGAATCGCGCAGATTTTTTTCGCGTGTAGGTGATAAATCGGTGCAGATAGTTTGATCCGTTCAGTTAATTTTCCTATTCGATAAATATGCGTAAGCAAACTTATGTCATAAATACGGGGAGATTAAAGTAAATCCGTGGACATAGAGACATCTGGCAATCTCACCTTTCATCCTTCATTGTACGTAATTTTAAACGGATTTCTAAGATTTGATTCGTTCTAAATAAAATGTAATAATTTCTTTTGAAGGAAAAGAATGCCATTAGCAGAAAATGCACTCTAATTTTAGAGTAGGCTAAATTTGTTAGCAGGCGTAACTTTATTTTATTTTTTAGACATCTTAGTGTTACTGATGAGAAACGTTATTATTCTACTGCTCGCAAGTAGCGATATTGTAGGAAGAAATAATGTAATGCATTATGCATTGATGGCTTTCATTGTGACGTACAACAATAGCTACAAAGGGACAAAAAGCTTTGTGGCAAACAAAGGAAAAAGCACGAAACTTTAGGTGTCTGCATGTCCGCTTTTGCATTGCTATATTATAGGAAAGAGTGACTCATGGAGTGGCTATTGACGGAACGGAATGGTATGCTGTGGGCTATATCATTATCTTATATATTCGTAGAAATTTCCATTCTACATTCTTCAGTGAAAACGGTATTCCATCTACGTAATAATAACATAGTAAAAAGTAAAGAGATCCCTATACAGGCCACGAAGGTCTTTAGGATTCCAGGTTCTGAGGCTCCCTGTTTTTTTTGTTTAGACATTCGGCACTTGCAGGTTGGTAAGGATGTCAGTCTTACACCGGCCACCTTTACTCCCAGGATTGCTTGTGGTACTCCCTGGTTTTTTTGTTTAGACATTCGACACTTGCAGGTTGGTAAGGATGTCAGTCTTACACCGGCCACCTTTACTCCCAGGATTGCTTGTGGTACTCATTTCCATAGGCGTACCGAGGGGGGGGGGGGGTTGGGAGTTTGAACCCCCCCCCCCATTGATTAAAAAAAGGAAAATTGTATAATTTTTTTAAGTCTGCCCATAAATTACTTAATACAAGTATAAAGCGTGGGAAGCTTAAAACTCGTTATTTTGCGTCTTAATTTTTAAAATTTTCCGGGGGAGGATCCCCGGAAGCTTAAAACTCGTTATTTTGTGTCTTAATTTTTTTAATTTTCCGGGGGTAACCCCCGGAAGCTTAAACTCGTTATTTTGCGTCTTAATTTTTAAAATTTTCCGGGGAAGGACCCCCGGAAGCTTAAAACTTGTTATTTTGCGTCTTGATTTTTAAAATATTCCGGGGGAGGGCCCCGGGAAGCTTAAAACTCGTTATTTTGCATCTTAATTTTTAAAATTTTGCGGGGGTGGACCCCCGGACCCCGCGGATGTTATAACCCCCCCATATGGTCGGCCTGGTCACGCCTATGCTCATTTCTGTTAGAGGTTGAGTCGACCCAAGGGCCATGGTGCCACGAAAAGGATTAGGCCAATTGAAATTATCGACCTCATCGGGCATCGAACCAAGGACCTTCCGGTTTGTAGCTCAGTGCCTCAACCAAGAACCAACTGCGCCACGAAGTACCCCTATAATACCTAGGTAACATGGTAGTCTAGAGTATATTAAAACAGTGAATTCTTATGAAGTAAAATTATAATATGAAATCACTTGTGAAAATAAAAGAAATTACAAAAATTAATTGAATAAATGTTAATAAAGAGAGAGAGAGGGAGGAAGGGAGAGAGAGGGAGAGAGAGAGAGGGAGAGAGAGAGAGATTTTTAGTAATAACACATTTTATTTAACATAAATAAGTAGAGAAAACAAATGAATATTAACGTCTATGAGTGTTTATGTAGATTTTTTATTTCAGAAACTATTTTTAATAAAATGATTGTAGAATACCAAGTATCATTTTGCTATGTTCTGTACTCTTTTAGATTTAAGATTTTTAAAATATCATCAGGGAGGATGAAATGAACTGGACATGTTGCGTGCATGGGAGAGGAAAGACTTATCTAAAAATGACTGGGAGACCCGAAGGGAAAAGACCACTTTGGGTGACCTAGACGTAGGTGAGAGGACAATATTTGCAAAGATTTAAGGGATGTTGGATATGCGAGGGATGGTTGGTTGGAGTTTACACAGAATAGGGTTGAGTGGGGTCTCATGTGAGCGTGTCAATGAGTACTTTTCACAACTGAGGTAACTACATTATTTAAGAAAATATATTTATGAATTATGATATTTTGTTCAACATTGTTATAGGCCTATGTGCTGATATTAAAATTGTACACGTGTCACACTTTCGTGTTTATTTTTAACCATTATTCGTAACACATAACCAAACATTCGTTTAAAGAAATCCGACTTTTCCTTCATACGGTTTCGGTAATTCGAGGTGGACGGAACCGAGACTACCTCGAACTTACGAAATTACACCTAAGTTTATAGAGGAAAAATTATGTTAAATAATACAGCACAGTAGGCTAGTTAATATTTAAAAAAAAAAAAAAAAACATTCACTGTGAATGAAAACAAAACACACATTTCATTACTTTTTATAAAAAAATGCAAGTATCTTCTGTTTTAAAGAACTGCGTCGTTTTCGTGCAGCAATATCGCGCCACCGTTTAAACAGCAGGTTGTTCTTCGGGGTCGCCTCGGGCTTATCTTCAAAATGACAACTTTTCAGGGGACCAAAAAAATATAAACAAATAGAAAAAAGGTATTATATAGAATGTCAATAATTATAACGTATTCTCTATTCTTAATAACACAACCACTGAAATAAACAAGTTTTCTCCTTCTCACCTAAAGCATCCATTGAAACTAACGTAGGCGTGGTCGTGATCTCACAAAAACCAATACTTAATTCGATAATTTGCGACTTCTGACTTCACATTACAACCGTTTACAGCACTACAGAATTTATTGTTGATCCCATACGAGGCTTCATAAAAAAACATAGCGATCTGTTTTCTGAATATTTCGTAACTATAACCAAAAATGGTTAATTTCTAAGATTTAAAATATCTCTTCTTAATCCTGTCACATATTCGTCAATGTCTAGCCTCGTAATACGGTCCTAGCGCTCTCAAACATTTATTATTATATTATTTTTTAATATATTTATTTATTTTATTTTATTTGTTTATTTTTTCCTAATTCAACATTTTCAGCTTACATTTATCGGATTTATCGAACTATATTTAGTATTTGGTATTTGGGGAACAAGGACCAACGCGCGAATTAATTACCCGGGACCAGCTAGTTATATTATAATCACTAAATTACAGAACACGATCATTGCTCGACCACTTTACCTCTCACCTGCATACATATACGTGAAGGTGTGAGTACTCAATAATACAGATTTTCTCGTCTTGTTTTGAAGGCGCCTCACATTAAGATACCGTTACTGCAGTCTTGTTTGCAGAGCCTTATAACGTCTCTATCACGCACTCCACCTACCCATAAATTTCACTGAGTTTCCTCCGAAGATGCAATTAATGAAGTAGGAGACCATAAACTGAAGATTTATACGTGAGCTGTTTTATTACATCCGTCCCACACATCTTTTGTTGCGCGGTCTTATTTTACCCAAGTAGTATTCTCTTGGGTACTTTTAAGAGCTCTCTCTTCCTGCGGTTTCATTTTGGAAATAGACAAGATATTATTAAACTGCAGCATTTTCTTCATCCTGTTTCCATCGTCTTTATTTCTGTGGATCTTTGATTATCCAACTTAGTGTGAACTAGGCCTACCTCGTATAACAGAAAACTTTGATACGTTGATTGCTGTCTATTTAGTTGTTTCGTACAATTGACTTGCTTAATTTCTATCATTCTCATTCTGCCTATATGTAACTTAGCCTATTAACTGGACACCCACTGGAAGTACAGTTTTTTTTATTTAATTTATAGGCACATTGACTGACTCACCCATACAGTGAGCCACAAACCAATAGGAGTTATTTTCACGCAGCCCTGTCAGATATTGCGTTATCGTTCATAATGTAATGTAATTCATGTTTTGTCTTACAAAGTATAAGATTTAATTTTTCGTCTTATACCCTCAAAAAATATAATAAGATGCCATAAATATATAGAGTGATGTGGACAACCTTTTACAATGAAGACAAATATTTATAAGCTTGCTATTTTATTGTGTAATATTTAAGTGGAAAGACTGTTGACATATTCTAGTGGTCAATGGTCAATACAATCTTATGTAATTTATGTTTCTTCTTATTTCAACCCCTCCCAGGCATGATAGGTAGAAGCAACGGAATGCAGCATTCGACATCCTCTATGAGCCATAAAAAGCTATATCTAGCGTTTTCTGATGGAATAGTTTGAGTCTGATAAATCTTTTTCTTCATTTCAAGTTTTACATACGGTACATATTATATAAGCACCTAGAGTTTCAAAATCGAAAGTCCTCCATAAGTTAATTTCAAATTACAAAACACAAAGCCCGGGCGACGCCGGGCCTTTTCAGCTAGTTGATTATAAGAATATATATACATTAAGAGAACACATATGACTTATATACAAATAAAATTTGTCCTATAATAGTAGACTAAAATATTCTTGCAAGTAGTGTACTTGCGCGTTGTCTATATTAAAAGTAACACATTTATGTTTATATACAATTAAAAGTTGTCTTGGAGTTATAGCCTAAAAATAATCTTACAAGCAGTATGCTTGCGCGTAGTTATGTGACTATGTATATCATATGTCTGTTAAATTCACTATGGAATGTCTGTATATATCATAATCACTGGTCACTAAGTGTTTTGCTAATTTATACTTCGTACTTATTGTATTTTTATAATGCTGGTAAGGATGTCCACATTGAATTATGTTGTTGATGGAGATTGGCCTCTTAATTATTTGAGATGTACATTTCGGTATAGTTTTCTTATACCATCTTCAGACTTTTAGACCTGGTAGCTGTGGAGACGACTGCTGATTTAATGCTACGATAACTGTATGTTTGTTAGATATATTTATAGCTTCAGGGTGAGTTCGAAAAGTGGGTTATAATCTATTGGGTTATTGTTAAGAAGTATGTCTTTATTCTTGTATATTTAGAGTGATTCTAGGGTATTGGGTTTATTGCTTTTCTTTTCTTTGTGTGCTATTGTAAGAGTGTTTTCTATATTTTCAAATTTATGACCTTCAGTGATTAGGTGCTTTGCATATGCTGATTTTAGTCTTTTATGTTTGAAATCCATACTGTGTTCTTTGAATCTAGTTTTAAATTTTCTTCCTGTTTGCCCTACGTATATTTTGTTACAGTCTGCACATTTTAATTTATAGACTCCATTATTATCATGATGTCCGTTTGGTTATTGTTCGTGTTATATAGTTTATCTTTAATGCGGTTATTGGTTCTGTATGCAATTTGGAAGTTGTTTTGTTCAAGTATTATGGTAAGTTTGTGTGTATTTTTCCATCTGTATAGGTGAATGTAGCGGAGTTAGGTTTTCTATTATTCTTAATTGGAATTAGTTGGCTATAAAAAATTTCTTGTTTTTTGCTCTTTTTGTTTGTTTACTTATTATTTTGTCAACTATTTGGGTACTATATCCATTGTTGATAGCAATATGTGAGATTATCTTGTATTCTTTGTTGTAGGCTTGTGTATCTAGTGGGAGATTGACCATTCTGTATACCATACTATTAAAGGCAGCTAATTTTTGTATATATGTGTGGTTGGAATCTTTGTTTATAATTGTGTCTGTATATGTAGGTTTTCTATAGATGTTAAATTGGAGTTTATTACTGCTTTGTGTTTATTGCAAATCAAAAAGATTTTGTCTACATATCGATAATAAGTTTTTATGTTATGTTTATGTATAATATTGGTGATTTTTGAGCTTTCTATATCTTGTAAAAAAATTTCAGACATGATACTCTCTATAGAGGAGAGCCCATGGCTAATCCATCTCTTTGCAAATAAATTTTGTTATTGAACATAAAATAATTCTGATCCAAAATATTAGAAATTATATTAGTAATTTGTTCTGTAACTAAAGGATTTTCTTTGTTTTTTAGTTAGTCATTCTGCAGTATGTCTATAGTTTCTTTGACGGGAACGTTTGTGTAAAGATTTTTTATATCCAAAGAAATCAAAATATATTTTTATTTAATTCAATGTCTTTCATTTTATTAGCTAACTGTATGGTATATTTATTAGGTATATTTATTAGGTAGGTGAAGTCTATCTTTGAGTATATTTGTCATAATTTTTGCTATCTTATAAGTGGGTGCACTAGTGAAGTTGACAACCGGTCTGATAGGATTGTTGGTTTTATGTGTTTTTATCTGTGATCTCAAGGTGGGGATCTTAGAATTCATATTTATACTATATTTCATTTGATGTTCATTAAGTATAAGGTCAGAGTTTTTAATATTAGTTTTAAGTTTTTGTTGATATTTATCAGTAGGGTCTTTATCTATTTCTACTATGTTGTTATATGCAATAAATTCTAGTGTTTTGTTTATGTAGTCGTCATAGCTAATTAATACTATTGAATTACCCTTATCTGCTCTGGTGTGTTTAATTCCATTACTTTTTAGTTTCAAATTTACGTTTTTTAGTGTCTTGTAATTCTGTATTTGCTTTTTGTTTAAATCTTGTGTTTTATCTGTATAAGTCTCTTTTATTGCTGAAGATATTTTCTCTCTTAGTTCTTTCTGCTTTTCTACTGGTATATTAGATATAGCTGTTTCGGCGTCGATGACTAATGATTCAATTTTCTTTTTGTTATTCATTTCAAAGTTATATTTGTATCCTTTTTCGAGTATATCTTTTTCTGCATCACTGATCGATGTCAATTTTGTTAAATTTAGAATCCGTGGATAAAATGTGACGTTGTTTGTGGGGTCAGTATGCTGTGTGTGGGTTTCTATGTGAAAATATGTGTTTGTATTTATTCGGGTTTGTTTTTCAAGTTTCTCTATTTTCTTATTCATGTTTTTTAGGCTATAACTCCAAGACAACTTTTAATTGTATATAAACATAAATGTGTTACTTTTAATATAGACAACGCGCAAGTACACTACTTGCAAGAATATTTTAGTCTACTATTATAGGACAACTTTTATTTGAATATAAGTCATATGTGTTCTCTTAATGTATATATTTTCTTATAATCAATTTTTTATCATTTTATATACCTGGTATATATAATTGTATATGTAAAAACTGCTTTTTATCATTTTAAAAATTTGTGTCTAACAGTTTTAATCTAATTAATTGAAGTAACATAGACCATAAAAATTCACTGACCATTCGAATATGTCAACAGTCTTTCCACTTAAATATTACACAATAAAATAGCAAGCTTATAAATATTTGTCTTTATTGTAAAAGGTTGTCCACATCATAGGCGTAACCAGGCAGACCATATGGGGGGGTTTTAACACCCGCAGGGTCTGGGGGTATGAAATACCCCCCAGGGAGATGGGGGTCCGGGGGTTCTACCCGGAAAATTAAAAAAATTAAGATGCACAATAACGAATTTTAAGCTTCCGGGGGTCCTCCCCCGAAAAATTTAAAAAATTAAGATGCACAATAACGAGTTTTAAGCTTCCGGGGGTCGTCCCCCGGAAAATTTAAAAAATTAAGATGCACAGTAACGAGTTTTAAGCTTCCCACGCTTTATACTCGTATTAAGTAATTTATAAACAGACTTAAAAAAATTATACAATTTTCCTTTTTTTAATCAATGGGGGGGTTCAAACCCCCAACCCCCCCCCCCTCGTTACGCCTCTGGTCCACATCACTCTATATATTTATGGCATCTTATTATATTTTTTGAGGGTATAAGACGAAAAATTAAATCTTATACTTTGTAAAATTCTCCCTCAAAGGCATCAAGATGAAATTTATCAATAACATGTCTTGTCTGATATGCGATGGTCTGTTAAGAAACGGCAGTCTGGCAACGCTGAACTGCTCTGTGCGCATGGTCGCCGTGTGTTCATATAGGCCTAATTAATATGACTTTCTTTCCTGCAAAACTTTTTCCGAAGTTAACCGAAGCGATACGAGACTGCGCGAACTCGTCCCTATTTCTTGCATTTCGTAACATTAAATCATTCGAGTGGTCATTCGAATACTCTCGAGAAATTTGAAGAATCGAATAATTCCGATTTTTTCATTGGACAATTCCCATCACTAATTACTCCTCTAGGGCTAGTAGCAGCTTCACATTGTGGATTTTACCTAAATAAGATGAGAAAAACCGATGGAAAAGAGGCTCAATTGGCATACTACTGCGTACTCTGTTAAAATACACTACGTCGGACCCACAAAGATATAATTAAACGAACATAGAAAGCTAATAATGATATTTCTTTGCACTTTTACTACTTACTAACTATGGGGGCTCATACACTAGAATGTTTCTTAAAAATAATGTCTTTATCGTTTCGAGTAATAGGGTATGTTTCCTGTAGGCTACACAATTCTAAATTTTCAGACAAAAATTTCATTTAATAGCGATATTATTCAATCTTTGTCCAAAGGTGTGAAGGATTAAGTACAAGTGTATTTCAGAACTTTAGACTCGTTAATCCGATAGTTTCAGTTTTCATTACAAGAAACGTAATTTCTCAAGAACCACATGTCTGATTTCATTCAAATTTTGCATAGCCCTCCTTTGTATTATTCTACACATGATGGGCCTCTTGGTTAAAATTTGTTTAAAACGATTAACTAAGAAATAAAAACATAGGCCTTGAAAATAAAGTAAAAAATATAATGCAAATCTTTTTTTAAAAAAATCTAGATTTAGTATTAGGTAGATAAAATGCCCATTGAGGTTCACCCTGAAGAAACCGATCTCAAAAAATCAAATTGGCAATACCTTCCTTATTTCGGATGATATCATGATTGATAGATTTTATTTTTAAAGACGAATATAAAATCACTCATATTGACATATTAGATGTGTTATATATCTAAGTGGAGCTAAACTGCTGTGGAGTAAGTGTACAAAATTGTATGAAAATCTGTCCAGAAAAAGTTAAATTATTCAGAATTATGTAAAACGAGAGTTCGCTACTGTATAAACTCCCTTAAATATTTTTGTTAGGGTTATGTGGTTTTACATAACGAAGCCCCTATTAGTCGCCCGACATAAGCTCAATCTAAAGTCAATCTCTGTCCATGTGTTTTGTATAGTATTACAGGGATGGTACTGTCATTTATGCACTTGTAGTATAATGGACGAATTTAGTTCATTGCTTATGCCGCTTATGAATGATGCAGCCAGTCTGGTTCGCTAGCTTGTCTTTGTAGGAGCTTAACTTAAGCTGAACGGAAGCATAGATTACTCTTCTGAGTTCTTCATTAAATATATTGTTGTTGTATGAAGAAAAGCTTGACCGTCTGCCTGGTCTCGTGGTTGGCGTCGCTACGGATCGATTCCCATTACATCCTCGGATTTTTCTTAGGTAAGGAGGTCTGGAACGGCGTGCATTCAGCCTCCAATGACCGCATGCCTCCAATCCTGCCGTCTGCTTATGGTAGATGACACAGCAGTCAGTTGGTAGATCTAGATATTTCCTGGTTACAGTGCCACGGAGTTAGTTTTGAAGAAATGCTTTACGAAGAGGACGACATAGATGACAAGGAAATGCACATTGATTTCTCTCAAATACGCCACAGAGAATAAAGATACTAAGAACGTTTAGATTACACGGGACAATAAATTTTGACTTTTTTCTTTGCGATATGAATGAAACCTCATTTTGTTAGCCCATTAAAGAACAGAATTAAAATGTTGACAAAAATGAGCAAAAATTGGAACTCTTTAGTAAAAAATAACTAGAAAACAAGGTATCGAACAATTACTTTTGTGTCTGTTGTGCAATGGCCGTTAGAGACTGGCAACTTTATTTGCCACTGGACAATTGCGGTATCAATAGTCTTTAAACTGAAAAAATGTATTTTTGGGGGACTTTTACATAAAAAGAAAGTAAATTCACAATTTTATGTGAATTCTAAGTTTTTCTTCCTGTTTTACTTGTGAAAAGCTGAAAAACATCCTGCTGGGTGGAGGGCCACATCACACTTCGAACAAATGTACACTGTACGGCTTCCACACACTTTACATCTTCGGTATTTTGATTTTCCTCTCTCCCCTAAGTGGTCCTTCCTGTAATTTTTTATGTCCAATAATGCTGCAGATCTGTCCAGTGATGGTTTCATTCCAGGCGAAAGAGGGGGACAGCCAAAGGACTTCAAAATTACTAGAGCACACTGTCGTCTGAATTCAAGAAGTGGAATATTGTGTCCAAGTTTCCTGAAGAACAACCAACCCTGAACACAGCAAGCATCGATAGTCCATGAAAACAATGGCCACCACCAACGATAGTTGCTGACAAGTTGATCGTTTAGATCAACTCCACCCATGTGTTCGTTATATTTTGCCATTGGGTTTGGAATTCGTATACTGATGCGTTTTCCTTTATGGAAAAATGCTGCACAGTTTTATGAGGTGAAAAAGTGTCACAAATCGTAAGTATTGTCACAACAGCATTGTCGTTCCACCGCACAGCAAGCAGTTCGCCATTAGTCTTTGACATAGTGGTTTCTCGGCTCATTTTACCAAAATTGTTTTTTGGTATCAATGCCATGTTCTTAGATACTCTGTTTTCTCTTAGGGTCCCAGTCCCTCCATATCCTCGCATGAGCAGTTCATGCAGTAAATCCACTGATGTAAAGAGATTATCGAAATATATCTTTGTACCAGGAAGAAGTGACGCATGTTCTACCAGTCCTAAAACTACATTGCCACCTTGCCCAAAACCTTGATCTGGTATTTTAGTGGAAGAGCCACAGTACGGTTCGACATGATGAAGTACGCCTGTTGGACTTGCTAGGCTCCACATTTTGAAACCAAATCTTATTGGCGTACCTCGAATAAATTGTTTTGCCCCATGATGACCGTAGTATGGTATAATACTTTCATCAATACACGTTTCACCCTGCATAACTTGTTTGAAAGTTTCATTTACGCAGTCAAATAAAGGCCTTACTTTATATAGCCTGTCAGAACAATCATTCCTGTTGTTATCTGCCAAATGGAGATACCGTAAAATATCGTCAAATCTATTTCTGCGTATGGCATCTGCTACTAAGGAGCAATGACAATCAGGATCTAGTTTCCAGTATAGTCTCTTTGATGACAAAGGGTGATAGCCACTCAGCAAACATACACCCAAAATAATTTTTATTTCATCAAATGTCACATTCAGTGAGTGATTTCCTTTTTGGGCGGCATATATATTTGTTTGATTAGAAATTTCGACAATGAGAGATTCACTGAAAAATGAAAAGAAAGCGTCACAAGGTGTTTCTACTTTTGCGGAAATAAAATCTTCTGCAGTAGGTGAATCTCCCGGGGTAAAATTTGGCAATTCAAAACTTGGACACCCATCAGTCCATTCTCCATCCCTTTATTTTTCTCTACGTATCCTTTTGGCAGACCCTTTGTTTGTATCTTGTACATTCTTTCTTGAACAACCAGCGGTTTCTTCATTTTTTCCAGTCTCTGTTGTTGACGAAGAGAGTACATTTTCAATTTCCAATGGTGTAGCACATTTAGCTCGCAGAATTCTTCTAGGTAAATGATCAACATTGCCCCGTGCTTCAATATCTGACAGATCCGAGTCCTCATCAGAATGAACTCCAGGTCCTTCTACTGGTGGTATTATACCAACACAAGGTATATGCCCCTCATCTAGATCATCTAGTATATCGTTGTCGTCATCCTGATCATCATCTTCATTCAGAATCTCCATAACTTCATCAACCGTGAGCTCTTTTCTAAACATTATTACCAGTATCTATAATGAAAAAATGAAAATTTGTGAATATATTGTTGTATATCTTATATATGAATAGTCTGAAGTTAATTTCTTTCAAGAAACCTATGAGAGACATACTATCTGAAGCAAACGTGGTCTGATATTGTGAGTGCTTAGTGGCAAATAAAGTTGCCACTTATTTTCTGCACTGATTTCAGGCAGCATAATCATTTTTCTGTTTGTTTAAGTTATCAGCATATGAAAGTCTACTATTCTAACAACATTATTTTGTAAACACATATTGAATTAGATAAACAGTTATAAGCATTTACTTACATTATCTTTACAAGTATGTTGTCAACCGAACATTCACATTGCAGAGGTCTAAACAATCAAGTCTGGAAAGAAAACTAATGAAGCTAAAAATAAATGAACAATGAACACAGCTGTGGGAGGTGTGCTAATTAAATAAAATACTATCATAGTTTCCAACATTACAGAACATGGGCTACAAATTATCAAAATTACTCATGGCAACTTAAGCTGCCAGCCAGCTTTAATGGGATGCACTGTTCTGAACACGAATATAACAATGGAAATACTAAATTGGCTCTGGTTTAAAAATAAATCAAGGATAATTTCAATAGTCATACTTTCTGGAAAATCTGCATTATGTATTATATGTATTACATATTCCTGATCGCTTAACTTGACTAAATACGCTTTCTTTTTGCTTCCCTCTTGTAGTCAAGTTCAGGAGTATCCCTGATGACTGTCCAGCAATAGTCTGAAACATTCTTGCGTGTTACTTGGTAACGTTTACCATTAATGAGATTTGTTGGTAGAAACGTTCTTCATGTTCGTTGCTAACATCCCCACAGCTTTCAGGTAAACAATTCAGGTGGGAGTATAAAAGGTGTAATTTAAGGGAAATGTTGCTCCCCATTTTGTGGTAAGATGACAACAAATTTGAAACAAGGTCCTTATAGTATCAAACTTGTTTGTTTCCCAATGAAATTGTTCGCATTTTCTCTAAGAAAAATGCATGCCTCTTTCTCAACACCACTTTAAAGGTATTCAGAGATATCATTTTGATGAAGTTGATGAATTTGTGGGTCAATAAAAACTCCTTCCTTTAACTTTGCCTTTGAAATTTTGTAACTGGATGTTTGAATGCCAGTATATTTCGACCCAACTCTGGAAAAAATTTGATATGAAGCGTACAGCGGTTCGGTGGAATGATGATTACCTGGGCGCCACAGTATAATGCATATACTGAATATTTCTGATTTGTTGAACCCGCCTCCGGTCTGCCAGTCGATCGTTGAGCACTTCCCTCTAGCTTCAGGGTAGGAAGCGAAGAACACCTTAATATTATTGCTTGAATAATAATGCAGTTTCTTTGAACACTGAAGGAATATTCTGTTTATTCAAAACGTTGGAAATACAAGTCCAGTCATTGACAATAATTACAAAATTTGTTTGTGAATAATTAATATTGTTGCAAGTTCTCGGTAGATCGTTACTAGTGATACAATTGCTGCCGTATATGATTTTGACTAATCGCGATTGAAAGTAAGAATCCTTCTCAGTCGATTAATTCCACAGCTAAAATTTTATAAGTCCAATTAATTCTGTGGGCACGCGGCCTCAAAGATAAGTAGAGTGATTGATGTAGGCACGCGGCCTCGACGTAGAGTGATTTTGACTGTTCTAGGCACGGGGCCTTGAAGTAGAGTCCTGTTGACTGCTCTAGGCACGGGGCCTTGAAGTAGAGTTGAATATGACTGTTATAGGCGCGGGGCCTTGAAGTAGAGTCCTGTTGACTGCTCTAGGCACGGGGCCTTGAAGTAGAGTCCTGTTGACTGCTCTAGGCACGGGGCCTTGAAGTAGAGTCCTGTTGACTGCTCTAGGCACGGGGCCTTGAAGTAGAGTGATTTTACAGTGCCCCGGTAGGCCTAAGGAAAACTTTCTTGGACAAACATTTATCCCTACTCTTCTTAATTATTATTCGTGAATCCCGGCACGTGGTACTATAGACCAGTTCTTATTGGCAAATCTCCCGACCAATAATAATATGTTAGTTTCCCACGGAAATCAATTGGATTTTCCCTTATTCTCAAAACCCACAACTTAGCGTCTCGGATTTCTAAGAAGGTTCGGACAGCGTGTTGTATCAGTAGCAACATCAGAAGCTAGGCTTAAACACAATAGCCGACTTCTTAGAATTACTTAAGTGGATCAGTACCCTCTGTGATAAGATCTTGGGAGATTCCCGATACATTGTACCTGAGTACTGCATTGCCTTATCTCGCACCCGCTAGGTCTGCTAGGGAAATTCCCAGCTTCTCTGTCTATTCACTGCAATCTCATTTTAATAGTTATTTAAAATGATGTTGTTAAACTTTTTACCTTTGCCTTCTTTCTAGTTAATAATATTTATAATGAATGTTCCGTCTTTTCACGGTCATTTTAAGACCAAACACGGGCTATGAGATTTTATGATTTTAGTTTGAATAAATTTGGGCAATTAATCTGTCATTTATTATACTTAATTTGGTTATCTTGTTTATTTCTTTTTACCGAAGTATCTGAACTGCAATATATGCCCCAGTCTATTAAGACAGGAATCATCATAGCCTATGATTGACTTACTGGCTGAATATACTGCATCTCTCCACAAAATATTATACCTTATTTTCCTCCAGTGTTGCAACTATCTTACACAAATACATAACTAATTTAATTCCTATCCTGACACGAGACTTCACCTTAAATCCTGTCCCACATGTACAAGTTTTCTGAACCTATCACATTCATGCATTCATACATCTTGCGGTTTCCTGTAGTGTTACGTTGCTTGTACGTATTACTTGGTTTATTGCACGACCAAGACATTACAACAAAATTTTACGTAAACACCATAAATTTACCGATATACCCTCGTGAGACCATGAAAATTAAGCTCAAGCAGTTCTCACTGAAATTTTATAAAATATATTGAATGCATAAAGAAAAACAAAAACACTTTTTTTTTTATATTGAGACTTTGACAAGGTCGATCAAGCAGTTCTCACTACACCTACACTATATTATAAAGAATGCAAAGAAACACTCTTTTACCATGAGACTTTCACAAGGTCGATCAAGCAGTTCTCACTACACCTACACTATATTATAAAGAATGCAAAGAAACACTCTTTTACCATGAGACTTTGACAAGGTCGATCAAGCAGTTCTCACTACACTTGCACTATATTATAAAGAATGCAATACACACACGTATATTTTACTCTCATTTATACACATTCCTCTAATCCTAAACCTATGTGGAACTGATAACCTATCATGCCAGTAGCTATTTTACCGCGTAAAATATACATTGCAGGTTATAGGCCTACATTATTCCAACTCAGTACAATGCCTTTAGGTTATTCTGCCCTTATGTATGGTTTAATGAAGCTGCCTTCTTTAGTGATTTTTCTTCATTATTAGGTCTCTCTAATCCTCGTAATCCCCCGGTCTGTGGGACGTCATTTCGACCCTCAACTGCATCTTTTAATCGTTTAAAAGGCCTATTTTGCTTTAGATGTATTTCGTCATTTCTGTGACGGACATTCTCCAGAGCATAACTGTTATTTCCCGTGCCACGCGTCTGGCTCGTGTCATTTATTGCTTCATCTGTGACTACTCGGTATGCCGTTTCACTGACCCAATTTCTTTCGCTTTCAATGTCAATGTTCCCCTGGCTTCCTGGAATTCGATCATCTTCATTCTGCGAATTTTTCATCGGCATCCTCCCACAAAATCGAATATTATTTTCTTGCCTGCCCTGAGGCCTATTTTCTTGATTATTGCCTCTTCTATTCCGGTTCCTATTGTTCATATAATTGTTATTATTGTAAGTGGGTCCCCTGTTCGATTCTCTATTTCTCTTGCAGTACTCTTGTACCCATTTCCCTCTATCATTTGTCGAGCCTCTTCTCGTGTCTTGACTTTCCTGCGTAACTTCGGTATTTTCATGATACTCTTCCCCGTTTGTCTCTACTTCAAATCTTGAAAGCAATTCTAAGGCCTTGCTGTAACTTTGGGGACAAGCCACTATAAGTAGGTTGCATATTTCCGGCTGATAATGCCTCCGTACAATCTGGATCGCTACATCTTCCGGCATATCTGGATCTAATTGTTTCATTAGGCCTATTACTCTTAGGAAATGGTCCGATAGAGAGACGTTGCCCCTAGGTGAATATCTTCCATTATAGACTTCATTTCTAGCTAATGCTCTCTTCTTCTCTCCCCAATATCTTTCTAGGAACAGCTGTTTAAAATTCTCATAATTACCGTCCGGTTGTACTATTATTTCAAACCACTTTTTGGCTTTTCCATCTAAAGCTCTACCGATAATCAACATTTTGTACTGAGATGGAATAGATTTTAAAATAAAATATTCCTCAAGATCTCTCAAAAAACTATGAGGACTCGTATTGCTCTCATCGAAGTTAGGAAGCGTAATGTCGTTCCCTATCAGTCTCCCTATATCTATTCTATTATCGATAGCTACAGGCATGCTAGTGGCTACCGTCTCGTGTAATGTATTACAGAATTCCTTCCTAGTACTGAGTGTATTATGTGTATTTTCCACACAACTACATATGTTTCTCTTAAAATTCTCAGCCGAACTATCGACTATAGGCCTATGACTCTCCACTTTTTTAGCTAGGGTGCTAACTTCTTTCAACATCTGCCCTACTTTCTGTGCTAATACATTTTCAAAATGCACTACCTTGTCATTTATTTCTGAGATTTTATCTTCTACCTCTACTTTCACCTTGTTCACCTGAACCTCCATATTCTCTATTACGCTTGATTCTGATTTCTGTAATTTGCCTTCTACAAGTTTAATCTCATTAAATACTATTTCTTCATATTTCATACCTTGAGATTCTATTTTCTCATCAACAATTATCATTTTAGCCTCTATTTCAGACTTAATTTCCCCTTGACTTTCCCAGATTTCTTGTCTTATGGCCCTCTCACTCATCATCATTTCCCTACAAAATTCCTCTCTAATTTGGTTACATAAGTTGGATTGAACCTCCCTTATTTCAATGAGTTCCTTTTCAATCCTATCTATATTCTGTCTATTTTCTTGGCTCGATCGTTCTATCTTATCTCCTAGTTTCTCTATCTTTTCCCCAGAATTTATTTCCAGTTCCTTTATACATCCCATATAATTTTTTTCCAGTTCCTTTATGCTTTCCCTAGTATCATTAGATTCCCTCATCATAGTTTCATTAGATTCCCTCATCATTTCCTTAGATTCCCTCATCATAGTTTCATTAGATTCCCTCATCATTTCCTTAGATTCCCTCATCATAGCTTCATTAGATTCCCTCATCATAGCTATCAAATATGCAATAGAATTTGGGTCTATGGTTTGATTCATTTCCCTAGGCCTATGTTCAGTTACACTCTCACTCTCAGTCTGCTGAATTTCTGCTACCTTATTCACCTGACTCTCCTTAACTGCATGAACTGTAGTATTTTCATTAGTTGCGGTACTATCCTCATTATTCTCCCCTATTTCACTATTTATTTCCCCATTAGTGGGCATTTCCTGCCCCTCTCTAAAACCATAGTTTTCTGATTTAATCTGTCTCTTTTCGTTCCTAATTCGCATATATAACTTTGCTACAAAAATGTAAATTGCCTGTACCACTTGGGTAAATAGTATAATTCTGATAATAGTTGCCACACTATCTGCCATAATCCTTCTCACAATTTTCTCCCTACTGAGCACGTCGTGCCCCTCTCCAATTATTATAGTACTCATCTTGCTAAAACACTTGTCGTTTTCCAGCCACATACAAATTATAAGGGTACTGATACACTCTTACGATCTACCTTACCTTTGGTTAAGACGTTCAATATACAATGCATAACATATATTAAAATACCCTTGTACAATGAATATTTGATATGCCTGAGTTATTATTTTGAAACAAATTTTCTTTTACTTGAATTTACTCAGTGAGTTTCAGTTCAATTTTACTTTGATCTTAAATTGCAAACTTTTCAAAAAAATATTATTTGATGTCAGGCTTACTAATTTATTTAATTAATATTTACTGTTTCTTAAATTATTGATAATAAAATTGTTTACTTTACTGAAACTCTATGTATATTTAAGTTCTTATCTGTTGGTGATTTTTGATGTTTTCTGCGACGGTCTCCGGAACTGATGTACCACGATCTTGAATTCCAGCGGTGCCTTTACGGGTGACGTTCTAGAAATTCTGCGGTGTCTTCCTTCCGTTTTGGGATGATTTCTGAAGTTGGTGATCCTTGATGTCCAGCTTCACTCGTGCCTCACGTTGGGAAATAGCCATGTACAGCGGTTCGGTGGAATGATGCTTGCCTGGGCGCCACAGTATAATGCATATACTGAATATTTCTGATTTGTTGAACCCGCCTCCGGTCTGCCAGTCGATCGTTGAGCACTTCCCTCTAGCTTCAGGGTAGGAAGCGAAGAACACCTTAATATTATTGCTTGAATAATAATGCAGTTTCTTTGAACACTGAAGGAATATTCTGTTTATTCAAAACGTTGGAAATACAAGTCCAGTCATTGACAATAATTACAAAATTTGTTTGTGAATAATTAATATTGTTGCAAGTTCTCGGTAGATCGTTACTAGTGATACAATTGCTGCCGTATATGATTTTGACTAATCGCGATTGAAAGTAAGAATCCTTCTCAGTCGATTAATTCCACAGCTAAAATTTTATAAGTCCAATTAATTCTGTGGGCACGCGGCCTCAAAGATAAGTAGAGTGATTGATGTAGGCACGCGGCCTCGACGTAGAGTGATTTTGACTGTTCTAGGCACGGGGCCTTGAAGTAGAGTCCTGTTGACTGCTCTAGGCACGGGGCCTTGAAGTAGAGTTGAATATGACTGTTATAGGCGCGGGGCCTTGAAGTAGAGTCCTGTTGACTGCTCTAGGCACGGGGCCTTGAAGTAGAGTCCTGTTGACTGCTCTAGGCACGGGGCCTTGAAGTAGAGTCCTGTTGACTGCTCTAGGCACGGGGCCTTGAAGTAGAGTGATTTTACAGTGCCCCGGTAGGCCTAAGGAAAACTTTCTTGGACAAACATTTATCCCTACTCTTCTTAATTATTATTCGTGAATCCCGGCACGTGGTACTATAGACCAGTTCTTATTGGCAAATCTCCCGACCAATAATAATATGTTAGTTTCCCACGGAAATCAATTGGATTTTCCCTTATTCTCAAAACCCACAACTTAGCGTCTCGGATTTCTAAGAAGGTTCGGACAGCGTGTTGTATCAGTAGCAACATCAGAAGCTAGGCTTAAACACAATAGCCGACTTCTTAGAATTACTTAAGTGGATCAGTACCCTCTGTGATAAGATCTTGGGAGATTCCCGATACATTGTACCTGAGTACTGCATTGCCTTATCTCGCACCCGCTAGGTCTGCTAGGGAAATTCCCAGCTTCTCTGTCTATTCACTGCAATCTCATTTTAATAGTTATTTAAAATGATGTTGTTAAACTTTTTACCTTTGCCTTCTTTCTAGTTAATAATATTTATAATGAATGTTCCGTCTTTTCACGGTCATTTTAAGACCAAACACGGGCTATGAGATTTTATGATTTTAGTTTGAATAAATTTGGGCAATTAATCTGTCATTTATTATACTTAATTTGGTTATCTTGTTTATTTCTTTTTACCGAAGTATCTGAACTGCAATAAGCGGAGGAATTAAGGAGGTGGTACACCTTTAGCTAGTGCGAATTTACTTTTTTTCTTTTTGGAAAAATAAATTCCTCTTGAACTGTAAGTCCAATAGAAATAAAAAATGGCCTGCAGAATATCTGTACAACACTAAGAAAGTTTCAAGTTTTTGAAAAACCAAATATAAGTAGGCCTATAGTTTTTTATTATTAAAATTTTTGGAGTTTTTTTGTTTAGACGAGCAGCGTTTATATGGTGAAGAATAAATTAATATAGCTAAATTTTGATACAGTTGTGTTTTGAGATGTTTTTATCAAATATATCTACAACATACACTAAAATATTTATGATAGGACTTCAAAAAATATATTTTCTTTTTCAAACTTTTACATTACAATTTTCACAACATTTGTTGTGCAAATTTTAAAAAGAAATTAAAAAATTAAAAACTGTACATACTACATCAAAGATTTCAGTGTATGTTGTTGACATTAGAGAACTATACAAGCATGCAAAGTTTAAACAAATATTTTAAATAGTTTTTGAGTTATCATGCAAACCATTTGCAAAAATTAAACTTTCCAGAACTTCAGTTCTTCATGTAAATGCTGCTCGGTTGAACAAAAAAAAAAACAACATATTTTAGTAATTAAAAATATGTACAAATATTCGGTTTCTCAAAAACTTTGTGCATGACAATTCTTATTCCCATTGGACCTACAGATCAAGAGGAATTTATTTTTCTAAAAATAGTAAATTTGAGCTAGCTAAAGGTGTTCCTCTTCCCTTAAAATCTCCTATAGTTCCACCAATAACAAAATGTGTACTGGGATATACAATAGTCCTCGTTTTTATGTTTTATTTATTTTTTATTCGACATTACTTGGACCATAAAAGAACAACAGCTTCTGTATGATTTGTGGGCTCCGGGGAGGTAAAAGCAACGAAGGTCTTCTGTTATTCAGTCAATCCAGAAGATTCGTCTAGCAAGTCTTACAACAGATGTCTGGAGCCTAACTCTTATTTGGTATCCTACTATAAAAAAAATTACCAACATAAATACTCTTTTTTTCAATACGTGATATTCCTCCACTGCACAGCAAACACCACTTGGTGGTTATAACTTCCTGTGAAAGCAATATGCTCTTGCCTGGCACATTTCAATTTTAATGTTCAGGGTGCACAATTAACTAAAAATTTCAGGCACCACCCATGTCGCAATTTTGCTGTTGACCGTGTTACCGGTAGGCCTACTTTCAAATAATTTTAATATGTGCTTGATTCTGAATGCTATCAGAGATTTAGGTTAAATACTCAAACATGATATTGGAAATTATTGGCGATGGCATAAAACATGGAACCAACTGGTAAGTATTACTGTATCACTATTTGATGAGTAGAGCCCGAACTTATAACAAAATAAAACAGTAAAATAAGCAAGCGAAGGAGCAAGAAAAATGTTTTAAAAAAAACCTCAGAATAAGCAAAAAACAAATTACATGAAAATGAAATCATTATTTTCGTGATAATCTTGTCTTACTCACGGCTGTTACAATATAACCTACATTTTGTTTAGAAATCTGGGCTCTCTTCATGAATTATGTTAGCTACATAATTGTTTAGACTATGTAATATTTAACATTATAACAGTACTTTTTAATATGGACCTTAATACTATAAATAATTAATGTTCCCTCGCCTGAAATCATGCTTCCTTTTTTTTGGGGGGGGGTATTTGGAATGGGCAGTAAGTAAATATCATTAGGAGATTTCTGTATAGTATAAAAATCAACAGCAAGGAGAGTAAAAAATAATACTTGCTCTCTTAAGAGGTAGATTGATAAACTTTTAGGAATAATTACGATACCGAATATTCTTTGTACTTGATTTTAGGTTTGTGGCTACAGCCATGTCCCGTACTATCAAGAACTGTCAAGTACCGAGACGCGTATGCACAATGTCATTTCGCTGAAATAGTCTATGACAATGTCGTGCGCATGCATCGTGCTACATGACAGTAAATGACATTGCTGTAGAAATAATCCTATGGTTCAAGTTTGATAATCCGAAACAAATCACAGTCGTTAAACAGACTGCGCATGCGCGGACGTCACTAACTCCAATTTCCGAAGATGTTCAGCTTAAGAAGCTGCTGGAGATAGCGTCACTTGAAACTTCAAAAACATATGGTTCAAACTTAACAAGAAATAAGACACAATAAAGGAAGGAAATTGGGGAGGTAATCTGCACCTATTTTATTTGAGATTATGCGGAGCTCTAATGGCAAACATTAAAAAACTCTAAAGTTTCTTCTTAAAAAAGCTTATTTAATTATTTTACCCAGAAGCTTTACCTCTGTAAATTTAAAACTTCTTATTTTAGAGAAAATAGAAGACAAACACTGATTCAATAACCTGTATCATTCGTGCTCGATATTTTGTAGCTTACAATTATTGATTCCAGTCCATCGCATACCCTTCAATTGGTTAATCCAGTCGCCGAATTATCTGCTTTGTAGATTTAATGTAATTTCGTTTGAACGTAATGGAATGAGACAATTACTGAATAATCCTACGGTATCGATAACTCCAACAAAATGAAAACGAATTTGTGTTTGGTTTGTAGGCAATTATTCTACTGTGCATTCATGATATTTTAATGCAATGCGTTTACTGTGTGATCGCTTTATATGAAAATTAACGCACGGAAACTCAACTGTTTTAAAATGTATAATACAGTTTAATTAATCGTCAAAATTAAATTTCTGACTGTCCTGCACCGAGGATAATTTAATTTGGAGTATGACAATAATTTTAAAACTGACTTTGCTGCACTTCATTGCGCCTTTGCGTAGAACATTTTTTTTCTCTTTAAGGTCATTCTTAGCCTATATTTATTACACGAAAAGGGTTTATCTTAACCGAAATTTAGCCAATTTTTGTTACTAAATGAAGGATTGGTAAAATCCAATATCAACTCCCCCCCCCCCCATATTTTAACACGAGATTATCATAGGTAATCCCACGAGAGTTGACGAGTTTATCGATAGATTCGCGACTGCGCAGCAGGAGCGAATTTATCGGATTCAACTCGTCAACTCGAGTTGGATTTATTAAGACTATTCAATGAATAAAAATCCACCAGATTATACAAATAATAATAACTTTCGTGCTTTGTTCTACAAAAACAAAACTAACAGCTGCGAGATCACGGCATACTATGAATCAACCGTCCATGAATCGATTCGAGCTGTTTTGGTGTAATCAGTGCTACCACCATTGCATATAAGACATAGTTAACTTCATTCAATTAAGCTAAAAGCAGAACAGAATAAACGCACACGAACTGGCTTGCACAGAATCGAAATTGTGTTCTTAATCAATGTACATTTCTATTATTTCAATTTCCAAACAAATTATGTTGTATGAAATAATCTGTTTTCGTGCCGCTTAGTGGCACCATCTGACTATTAATCACTGCACACTGATACTTGCGTCTCCATTTTACCCGATAAAATGCCATCCTCGCGATTCCTACAAGAATATTGTAAGATAAACGGCCGTGATTGGTCTATATCCGAGGAATTGCTAAACGTTATTGGTCAATAACAAACACGCGGCGTATGAGTTGAATAGTCTTCATAAAACAGTTAAACTCACAGATTTCAGCACATATCATTCTCGGGAGAGGAGATGTCTTCACGAGTGATTTAGCCCTACCCGCCCTAAATAATACACTTTCTTTTATAGTACGAAGTGAAGAAAAGCGATATTTCCGCCATATTTTTGTACAGATCGGAGAAGAAGCACATGATTGCACGTTGCCAGTGTGACGTCGCCTAGCGAGGAACTGTGACCAACATAACAAAACGCGCGAAACTAAACGTAGCACATAATGAGACGTGCCCAATTCGATATGCTTCTACTAAATTAATACCACTGTTCCTAACCTAACAGAACCTGTCAGTAACACTAATATCTCTGTTCCTAATCTAACAGAACCTGTCAGGAACATTAATATCACTGTTCCTAACCTAACGTAACCTGCCACTAACTGCTATAAATCACTGCACCTGTTTCATACTCTCTATATATCTGTGGTTTCATACCGCAGCGGCTATCATACTACTGCAATGAGTGTAGTTGGTCAACCTGAAAACAAATACATCGCGCCGGCCGTTCGAAGCAGCCATGTTATGACGATAAGGAGAGTTGTTGTTGGACTATGCCAAAGGATTCTAGTGCAAGCTCTTTTAATGCCATTGTTTGGCAATTTTAGTGCGTTTTTGGTGTTGATCAGACGCTTGAATTATTTTCATTTTGTTAGGATTGTAGGGAAAACAACTAAAACAGTGAATATGTATACAGAAATACCAAAACAAGAGAGCGTTGCAATGAGTGAAAACACTGTAATTTAATTATATAACGTTCACAACAGTGTATAATAAGTTAATAATTTCTCTGATTATAGCAGAAATGAGGAAGAACCACACAATCACTATTTTTGTTCTTAATCTACATTGTACAATATATGAAAACAATACGAATGTAAATTGTTATTCAAAGGCAGCCGTATTTGCAGACAGGATAGTCAATCCAAGTGCAATCAAGTAGATTCTTAAGGATTATTTCCAACTAGGATAATGTTTCGACAGTTCAAATCTGGATTGGATCAGTTAAAATAAAAAAAATCATTAATGAAAGTTATATGGAAATAGAGCATCGAAGAATCTAAGTGAAGATATAAATGTTTAGCGACCATTAAAAACCTCTTGTTTAAACATAACATTGGGAAATATTATGAATCAAGTAAGGATTTTCTACCTTGTCAAAAATTTACAAACTGACAGGCATCGTGGGAGGCCCGCTTTAAGACTGTATTGAACGGAGACTGAATTCCATGGGGAGTTTGATCGAAATTATCATTGCCGGAATTCAAACAGACGTCTGCGGTGGAGACCGCGTATTTGCGAAGTTATCCACTGAATCCAGAACTTGTTGCATGTATTGGTTCGTGAGGGTCGCAAGCCAATCGATTACTGAAAATGCCAGCTTCGTTCTGAATTAACTATTCATCTAAAGGAAAAATCCGCTCTCTCAGGTCAACTCTTTTACGTCGCTCGCTTTTCTCATCTCCATATTCAGTTGAATTGAGATATGTCTGAGGTATCTCAATTATGTTCTTTCCCTGAAAATATCTAAACTCTGTGAATTACAGCCCTTACAGCAATAAGTAATTGTAAGTTAAGTTAATCATTTCAACAGATATAATACATGGCAATATAACAAAATTTTCTACATAATAAGACTAAGTCAATTTTTAATGCGCTAACATAGCTAGTCAAATATGCCTGTTATTGGTAATAGTGACCGATTATGTTTATAAACTACGGATGTTAAACTAGGGATATACACAATCCGTTGAAAATTGATGAGATAGGCCTAATAGTAACAATGACGTCAGTGAACTTTGCGAAATGGATGTTAGAGCCTTTTCACACTGGGTCACTTGTGACGGTCACCGGCGAAGAAGCATTAGTTTAAATGGGAGCTTTCATACTGGGCACAAGTGACGCACAAGTGACGCTGCAGTGTCGACTCCTAACACATGTGACTTTCGCTTGTTAAGAAACATTGGTTTAAATGGTAGCTTTCACACTGGGACACTTGTGACGGTCACCGCATTTTATGATTGCCAACAATACAAGTTGTATACATATAATTCAGTTGTATAATCGAGTTCAGCGAAACTAGTTATCCAGCCATGAGTTCAGAATTGATTAATACAGAAAATTTTATAATTGACCAGTGACCCAGTACCGGTATGAAAAGGGCCTTAGGGCGTTACATAGGAGAGTTATATCTTTGTCTCGCCGCTTTTTATCTGCCAAATGAAAAACGGAGCTATTAAATTGAAACAGAATAAAATCATATGTCAATATTAAGAAATAAAAAGGAATAGTGACACAGGTACGATGGAAATGGTAAAATTAAATTAGCGAATATGATTATAGCTACAATAATAAATAATAATAAGTCTACAATAATAAAATTATCGAGAGTTAAAGGGGTTGATATAGGCTATTGATGCACTTGTTCTGCAAAGAACGAAAAGACGAAGGTAGGTCAAGTTAGATCGGGAAATGAATGAAAAAACACTATAGCCAAAAAAAAGAAATTAAAACGATTTTACGAATATTTTCCTATCTGTAAAATGTAGTGTAACCAAATTATCTGGACATGTTTAGGGAATCTCTTATAATGGCGCGTTACCTAGGACTAACTAAGTACTAACAATTTTTACTGTTTTACTAACAAGTCACTGTTTTGGACCAATAAGGGTTAAGAATTGTTCGAAATAATCCATAGTGCTATATTTGGATGAACATAGGCCTACACCATCCCTATCACCGGTGAGTGTAATCACACTTCCTTTTCTATACAGTGATTTCCGGTTTCAAGCCTGACAATGTTTACTCTAACTGCGGCGATTAGAGGACGAAAAGTGTAGCCCATTTTCAAGTTATGCACCACTTGGGCGGGCCACATTACATGGTGAGTGTACTTGGAGGAAGTGTTAGGTGCGAAGAGATGAGTGTAGTAGTGCTGTTTGTGGATTGTGGGCGATGACATAAGTTATTATATGTTCAGCAATGTTGGAAGAAATTCATAAAATTACTATCTATGGGATTTTCAACTTGATATCTGTGTACAGCTTCTTTACCTCTTTACTGTCACCCGATATGGCTGCGAGTAAATGAAGAAGAGTGTACATCCAAGTTCCTATGTACTGTGAAGGTTTTAAACTTTATTTCAATTTATAGGACCATAGGAAAAGGATATATTACGTAGCGACGAAAAAGAACAACAACAAAAACTCCCAATTAATACCAATGTTTTACATCAGAATTGTTTTCCACAGAATTCCCAACTTTTTTTAATTACTTACGAAAGGTTGGATGAATGAATTATTAACACAAAATAAAATGGCATCAAACACAAATAGGTAGGCCTATAGTTTGTTTCTTCCACAGGTAGATCTGTTAGAAAAAGATAAATAACAAGCATAAATTATTGTATATCCGACACCTTTATTTCTTGCGAAGTTCTAATAGAATACTGTCAGATTCAGTAATTTTTACTTACTTTTTTGTGGGATCTCCGTCATCACATCTCTTTCTGGTATTCTAACATTAACTTTCCATGTGGCAAGTTCTGTGCCAAAAACCAATTTCTTCCACGTTCTGTATGGACGTCATGCTACTTTTTAATTTAAAATTTTAACACGCCATGAATTTTAATATACCACCAATCTTAAACCACGAGGTTAAAATCTGATCCCCTTGGCATTATTCAATTCCGTACTGTAATCTAATGAAATGTCAGGACTTGATGTCTTTTTAGGTTCATAAAGCATAGGCTGGATAGGAACAAATGAAAGCATATGGGATTTGAGTTTTGCTCTGTTATCTCAGTAATATGTTTACTTCCTCTGCCCGTAGCGTAGGTATTTACAGGTAGAGGAAGTAGGGCCTATTGTGTTTGACCCGAAATTCGAAGTTGAGTTTTTAAAAATATAAATACATGTATTGAGGTCTCCTGAATAAAAAAAAAAATCCTATTTTCAGAAATAAGTTATATCTGTGCGTGTTTGTGTCTGTGCCTGTGAACAGCCTACCTCCAGAACGAAGAATCGTATGAAAACAAAATTTTATATTTTGGTTAGGTACATACCTTCTGGGTATGTGACACGAAGATTGCCGACGAATTTATTCGCTTTTAATGCACCTTTACATGAAGAAAATTTCGTTTTTCGCGATTTTCTCGAAAACGGCTCTAACGATTTTGTTTAAATTTTGTATTAAAGTGCTTATACTAAAAACTAAAATATTTATTTGAAACATTTTTTCGCAAAAATTCTCTGAATGGTAGTTGTAAGCCACCCACTGGTTTTAGAAACTTAGTCTTGTCTATGTGAACAATCAAGTTTGCATCAGGTTAAAACAATTCAATATGCGCTCTTTGCATATCATAATGTGAAATAAGAAACGTGTATTGCCCATGCTGAGGATAAAGAAAGTTACGTGATTGCGTTATTCACATATTATTTGGGATGTGCATTCTTCGGGAATGGGGCGATGTGGTAACGACATTCTCTTCATTTGTACAACTAATTTACATGAAGAAAGTGACATACTTAACAGGCCCGTCTTATAGTAAGAGGCAAACGTTTATTAGCAGAGGAAGTTATGTGTTTCACATAATTCTTTTCTTTCTTCTTGAAAATTAATTTTAATTTTGGCTTACATACAGTAGCCACTATAAATGCGTTCTTATCCGTCTAGGTGTGAATCTAGGGGATTTTCAGACAGTCTTATATGTCGTTGTTTGTTATCTCAATAGAAAATATAGTAGGCTAGTAAAGAAAGCAAAAACCTATAATGACGCCTATAACTGACAGGGGCATAACTATGGAATAAAATGATTTTGCAATACGAAAGCACAGTTATACAATTAAATAAAATCAGGTAAACTGATGTAACAAAGTGCCAGTATGTTTTTGTTTAATCAGTTATGATATGCAGAATACAAAAAAAGTCAAATTGGCCGGTTTCGGGATTTGAACCATGGAACTCCAGAATGTCAGGCCAAGACGTTACCATATCAGCCACCTGGGTAAGTTTAACGGTCTAGTTGGATAAGCGCATTTAAAGCAATAGTGTTGTCATAGCTAACTGTATTTTAATTGCCAAAGCCTTGTAAGATCACAGTAAAACAATTGACTATGTTGTCATGATAACTGATGTGCATTTCATAAATTCTTTCGAATACGTATATTACCATAAAATAGGCACTAAATTGAGCATTACTCCGAAACAGGTCAACAGATTTTATCCAGTATCAATAGACGTCTTCCCATGGACATTATAAATGTGTATACCAAGTTTCATAAAAATCCGGTAAAGCGTACTTGAGTTACCGCGTCTTTAAAATAGACACTAAATTGGGTTTTACTCCGGTACCGGTCTACCGATTTGGTCCAATATCAGTAGACGTCTTCCCATGTACATTATAAATGGGTATACAAAGTTTCAGAGAAATCCAATAAAGCATATCTGAGTTATCGCGACTTCTTATATATTAACATAATAGGCACTAAATTGGGCATTATTCCGTTACTGGCCAACCGATTTAGGCGAATATCAATAGACGTCTTTCCATGGATATTATAAATGCGTATACGAAGTTTCATAAAAATCCGATAAAGCTTATTTGAGTTATTGCGCCATTAAAATATACACTAAATTGGGTTTTACTCCGGTACCGATCAACAGATTAGGTTCAAATTCAATAGGGTACTTTTCATGGGCGTCATAAATGCGTATACCAAGTTTCATGGAAATCCGATTCAGTGTATTTGAGCTATGGCGCCTTTCTAATATAATCTATTAAAATAGGCACTAAATTGGGCATTACTCCGGTGCCGGTGAACCGATTTGGTTCAATATCAATAGGGTTCTTCCCATGGACATTATAAATGTGTTTTCCAAGTTTCATGACAATCCGAAAAAGCGTATTTATATACTGTATGTTCATGGGGCGGGTTGACTTCAGGACCGGTCGGGGATTTTTCAGAATTGGACATTTTCTCCTTGGATTCAGGACTGGATGTTGTCCCTGTGGTTAATGAGATAATTACAGTAATGTCGCATATTGACACCAGCGCAATGAAAATGACTTGTCTATCACTAATAGTATGAAATCAAACCTACTACATGTCGTTGCCGTATTTCATGGCTCATGTGGTCAACGAATTCATCTTTGTACTTAGTTTTCACGAAAACTGTCAACTTCATTGAAAAACTTTAAAGACAACATTTATATCCTTTGCTGATGTGAACAAAATTAGAACAATAAGGATAATCCTAGAACACTTTTAAAGATAAGGGGAAATTCTTTGTGAATTACTCACTTCTGATTTTTTTCTACCAAATAACAAGTTTTTAAAATTTTCACAGTTATATTACTCCACCCTCATATAGGGGAGATTGCCCCAGTACCGGACATATAGATGGCAGGAGATTACGTTTATACAGTCCTAGAACTATATCAAAGAGACTACTTGGTTGAATATTTTTTTATTTCCTTTCACCACTGGGGAGATATACAAGTTTAAGTGCAATCGTCTGCTGAGTTAGCTCTGCAGTTAATATTTGGAGTGATCGTTGAACATCTAAACGTAATTTGAAGAAATTTGTTATATGTTGTTAAAAGTTCTACATTTGTAGGCACTAGTATAATATCTATTTTTCGAGAAAAAAAATCCATTAGGTTATAATTAATGACATCTTTTTCTAAGGTTGCACATGGTCCCAATACCGGACAGCATCATTGCACTAGCAAAGAACTGATTTGGAAAATAAAATAATATCATTATTTGTTTTCAAGAACTGCTATCGTGTTGGCAAAACCATAAAAATATCCCACTGCCACAAAATCAAGTTCCTCTTCCAGTCGATGCGGTTATATCAGTCCACCTTCAACTTTTAGGATTAAAAGCTTCCAAAAATGCTATTCTACCGATTTCCAATGTAGTCAGTAATTATTTGAAGAGGAGAAAATCGTAACTAAAGGAGATAATAGGAGAGAAATTAAGTGAAATGTTAGTATCCACATAATAGTAGGGTACCTTATGTCATCCCGTGGGCTCCTTCGTGAAGAAAGCAACACACCTATATTTTCAGTTTCTATGAAGTCTAAGGATACCCGAACCACTTGATGCTACTCTGGGGGTCGCGTCTGAGTCGCGTGATGACGTCATCAAAATGGCGGACGTAGCGTTTCACAGAAATGGCCATAACGTGAAAACTATTTGAGATAGAGACTTGCGAAAACCGGTTTTGAAATCACAATAAAATGCTCTACATTATTGTTTCTTACACGTATGGAGCTAAGACCGCATATTCTACCGAAAAATTACACTTTTTGTTGGAAAATTGAAAAAAATGGTCCTGTAGAATGTGTTCTCTTGGAATTTGAATAGAAGATGATGCCGTGCCATAAATTACATGCAAAAAATTTTTTTGAAGAGTTTAATAATGATTCTATTGCCGTTTACCAGAAGTTTCCAATGTCAATAGTTTTAATTCTGTGATAGTTTTTGTAAAACAAACAGCAATCTCCAAATTTCAATATGCACTTTTCTGAAGAAGGCAACACACCTAGATTTTCAGTTTCTATTAAGTCTAAGGATACCCGAATCACTTGATGCTACTCTGGGGGTCGCGTCCGAGTCACGTGATGACGTCATCAAAATGGCGGACTTCAATAACGTTTCACAGAAATGAATATAAACCGAAAAGTATTTGTGATGGATTTGCGGAATTTTTATTTTTAATCGGAATTAACTGGTAATGTAATAATAACTTAATAAATTTTGCTGTTGTTGTGTTTATGCATACTACACATTAAAATCTTGAATTATGATTACACACTGGTAACACTTAGCCTATCCGTAGACTGCTCGAAGTGTATTTCTGTTTTCTGTGATTTTCTTAATAAACGTAAATTTCCACAAACTTGGAAAAAATCAAATAGGAGAGTGCCTTGCAGTATTCAACAGAATAACTTTCTGCTCATTGCCCCTATTAAAAAAGGGGTTCATCCTCATCAGCGTCACTATCATCATCATCATCATCATCATCATCGATCTTCGCCTCTTCATACTTGTCCGAACCTTTTTCACACTTCTCTGGATCGCCCTCACCTGCACCCATTTCAGAACAGGGCAATTTTATCCAAACACATTTGCAGCTATTACATCTCGACTTAACACATGCACCTTTGATTAGTTCGAGCACATCAGAAGGAGCAGGTGGGTTGGTGCACATGATTGGGACCCATCGATTGTTCTCTTGAGTCCAACCAAAATCTGCTGGTGGGGCAAATTACATCTATTCCATTCCATTGCTGCAGATGTGCCCGAAGTATAGCTGGTTCAAGTGATGTTTGTGTGGGAGGAATGAACACGGTCCCAGATGCTTCCGGGTAAAAAACCACCACCTCAGTTCACCAACTTCCTTTATCTCTGTTTTGGGAACATACACTTGACATATGAACCTTTCAACAGCAGCCGACGTTTCCTTATCCACAGTTTCCGTCTTTCCCAGATCTGCCAGATCAATGAGAACATCGTCAGCAGCTAGGAAGGCGTACCAGAAGGATATTTTCCCTTTTCTAGAGAAGGAACCAGTAACATCTGCTCCTGATAGTACATGGAAACCTAGAAGTGAGTCGGACCGCAGTCGTCCTAGTTCCTCGTAGATTGGTGACAAGGGAACACTTCTCCTTTTACTAGCGTGGCCAGTTACGACACGTGTATCTTTTGGTAGTATTGGATATTTAATTAGTGGCAAAATAAATACATCAGTATCAGGAGAGTAGATTTTCAGCTCTGTAGCACCAGAATTTGCCGCATGGATAGCATGCAATATTACTTTTCAGTCAGCTTCTTCGGAAGTAGCCTACTGCTAAGGAAACCGGCATCCATGTGTGTCCCTCGTGCAACTTGTTGCCATGCAACCACTACATTGCGGTTGGTGGCTGCAGCATTTTCTAGAATACACTCTCAAATGAACATTGAAAGTTCACCTTTCGTTTTCTCGTGTGAGAGAAGCTTCTTCGTTGCCATAGTTAGTATTCCAGCTTTTGCTTCAATGTGATAATGGATTGGCACAGTATGACCCTGACGAACTTCTCTTGTGGTACATTTTAGAGAGTCCTTTATGTATGTGTCAAATACCAAATTAAGTTCATCGTATGATCCGTATTTTTTGTTTCAACTACTTATGAAATGATCGGCAAGTTCTGAAGGGTTCTTGATTGTTGGTGGCTTATCGAGTGCATGTAGCTCTGCCATTCCATCAACAACTGCAACACTAACGAAATCCGGTTGTTGGCTCCATTAACAAACTTGACACTGTGCTCTCCGGGTCTTGTAGTTCGCCGGTAACACTGCAACGCCCGGTTAGAGGCTGCACTGTACTTGTGGGTAGTGTGCAAATTGGAAACTTTGATGGTAAAGCCTCAAGTATCCCTAATAGTTTGCTCTTGTCGTTGCTGTGCAAGATAGACCCATCTGGGCAAAACAATGACCGAGGAAGAACTGACAGCTTGTAATTGCTCACTGCGTTTCGCAGATCAAACTCCGGTCTTGATTTTGCAACAATCAACATTATTGAGAAAAGATTTCTGTCCTCCTTCAGTTCCATAATGGCACCTATCACAGGAATTCGTACCCTCTTCGAAGCTTGACGACAATTTAATTATACACCCTTCCTTGTAACAATTTTGACAGTGTTTTGTTACCTTTTTATCAAACCCTTCCCTAATACAATAATAAATAGTCAATCACAGAGAAGAATTGACACGATTACGCAATAATATGAGGCCCAGATCTCATATCAAATTCCTTTCTGAACAAAATTCCGCATATTCTGAGCCCAAAATGGTCTAAAATGAGCCTGAACTGGCTAACCATCACAAATAGTTTTCGGTTTATATTCGTTTCTGTGAAACAACACGTTATTGAAGTTCGCCATTTTGATGACGTCATCACGTGACTCGGACGCGACCCCCAGAGTAGCATCAAGTGATTCGGGTATCATTAGACTTAATAGAAACTGAAAATCTAGGTGTGTTGTCTTCTTCAGGAAAGAGCATATTGAAATTTGGAGATTGCTGTTTGTTTTACAAAAACTATCACAGAATTAAAACTATTGACAATGGAAACTTCTGGTAAACGGGAATAGAATCATTATTAAACTCTTCAAAAAATTTGTTTGCATGTAATTTATGGCACGGCATCATCTTCTATTCAAATTTCAAGAGAACACATTCTACAGGACCATTTTTTTCAATTTTCCAACAAAAAGTGTAATTTTTCGGTAGAATATGCGGTCTTAGCTCCATACGTGTAAGAAACAATAATGTAGAGCACTTTATTGTGATTACAAAACCGTTTTTCGCAAGTCTCTATCTCAAATAGTTTTCACTTTATGGCCATTTCTGTGAAACTCGACGTCCGCCATTTTGATGACGTCATCACGCGACTCAGACGCGACCCCCAGAGTAGCATCAAGTGGTTCGGGTATCCTTAGACTTCATAGTAACTGAAAATATAGGTGTGTTGCTTTCTTCACGAAGGAGCCCACGGGATGTGATTTTCTTACATAAGGTACCCTACTATAAATTAAAAAGAAAATGATGGAAAAATAAGTTCCTGAAAAAAATTAGTTAGCCTATTTAAAGAGGCCATTCCAAACAGAAACCAATCTCAAAAGAAGACTTCACTTTGGAATTGGAGATAGGATCGAGAATGCCAAGGAAGAATGAATGTGGTATTTAGTATCGTCTTTTTAGAAGAATAGGCATGTTGTTGGTGGCAGTAAAAATTTAACATTCTTTGTGTATATGCATTGTAAACAGAGACAATAACTATCTTCAAACAAGAGCGAATACTGTAGTTATATGATTTTTATTTAATCTTGACTTCCGTCTAAATTTTTTACTCTATTTCTGTATTTAAAATAATATGTCCTGTACTGGGAACAGTTTTTCGGAAGGTATCGTTTTATTCAATATATAAATCTAAAAAATAGATCCACTAAGGTAAGTTACGTTGAAATTCTAATTGTTGTATATTAACACTAATACTGCCCTTGATCCTCAGGTTTTTGTTTGATTTCAATTTATTAACAGGTTATCGAGAAAACGGGAAAAAGGCTTAAGTGTCCGGCACTGCGGCAATCTCCCCTAAGTTAACTTCAACGAAAGTTAATTTCACTTGAACTGTTATAAGGCATAGTGACATAGGAAGTAATATTTGTAATTTTTTCACCCCTCCGCACATTAGGCCTACACGCTTCATCATTACCATGGTAACCATGCAGATCGTATACATGTGTTGGATGTTTGTGGGTTGATGTATTGATTTTTTAATTGCCAAGGTTTATCCCATGAGAGTCATGGAGGTCAAATTCCAGCCCTCTTGAAATGGAGCATAAAACTTGATGTATTGTGAACCTATGGTTACCTCATACAAGAACAATTTTTCTCAGATATAAATTTAATGCCGGTTGTCGACCAAGAGCTAAGCTAACTTAGCTTAGCTTAGCTCACATACAGTGAGGGATTTCATATATAGTTGTGCCTGATTTCATATGTAGTTTAGTCGACACAACTACGTATGATTTCCCGCACTGTATGTGAGCTAAGCTAAACTAACTTTGCTTAGCTCTTGGTCGACAACCGGCATAAGAGTGGTGTAATGCAAAGCGGAATAAGGTACAAGTCGCGTGTTTGTTCTTCACGAATAAAAATTTTATTTGAAAGGCTAGAAGCGAGTCACTTACCTTATGCAGCAGCCTTGGCACTGAGAGGCAGATACTACAGTCGGATATTATGTACTGCGCTGAAGTAGTACAGTAACTACAAAGCAAATTGTCACACTTCCATTAGTGTCAGGCCACGTGTATAATCTCGCGACATTGACTACGTAGTTTTTATTTTAGTTTTGACACTATGGGAGGCGTTGTCACGTTAGTAACTAAATAGCACTCGTAACTAAGTGACACTCGTTAAAACAATTTCATGCACCCACTCCGCACAAAACTTTGCAGTTCTGATGGGAGCGGAGCTGTTTATTAACATAACATTAACTATTTTGCCTACGTGTTCTGCTCCTTCGCTGCAGGCCATTCGACAAGAACAAACGCGCGATCTGTAAATATTTCTTCAGTTCTGAAGGAAGTTGAAATAGATTTTAAAATCTCGCGGCTTTGACTAGGTAGAGTTTTTCTTTAAGTTTTGACACTATAGGAGTTGCCATGTAAATAAATGGTGCAATAATATGTTGCACAAACTTTCTCGTAAATACGTGTTAAAGGCTAGCACAGAAAAAAGTAAATTAGGCTATAGAGACAATTCAATTTTATTTATTACATTTTCATAAAACTAACAAATATCTAGAACGGAAAGCATCATGGTCGATCTTTTATGTTCAATGCTTTTACCGTGAAATAATAATAATGATAATAATAATCATAACAACAATAACAACAACTTGGGGTTTGTATGGTTTCCTCAATCTCGAAGGCAAAAATGCAGGATATATTGAGATATCGTCGAATAATAGAAGCAAATGCTGCATGATTGCAAGATCAGTAAACTATACAGGTTGCGTATTCCGGGATAGACCAATCGCAGCACTTGAGTGCGTGACGTCACCAGATTCCAAATCTCGCAATTCCCAGTTTTTACTCAGTCTAGAAAATCTTACACCGCGTGATTAAACTCGTAACCTTTAATTAACCCTTGGTCGGATTCCTGTGAAATTTGTACAGAAATAATCTACACACATCAGCCCTACTGATTGTTAAGACAGAGCCTTAAAAAAGCGGACACAAATGTTTTTATTTCATTTTATAAACATCACCCGTTACACAAAATTCATGGAGGGAGAAGCAAATTTCACTATGCGACAATTTTTTGTATTTTTGTGTCCCGAAAAAACTTCAAGCGAGAAAGTTTTAGTGAAATAATTGAATTTTAATGCAAATGAAGTTCCAGCCCTATACCTCGAATGGTTTACGAGTAATTGAGTGGTAATTATTCCGGGCGCTTCACTTGTCGGAATGATTTGTGACGACCGTGAAATGTTCAGGAAGAAGCATATTTGACTATGCGACAATTTTGTTTATTTCTGTGACCAGAAAATGATTCAAGCATGTAAGCTTTAGGGAAATATTTGAATTTTATTATACATCAAGTACCACGTTTATATCTTGAATGGTTTACGAGTAATAGAGTGGTAATTACTTCGGGCACTAAAGCTATGGGAACGGTACAGAGGTATTTTTGTTCAATAAAATAGACCTACTAGCAATTACGTAAAAATCCTTAAATATTTTAGTCGTGGACTCAATAATAAAGGATATTAACTGGCTACTTGTACCCATACTGAAAGATTGGCCCTTTGAAACTAAATTATTTTGGAAGACTTCAATAGACGCCGGCCGTGAAAGCCTAAATACTTATAATTAATTATTTTTAATAAATCATTAAATTATAAAAGGAGTGCCGACATGAATACCTAAAATTTACTAAAATATAATTTAGCCTGGTTAAATCCATGGGCCCTTTACTCCGTGATCTACCGAGAGCTGTGAATACTAATCTTCAATAATTTCGTTCAGAAGAAACGCCAAATATTGCCTTGCTGCAGACTAATTTCCATTCCTCAATAAAAATACGCTTTCCAGTGCAATTAAAGAATTAATGTTCAATAATGATATTCTTCGGAGGCACCTTTTTATTTAGTCATCCCGACATAGCTGCGCATATAAAGCCAAACAAAGTTCTGTAGTCCTAAACCCCATGCAAATATGATTAATAACAATTACAATAATAATACTAATAAGAATAGTATAATATATTATTTACCTTTTTCTCTTAGTTTTTTTTTTCCCTTGGTAAATTCAGCAGTTCAGCTTTGAAATCCCTTTCGTAATCCTGCTCCGTGAAGTGCAAGGAACAAACTCTACTTGTATCAGGATTCCAAGAATCATTTCTTCGGAAGCAACAATCCATCGCTTGCGAACATCTTTGATTTTTGGAAAGACGTGGAACGAAATGTTACAGTCAAGCTTCTTGCAATCTGAGAAATTACTGTTACACACTGCCGCAGCACATCTCTGGCCCGGCATAATGGTTCAGTTATCTGCACATTCTGAAGCACTTTCTAATTGTACTATTAAAAACAATATGCATTGGTAATCTCTATCCTAAAAGACTACTGTCAAGCGGCCGAGATCAGTAGCTACAAACGCCTTGTCAGCGGCACCATGCTCTCCACTGTCCTGCTCGAAGCGCCAAATCATTCAGACAGCTGGAAGCGCCCGGAATAATTACCACTCAATTACTCGTAAACCATTCGAGATATGGGGCTGGAACTTCATTTGTATTAAAATTCAATTATTTCACTGAAACTTTCTCGCTTGAAGTTTTTTCGGG
This sequence comes from Ectobius pallidus, assembly GCA_964059195.1. Taxonomy (NCBI): domain Eukaryota; kingdom Metazoa; phylum Arthropoda; class Insecta; order Blattodea; family Ectobiidae; genus Ectobius; species Ectobius pallidus. The sequence continues at coordinate 129,605,536 of CAXKWD010000002.1, forward strand.
ACACAAAAATACAAAAAATTGTCGCATAGTGAAATTTGCTTCTCCCTCCATGAATTTTGTGTAACGGGTGATGTTTATAAAATGAAATAAAAACATTTGTGTCCGCTTTTATAAGACTCTGTTTTAACCATCAGTAGGGCTGATGTGTGTAGATTATTTCTGTATAAATTTCACAGGAATCCAACAAAGGGTTAATTAAAGGTTACGAGTTTAATCACGCGGTGTAAGATTTTCTAAACTGAGTGAGTAAAAATTGGGAATTGCGAGATTTGGAATCTGGTGACGTCACACACTCGCCTGCTCGCCGCAACCCCCTGTCCTATAAACTCGCCGGAATACGCTACCTCTGTAGTTTACAAGCCTTGGCATGATTGAGCTATTATAACAGCCTACTAGTAAATTTGGGCGGTTCATATGAACCCAGGACCTCTTCCCTATTACGCTCTACCACCTCGTTCTAATTTGGTGTGTTCATTACGACTGAGGTAAACTGTCTACAATTCACAACAATAATTAGATTATAGTATTCTTGTTACTATGGGTAACAGAAGAACATCATATTTTAATCAAAGTGTATGTTCTGAAATCCGCAAAAAGTCATAATATTATTTCGTTTTTATCTTCATACCTATTAATTTTATAAAGAAATGTGTTAAACAAAAAAGTTCATTTTAATTTTTTCTACAACTTTATTCTTGTAGATTTTCATGTATCGCCTACTGTAATGGAGATACTCTAGAAAAATTGAAAATGGATACGAGTAAAGTACCCCTTAAGTCATTTTTGCAGAAATACGGATATAGACATTTTCTTAGTCATAGATAAATGTTTACAATTTTAAGTTTACTGTTATACTGCACTGTTATATTGACTGCGGCATGTAACGGGAGGTGTTATTTAAAATTAATTCTACAATTCACTTTCGTAAGTAACATATTTTGTACAGATATCTAAATAATGCCTTAAGCTGCGTCTCCATTGATATACATTTAACACCAACATGTTAACATTTGTTCAATGTTTATCATCAACTTGTTGATGTATACAAGTCAAATGGTTTGCCAATTAACAACTGTCTCCACTACAGTGTTATAGGTTAACATGTGTTGGCGCAGTTACGAACAGAAATGAATAACATTCAAAAAGAAAACGCCTCTGAAGAGGGCAGCCAACATTACAAAATGAGAGTAGTTTTATATACTCGTTATTATCTTCTTGTTAACTGTCTATGACTTAATACTAATTTTGTACAGTTGTCTTGATCTTTTCAAAATAAGTATCAAATTTTTCAACAATGGAGTATGCCATAAAAAATAATTTTAAAAGTGGATGCAATACTATTGAGAACACTGATATACCAAATACTCACATAATACAGAATGGATGCCGGGAATATTGAGGAAGCTGTCGACTGCTTTTTGTGTACCCGGAAATTCCCGAACTAAAGCCGATTAAGCTGGCGATCGCTTCTCGTTTCCCGGAAATTCCCGAAACAAAGCCGATATTGACCGACTAGTCAATTGACTTGACATGTTGTCTATTTTCTCCGGAAAACAAATTAACATCTGAATATGATAAGTGCAACACGCTGGGTTTGCATGTCAAGTCAATTGGAACGCGAAATTGCAATATACATGTCAATATCAACTTGTTAATATTGACATGTTGGTGTTAAATGTATATCAATGGAGACGCAGCTTTATACTATCCACATAGTTAACCACGTGGAGCGGAGGAGTTTAATAATGGATCCGTAGCGGAGCGTTGTAGAATAATGTTGACATCAATAGGTTCTCAAGTCAAGAAATTATACCGGTAACATACAGGTTTCTATACTATAAGAAAAGTTGATGATCTTGGTCATGTCAGATGATTTCACAGTTTCAGTCAGAGATATTTATTGTAGAATATTAAGATTGTCAAAATATTTAAGCTTTTCTTGTGTACCTATACATTCTTTGCTCAAATAGAGTTCTTTCGTTATGGACAGGTAATACATTTTGTCAAATGTATAATTTACTTAGACAAATACAATTTATTAACTGATGTGTACACCCACTCAAAATATCCACCCTCCGCCGTTGATTATTATTGTTATTATTGTTATAATTAGGGACCGGATTTTTAGGTTTTTAAAAACACTGTTTTAGGTTTTCCATTAGGTGAAATAGTTATTTTTAGGTTTTTTGTCCAACATATCATTTTCGGGTAGAATAACTGGTTTAGTGAATTTGAATGTGCTACATACGATTGGGTACATAATACTTGTAAAGTTTAACTTAGCAAAATTGACTTAAATCGGTGTAAACTTGCTTTAAGACAATATTATACAACTGAAGAAAGAAAGCATAAACAATCAAAAGGAAGCAGTGAAAATAAGATTGCCTCAGATTTCCTGGTTACAGTATATCATTAAATATCTTTCAAAATTCTCAACTGTGAAGTTCTTCCTGTTATCTCTTAGTTAATAGTTAATACTGTATCTAGGCACTACCCTTCTCAGGATTAGAATCCGATGCTTCTAATTTAGTGAGTAAAATACTTTATGGTTGGATGTGGATAATGTGAAAGTGATTATTTTCCATTTTTCGGTTGTTGGCATGCTAACCGCACAACAGATCAACTAAGGACGAAAACTTCCCCCTTTTCTAGAAAGGTAAATAATACGTGTTTCTGGCAGGCTTGACAAAATATTACCTTGACATTTGTAGTGAAATTCAGATCGCCGCCAATCCACTGCCACAATAAACTCGATTTCATTTGTTTCGGCATAATTAACACGTCTTCTTAAAACTCACAGAGTGACCACTCAGTATTAATAACAGGGAAGTACTAAAGGCAAACAAAAAACAAGCGCTTTAAAACACAGAAATCTATATCCTTGTTCATACACGGTAACAATGGTTGTTCGTACGAATATTTTAAAAGGAATATGCCGGTACTCTTATCCTCTCTTGATACTGTCCATCCTAGACGACAATAGGTTGAATGAAACGCTGGTGGTATTAATTTCTATCCGACAAAAATAATTCTCTCCCCGCAAAATATCGATTTCTCAACTGACAAACAAAAAATGAGCCTAATTTAGATATTTTAGGTTATATATACCGTTTAGGTAGCCTACATTTAGGTTTTTATACCCCATTTAGGTATTTTTAGGTGCCACAGAATTAATGTGGGTGAATCCTATGGACATGATTCGAAAGAGTCTATGAGCGCTTTTTGTTTTGGAAGTAAGGAAAAAAATAGGTAAAAACCTAAGAATCCGGTCCCTAGTTATAATTATTATTTCACGTTTAAAGCATTGTGCATAAAGATCGGCCATGATGCCTTCCGTTCTAGGTACCTGTTAATGTTATAAAAATGTGTTTAAAAAAATAATTGTCTCTATAATTTACTTTTTTTCTGGGCTAGCTTTTAACACGTATATGCGAGAACGTTTGTGTAACATATTTTGCACCATTTATTTTATTTTAATTTATAGAAGTCATTTAGTGTCTCAATTTCGTAGCGTGGCCGCAAAACTCAAACTAGGAAAGGCTTATATTGCTAATCCTCGACATGAGTGATGAGTGATTAGGCAATGCTGTCCCTGTTTTTATTTCGCGTATTGTAAGAATAGTAGTCAGAATTGATTTTGGAAAGGTCTGTATGAGAATAAGCAAAGAAGGCGCCTTCAAAAGTAATGATAGGTTACATGGAAGCGAGCGAATTGACTATATATGTATTCCTTTAAGAATTTCAGTGGCGGATAACAATGTTCTAGCTAACAAGGTGTTTCACATTCAAGTGCAAAGGCAACTTCCATACGGTCATCTATGCTCGACATTATCTTGTGCACGGATAGACCTATTCAATTTTGGAATAGACTCCAAAATTATTTTGTGGAAGCTTGTATGTTTCTAGATGTGCATATGCAGTATGCCATGTATGTAACCACAAAGGTATTAAATTATATAAACGAAAGGCAGGTGTAGATATAAATATAGCCTAATTGAACCCTTGCCCCGAAAACAATGTATCTGACATTCTAATATTCTTTAGAAATATTAAAAAAAAGCCCTCTTGCTTGCATATGCATTGTTTTTCAATGAAAGTTAATATTCACAGGCATGCCGCCACGCACTGGTACGGATGCACGAATTTGACACTAAATGGCAGAGGCATAGATTTTGGTACTCATACACTGTTTTTTCCATCAAAATACAAGCTTCCAATTTTTTGTCAGATACATTGTTTTTCGGGGCTAGGGTTCAATTGTTGACCTAGTTGACACTGTAAGACATTGGATTCCTGTTTTCAATGTCGATGCCATTTGTGTGTATGTAGATTGCAGGCATTTAAAAGAAAGTTCAAGTTCAGGTGAAATATCTACATAACTAAAAGAGAAATTAACTTTATCTCGGATGTCGAACTTATGCGCATGAAGGAAAATTTCCTAAAAAGGTGTCAGTGTTGTGCATGGGCGTACGGTGAAATTTTGTTCGGGAGGGGTTCAAAGGGTAAAGTAGCCCAAGATCAGTACAAGCCTTGGGCCTGGCATGCAAGTGATCCCGGGTTCAAGTCCTGAGGTAGGCAGGCGTGTCATTCGTGGTGGACAAAGCTGGGCGTAGGGAGTTTTTCTCGAAGGCCTCCAGTTTCCCCCATTCATTCCACCAACACTCTCCACCTCATCTTTCACTTTCCCCGTCATCATCATACCATTTCCTTTTCCAGTTTCCAGTATGCCCTTGCTGCAGCACCTGTTGTGGTCATGAAGTTACTGAATGGCGTGCCACCAAACTGGCGGCCTATTTCCCAAGGGGTATCGAGGCAGCAGCACACGTGGCATAGACAAGGTATCTGATGGATTAGAGAAGTTCCGTGGGGCTCGCGATGAGGTCTGTTGATGGGGGGGGGGCATTGGGCATGCATATCATTCCATTACCAGAGGATAGCACGGTGGCCGAATGGCAAAAGTGTTTAGGGTCGTTCTCAACCCACCTCCTACCCTATCCTATTCAAAAGGGTAAAGTCGTCGCAGATTCATGTCCTTGTGCACATTGTTATTTAATACTTTTCAAAAATAACAAATCATTTGTATTGTGATCATTACTACACTATAATTAACATGTAGCACAGTCTTTGGAACTTTTTCTTGAGGTTTCTGTCCATTTCTCGTTTAAGATAGAGTCTAAATAAATACTTTCTTTTGACAAAAATTAACATAATACTGCATGATGTATAGGGCACGTTTTTAAAGCCATCTGTAAGTCGAACGGTGAGTATTCGGAGTTGTATAATAATTATTGTATCATGGTTTTGCAAGAAGTGGAAATAATAACATATAGTGGGCAGGGAACTAATAACTGAGTGCTACCATTCTTATAAATCATGTTATACGCATATTAAATTCATTTAAATTAGGTACCTAACCTTACCGGGCAGTTATGGATAACGTTTGGAGTTAATGTTGGAAACCAACATTAATTGATTTTTATGTGGATTCTTTTCTTTTCTCGCCTTGAAACAAAATCAACTCATCACTTTTCATGTTTATAGGACTCATACTCTGATCAAGAGCAGTTCATAGTTTCTGCACGAAAATAAACTCTATTTATGAATGAAAAAAGAAAATCGCACAATTGTGCATCTTTTTGTGCTAGTGGCACTTGTCATCTGCTTCTCTGCTCTGCCATGTGTTTCATCTAAGAAGCATCGTACATAAAGTTCGATGAGTCTGATGACAATCAATGAGTTTCATCACACAAACACCGGTGAGTTTAATATCAGTTGAAATTTACTCCATTAAATACACCGACAATAGAAAAAATTGACAAGCAATAGTTCGATGGCCTACCCTACTGTACAAACAACAGATCCCGAACTCTTATATAGCCTCGAAGATAAAAGGAGTATAAACACAGCAGAAAAAAAAGTTGATTGCTAACATTGTAATTTCGTAAATATATATATTCAAACTATGCAGGATATTAAGCTGAAATTCAATGAAATTCTGATACCCAAACGACCTCACCGCATGGGTAACCAGACCACCGAATCCGAAAGGAATTTTATTCACTATTTTTAAGGTGAAGAACTACCAACACCACACCGTTTGAAATTTGAATCTAAAATAAATTACGATAAATCTTAAATAACACATTGATATGTACGAAATTTAAAAATTTGTGACAACCGAACCAGCGATTTTTTACATTTCATTTCATAATGTTATAATCTTAAAAATATAGAAGGCATTTCGGGGGGGGTTTCAACCCCCAGAACCCCCCCTTACCGTACGCCCATGGTGTTGTGTGGATGCAAGAGGAGGCCATTTCCTAGCCTACATCTCTTGTGATGGGTACGTGGTTATTTTCATTATAATTTTAATTATAATTGTGAGAACCTGAAGCATTACACCCTTAGCGGCTTTATTTGCGTAGATAGTTCATCTTATCGATCGGGAGTTAGAGCTGTGGCCGCTGCGACGCAGAAACCCGCATGACTGGCCAACTCGTACGTGAAACACACATTATGCAAGGTGGAATTATATTCCCCAGTACCTTCATTAACACATGAATAATACGAATTTAAACTTATGTGAATGTTCTTAATGCTAATTTCTGATAAAATTTTCTCCAATTATAGCTTAAAATACGGTGTGTACTGTAGCTCTGTGCTTACAGTTATTCAGTGATTAATTTGATTTTGTAATGGTGTTAAATTTCGTCGTAACGCACCACACCGTTTCTGACGTGACAGTGATTAGTGTACTATCTAGACTTCTAATATTTTTAAAGAGAACAGGTTCACTAAGCATGTTCTATATTCAGAGGTGGGGAAGTGTATAACGCAATGACAACAAGAATGTGCCCAAGTTTTATAAGGTCAAGATAAAAAGTGAACACGTTCCATATTGCTTTTATAAAGCAAGCATGATCAAATAAATTATCTCCGATTTATATTCTACACATAAATAATAACTAGAGATGTTTATGACTGTAAATAAATTGTCCTTTGTGTAGACTGCAATAGATGCACTCGAGGCGCACACTTCTTATGCTGTGGAGTGACTGTCCATACACAGTGACGTCGTCCTGGGTACATGTCACACTAAACTTGAGTCTTTCAATCTCTGTATAAACATTCGAAGTCTGGTAATATCAAACATAACCGCATTATTGTGACTATAGGTTTACAACCTACATAAGAACTTTGGCAGTTGTCGATACTCACGTGACTGTAGTGAGAGGGGCAGGCAGTTCGCTAGCTCAGGTTACAGTAGTTCTCTTCCCTTCCTGAAAGTGAATCCAATTCAGGGCTGTGTCTGAAAGAGATCCGTCTGAACACGAGTCATATCCAGTACTTGAAAACTCCAAGTGTAACATGTGCTCTTTAGGAGGCGACCAGCACATTGAGAATTTCAAAGCATTACTGACCGCCACCACTAGCACCATGCGGAGTAATCACAGCATAGTTCCGCACAGGTCTTTACTAGTTTGTAGATCTATCTATATATAATCAGATAATTTTGCAGCGGCAACGAAAATAAATGTGAATGACAGCTGATACAAAAGACACAATTACGGTGAAAGCAAGAGAGTGGAATATACTCATTTACTGAGCATATGTTGTGAAATATTCGTAAATATGAGTTGCAGGTTATAACAGACCTATAATGTTGCGGCTATGTAAATAAATTCCTGGAATCCATTTAGCAAGAGTTAATGGTAAAATTTCGTGCAAGATAATAGGTTGTGGATAGTTCCATTGCTCAATTATATCAACTCAGCGTTGACTGAATATTAAGTAATCAGATTAATGTGCACATCATAGGACAAGCCTGCATGGGTCATAATAAATCTCAAGAATTTTGATGATTGCATTTTAATCTTTCTTCCATGAGAAATCAGAATACACGCGAAATACTACAGACCCAGCAGAACGAGGTCTGCGAGGTGAACAGGCTTCATGGAATTCTTAGGGGAAAAACCAATAACCTACATTTACTTTCTTTCGATATTAGGGAAGCTCACTTTCAAGTTTTATTTTGTGTCTTGTGGAGACCACTAGTGCACATTTTCCAGTAAATTCTAGTTAGGCATTTTAAAATTAGTAGGGCTAATTTATAGTACCACATTTGTTCTCTTTTCTCTTATATTTTTCTTAGTTTAACCTCTCCCATTGTAGAGATGTTTGTGCGGGCCTTATAGGACCGCGACCTTCGGAAAATGGTCACCTTTGTATCATATGAAATTTTGGCTTAGACAAGGACTTGGCGGGCCTCCCCGGGTGATTGATCAACCCAATGCCGGGGCCGCTTCCAAGACAACACGAACACATAGAACGAGACACAACATACTCGTGCCGAACAACCGCGGATGGGATGAAGATGATAATGACGGCCAAATGATATCCGGGGACCACAAGGGCTTCAAGTTTCCCGACATTCGTCTCACAAGGTGGGGAAAAACTCGTAGGCCTGCCTAGGAAACCTGTCCCGACCATAAATCGAACCCGGTCCCGCTGCGTGAGGAGAGCGAGCGCATCCCCTACACTGCAGCGATGGACTCATATATACTCATGTTGTCCATATCCTCTCAGAATGGATTCATTTCATTTGGACCCTTAACAGGGAGGAATATATTGTTCACCCCGTTCGCTCTCGGTTTTGGTACTGTGAAATATCTTATTCTACATGTAGGGAACTCAGTAGGATTAAAGTATAATATAGGTTTTTCGGAGGACCAGGCAAATGCCAATTAAATAATAATCGAAGGGAGACACAATGGACTGTAGGTAGCTGGGACAGAGATTTCAACCTGGGTAATTTGCAACGATATATATTCAAGAAGCCTGAATTCTGAATTAATGGATACAGCACTTATACACAATAATAATAAAAGAATGAATACAGTTAATGTTCTTGTAGAAAACTATTCTCCCGCCCTTTGGCGAAGGTAACGCTAGACACAGCCTGTACACAGCACGAGACTTCTAGGTTAGAACAATAGAAATTCTTGTAACTACCATTAAAATACAAGATTATTTTCTGAATTTCACACGTAAAGCTGCCTTCACTACAGGAGCATGAAATACGCGGAGTTACAGATGAATTTTAGTAATATAGCGCGAAAACTGGCCTAAATCAGACGCAGCTGCATCGCAGGTCTATACACCATCACTTCTCGATCTGAACTAACTTGCGCTGCAACTGGCGTGGATAACGCTGCAAGCTCACACCTGCAGGAAGTAATGAGTAATTCGCGGCAAATAATTGGCGCTAGCGCCAATTAACACAGAGGTTAATTTAAAACACTAAAAATTATAGACTCTTGATCTAACATAACTCCCGCCTAAAATCGACAGATTTTACATAACACTTGTAGATAGATCAAGATAACACTAATACATTTACACTTTACTGAATAGGCAAGGGACACACTTTTACAATTGGTCGCTTGTATTCACCACTGGACGTACGCACTGTCACAACACGCACTAAACCGTCGTCACCAGGATGCACTGATGAGATGATTCCCAGCTTCCATTGGAGAGGTGGACAATTATCTTCTTTCAGGAGCACAAGAGTACCAATCTGGATGTTTTCGCTGGACGCAGACCACTTCTGCCTCTGCTGCAGTGAATGTAGGTAGTCAGCTGACCAACGCTGCCATATGTGATGTATGTAGGTTTGTAGCTGATGCCATTTAGCAACATAGGAGACATTTTCTGCCATAGGAGGAGAAGGAAGGGCTGTGAGCTTTTCACCAATAAGAAAATGTCCAGGAGAAAGATAGGATGAGTCACTAGGATCATCATTTAGGCGCAGGAGAGGTCGAGAGTTTAGACAGGCCTCAATCTGGGTGAGAACTGTAGAAAGCTGCTCATATGTAAACACTTGGCTACCCATCACTCGTCGTAAATGAAATTTCATGGATTTAACAGCAGCCTCGTGCAGTCCTCCAAAATGTGGGGAGGAAGCAGGGATAAAATGCCATGTGAATTCATTAGATGAGGCGTAGTCTTGGAGAATTTGTTGATGGGTGCTGGACTGAAGCAAGAGACGCAGCTCGCGAAGCTTGTTATTAGCACCAACAAAGTTCGTCCCATTATCACTAAATATTTCCTTGCAAAGTCCTCTACGAGATGTGAATCTGCGCAGGGCGGCGATGAAGGCATCAGAAGTAAGGTCGGAAACCAGCTCGATGTGAACTGCTTTCGTAGCCAAGCATACGAAGATAGCAATGTATGCTTTGACCTGAGTTTTGCTGCGGGGGGATCCGTATCTTATGAAGAATGGTCCAGCATAGTCAACCGCAGAACGTAGAAATGCTCTAGCAGGGGTCACCCTGTAGCTAGGTAGGCTGCCCATTAACTGGTGAGCACCTTTGGCTTTCAATTTGAAACAAGTTAGACATCTATGTAGCGTAGACTTCACAACTCTACGTACACTTGGAATCCAATATCGTTCTCGCAGAGAAGATATAAGCAACTGATGTGATGCGTGAAGCAGTCGTAGATGCTCGGATTCAATAATCAATTTGGTGAGATGGTGCCCTGGAGGGAGGATAAGCTGATGTCGTGCATCATGTGGTAATTCAGCTTTCTCCAGACGTCCACCCACTCGGAGCAGGCCATCCTTGTCCACAAAAGGCACCAAGGAGTGGAGCGAACTCTTGTTATTCACTTGCATCTTACTCTGAAGATCGGACAGTTCATGTGAATAGGCTGCTTGCTGAGCTATTCTTATACAAAGCAACAAAGCTTGTTGTAACTCTTCAACTGTGAGAGGGCCGTGACGTTTAACTTGGCTTCTACAGTTGTTTATAAAGCGTAGCATATATGAAGTAACTCTTTGTAAATGCGCTAGCTTGGAAAAGAGTAGCATAAAATCTTCTTCAGCATGTGTGACTAGGCAAACTGTGTCACGCTGCTCACTACTGTCCTGCAGCTCAAGTTGCTGAGGTTGTTTGGGCCATGATTCAATAGGCTTAACTGATTGTTGTCTGGACTGACCCAATGAAGTTTTATCTTGTTTCATTGGCAGACGTACCATAAAACTACCATCATCATTGCGAGTGGTATTTTCTACATAATGCTGTTCACACCGTTTCTCTTCTTGTGTTAACATCTGTTGTGGAAAGTCTTCGAGGTCCCAAAACCGTCGCAGCTGCTTGTCCACATTGTCCGTAGAGATGAAGAAGTTGTGCTGGGAAACAGTATCTAAATTGCCTTTCACAGAGGACTTAGGAATGGTTCCCGATAATATCCAACCTAGTTCCGTGCTAATCAATGCAGGAAAACCAGGATTGGTCAGGATCTTACCATGGAAAAGCTCGAAGAATAATGCTCCTCCAATCAGCAAATCAATTTCAGAAGGAATATTAAATTTAGGATCGGCTAATGGAATTTCAGAAGGAATATTCCATGAGGATGGATCAATTCGGACTGCGGGTAGCTTCCCTGTTATGCGAGGAAGGATTAGGCAATCTAGATTCCTTCGATAGTTGTAAACCATAGATCTCACATTTATGTTTACACTATGACTAGCATTCGATGAAGTACCATTAATACCCTTGACAGGCGTATCAGCTGTTCTTGTTGGAAGTTGCAGACGCCTCGCTAGATCTGCAGACACGAAACTGGCCTGGCTGGCAGAGTCTAGAAGGGCCTTACACTGTATGTAGTTACCATGCTTGTCTTGCACTTCGACTCTTGCAGTCGCAAGTAAGACGTGAAGCACTGGCTTTATTTTCACTGAGCAATAACTTGCAGGAGCCTCAGTCCTGTTGTTATTCACTGTATTACTGTCTTCACTCGAGTGTGAAACCGTTCTCCTGTGATCACTGCTGTGTAACATCTTACTATGAAGTTTACCACAGTTACAGAAGGAAGATGCGTTGCACTGATTTACTCGATGAGTATTAGCAAAACAGTTGAAACACAGATTTTTACTCTTCACAACTTTCCATCGCTGTTCAACACTCAGCTGACGGAATTGTTTACATTTAAACAGGTTATGGCCGCCTTGACACTGAGGGCATAACTGTTCAGTTGTCGACACATATGACTGACGACTATTATTATGTTGATTTCTAGACTCACGACGTTCACTTCTAGGTTTTGATGGGCTGGCCCTGTTGCAGGAATTATTCGACAGCACCTCTAGAGAATGAGATTTCGCTTCTAGAAATAACACAAGTTCACCTAATGGAGTAAATGTTTGAGAATCGATTCTAGATTCCCATTCACGTTGAACACTATCTGGCAAATGCTCTAATAACAATTGCATTAGAATGACTTCATGAAGTGGCACTTCTAATTCTAAAGCTTCAATAGCATGCAAATTGTTCTGGAATTGATTCAACAAATTTCGCAAGTCTGCAACTGTTTCTTGTCTCGCTACAGGTAGGGACAACAGATGCTTAATGTGGGATATGGCAATTAAACGCTTATTGTTATATCTTGCACACAATAGGTCCCAGGCCACTTGGAAGTTCTCACTCGTGACTGGCAAACTTTGCAATAATGTTTTAGCTTCGCCCTTTAGCGAACCAATGAGATAGTGGAATTTTTGAATAGGTGATAAACTGCTGTTATTCACAATCAAACTCGAAAAAGTGTCAAAATAATGTTTGAATTTAGTTACATCACTCTCAAACACTGGAATTTGAATAGTAGGTAACTTTATTCCATTACTTCCCTGCGAAGCACTGGAGTTCACTGATTGTCTTGTGCCACTGTTATTTGAATTGACACTGACTGACGTAGGCTCACGAGCATGTATTAATTCACTTAACCTTGCTTTTAGCTCTTCATAACAACTTCTTGTAGTTTCCTTATGCTCTGAGTGTTCATCTAAATCTTCTTCGGCTTCTATAAGCGATTCGATTTGAGATTGAATTGTGTCGTATCTCTCCCAAATTACGTTTAAACTGTCAAATTTAACTTTCAATAGAAATACGTTTGTTTCTTCATTCAGAGTAGCAAGAGTCTTTTGCATGTGAGTCAATTCCCTCTTAATTATACCTCTTCTTTTTATCAAAGCCCGTAGTTCACTTTCCATGATGAAGTAAAATAATTAACATAGACAGCGTAGAATGATTAGACAGTCAACTGTAGACACTCTTATTGCGGCGGCAGTGGAGGCGGACGGAGAGGAGGCCGTTGTCTTCTTCTCGCGTGTGATTGAAGGCGGGTACCATATAACACGTGGAGCGGCAGCCAGCTGGTGCGCGCGAAGAGAGTTCAGGAAAATCACTAGAGCCGAGCGAAGCACGAAGCTGACACGAACTTAACACGAACGGCACCTTCGGGTGGTCGCGCGAAACTGGACCTTATTAACAACAAGCGGACTCCTTGTAGTTTCGTCATACACTAAAATCAGCTACAAGTCCCACTCTTCTTCCTTAATTCAGAAATCATTGCAAATATTCAGATCATGCCCGCGAGGACCATGTTAGAAAATATATCCGTCACGGAGGAATACCAATAATAATACAAGGATGAATACAGTTAATGTTCTTGTAGAAAACTATTCTCCCGCCCTTTGGCGAAGGTAACGCTAGACACAGCCTGTACACAGCACGAGACTTCTAGGTTAGAACAATAGAAATTCTTGTAACTACCATTAAAATACAAGATTATTTCCTGAATTTCACACGTAAAGCTGCCTTCACTACAGGAGCATGAAATACGCGGAGTTACAGATGAATTTTAGTAATATAGCGCGAAAACTGGCCTAAATCAGACGCAGCTGCATCGCAGGTCTATACACCATCACTTCTCGATCTGAACTAACTTGCGCTGCAACTGGCGTGGATAACGCTGCAAGCTCACACCTGCAGGAAGTAATGAGTAATTCGCGGCAAATAATTGGCGCTAGCGCCAATTAACACAGAGGTTAATTTAAAACACTAAAAATTATAGACTCTTGATCTAACACTACACATCATCACCTCCGGCTCTTCGATTTATTTATTGTTGCCGATGATAAGCCTTTTCAAATTTTGTGGTTACGTTATCTTATTTACTTGATATTGCCTATCCACTTAAATATGTATTGGTATGGGGTTGTGTGTCTAATATTCAAATGGTATTTATAATTCTGAAAATAATTTTAAGAACAATGTGTAATCTTATACCGAGTAAGTTATTATAAATTATATAATATTATGTTACAAGCGCTTTAATTTTAAAGCTAGTGTAAGAAGAATCTCCAAAATTTAAATCTTCATATGGGTATACATAATTATGAAGCAAGACAAAGAAATCATGTATATGTTCCTCATTCCTTGTGTTGTCTTGTCGGCTCAGGGGCTGAGCCCTAACGGGCTCGCGCACGTAGGCCACATAGCACATTGTGCACCCCCTAGGAGACGGAATGATGTGCATGCCCTAAGGCCCCCTGTCAACATACTCCACCATGAGCCCCCACGGAGCTCCCCTACATCCAACAAGGACCAGGTACCACTCCACGTGCACTGAACCCAGGGTCCCTCGTACAAGAGCCCCAAGGGCGCGACACACCCTGGCGTACGCCCAGGGTCCCTCTGAGAGCCCCAGAGGCACGGTATAGTCCAGTTACTCATTGCATACCCAGGCGGCTTCCTTTCGTTAGGAGGAAAAGTTTGCCGACAGCTCAACCCATGTTCTTTGTTTTACCGCACCAATTAGCTAGTTACCCCAGCCAATCAAAATCTAAGAATGTCCTGTGGCGATTTTGACAGCTACTCGTCTACTCCGCGTGGAGTGAAATGCGTTGTTGCAAGATCAACTTACAGTAAACAATAACACGCGTGAATTGAATAAAGCGAAGGAAGAACTGAGGTCAGTGATAACAATGAGAGAATATTGCAGCGTTGCTTTTGTTTTGGATAGCGGAAGCCCAAGACCGATTTAGTCAGATCAATTAACATAAAGAAATACCGAAACCTTTGAAGCCGACTGGCCATCCAATGAGTAACTGCACTATACACCACCAGCAACTCTTGACCACAAGCAACGGGGGAGGCCCGCAGCAGAGTCTGCAGCAGGAGCTGGCCCGAAAACCAGTAAAGGGGAACGGGGGGGGGGAAGGAAAGGAAGTTAAAGTGGAGAGTGTTGGTGGAATGAATGAAGGGAGAAACGGGAGGATCCCCGAGAAAACCCTCCAAAGGTCACGGCTTTGTCCATCACAAATGGCACGCCCACCGGCCCCGAGATTTGAACTCGGGACCGCTAGCATGCAGGCCCACGCGCTAAGCATGAGCCACCGTGACGGCTCCTCATTCCTTACTCGACTACAAAGAACACCGAACCTCATGTTTGTCTTGTTAGTAGGATTGTAAATAAACTTCCAAACAGTATTCCCAGCGTGAATAATCTTCAGCCACATAAGTTGAGACTCAAGACATGCGTTTTATGATCTTATTGGATTTTTCAGTTTAATTTGTACTGTATTTATTACATTTTTATTACTTGACGATTCTATCCTCAATATGTATGGCTAACAAAATTAAATCATATCTACACGTATATCTATCTATTGAGTATACATTTTTCAAGTACTTTTTTCAATAGTGCTTTAATGTTTAGTGTAATATTCTGTATATCGTTTCGTATTTCTTCCGTTGTTCACCGCTGTGGCTCAGGGGATGCGTCCAATCCTCTCACGCAGCGGGCCCGGGTTCGATCCTGGTCGGGACAAGTTACCTAGGTGAGGTTTTTTCCGGGGTTTTCCCTCACCTGTGAGACAAATGTCAGGTAACTTTAGGCCCTTGTGGTCCCCGGATATCATCTGGCCGTCATTATCATCTTCATCCTCATCCTCGCCTTGTTCTGAGTGAGTGAGTGTGTGTGTGAATGGTGTGTATCGTCCTATGTGTTCGTGTTGTCTCGGAGGTGGCCCCGGCATTGGGCTGATCACTCATCCGGGGAGGCCCTCCATGTCCTTGTCTGGTCAAAAAAGTATGCCTGTCTGTGTTGTGATCCATAGTTCATTCCTCTCCCAACAGGTCGCGGCCCGATAAGGCCCGGGCGGCGCGGGCCGCATAAAGGTCCCTACAAGGGAGAGGTAAAACTACGAAAGAGAGAGAGAGATTTCTTCCGTTACCTTCATCGCTTCACAGTTCGGATCTACCTGAGATTTTCCCATGTAGGTATCTCATTATGTGCTTGTAGCCACCATCTGCATCAGAGAACTCTGTCAGATCCTGAAAGCAAATCCATTTGCTGATACACAAACGCTGATTTACGTTTGTTTACTTGTGTTTATCCCGGATTGCGGTCCGTCCTTCTCTTCGCTTTTGATTACAAGCCATGAATAATTGGTCACTCAAAGCACACGCCGAATACAATAGGCAGGAAAATATTTACTCAAAGTTAATTTACGGGTATATTATAAATAGTAGCTTGGTAGCATGGTGTGTATCAACAAATCAGTCAATTCACTACAAAAGTAATCAGATTATAAATTTATTCCCCTCCAACTTTTGTAGAATAAAATGTAGCAGGCTTTCTTGGGGTGAAATTTATCGAGAATTTTTGGCATAAAGGCCTATGTTTTGTCTAATGAAAAATGTAACGTTTTGTGATAAAATTGCAGTGTAATAAAATTTATTTTATATTTTACCTGTGTTGTTTCCCTGTGTTGTACGTATAGGCATGTACAACATATAAACGTTGCTATGTGAAAGTTCCTGTATTCTACCATAGCGTTAATATATGAGGACTTTCTCACTGTGAGCATTTTCCGTGTTATAAATTAGTCATGTCATGTTTTCATTTCAAGAATAGAGGGTGGTATCGTCTGCGAATAATATTTAATCACTTTAAATATAAATAATTTATAATGATAAAGAATAATAGGGCCAAAAATTATCCCTGTGGCACACCTTATTTAAACAGAACATTTCTTAGAAATCATCATTATGTAGTAAACCTTTTGTGATCGACCTGAAAGATAAGAGTTGATCGACTCCGTTAGCAGCACACATGTGACATTTTGAAGTATAAATCTCATGAGAGGTATAATCAAAAACTTCAGATAGGTCACATGTGATGTCATATATCCTATTAAATGTCCCAAGAATAGAGGTAACATGTTACGTTTCTCAACAGCGTCTAATGCATTTAAACGATTTCTAAACCAAAGATATTTAGATAATTAAAATTGCATTCAAGATAATGGGTGAGTTGTCGTCCTGTTATAGTTATTGTAATCTTCATAGTTAGTGTTACATTAAAAAGGATATAACCATAATCTTTGTGTAAATTTTTATTTTTGTGGTTGAATAGTGATATATGAATTTTGCTCTGTCCATTGGTACCATCTATCGTTTTGTTCCCCCTGAAAAATTTTAGTATAAGGGAGGTTTTCAATTACCGGTAAGTCGACTGCTTATTGGTGCAATAGGTTGTATGGTTTCATTAGAATTGTATGCATTATTAATAACAGCTCTTTTAGCAATTTTCATAGCTTAAACCTTCCTATTTAAATTATGCATATAGGAAATACTTACGGGAATCCCCATAAATTAAAATGTAACTTCCCATATGAAAATATAAAATTTTCGATAAACCACGATTTTTGTAATAGCCACAATTACTCTTCCTTATGCCTGAAAAGAACTGTAAAAATGCAATGGGGTGTGTAAACTCACGTATTAATTTTATGTTAGATATATTTTTAAAAAAATCTAAAGGGTATTGCGCTATTTCGTGCTACAAAAATAGTGTTCGTTTGCATTGAAAATCCTTTACCATCCTGATGGAAACGTTATAGAGATTCTTCAACACCTGGGGGATTCTCTGGTGTGCCGCGACCCTACCGTGCTCTCTTCGTGAGGGACCGGGGGCGTGGCGCATGTCTGAGGGACCCTGGGGGTGTGGTGTACGTAGTATGGCTTCTGGTTCTAGCTGGATGTTGGGGAGTTCCGTGGGAGCTCGCGGTGGAGTCTGCTTCGGGGGGGCTTTGGGCATGCCAATCATCCCATTCCCAAGGGTTGGCACAAAGGGCCCGCAGATGTGTCCTACGTGCTTAGGGTCGTTCCCAAGCCCCTACGGGGGAGGAAGTAGAAACAGAATAGAGATTCTTCAACGAATTCCATAATACCACATTTTGAATTTGAATTACTGACAGGTTCATTTTGAATATGTATTGGAATTGATTGGAGTACGCCGCATTAGTTTCTTTTGCATCAGCTACGGAGTTTGAAGATAGATGTGTTTTTAACTGCTGTGAGGAGAACAGTGAAAACTTTTTAGATATCTTGAATTATTCATAAATGAAGTTCGTTATTAGAGACCAGCGAAAGTTATGGAAGAGTTAAGAAAACTACTGAATTTACTCTAAAGCACACGCTTTACTGCATTAATTTACCTTGTGCATTGTGGGTAAGAACTCATCTAAATACACATTCAGACTTACTATTCACTTTTCTGCTGAACCTTTATTTAGGTATTTTAAGATACCATTCACTGAGCAGGTATATATCTACAAGTGTAAGTTATAATTATTTTTTTCGTTTGAAGTCCTTCCAGTGTATTAAATTCTTTCAGTTCGTTGTAGCTCATAGAATTTATTTCCAGTAACATTGGTTAAAATTTTCTGTAAATGTGGACAATAGTGAAGTAGTTTTTATTGAAGATGCATTTCCCCCTTCTGTTTTTACTTTCTCTGCCCATACCATAGGTACTATAGGTAGAGGAAGTATTGTGTTCGACCCCGAAGTTGAGATTTTAATATAAATACATGATTTGAGGTCTCCTGAATCCAAAAATACTATTTTCAGAAACATGTCTGTGTGTGTGTCTGTAAACAGTCTAGCCCCCCAAAAATCATAAGAAAACAAAATGTATTTTGGGTTAAGTACCGGTACCTTTTGAGAATTTAGCACGAAGATTGGCGACTTTCTCAGATTTTTTCGAAAACGACCTTAACGATTTTGTTTAAATTTTGCGCATGAGGTATTTATATTAAGAGCTAAAACTTTTATGTGAAATATTTTTGATTTCGAAAAAATTCTCTGAAGGGTAGTTATAAGTTACCCACTGTTTGTAAAAACTCAGTCTTGCCTGCTGAACAATAAAGCTTTGCATCAGGCTCAAACAATTGAATGCCGCTCTTTGTAATATGGTCTCTTATTCTTCATCCGAAAGTGAAGAGATAACGTTGTAGCCTATTGACAATGCTTTATAGTAAAGAAAGTTACGTGAATGTATTAATTAGATTTTGTTTGGGTTATGTATCCTTTGGGGATGCTATACGATGTGGTAACCACATTATCATTTTTACAACCAATTTACAAGAAAAGAATGTAATACATAATATATTATACTATGTGGCAACA
The DNA here is from genome assembly GCA_964059195.1 of Ectobius pallidus. Classification (NCBI taxonomy): domain Eukaryota; kingdom Metazoa; phylum Arthropoda; class Insecta; order Blattodea; family Ectobiidae; genus Ectobius; species Ectobius pallidus. The sequence continues at coordinate 129,624,852 of CAXKWD010000002.1, forward strand.
TTTATTTGGACAGAAATCAGATTTGTTTCGTGTACTGTTTCTAAACGTCAATTGAGAGCATGCAACAATTTCCAACGATTATTTTGAGTAGGTTACGAAAACAAAATTTAATGCTGAATTTGTACGAACTGAGGATTCCATAACAATCCTTCCCAGTGGAGAAGTTCTCCATTTCTGGATTACAATATGTTATTATTTCAACCTCTTTAGATAAAGTTTGAGCATTCAGTGTTGTTTCACTTTGTCTACTTCACAAAGATTTACCTCCGTTTTGTTTTTATGCCTCTCGGACCGGGTGAATTTCAGTCATTATGTTTGTGATTATTCACAATAATGCTTCCTGCAGACAGGGTTATGAATAATTATAGATGCCACATTTCACCATACACTGAAAAATCTGTAATATTATGTTTGCAATTATACAAAACAATGCCTCTCGCAGACTGAAGGGTTATATGACGAATGCCACGTTTCGCCATACACTGAAACATTTGTTATCTTAATAATTTTCGTCTATAGTATGAGCTTTTACTGTTACAAAAATCAGATCAAGTATGAGACTATATTGTCTTATAGCATGATGTGTGCTGTGGTTCAAATCACGTGCATTTGTTTACATGAACTTGCATTCTCAAAATGAATGGATATTTGTCAAAGCTAACTGTATTGCAACTTCCAAAGCCATATATAAACACTGTAAAACAATATGTTGTCATGAGAACTGATTTACATTTGATATATTCAGTCTAATATAGTATTAAAAGAATACCCGCTAAATTGGGCATGACTCCGGTACTGGTCCACCGATTTGGTCGAAAATCAATAAGCTTCTTTCCATGGACGTTATAAATTCGTATACCAAGTTTCATACAAATCCGATGAAGCGTATTTGAGTTATCGCGCGTACATCATACGGACAGATAGACAGACGGACAGACATTTTCCCCACACAATCTCAGAAAGTACCATTCTGGAACTTAATAAACTATTAGTCTACTTATTCTGACTAAAAAGAGAGAATACAAATCATAATAAACAAAGTAGTTATATGCCAACTACAGTCAATTTTTAACTTATTTTCATGGTAGCTTGTTTTTTCGTGTACGGTTTTGATTTTTAACCGTGATCGTTCCTACCATAATAAGCTGACTTGTTAAGCGTGATGTATCAACCCATGCTCTTGTCCCATGTATGCCTTGTACAATGCGCAAAACCTGGCTTCCTAATGCCTTGTTTCTAATTTTTCCCATCCCAGGTCCGTAAAAAGTTCTTCGCCATGGTCTCTTTTCACTTTAATGAATTTAGCCTTCCTGCGCTGGACCGTTTCGAGTCGTTTGATTTGATTTATTGTGTAGGGGTCCCAGAAACTGCATCATTTTCCATTAATGGACGTACTAGCGTCATGTAAGCTACTTCTTGGTTCAGGGTGAGCTACACTCTCTATGCTTTTCCCATAACCTAATCAGTTTTGTTTTCCTGTGAGATTAGAAAACCCCCAAATATTTATCTTCTTATGAAACTGTTGCATGATGTATTTTGTAGTTTAAACAAATTTATTTTCTCAGAACGTTATTTATGTATAATTTGAACGCCTTTACTTTCACACCATTTAAGATAGCCCAACTAAAAATGTTATCGAGATCGCTTTGAATTACTTCAATGTCTCTATTGTCGCTAATTTTCCTACAAATTATACTGTTGTTAGCAAATAATCTCCCTTTAGATTCGATAGTTGTGCAGAAATCATTAATAGATAAGAAATCCTGCCTCTTAAGAAATTCCGTATCCAGATTGCAACCATGGATCAATTCCTAATATGTTTGCTTTATCTAATAATTTTCCAAACTTGAAGCACTCATATATTTGTAAGCTATGCCTGCTTCCTTTCTGCTATATTGAAAGAACTTTACTTCGATGTATCGGCACCAGAGATGACATTTGACTATTGTAGTATATCAGACTCTCTGCTAGTCATATGGAAAAGTTCTGGAAAACTTCCGATCGGATGTTCGGATATATTCGTAATTGTGGTGGGGAGAGAGAGAGAGAGAGAGAGAGAGAGAGAGTAATTTATGTTAAGAGTATGCAGGAGACAAATTTTGGATTTGACACACTCCGTTACAGCTCTTGGTCGAGTCAGCATCTAATCTCTTCGGGTCTGCTCTTGTTGGTGTAGACATGTAGTCGCTGGGATTCGTCATAATGTAATTATGTAAGTGGACCGCATTCTTCCTATTTCTTTCTTCTTGTCTTTTCGTTTTGGGTTGTGTTAAGGGATTCTTTTGTTACGCGTTTTCTTTCCTATCTTCATTTCTATCGTCGAGGTCCTATCATTTTTCCGGTTATTTGTAATTAATGAATTCATCTATCAAAAGTATTTAAACCAGTAGTTCGTACATCCACAACATGTAGCTTGCAGAAAGTTCTGGCGAGCGGCCAGATTTGTTGTTACACTATTGCGAGCCTAATTTTTATATTGCCAAGAGCACCCGTCATTAAAGTAATTATACTGTAATTAAGAACATATATATACCCTGTATATTTAAATTAATTTATTTGTAACAAGCTTTGAATTGAGTGCTTGGTTAAGCCGCCATGTTAAAATGTAAATCTATTTAAAGTTATCTGAAACCGCACTGGATTTTACACCGTGAGATAAATTCTATTTCTTTAATATCTGATTTGATCAGCATTCCAGTTTATGATGTTAATTTCAGTTAGTGGTGTTATTTACTGTAGTTGAGTAATCTCGCTTGGTCTTGAAAGCCTGCTTCACGTAATATTGTATTGAAAGATTCGTTATATTTGCTCATCTCTTGTTTGAGATATTCTCATTTCATATTAACGGCAACATTAAAGTATGTAATTAAAATTATTATCTGCTTTTGCTTTTGTATTTCCATATCCATTTTATAAACTGTTGTTACGTAAGTGATAGTATCTTGCAGAGTTATGTGTTCTACTAAAATTCAATGTTTCTTACGCTATTTCATTGTCATGCAGTGTTTTGGTTCCAGTTCTCTGTTTTTGTTTACTAAGCTTCTCTATCCCGTAAATCCAGTCCGACTTTCGGTATAGCTTTAAATATGCGGCTTAACAATGAAAATATTGTAACATTCATAAATAAGTGTTATATTACTTATATAACATTTAAATGACGATAAATATTTTACAGTAATTGAACTCATACCAAAGTCTCAAAATTAATATTTTATCATTATAAATCTGTAAATAATTTCAGTATAATTGAACTTGTATATTAATACTATTATGTAAATTAATATGAATTTGTAAATATTTCAATAGTGTTCTAGTTAAAGACGAATATACAGACTAACAAAAAAACAGTATGAAAGATCTGCACCTTTTCTTAATTGGGTTATGTATGTCCAGTCTTTCCTCAATTATCTTTTTTATGTGCGTTGTTTCGTGTTTTCGGTTATCTGAATTGCTATCATTCCCTGGTAGTGTTTCAGATAACCTCTTTTATTAAAAAGGAACACAAACAGAAGTAACAGACGTGAATATGAAGCTGCACAACATGAGAGAAATGTTTATAGCTAAGAAATTATAAAACTTAATACTGTAGTAATATATAAAAAAATTATATGTAGCATATGAAAAAGTTGTAATACAATAAGAGTAAGAAATTTTAAAAAATTAAGCAAAATTTTATTTTTATAAGTAAGAAATGGATAGAAAAAATACAGATTAAATAAGAATTTATTATATTCTTAGTTAAGTTTAATTTAATTTGGTGTTTTATTCATTGTTATGTTATGTATTTTAAGTAATTTTTGTTGTTTCGTGTTGTATCTGTACCTGTTCTTTTCTCACACCACAGGATTTTGTAATATTAAGTTCACCCCGGGTAAGCAGAAATGTAGACGAGAGTCTTTTAAAAAAATATTAGTAAGGAAAACGCTCATACCATACCATAATTATTAATTTTCCATACGGCATTAAGACAAACACCTCGGAAAAAAGTCAATTACAACCGCATCAGTTCGTTCCCCTTTGTCGACTTCTTTAGTCGTATCTCGAAATAATGAACTCATATGGCTATCACACGAAAATCCTTCCTAAAAACCACATTGATCTAAGTAAATCCAGTTATATGTTGTTAAAACTTCACGAATATGCTGCACAATTATTGTATGTTCCATTATTTTGCAGATGACCGAGGTTAGACTAATCGATCTATATTTTTCTTCTTTCACTTTATCCTCCTTCTTATAACATATCGGAAGTACAATAGCCGATTTCAGTCGTGCAGAAGCATTGTGTTATTTATCGATAGCCTATAGGTGATTATTAATGTAAATCATAATTACTTTTCCCCCACAATTTAAACTTCTGTAGGAATTTAACCCGATGTCCCTGATTTTATTTATTTATTTATTTATTATTGTCCTAACCATATTGAAGGTTGGCTTAAAATTTGAACCTACATCTGTTCTCTTTGCTGTGTTAAATTTTTCTCTTTCTTGAAAGCAAACACAATAATAATTAATCACTAATAAAATTCTCAACTGTTGCTGTTAAAACTTGTGTTGTAACACTAATTATTAAATGAAGAAAGTTCGTCGATATTTGAAGTAAACATATGAGGGCTGTGGGTGAAAAACTTGATAACCCACATTATTCTCTTTCTGAGATATGTGGGATTAAAGTTTGAAAAATGTCCCTTAAATCTGTTATGAATTCTTTTTAGGAAAACATGCATTATAAACCTCAATACATGCAGATAGCATATTGTATTAAATTCTGATGTATTTTTCTTAGAATTTGTAATTTTCATGTGGGATATCAACTTTTTCCATGAATATCATAAATCTGTTATGAAATGGAAAACGTTGATAAACCACAACTAGGATTTCCTATTATATTCTTTTCAAAAATACCATAATAATTTTTCAAATATTTATTATAATAATGATTAATATTGAAAATTAATTATCATTGTTCATTACTAAAATGCAAGTTACATAAGTTACTTCGCTATGCCAAACATATTTACACTTTTAAAACATATCTTAATCGGTCATCTCCCCATGATTCTTCTTCATCAAGATAAGGTAGCGAAGAAGAGCACTTTCTGCTCGTCTGTTTAGTTAAGTCTTCATTCTTAAAGATTCTATTGTAATAACTAGTGATGTGATGCTGTGGTATGTATGAATCTTCACTGACAAAGGTTTAAGTTAACTTTATGATCTGATAATGGAAAAACTTGACATACCACATTAATAAGAAATTTAGTCTTAGAACAATATCCTTAGTTAATAAAAACATAATAGTTTGGGGTTTCACACATATAGTAATATTATTACATCATAATTTTACAAGTGTTACGGAGTAATAGCAATATTTAAGAAAATCATATTACACAAATGGAAAAACTTGATAACCCAACAGTCCTAACCTGATCATCAACTGCAAATAAAAACACTCACTTCATCATTTGAAGACTCCATGTCCTCATCAAAAACATAGTGAGGCTCACGAATACTATCATCAGAATCTTCAAACACTAGCAGAGACATCTCACACACTCTTTTCTTTTGTAAAATTGCCTTTTTCTCTTCCTGTTCAACAACACTAGACTCCATGGCAGCCATCTTGAAAATGTGGGTTGCCAATGTTTTCCATTAACACAAAGCGCAATGTGGCATATCAACATAGGTGATAACTCTGCCATTAAGTGGCGTTCAGAGAAAATTCTTTGATATAGAGCTCTGGGCTTTTTTAGTTTTTCCTCCTGCCACTTGAGCGCGCTGCTCTCCACATTCAGGTATTGTCAACTTCCGGTTTCCTCATTCTTGTGTGTTTTCAATATGAGTTCGGGACGGTTCACCAATTTTACAGTGAAGGAGTTAAAAAGGATGTTATCCGAAGATGGTGCAACAAATATTTCGTAGTTAACAAAGCAAGAGTTGATTGCAAGGTGAGAAATCAAAGCTACCTGTCTTCTGAAACGTTCGCTAACTGTTCTAATACGGTGCAATATGCCTGCGGTCTCGAATATTTTTGTATACTGTTGCACGATTTATTTCCATGTTTTTTTACAAATATGCATGAACTTTTTCGTATCATAACTTATTGAACACACAGTCTAATATACGACGCTGTTTGTTTGCAGGTTGCTCAGGCGAGAGAAAAATCCGGATAGGAACTTTGCCTTATTCGAAGTTGAGGTTATAGAATCAGAAAGTACCCACGACTTTCCTTCGACAAATTTCTTCAACATAAATTCATTCAAGAAAGAACGGTTTAAACTTTTTGACGAAACTCCATAACCACTTGGTTCGAAAAGCGTAGGGCAGGCAGCAGTATGAAAGCTGGCCGGACTCTAGCAATTAGAACATTCATCAAGTTCAAGTTAGTGAATAAGAAACATTATGCACAAGTACAGGCACAGATGTTACTTACTGATATTCACAGGTGTGACTTTGTTATTTGGACTAAGAAGGGCATCAATATTCAACACATAAAATTTAACAAAGCATTTTCTGAGGGGCTTCTTCATAATGTAAATGTTTATTATCAAACAGTATTTTTGCCTCTTCTGCAAAATACCAATAAAAATTATTAGTTGTACAGTTGCTATTGTCTTTTGATTTGTATTAAATAAAAATAGCTGAACCACCATGCTTTTTATGACTACGACAAAAATAAGAGGCTACTTTAAAATTTTGAGTATTTGACAAATTTATATTTTCTGGGCTCAGCCAGTGTTCCGCCATCCCAATTACCTCCAAATTATTGTCTGATGAGATAATACATAACATATGTGATTTACCTAGAAAACCTTGAATGAAAAGAAACATGACATTTACAAAATTAGTGTTATAATTAACTATAGGCCTATTATGATTACATTTTTCTTTATCAGGTTTTGATCTACTTGTTACAAGAGTTTCTATTACAGGCATACAACAAATCTGGACATTTTCAGATACATTTAAGCTATCCTTAGGCCTAGGCCCACATTCTACTCCATGTATTCCTAAAAATTTGTATGTAGTCTGTTTTTTACTCAATTACAATACAGAATGACCAAATAAATTCTTTCTTTCTTTTTCGTAGTTTTACCTCTCCCTTTTTTAGGATTTAAGCGACCCATGCCGCCCGGGCCTTACAGGGCCACGACACCAAATAAATTGGCACAGCACAGCAGCTGCTGTGTTGTAATTTAGTGGTGGTGGTAGGGGGAATAATGCTGGCGCTGGTAATAAGTTGAATAGTTAGTTAGGTTTGAAGACCTCAGCGCAGCGAAAACCCTACCAAGCCAATCCCCCTTGGAAACATGACTATATAAGATAATTAAATGTATATATATCCAAGGATGAATAGGGATGGCAGACCACACACAGGCTATAAGGATAAAAAGTGGAAGGTACTGGAATAGTTAGCCCAACAATATTATTCACGTAAGAAAAGAATTAAATTTTAATATGTATAAGTTTATTACAGAATAGAGAAATGACAGAAACAATATAATAGAAAAATATCTGTTGAATGGAATAGCATAACACGTTTCATACAGAGAACAATACTAATGACCCATATTTTATCTTTCTGCAATATTTGATATTACGATAGACAAAAGTATTAAAAAATTCAGTGAGTAATCAAATTAATATTTATATTTAGAAATGTATCATTAGAAATTATTAGATTATACAATATGGCCAGAATTAACAGATAGAGATCAATGAGCAAGCAAAATTCAGAATAGGCCAGAATAACAAAATTTACGGTAATGAGAAAAATTATGCAATTATGACTATTAATGACGTTGGCTGGATATTTAATTTATACATATATATATCGGTCATGACCGGAACGGAAGAAAAGAATAGGAAAACGAAAATACAAGAAGAGAAGAATAAAGAGAGAAAAAGTAGTCGGCGAAACATTCATTCATCATCATACATACGTCCCAGACACACCCATTGTCTTCATGATAAAAAAATTATTTTAGAATTGTAAAGCCGAAATAGAAAATTATTGAAATGTCAGGTGAGCGAGAAAAAATATTAACTTTACGAAATAGACAAACTTTAAAGTGAATTTACTATACAAAATACAAATGCTTTAAAGTGAATATGACTGGAAATATACAAAAATAGAAATAATTTAAATACAATATGAATAATGAAATAGAAAAATATACTTCGCTCACCTGACGACCAAACATCATGAAGACAATGCGCAGACACGACAATCCATACACACAGAAGAAACTAGGACAGTCGCCGACGAAGGATAGAAGAAGAATAGATCCAGCCAAGTAGCGTTAAGCGCTCACGTCAACTCTAGCAGCCAGGCAAAATTAGTCGCAAAATAGTACACACAGAAAAAGATGGCACCACTAGCGTATTAAGAGTAAGTAATATAACTAGATTAGTTTTGCCTGGTATATACAGAATGACAATAGAGAAACAAAACGCGCGTGTACTCAAAATATACGATTTAATTGTCAATAATAATAAAAACTGTTCAGTTCAGAAGAAAATAGGTTGCAACCGCAACATCCATATATAAACACTTTTCTTGTAGGAATGTTCTAAATATAAGTAAAATCGCTTAGAAGTTCACACAAAATTAACCTAAAATGTCGCTATGAAATGATGCTTATTCATGAGAATCGCCTGCTTAGCTGCAGAAGGAGGAGGAGTCGTTGGGTCACGTGATCCAAAAACAGGGCTGGTAAACTTGATGGCGATTAACACTAATATCACTGTTCCTAACCCAACTCCTATCAACCTGGCTCCACATGTTGCTAACATTAATATCAATAGGCAATTCTTTTTATTTATTTTTTATTTGATTTGATTTTATTTAATAATAATAATGAACATTACAGGTAGAAAACCAAATTACAATGTTCACGCCAAAACTACAATTCATACATACAAAATAATAAAACAAAAGATTCAGTACAGCAATTTAATAAACGAAAAAGAAATTCCTAGCCACTTCTGGGTTCCAGCAGTTGCCAGGTTTCTTCTCTAAACACAGTACTTAATGTATTTGAGAATCAAGATAAGAAAGAAGGAGTGAGGAGTATGTTTGGCATAATACATTAAACCAATACACTAACTACAATTTATTGTAATTACATTGAATAATTTTAATTCAGTGTTAAATTAACTTCAGCTAAAGCATTTTAAAACTCATTTTCGGACATGCTAAGGATATCAAAATTTAAAAAATGAATTTTATTGTACCAGCTTGTCACTAAAACCTAACCTAACGGTTTAAAATATTGTGCAAACGTGTTATTGCATGGACTTACATTCATATTTCAATTCAAGCTTTCTTTGTAAATATGTAGTTGGAAATGGTTACAACTTACAAAAGCCTATAATAATATTACATTGTTATTATTCTGTCTAAATTAATCTATTTTTAACCTTTAATTACTGCCACAACAATCAGTTACCACAAGAAACTTGACACAATAAATGTGTTTTAGGTTAGAAAATAAAATTGTGTTTATTATTATTTTCAATACAACAGCCTATCCAGTCTGATGTAGGCTGGGAAACAACTGATACGTATGCACCAAGGAAGCTTCGTGGAGCTACAAAGGTCGCCTCCTCGGCGATCTGTAAAATATTTTTAGCATAGCCTAACTTTATGTGTATGTTAACTTTTAGACAGGGACCGCGAGCTCACGGTGAGGGAGATTCGTCGTAACATCTCATCGTTCATGTACACAACACTAAGTCAGTTCCGTACAGTCACAAGCTGCATCAGTTGCGTAGCAATATAATTTGAAGATTTAAATTATTATTTTAGTAAATAAAATGCAATTGGTAACATTTAGTGATGTCAGTATAATTCCTTCTCCATACTAAAACATACCTTGATACTGAAGGGAATTTTCACTGGGTCTTGGCACGATTAATAGTTCTTTGGCACCTCTTGTTTTCCAGTAGTCTGGTTCTAAAGTAGTGTTCACCAAACGTAAAGTTAAAACTTAATGCTAATCACTTATGTTGCATTGTGTGTTTATTTTAATTTGATCAGTCTTGGAAAATAACTGTTTAATGGAATTGACCGTCTTTACAATGTACATAATATTGGCCTACTCCACATTTGCAGACGCTGCATAGATTCGCTCGATCATACTTTTTTTAAGTTTAAAGTCCCTTATATTCACGCCTGTCATTTAGAAAAATCTTTCAATCCTCCAGCAAAAACATTCACATTTCCTAACATTGCAGGTGCTCCATCAGTGGCTACTAAAACTCATCTATCACATAACAGTTAAAATTTTTTTGTAACATGCAAAACTGCCTGAAATATATCAATGCCACGAGTGTCATCTTTAAGTAGTACCATATCTAAAAACTCTTCTGTCACATGCATGTGGTTATCAGCGCCTCCGAAAAACATAGCTAATTGAGCAGTGTCATCATTATTTGTACTCTCATCCAGTGCTAAGGTCTGCCACAGGGTCGGGAATGAAGGCACTGGAGGCGCGAAGTTACCCTCCCTCTCGTCCCCACTATTCTATTTCAGCAGCGAGGTAATGGCAACTAAACCGGTTGACTCTGAGACTAGTCGCGTGGCAGCAATCCTGTTCAGTGTTGGCTTGTGTGCAACGTGAGTGAACGCAGAGTATCTAATCGGGACTGGGAGAACAAGTATTTTTTTATTCTTCAAGATGATAAAGCACAGGGTTTGATATGTCCTAGGGTTCGATTCCCGGCCGGGTCGGGAATTTTTCAGTAGTGAAAAATTCCTTTCCCGGGTTCAGGACTGGGTGTGTGTGTGTGTGTCCTTAGGTTTAAGTAGGTAGGGGATTGGCGCACCCCGGTAACAAATACGCTGAGAATATCCCCTTACGGGATCACCAGGGGTCGCTCGCGAACCTGAGGAATAACACTATTATTGACTACATTACAAGCTTTACCATCAGGAGGAATTTCAATTCGGCTCATGGTACCAACTGAATTGTTGATCCGGGCAAAAGTTTGGAGAAACGGTTGATAGACATTGTTCATTTTTCCTTGCCATGGACGAAACTACTGAAAATAAAGATACTGTTCATCTTGCTATGTTTATAAAAGGTGTGGATACAGAATTCGCTGTGATCGAGGAGCTGCTGGACATTTATTCAATGAAAGATCACGCGGTTAAGATATTTTTGAGGCAGTGATGATGATAGCGTGAAAGTTTAAGCTTGAATCGGACAAATTGGTCTGCGTAGCTACAGATGGGGCTCCAGCATTGGTGGGAACAGAAATGGGTCTAATAGTGAGACTGCGAAAATTCCTTTGTAAAAATGGATTTTCCTCTAATAGCTTTGTAGCCATTCACTGCATTATTCACAGGGAAGCACTGTGAATAACGTAATGGATATCTGTGTTACGATTGTGAATGTAATCAGAGCGCATGCTCTGCGGCATAGACAAATTCAGGAAATTTTGATACAGATTCCGAATACTTAGATTTACCATACTTCTGCCAGGTAAGATGGCTAACCAGAGGCAAAGTGTTGGAAAGAATGTTTGATCTACGGAAATACATACTTTCCTAGCAACCAAAGGGATTGCAGTTCCAGAACTTAAAGATGATATTTTTGTTTGTGATTTAGCGTTCTTAAGCCATTTAACGGTTCACGTAAATGAACTTAACCTTTGTTTACAAGATAACACAACACGATTGTATAGTGGAGGCTAGACCTATGTAGACAGTCGGGATGCTTTGAGGATTAAGCCATTGTCTGGCACTTAAGGAGTGGTATGGTAATGACTGAACGGCAATCGTCTGGTGCCCCACGTGGAGTCATAGCTAAAATGTCAAAAATTCAGAAATGAGCACTGATTGGTTGCACACGAAATTCTATTGGCTGTCAGGCAAATTCAACGCCCAAGAAAACACGCTGAAAATCCAGAATATACAACTCTATTGTCCAAGACACCCTCATTTCAAGTTATTTACTGCGGATTATAAGGGTCTGTCGGCATTGCTTTGAAGAAAGTTGTATATGTAGAAGTAGTCTCCACTATACATTTAAGTTTTAACAGACTGTGTGAAAACATTCAATCAGAAGTTAATTAGCTTCATATTTTCCAGTGGTATAATTATAGATTGAATGTTATTGATATGTTCCGCCTGTATACCACTATATATTACAACACTCAGCTGAAGTCTACATGAGGTAAGGAGCAATTAATTAACAAGACGTGTTATTGAATTTGATTTTTGTTGTGCTCTTCTAAACGTATTTTTATTATATTAGATTTAGTCTATCACATAATCATATAGAATATTAAAATAACATTGAGCTCAATGTGTTTTCAAATTACCTATTTACAATAATTAGTAATAAAATTATGAAGTTAACCTTGTCACAATATTTAAAATATGAATTAAAATTAACATATATGAAATTTAAACTGATAAAATATTCTAATACTTGTCAATTGTTTTAAAATATCACACAGATGTCAGTGTATGTCAAAAAATAATAATTGTCTTCTTGGATAAAATGCACTTAGCTTCTTTCTTCTTGTATTTGTGTTGTGTGACTATTATTATTAGAGAGTCAATTATAACAATATCATATTGTGAATAACTGTAATTTTGTGCTCCTTCTTCTTGGAATAGCTTAATGGATCTTGAGTAGTGTAGTGAATTTATCTCTTGTAATCTTCAGCTTTCGTTGTTTTTCAATATATTGAGATGCATTTCGACGTCATATGCGTCATCATCAGTCACGCCTAGAATATAAATATTTTGGATATCAAAAGAATCTCAAGTAAAATTAATTAATGGATAAGACACTTCGTTAATAAAATAAATTTAAAAATGTGACTAATTTAAATGGGTTAAATATAGAACTGTAATGAAGAAAATGGATGTATGCTAGCCAGTAGAAATTTAAAATATAAGTTATTAAGGGCCGGTATTATAATCATGGTTTAACCTTTACTTTTAGTTTAAACTTTAGTTTTTCAGATTTTTGCGTATTATAAACGATAACTACAAGTTAATCTTAAGTTTAACCTAACTGGACCTTTTCTACCGTTTAATCTGCAGTTTAAGACGTAATAATTGTTTTAATGAAAATGGCTATCAAAACACGATAAGACAGTATCAACAAATTCGATTTCGGATACAACATGCTATGAGTAGAAGAGACAAAACTTATTTTATTACTTTCCGGAACGTAAAATATTTTAATGTAGGCCTAAACAGAGAAGGTTGTACTGTGAGACAAATGCTAATACAAGATCATTTTTATGATCAATGAATAGCTTCTTATTTTAGCTGTGATTGAAATAAACTTAACTTACACTGAATAAAACTGAGTTCAATTTAGATTTAGATTTTCCATTCTACGATCTCACTATACTTTCGAACTAAATTGACTAACGATTCTATTTCATTGGATGAAAAGTTTTGGCAACGTTTTGAACTATTTGTGTCAGTCATTTTTGTCGCAATATACAAACAAATACAAGAAATTTAGCAGATCGTATTGTTTTTCTTTTATTTCCAAGGCCAATTCGTCTTCTTTTTCCAGCCAACAGGTCTACCAACACCATTGCACTACGGTTTAATTTAACCAGAACATTATAAAACGGCAACTAGAGTTAAACTTAAGATTAGGTTTAACTTAATCTAAATATCAACTTTGTTTATAATACCGGGCCTTAATAAACGAATAATATGTAATTATTTGTTCATATTCGGTATTTGAAATTTATAAGAGAAGCTATTGATTAAGAAACTGTACTTAAAGGTTTAAGTTGACATAAGTATTATAGAAGAATATCTATTAACTTTTAATAATTACAATATGTGACTTACCGATAGTCTTGAGAGCTGAACATTCTACAATGAATGTTTGAGTGCTACTGAATATTGTGAGAGTTTACTCCTAGCTAGTTAGGTTAATGTATGTTTCAAAAAGAGCGTTCTGGTCTACTGTGTTTTCATTTATGATGTTGTTCTTATGTTTATAAATTTCTATTTGCTCTAGAGTATTGAGTTTAGGACTTTTATTATGTTTATGTAAAATTTGCAAAGAATTTTCTATGGTAGTAGAGCTATGTTGATTGTCTAGAAGATGCTTTGCATATGTGGATTTATTTCTGTTAAATCTAAAATCAGAAATATGTTCTTTATACCTTGTTTTGAAAGATTTCCAGTCTGGCCGATATATACTTTATTACAGTCTTGACAATTTAGTTTATTTATGCCACAGCTTTCATATTGATTGTTGCTATTATGATTGTTGATCTTATTATAGATTTTATGTTTTAAATTATTATTAGTTTTGAAGGCGATGTTTATGTTATTCTTCTTTAATTCTTTTGTAATTCTGTAAATCTTGTTATTTGTGAAATTGAAGGTTGCTTTATTAGCGTTTGCTATTGTATGTTGGGCTCTTAGTTTTATTGTTAGATTTTAAGCTAATGTATTTAGGTATAAGGTTATTATATTTACATGTTTTTTAAAATATAAATTTGCTATTGTCTTTTTGAGCTTTCTTTTGATGTTTGTATATCTATTAATGATATTAGCCTGGCTGGCTGCATTATAGTTAATTAGCTTCATATTTTCCAGTGGTATAATTATAGATTGAAAATTCTTTGCAAATTTTACATAAACATAATAAAAGTCCTAAACTCAATACTCTAGAGCAAATAGAAATTTATAAACATAAGAACAACATCATAAATGAAAACACAGTAGACCAGAACGCTCTTTTTGAAACATACATTAACCTAACTAGCTAGGAGTAAACTCTCACAATATTCAGTAGCACTCAAACATTCACTGTAGAATGTTCAGCTCTCAAGACTATCGGTAAGTCACATATTGTAATTATTAAAAGTTAATAGATATTCTTCTACAATACATATGTCAACTTAACCTATAAGTACAGTTTCTTAATCAATAGCTTCTCTTATAAATTTCAAATACCGAATATGAACAAATAATTACCATATTATTCGTTTATTAAATAACTTATATTTTAAATTTCTACTGGCTAGCATACATCCATTTTCTTCATTACAGTTCTATATTTAACCCATTTAAATTAGTCACATTTTTAGGTAGATTTCGAAGAAAAATCTACCTATTGCAATGGATACCACTTTATGATTTTCGAAAAATTCTTTCTTTCTTTCACGTTTCATGCTCCCCTAAGTACGAAACCACCGCCCGTTCAAAAAAAAAATTTGTGATATTTATATATATATTTATATATACCGGTATAGATATATATATATATATATATATATATCTTTACACGATAGCGGCCGTAATTTTGAAGATATTTGAACCAAATTTTAATATGTTATTTCTAGGCCCAATAGTTCGCACAAGTTCGTTAATGAGCAAAATTGGCCCAAGGGGGTGGTCGGGGGAGGGGGTTGAAATTTTTAAAAATGTATATCTCGGCCCCTATGAAGTATAGAGGGAAACTTTGTTTGAATAAATTAGAGTACTCCATATGGAGTTCACAGTGACACCAACGATTCGGGGGTTCGAGTGAGGGTGGGGGTGGGGGATGAAAATTCGAAACTTTTGAAACCACGTCTTGTGGGGTATCGTTGAAAAGCTCTTGATGAGTACTCTACAAATCAATAAATAGTTTCTTGATAGCTCTCATATGACGCGAGATTTTAATGTTTGAAAATAATAACACTTGAAAGAATTATTATAATATCATAATTTTGTCTTGTTTAGCGGCTTTGCTAATTTTATTCATTCCTGATCTTGCGCACGGCCTACCAGAATATTATATCCTATTATTGTTGTCAAAACAATTGATTGTAGGCTCTTCCTCTTTACTGCAGGTTTGCCATGCCAAGGCTAAAGAAGAAGAGTGCTATGCAGCGACAATAAATTAAACCAATAGCACTTCGAAATCTACCTCCGCCTGTAGGCCTGCCTAAAGGGATTTTTTAAATTTATTTTATTAACGAAGTGTCTTATCCATTAATTAATTTTACTTGAGATTCTTTTGATATCCAAAATATTTATATTCTAGGCGTGACTGATGATGACGCATATGACGTCGAAATGCATGTCAATATATTGAAAAACAACGAAAGCTGAAGATTACAAGAGATACGTTCACTACACTACTCAAGATCCATTAAGCTATTCCGAGAAGAAGGAGCACAAAATTACAGTTATTCACAATATGATATTGTTATAATTGACTCTCTAATAATAATAGTCACACAACACAAATACAAGAAGAAAGAAGCTAAGTGCATTTTATCCAAGAAGACAATTATTATTTTTTGACGTACACAGACATCTGTGTGATATTTTAAAACAATTGACGAGTATTAGAATATTTTATCAGTTTAAATTTCATATATGTTAATTTTAATTCATATTTTAAATATTGTGACAAGATTAACTTCATAATTTTATTACTAATTATTGTAAATAGGTAATTTGAAAACACATTGAGCTCAATGTTATTTTAATATTCTATATGATTATGTGATAGACTAAATCTAATATAATAAAAATACGTTTAGAAGAACACAACAAAAATCAAATTCAATAACACGTCTTGTTAATTAATTGCTCCTTACCTCATGTAGACTTCAGCTGAGTGTTGTAATATATAGTGGTATATAGGCGGAACATATCAATAACATTCAATCAATTCAATCAGAAATTAAATATGTGGTAGAGCCAAATAGAAGAGAATAAATTGCACCATTTCCCATCCTTGAAATCGGCTATGAAAGATGAATTGCTTGATATGAAAGAAAAATACATGTCACTATTACAGGAGTTATCAGGAGCATTCTCAGATAAATTAGTAGTCGTGCAAGCGTTGGACAATGACTGCAGGCTTTTCGAAAATCCATTTACATTATGATCCTTTGGTGGGCCATGACGAACTGTAATTGGAATCAATTAACCTTCAAAGCAGCACACCATTGCGCAGTTCAGGAAAACTTGGTTTGGATTTATACACTTCACTGCCGAAAACATTTTCCAAGCTGCGCCTTTTTGCAAGTAAATTATTGGCCATGTCTGGTACTTATCAATTTGAACAACTTTTCAGCCTATTGACGTTGAACAAGAGCTTGCTGGGCAGTCACATTTCTGATGAATATCTACGATGTGTTTTATGTTTAAGTTCATCGAGTTTGCAGTCGGATATTAAAAAGATAATATCTGCAAAGAGACTAAAAAGATGCCAACTGTCTAAAGTAACACAGTGCCATTAAGAATACGCCAATATGTAATAATGTACGTTTAAATAATTTCACTACACTATTCAGCTAAATTGTGACGTTTATTTTGAGAATTACGGTGTAGAAATCACTTAAATGTCACTAGTAACATAAGGGAAATAAGTAGAACTAATTAATAAATAATGTTAATTATATAGACCTGCTTTTTTAAGCTCAAGGCTTGGTTAGAATATTTGAACTGTGCTTCAACGTTGCCAATGCGTCTTTCCTCACGGTACCTAGTTGTCCCATTACCTTTCTTTGTGCCTTCCTAGCCAACTCTTCAGCAGTTCAAGAAATATTCATTTCATTACTTAAATGATCTCTCATCCAATATCCGAGGTACCGCCACTGTAGCATGCGTCACGAGTCTGTCTACCTCTTAGTACTGGCCCCAATCAAAACAGTGACGTATTCGTGAAATCACATTATTGCATCAATATTTGTACAAACGTCTCGATGATTTATAGTCATTGAAAGTTTTAATCTACTTTTTATTACTCAACAATTTGCTAAGTCTCTGAACTTGAACCTGAAAATAACAGGTATTGAAAGAAAGTAGTCGAACCGTGCTTACTTATACAACACATTTCCATATTTTCTTATGATTCTTACCTTCCCCCAAACCCCCAAATGATTTAGGGTTTTCTCGACTAATACAAACCCTACAGCAAGGATCACCGAACTCCCCAATTTATGGAGCTACTTCATATATGGCGATCTACCATGTTCAAATACAAATGAAAATACACATTACAAGTAGATATTAATTTATATCAATATACATACAAAAATTTGAATTAGTATAATTCTAATAGCGTTGCTGATAAATTAAATAACTTTCAGCAACGCTTTGTTCTATTGCTTGTGCCAACACAAATGCGAGAAAACTGTTAATTAGTTAACTAGAAATACGGCACTCGCTCTCATCTACATATCTTTAATATTGGCTAAATAATTAGTCACAACCATTTGAATGCAATTGCCCACATGTTCATTAGTAAGTCTGTTTCTGAACTTTTTAAAAAATCAATTTTATTTTCGAAAATGAGGACTCACAATTATTATAAGTAGAGCTGAACGAGACCATCACTCTTAGGAAACAAAACTGGGTACTTTCCCTTGGAAAGAAGTGGAAAAAAAAATTGAGCTTGAGATACACGCCAAAGGCAGGTGGCTTCTGCTGCCAAATCATCTTCGTTAAGGTATTGCATGATACACGTCTAAAATTCTTCAATGTCAAAGTCCATAAAAGGCGTTGTGATGAACTGTGCCAGAAGTTCAAATTTCTTAAAATCATGAAAGCGTTTCTGAAATTGCTCCCTCAAACTTGATAGAAATTCTACACTCTTTTTTGTCTCAGCAGGATTGTAAAGAACCCTGCTTTCAAGTCTGGCTTTCAAACAGGGAAAGTGTCTATCATCTCGGATGAGGTTCTTTACCCACTTCTCAAGCTTTCTTGAAATGCCTGAGCATCACATAATATTATTATTCCCAAGTCCGTGTCTTTGCCTTGCAGTTGGAAATTGAGTTCATTAAGTTTTATTAAGAAGATGTCATTAAAGAAACCACAGCCATCATAACACAGCAATCAGCTGGCAGTACAGTGCAGCCAATCTCACGAAGGCAAATGCAACAGTAAACAAATGCAACTTTTCGCGAGCTACTCAAAATATCCTTGCGAGCTACCGGTAGCTCATGCTTGCATGAGACAGAGACAACTGAATACGCACTCCCCACAGTATAACCTCTTATTCTATATTAAATGTTAGAAAAAATGCCTTGCCTAGGTATAGAAAGTTATGTGAACATCATAAAATATTTTTATTCACGTAGATTTCAATCACTATTATTGATTTACAGGAATTAATTCTATTGACAACTTCTCTAATTTGATCGATTACACAAAATCCCAGTATCGTGTGATTTTTCCAAGCCAGCTGAATACAATGCAGACAATAGTGTTGTCATTGAGACTGCACACTTGGTTTCATTATCATGCGGTGTGAATTCCATGTGGTAATTTTAGTGGACTATTCAACTCATACGCCCGCGTGTTTGGTATTGACCAATAACGTTTAGCAATTCCTCGGATATAGCTTTTATTCTGTTCTGCTGTTAGCTTTTCAGAATGAAGTTAACTATATGCACCATTGGTAGCACTGGTTAGATTATGGACTGCTGCGCAGTCGCGAATCTATCAATAAATACGTCAACTCTCGTGGGATAATTTTTTTTTTTTAAATTAAATTCTGCATTTGAATATTTTTAACAAACGAGGTTGCTACGTCTGAAGCAGGTAAATACATTTCCATTGATTATTTGAAGAAAGGGGATATTGACAACAGAAATAATATAGCCTAGGCCTATTTGATTATTCACTTTTCATTTTTCTTATTATATATGTAATGTTAATTAGTTACTTAGGCCTACGGTGCAAGAACCTTGTACAGAACTAAACAGGCTCACACGAATAAACTCGCTAGCGTTCGTTTTGTTAACTTCGTGCTTCTTGCGAGCCTGGTATATTCTTATAATGCTTGAACATTGTACGATATTTTATGTTTTTTTTTTTTTTAATTGTAAATTTTAAAGTATAATTATTTCAGTTCGCTAGTGTTTACAATAGTAATAAAAAAACATGTTGGTAATTTCGTATCAGCGGAATTCAGCTCTTTTGGTTGGCAACAATTTGTTTTAAATCAAATCATGATTTGAAACAATTGAACATCGCAGAAACATTTACGTAAAAGATTGACTCATAAGAAGTGTAAGTTATATCTCTTGAAGTTATATTAAAACAAAAAACAAAAAAAACAAAAACAAAAAAACAAAAAAACTAATATTGACAAATCCTTGGCTATGATAAGGAATTGCCGACATTGAATGAATGGGGAAAAAAGAAGGTCGTAAGTAATGTTTTGAACGAAACAAAATGTTGCGTTGGTTTACGTTTGTGTTTTGTCAAACGGCCGGTATCTAGTTTATAGATCAATTTTTATTGTCGAAATAGTTATTTAAGTGTTATTTTGATTTGTAAATAATTGTAGATACGCGATAATAGTAGTAGAAATTATAGCATTTGTAGTGGTTAGAATGAAGGAAATGGATAATTATTAATTTGTACGAAAAAGAAAAGAACGACCGTGACATCTGGAGATATCCTCTATAATCTCTATAACGTTCCAGCACCTTTTTATTTGCCTTACAAGGTTCAGCCTGTAAAATGGAACTTGACGTAGACGAAGATAGTTCTGTTAAACAATGTTTACGATCCAAAATAACATAAAATTGTTTAAAATGTGTGTTAATACTGTTGTTCACTTGTTGATTTTCTTCCAAATTTCGAATTGTATTATAATATTGTTTGCCAAGACGATACCGGTAGTTCCTTCAGACTGATTTGGAACGTAGGAAAATTTGGAATACTATAAATTTAAGTTGTAATTCAAGGACAGTAAAATTAATATTTTTCGCATAGTCGCTGCTGGGAGTTTCCTATATCAATTTGAGCTGTGTGAACAGCTGGAATTGATGAAAGTCTGATGTTGAATATGGATAGTTTAAAGCTGTGTGAACGCTATTCACAAATATGAAGTATTAATTTTTCTACAAATACAACTGGTGAAAACAATAGATTCATAGACTTATAATAGAATGATATTTTTTTTAAAGTCCAGAACGGTATACGTTTTTTCCTATTATCAAATTCAAGAAGATCCATAAAAAAATAAAATAATAAAGAGATAAATTATTTTAAGATTTAAGTTATAAGTTCTTGTTGAGATAGCTATTTTGTTTTTATATTTTCGGATAAATCATCTTCACCATTGCACTATCAGATATGGAATATTAAGACAAATCCCCGAGGTTTTCCATTACAAAATAAACCAATGTTTTCATATAGTACCCACTTTATATTTTACTTGTTCTTTCATTGTGTGCTAAACAATACATTTGTTATTAAGGTGTACGATCCTCTACCTGATAGTACTATTACATTTCCCGCCCCAACATTTTCTGTTTTTATCATTTCTGAATAACGAGAATGGATTACCCCACCGTGTGTCGTAGATATGTATCTAAATTATTTATCTGTGTTATGTGAAGCTATAAATATTTTAAACAAATATATGAATTGTTACTCATGGTAGAATCCAGTCGAATGAATGTTCCGACCAATGCACCCTAGTTCCATTTCACTCTTTATTGCCGTGTCACTTGTTTCATTCTACAATAAATTGTCCGTATTACGTGCTGAGAACAATAGTATATTTTTTAATTCAGGTGCAATTTTATAAAATGTTCAATGTTCATTAATCTATATGTGGAAACATAACAATAACGTCGTGCTGTAACCACCAGAGCTTGTACAATTAGGTGTTTTGGAGCGATGCGCTATTTTCTCTCATTAAATGACATATTAATGCTTAGCTCTTAATGTTAACTCTGTACGAAATAATAATTTAATACAGACACACATCCAATAAGCTATGACCTGGCATGTGTTTTCCACTGCTGCTGTCAGTACGTCGTCAGCTAAATATTGAAGTGTATTAACTCCATTTCTTGTAAAGAAAATAATGAGATAATAAATATTTCAACTCTTAGTTTAAGTAGGCCTGTACATCGTACGCGTATACTGCGAAATCAATTTTTCACTTCTAAATGCCGAAGCAGTAGCTTATTCTATGTCACATTACATACGAGTCTCCTCAGTATTCAAAGCTTCTTACTTTTTTCCTTCAAATCCTACTTTCATGGACATGACACAGACGAGTGCACGGAAACTTTCCAATGCTCCTGGTTTCTTCTAGTGTTTTCTTGATTTAAAGTTGGCATTGGATATCCTATCATTTGTGTTCCACATCAGCCCTGGTTGAGTCAATCTCTTATTAATTTAAGTTCAAGACCGACCACATGAATTACCCTATGAACAACGCTCATGCTTAGGCATAATTGAGCGGTGAAAGGGATTGGAGTTTCATTTGTGTGGCTTAAGATAGAACACAAAGAATGTCTAGACCAGCCCCTGGATGAGTCCGCCTGGTATTGGTTTGATGTCAAAAGTCTGGCAATCAAACATTAACCTACGAACACAGGTCGGTTTCAGATTCAAGGGCGAATGATTGGGGGCTACGACACGCATAAGTGGAGGGTTGGATGAAATTGCGTTGTAAATAGTGTCTTCTTTATTATACATAGGCTACAGTGAATAGAGGTGGTGGACATTAAACCTAAAGTTATTTCCCTTATCGGGCAAAATTAAGATTAATTCTGAAATGATAATGTTCCCTCAACGAATCCATCGCGAATAGAAGGACGCAAGGGTGGGGAGTGGGAATTGCGGAACCGGTTTAGAATTCCCTAACTAACATGAACTAGTGGGCATAATATCGGAAAGATTCCGTGCACTCGTCTGTACACTCCAACGTTGAGGGGTTACATGTTTCGCATGACTAAGAAGACTGAAACAGCGGCTGCGTTAGTAATATAATATATTTTGCATTGAAAGGCTTAGTGTGTTTGAGTTTATTTTTAATTTTTCCTGTTTTTTTTATTATTATTTTTTTTTATTGCATGAGCATGTGCATGGACCAGTGCGAATATCTGGAAGGAAAAAAATTGGGGAAATAGTTTTAAGTTAACCTATAATAATTAGGAAGTACAGGTGTATTTTGATAAAATTAATTGAACCGAAAATGATGTAGGAGATAAAGAAAGGGAATTTTTGTTCTGTAAACGGTATTAATGCATAATTAAAATAATTATATAATATAATATAATTGTAATATATATAATATAAGATAATTTTAATATATATAATACTAGCTTAAAAGGCCCGGCGTCGCCCGGGTTTTATATTTTGTAATTCAAATGAACTTATGACGGACTTTCGACTTTCAAATTCGTATTGAAAATTTGAAGTGAAGAAGAATGACTTATCACACTCAAACTATTCCCGCAGAAAACGTTTGATATAGCTTTTTATGGCTCATAGAGGATGTTGAATTTTGTATCCCATCGGTTTACACACCATGCCTGGTAGGGGTTAAAATAAGAAGAAATCAGAAATTCCGGTAACATAAAATTGTATTGTCTTTGCGGAATATTTTATTCCTCACTCTCATGTTACCATACAACCGTTTCGGGAATGAAATTAAATACCACTTTCATATTTCCCTCCCCAAAAACCTGCGATATATTAATGTACATTTCATCTTCAATATTTAATTACAGGAATGAAATATATAAATAGCTTCTCTAATTTGTCAAACTCCCACTCTATTTATTTCCAAACCTACCTGATACCAATGCCAATAATACACTGTTGTCATGTGAACTGTGATTTGGTTTTGATAATTCTGTGTAAAAAGGGATTAAGTATTCTCTAAAAGTTTGATTTTTGGCATTTAAAATAATTTTTAAAATCCTTTCTTAGTCAGCACCTACATTATAAAACGAAGGTACTGTCAAAATTCCAGGTCTCTACCTACTATAGTTTAGGCTCTACGTTGATTATCTGTCATTAAGTCAGTCAGTCAGGACAAAGCATTTTATATATATAGTGATTATTATATAATAATAATTACGTATACAATAATAACTATTATTATTATTATTATTATTATTATTATTATTATTATTATATCTGTGCAAACAAGTTTGCAGTCGTTCTTTGTTCACGAAGCACGGCTACTCTCTACTCAATACTCATGCTACTGTATCGCTTGAGCATTTATAGGTAATATTTCAGAAGTGCTCGTAACATTATTTATTATAGGCCTATTTGGAGTACAGTCAAACCCATGGTTCACGGAATGACCAAATTAGCATGCCTGACCGTGTGATACTTTACGTTATTGTGTAATAGGGTCCTTAGTTTAAGTTAGTAGCAGGCATGGGCATGTCTGGGTTCAGAGATAATTATGTGGTAGACATGGAAAATCACAAAATCGTTATTGTAGCGTGCTGAGCGTTAAGTTAAAGAAAGAAGCTCAAGTCTTGTTAATTAAACGAGACAGGAAGCAATTCCTCCACTCATCGATAATTCTTTCTCAAAACCGTTAATAGAGGTTGCCGTCTTTTCTATAATTCACAACTTAAAGAGAGAACGCTATGTAAATTTTCTGTTCTCCTGACATTATTCTGACTTAAGATTATACATAATTTGCATTTGGAGTACTTTTTATTTCCTTTTATCCTGCTCTGTAAAAGGAAAATATTATCTACCTTTCAAGTTACCTAATTCCAGAAAGATTGTTTAATGGGTTTATATGTGGGGTTTATGATTTTAATCAGAAAACTACTATCAGCTGTGACGACTGATCATGCCGTAACGTCGAACTTAGCTTGGAATGTTCTTATAAATGGAAATATTTGTTAATTGTGTTCACATAAGAAGTTATTTAATGTTAAACCATCGGCTTGTAGGCTACCCTATGGTGAAAATGATTCTGACAGGTTTACAAAATAGGCCTGGTTTTTTTTTTTCAATAAAGATTGCTTTTAAATTACTCTGCTTAATTTTCACAGAGGAAATATTAGATTATGATATTCTAGAGATTATTAATGATTTTTGAGGTACTGAAGTGTTCTATTACACAGTGCCTGCGATAACAATTTCAGATCTCCTTTTAAATATTTTTTGGCGCACCCACAATAATTTTTACGGTGAATTGGAGGGATAATATGTTTTGAAATAAAATATAGAATAATATTCACTATAGACTTAATGTGATGACAGTTACTACAGCTGGATAAGCAGTTATACCTACTGTACTGACAAGTAACGAATGAGATAATTCAATTTGAAGTTCTTTAATTTCACTGTTTTACAACCATAGCAAGGGACATAACACCAATGTTAATTGCATGTCTCGTGCTTTAAACCTATTAAATGTGTCTAAAACACAACAATTATAATAGGCCTATTTGGTTGTCCTGTTGCTGGAGATCGATTTCTATTGTAGGGCAGCCTTATCTTATACGCTCTGCCTGTTCTTATTTCTCCAAAATAGTAATAAACTGATAGAGATAAAATTTCGCATGAACGTAGTTTTTATACCCGGAAAGATTATAAGACTGTAGCCATTGACTCATCTTCGCTATTTCACCTAATACCAAAATCTTTAAAATTCAATATAAGTTAAAAGGAACATAAGCCATGACATAAAAAGCAATAACAGATGCACATAAATACTTTATCGCCTGCCGTCAAACCCGAAGTTTTTTATTATTTTTTTTTTATTCTCTTTAAACCAGTACTAATGTTTTACAGGAAGTGAAAAAATAATGTAATACAAGAAAGTGGAAGCCCCATATTTGAAATTAGTTTTAAGGTTATCAACGTACAATACAAGCACAATAGTTAGGAATACTAGAAAGTTCTAACATAACAAATTAATTTAGGGCTATAGAATATTATATACCGTGGATACAATGGTGAAGTTAATATTTTTAATTTGAAATAGTTAATTAATATGAAAGACCGGTATATAGAACTTAACAGACAAGCACGAAGTTAACAAATCGAGCGATAGCGAGTTCTGTTATTCGTGTGGGCCAGTTTAGTTCTTATACGGTCGAACATCGTAGCCTACGACGTTTTATGATATTTGAATCGTAAATTTTAACATGAAAATGACTTCCGTTTGCTTGTGCTTAGAATAGTTGTCGGAAAACTTTTTGGTAATTTCGTATATAGCGGAATTCTTTTGGTTGGCAGCGATTTGTTTTTAAACAAATCACTATTTGAAACAGTTAAACATCGCAGAAACAATTACGTAAAAGATTGACCTATTGTAATTAAACTCTCTCTTGAAGTTAATAGTAATAAGGGACTAAAATTGGCAAATCCTTCGCTATGATAAGGAATTGCAGACTTGGAATGAATGGGGAGAAACGAAGGCCGTGAGAAACGTTATGAGCGAAACTAATGGCCGAGTGCACGATTCTCCGGTTTTCTCAGCCGTTTCGTTACCGCGGTAAACGTAATACCGGGGTATTCTCAAAATCTCTGTGCACCATTGCGAAAATACCGCGGTTTGCTAATGCTTGGAAATATTGCTGTTACTCTGCTCCGAATCCATTTTTCTTTGATGGTTTCTTCCATGGCCGCTAGGTTCTCTCTCTCTCTGCACGTCTGCCAGTCACGGTGGCTCGCTAGTAGGCCAAATTTTTTCCAAATTCAATGTATTTGATGCCTTATTATTCAATAAAAAGATGTTCATAAGGATAAAAGGTAATATTATATTGCGTATATATGTCGTCTGAATTCATACTTCGAATCCAAGCACCATAGATACTGTACCAAACGTGAAATGAGTTGCTTTCGCTCTGGTTGAGGTGAGAAAGGAAGCTCATTTCAATCGATGTTACAGCACAGTATTTGCAAAGATATGTACCATCGTTCATTCTTCAAATAGATCCCACCTGTCTGTACATTTAAATAAAATAACATTGATGTTTTAAAGAATAATTCTCACACGTTTGCAATCCAAGGCAAAGCAACACCACGAAATCTCTGCTCTGAGTTCAACATAGCCTCGCTTTTATTCCCGTACAACAAGTAGAAATTTTAGGTGCAAAATCATGTGCATAGCCAAGAAAGGGCTGTTTGCCTTATAATTATGTTCGTATATGTGCAGGTGTGATAAATTGCTTACATATACCGATACACAGGCTATATCGTGATTCATGCAGCCATTCACTTAAATTTGGCCTAGGACCACTGGTATTCCATATTTCATTTATTTTTTGCCTTATTGTTCAGTAATAAATGTTCATAAGGATACAATGAAATATTATATTGCGTATATATGTCGTCTGAGTTCAACCTTTGAATGCAAACACCATAAATACTGTACTAATCGTAATAATCGTGGTTACGCCCACTAGGCTACTCGATGGACCTGGTTTGGTTGAGGTAAGAAAGGAAGGTCATTTCAATCGATGTTACAGCACAGTATTTGCAAAGATATGTACCATTGTTCATTCTTCAAATAAACCCCACCTGTCTCTCATTATTCTTTATGTTCAATTAGCTTTTGGCCTAGATATCGTAAATATGATACATTACGCTGATCTCCATCTTGGAAAGAAAACCGCTGTTTTCTCACTTTACAGCTCCTTCACGAGCGGTTTTCATCTTACCGCGGTAAAAGTCGAAACCGAGCACGATGCAACGAAAATATGACTTTACCGGGGTAAACTAAGCAACTTTACCGCGGTATTCTGAATACCGAGGTCGGTGCACTCGGCCATAAGTATTGTGTTGGATTATGCTTGTGTTTTGTCAAACTACCGGCATTTTATTATTTTTATTTGTAAACGATTGTAGGTACACAATAATAGTAGTAACAGAAATAATAGTAGACCTATTTGTAGGGGTTAAAATTAAGGAAATGGATAATCATTAATTAGTACGAAAGGGACGAGAATGACAGTGATATCTAGGGACATCCATATCCTCTATAATCTGGCTGGCACTTTTTTCTTTACCTCAACGTGCTCAACCCGTAAAATGAAACTTTCCATAGACGGAGATAATTCTGATGAACAATTTTACGATTCAAAATAACTTAAAAGAATTAAAGTATTTTGTGTTGGAATATGCAATAGAAGTAGATAGATTCACTTCGGTACATCACTTTATACGACTAATAGCAATCTGGCTTCTGTCTCACAGTTATCAGTTCTTGTATTGACTAGCTGGTTACCTGTCTTTCGAGCTGAGATCACGACATCACGAGGAAGTAACCATACTTCGTTTTTCAGTGCGCCGGTTGTTCTTCCGGAGTTTTAGAATGACGCCTTTGTGCATCTAACTCCATGCAAACCTAACGCTCTCCCGGTGTCTTGTTAGCGGTTAGATTGGACAATATGTGTTCCAGCATCTAATTCCAATATCTGTTTCCGGTGGAAACAAGCTTACGTAAAACCCCTTCCCAAAACAAAATCCCCCGAAACTCCTAAAGACTACAGGCCTATCAGTATTCTTCCTAACTTTTCCAAAGCCCTTGAACGAATTATACATAATCAACTGACTGACTACCTTAATAAAAATGACCTAGTAGATCACTATCAATCCGGTCTCAGAGCAGGGCATAGCACGACCACAGCGTTACTGAATATTTGTGAAGATATACGCCGTGCCTGTGACGAACGGAAATTGACAATACTTGTCTTACTTGATATGACTAAAGCTTTCGATTCAGTAGACACAGACATTCTTATTGCTAAACTTAAGACGTTGAACCTGTCAGATAATGCTGTTCTGTGGTTCAGCTCATACCTGTGCGAACGCCAACAATGTGTTGTCTCCAATAATCGTTCTTCTACCTGGCGTCTCGTAAAGGCAGGAGTTCCACAGGGAAGCATTCGCGGCCCTTATTGTTTTCTCTGTACATAAATGACATTACTAATTGTATACGACATAGCAAATACCATCTATACGCGGATGACTTACAACTGTACATACATTCAAATACTGACAACATTAATGACGCAGTAGCTAGCATGAACGAAGACCTTAACTCAATAGACGTATGGACGCACAGTTTGGGACTCAATCTGAATCCAGCAAAATCACAGGCAATTGTTGTGGGACATCAGCGGCTGAGAAACAAGCTGAATGAAATCAATCTACCTCCCATTAAAATCCATAATTCAGTAATTCCTTTCGGCGATTCGGTAAAAAATCTTGGTGTTCTGATAGACAAAAACTTAACTTGGGAAAATAAAATAAACGAAACTTGTAAAAAAGTGAACTCGTTAATCCATATGCTTAAAAGATTAAATATGCCCTTACCTACTGCTGTAAAAAAGACATTAATACAATCCCTGGTCATGCCCCATTTCGATAACTGTGATGTCCTGCTTACAGACTTGAGCACTAACTTATCCCAAAGGCTGCAACGTGTTCATAATATGTGTGTACGCTTCATTTGTAATATAAGACTGTTCGATCATGTATCGCCATCTTTCGAAATGCTGTCATGGTTCCGTCTGAATGACCGAAGAAGATTTCACTGTCTTTGTCTCCTCTTCAAAATTCTTCATACTTCATCACCATCATATCTATCTAGTCGCTTCCATAACCTGTCCTCTCATCACACCCTAAACACACGATCAGAGTTTAGTATTGTACTTTCTATCCCTCTACACCGCTCTTCATCCTATTCATTTTCATTCTCTGTATCAGTAGTTCGCATATGGAATTCCTTCCCTCGCACTGTCAGAGGCTGTCGAACGCTTGGTGAATTAAAGAGAGAAATCAGTAGGTTAATTCTAAATAATGTACTTTAAATTTATATTAGGAATGTATCTAACTGTTAGTGTTTAGGCTTTAATGTTAATAGTAATTTTTTGTTTTTGTAATTAAGTTTCAAGTAATTGTATTAGGAGTGTAGTGTTTAAGTTAACATGTATTTTAATAGTATTTTAGTTTATTATATTTAGGTTTTAAATAGTTAAATTATGTATTTGTTATATTGTGTTTGACTGGTGGAGCGGAAGAGAAGGCCTAATGGCCTTAGCTCTACCAGCTTAAATAAACAGAATAACTGGCTGATGTCTTTATGTGGAATCACTACCCTATTGGGATGCCACTCTGGTGTGTTGAGCTGGAAGCGGTCATTTGAAAATTTTCTGCGTGAAAAGTGTATTATTGTTTTCTGGAACTGTGAGTTTTTGGAGAGGCGAATTTACCAGCCTCTACTGCAAAGAAGATATAGCCTATGCAATAATTAATTCACTCATTTAATTATTAAAGTTATATTATATTGTAGTTTACTTGTGGTGTATTTTATTATGCTTGTATTTCATATGATTAGTTAATATATTTAATGCCGCTGCTAATGCCTTATATCGGATACTAACAATAACCTAAAATTGGATATCATCTAGAAAAAATGGGTCCCTAATTCAATGACGAAAGTTGTGAAAAGTGAGAAAAATAAATGGCCTATTTTAAAGCTTTTAAAACCTTTAAATTGTCAGGGTCAACTTTGGAGAACCATGCTTACCATACAGGCAAAGATATGCCATCAAGTGTGTATGCAGACGAGTTTACATGTCAGATTATAAGTAATGATTTACATGGGATGAATTTACTGGTTCCCGTTCTTTCCAGTGCGTCATTAGTTTCTTGTTCAATCTTAAGATCAGAACTTAAAATTATGACAATTGGATGTTAAATGCTCATCGAACCAGGATAATACACTTACTAGGATAGATGACTATGGGCCGTCTGCAATGTCGCTTGAGGTTGCATGCGGCTTCTTAACCGCGGAGTTGTCACTTTCTTTCACCAACTAGTTTTCGGTAAGATCTCACCTGAAACAAAGATAATTTTATTTTTATTGAGCGTAAATGATAATTATTTTAGACCGTGGATCGACAAATAATACAAGAAAAATTAAATTCAGGATAAATTGTTTTTTTTATTCGGGTATAGCGTGTTATAGTAATTATTAAAAATTGCTAACAATTAAGACTGAACAATGAAAAATGCTCGAAGGAAAGAAGGAAAATGAATAAATTTTTTTAAGGGATTGGAGAAGTATTACTCCCTAATGCAGTTTCATAATGGAGACTAGAATCACTTATAGACTACATTCCCCAGGAATTACAGACTACATTCCTAAGGAAAAGAATACACTGAATCCTCTAAAAATCTCGGCAGTAAAGAATAGCTTACAGGAGAAACAGCCCTATGTGAAATGCAAAAACAATCATGGTCGATATAATATTTCTGGCTGCTTGACACTTAGGTGGCATTATTATTATTATTATTGTTATTATTATTATTATTATTATTATTATTATTATTATTATTATTGTTAACTTGCAGCTCCATACTTCCATTACATTAACTTTGATCGTTAAAATTTTTCATTTGGGGAAATTTGTTCTCCCTAAGGATGATGTAGGCCTAGGTGTATTCTCACAGTAGACAGCATGGTTGCTAAAACAAAGCTGTGTTAGAGATTTTGTAGAAGAGTGTTAGGAATCAAGTGATAAAAATGTGCCAGTTCAACGAAGTAGGACAAAGAAAAGGAATGGGAAAAAATGTGGCAGACTTCATGATGCCAGTAGGGCTACAATGATGCTGCTTAGTGGACTTTGATTGGTTTCATGAACAAAGATATGTGACTAGTATTTTTATTTTAACTCGTGGGGCCTTGCAACACTCCAATAATGTAACTAGAAAAATTCACGTCTATATTGTTATGTATTTGATTTTGTAGCATTTTAAACATTCATATTGCATTCCTGAAAAATGTTTAAAAGTGGACTTTGGTTGTTTTCTCCCTGCGCCCACCCCTATGGGAATGTGGAAAGGAGTGCAAAGGTTACCACCCGCAGGAAAGCTAACCTAACCTTACTAGTGAGCCCGCCCAAAGGATAAATGTGAACCCAGAGTGGGGCAACAAGACTGAACAGAGCAACATAAAGTACTTTTTCGTTTTAGTATATTTGGCAGAGTTAGCTTTGTTTTCTTTTTGTTATTTCTGCCTTCAAATAATACATGGTTTCTTTTGATTCACAAAATTTGAGTTAAAATGAAATTTACAGTATTTTACAAAATCAAAAAAGGAAAGAAATGCTTTCTCTGGCTTGACAAATTTTCAATATTAAAATAAACAATAATCTAAATAAACTTTTGAAGATTCAACACTTTATAAAATCTTTTCAATTTATAACAACATAATATGCTGAAAATTTCATTAATCTGTTTCTCAACCTAAAATTTAAATTCCTTTTATTATACAAGTAAAAATCTGAACTAACATTAATAATTCTTTTATAAATAAACACTTTCTTGAGTTTTATATGATTTTGACAAATAACATATGAAAAGGGGTGGGATGCCTGAAATAAATACGGATTAGCTAAATGGGAGGCAACACTAAATTACCGCCACATGGGCCGCCTCCAGACCCACGCCACGGGATTCCTTAAAATGGGTTATTGGTATGTGCTAAAAACACGGAAACTAATTAACAAGTGATGTGTACAAGGATGAATGAAAACTAATCAGGAACTAAACTGTATCACAAATGAAGTTACCAAAGACAGGAGGGGAATATTACACTGCGCGCAGAGCAAGGGAATTAGGCTTCTGCCCCCGGCATGATAACGCCGTGGACAAATTTCTTCATTTTAACAATACTAAGAACACAAAACTACGACAAATCAAAGTACACATCACTAACAAAACACAAAGCGATGAATTGACAGCAAAATCACAAGCTACTGGTTATAAAACCTGCCATTGTTTGCACTACGGCCGGAAAGCAACATACCTTAGTGAACGCCATTTTGAGAATGAGAATGCCGGAAGAACGCTCACGCATCCTAGACAGAAACCGCCACCAGACAGCAGCACTCGCTAGAGCCGCGTTGACGCGGGAACAAGCCCACACAGCCGTCTGCCCGCGGCTATCAGTACGGTAGTCTGGCCACAGCTTGAGACACTCAGTTAAGAGCAGCCCAAGGCAAGAAACCAGAGCAGCCAACTGTTTCTGTAGGAAGGTGGCGAACTCTAGCGGGAAAAAGAAGTAATTGCACCGGCCTCAAATACAAGTCGGTGCAATACACCCCTCTCCTATTTTAAAACCACCGGTTTTAAACTTAAAACATTTGCACCTATTTTACAAAAACATAATACATCTGCACTTATTTTACAAAAACATAATACATTAGAGTCCTCTTGATGCTGTTGGGAGAAATATTGGAAACTGACATGCATGATTTAAACAAAAGTTTTGAAGCAGTTCAAAATTGTTATGGCGAGTAATACATTTCTTTAGTGTGTTTGCCTTACCCTACTGTGTTTGCACTATTTTCTTCGTCTAAATCGGTGTAGTCTTCTTCGGGAAACTGTACGATACTTGATGAAGCACCCTTGGACGGCAAATCCAAGCAACTTTTGCGTCCGGTCCCAGTTGAGGAATTTTTGCCATTCCAAAACATCAATATCGAAACTTTGGAGCACTAGTATGCGTCACTCAGCTACACTTGTGGGGGTCATTAAAACATGAAGTGCCATACCTTTTTTGCTGATTGGATGCGTCAGGTCCTTCCGACAGCCTATGAACACTTACATATGACCGTCCCTGGCAGCTATACTTGAGCGACACTAGAGCAGGATTGTGATATTCGTTGGAGGCAGCAAGGCGAGGATCCTCAAGTTGATGATTTACACGTGCACAGAGCCTGCGCCAGACCAACAATCACTGATGAGTGCAAACAGGGTAGCTTTTCTGTCCTCGCCAGTCCATCATCCAGAGCATGTCAGAAACCATTCCCATTTGACAGCTTACAGTCTTTCTGAAACATTAATTTCCAAGCGGCAGCCAAAAGAACAAAACAAATTCATGAAAATGGGGGGGAGTACAAGTAAAATTCACTCTAATCTAAATTAAAATTTTCCTTTTGTTACAAGATCTTAAAAATTTTACTAAAATAGTAATTTAAAACCAGTGTCATCAGGATTATAGAATTTTCACATCTTATTTAGTTTTGACATGCGAGACATGGCACTTAAAGGTCTTACCAGTGGTTCTATTTCTTACCAAGACGGTGACCGGTGTCAGAAACTCAACGACGACGTGAGGACCATGGAACTTGGGAGCGAGCTTCGAAGTAAACTTGGCAGCAGCATCACTGCGAGGAAAATTCTTAACAAAAACTTCATCTCCCACCTTAAATTTTACATTCTGCCTGCCTTTATTATACCTACTCATGACTTTGTCGTGGGAAAGTTTTAAATTTGCAGAAGCTTTCTTCCACATCTCCTTAATTTTTACATTATCTCTAGGGTCTGGAAGGAGGTCATTGATAGACCACAAATTACATAATGGATTATTTGGACGAAAACCTAACATGAGGGAAACAGGAGGGAACATATGAGCTTCATGCTTCGCAGAGTTAAAAGCAAACTGAAGCCAATACAGATTCTTATCCCAGGAGGAATGATCCTCCGAGTGATAAGCAATCAGCGCAGCCTTCAGATTGCGATTAAAACGCTCGGCAAAACTGGGAGAAGGATGATACGGAGAGGTCGTAATATGTCTAATACCTAATTCAAAACAAAACTTGTTGAATTGCCTCGACACAAAGTACGCGGCATTGTCCGACACTATGGACCGAGGAAATCCAACAACAGCAAAGACCTTTTTCAAACATTCTATGGTAACATTAGAATTAGCCACTCTCACGGGAAACAACCAGACAAATTTCGTAAAAGAATCTACAATGACTAAAATATGAGCATTCCCAGATTTTGATCGAGGTAGTTTTCCCACGTAATCAATGAATAACCGATCCAAAGGAGCTTTCGGAACTTCCGAGGCAAGAAAACCAACTTTAGTCATTTGGGCCGGCTTAGAGCAGGAGCAAACCTGACAAGCTTTGACACGCGCCTTGACGTCGGCATCCATACCCTTCCACACGAAATACTCTTTGATCTTACTCCTTGTTTTATCAAAACCAAGGTGACCTCCTATCGCAGACTCATGAAAAAACTTAAATACAATATCAATCAGTGCTGATGGCAGGATTATTTTAGACGGCATTCTCCTAGAGGGTGCACTATAAAGAATGCCTGTCTTTAGAACAAACTGAGTCATCTGCTCACCAGCTTTTATTCTCTCAACAATAGCTCCAATCTCCTCATCTTTGCTCTGAAATTCCTGAATGGACTTGAATGCTAGAGGAAAATCTGACAAGATGCCAGCAACTAACTGAGGCGGGGGTTCTGGATCGGGAGTAACTTCTGGGGGAGGCTCTGTAATTTGGTCTGGATAAAACATACGGGATAATGCGTCCGCTATTTTGTTATCTGAGCCTTTGATGTGTTTAGCCGAAAACTTGAAAGCGGAAAGTCTAATTGCCCATCTAGCAATGCGACCGGTAGTTCTTGGCTTAGCCAACACCCAGCTGAGAGCTTGGCAATCAGTCTCCAGGTCAAACTCCACATGTTCTAAATACATGCGGAATTTCTCTACCCCAAACAGAACCGCCAAAGCTTCAAGCTCGTAAGTGCTATACACTCGCTCTTGGGCAGTGAGAGTTCTCGAAGCATAAGCAATTGGCCTACGACCATCAGGAGATTCTTGCAGCAGAACACAGCCAACCGCAACATGAGAAGCATCGGATTGCAAAATGAACCTATTATTGAAATTTGGCATCATGAGTACTGGGGGATTAACTATACAAAGTTTAAGGTTATCAAAAGCCTTCTGACAATCTTCAGACCAAATAAATTTAGAACCTTTTCGACGCAAAGCATTTAATGGAGAAGCAATGTGGGCAAAATTGGGAATAAATTTATTGAAAAAATTAAGCATGCCGAGGAATCTAGCTACACCCTTGACATCTCTGGGTGGCTGAAACTCTCGGATCGCACGAGTGCGTTCCGGGTCAATAGTCACTCCATCCGCAGAAACTATATGACCAAGAAACGACAATGACCGGGCGGCCATAGTGACTTTCTCCGGATTCACTGTGAGTCCAGCCGCTCTCAAGCGCTCGAGCACCACCCGTACGTGACCTAGATGTTCATCAAACGATTCTGAATAGATGACCAAGTCATCTAGGTAGTGGAAGACATACTCAAACTTGACGTCTGAGAAAATGTCATCCAGGAGCCTGGTCAGGACTTGGGCACCCGTGGCTAACCCGAAAGGCACGCGGGTGAACTGGAACAAATTCCAGTCTGTTGCGAAGGCAGTCAGTCTCCTAGACTTCTCCGTCAATGGAATCTGATAATAGGCTTGGTTCAAATCCAAAGAAGTGAAAAATTTGGCTTTAGAAAAAAAACTAAACGACGAATGAATATCCGGAATTGGAACTGAGTCAATTTTAATCTTGGAATTCAAATATCGGTAATCAACCACTGGACGAAACTTCCCGCCAGACTTCTCGACTAGAAAAATGGGGCTACTGTAGTTAGACTTGGACTTTGTAATGACACCTTGGTCTAACATTGTCTGAATGTGTTCCTTCAAAATTTTTAACTTAACTGGGTTTAATCTATAAGGAGGACGCCTAACAGGCTGATCGTCGATTAGTTCAATTTCATACTCAAGTACATTAGTCAGTCCCAATTCAGGAGTCAAAACGTCGGGAAAATCATTAATCAGTGAAGTAACCTGGTCATTTTGTTTTTTCGGCAAGTGAGTAAGATCAATGCCTACAACATTAACTGAACTCTCCACCTCAACCGATAAATTATGACTTTCTGACTCAATAGGCCTAGTGGGTTTTACCTGTCTACAATAATATGAGTTCACAAACTTTACTTTAGAAGCTGGGCTAAACCTGAAAAATGCCTGCCGCTCCTGCACATCCAACAACAGGCCGGTACGCTGCATGAAGTCAGCACCAAGTATCAAAGGCATAACCAAGTTGTCCGCGACCACAAAATTTACCATCCAGGTAAAATCGAGGACTCGGATTTTCAACTTGGTTTTCCCCGCAATGGCGAGGGACCTTGAGTCAGCAGTGCTGCAAGGTTCCACGTCATTGGTCAACTCAGGTACTTTCTCCCGACAACGCAACCTATTGTAAGAATCCAAAGATAGCAAACTCACAGTCGCACCACTATCCAAAAGAGCTGAAAAGAGATGGTTGCAAGTCTCCACTTCTATAAGCGGCAAACTCGAATCAACCAAGCCCTTCACTCCAGTAGATAAATGCTTCCGTTGCCTGTGCGGCAGACAGTTAACATGTTTAAGCCTATTTACATTTTTACGAGACACTTTCGGTTTACTTCCGAACACAGGGGCTTCACTATTTACAACATTGCTGCCCGCAGCAACACTATCTTGACTAGGCGAAGAACTATTTACAAAAGAGACTGTTTTTCTAACTTCACATTCATCCCTATATACAGAACCATGCACACCCGCAGTATAACCCGACCTAGGTCGTTGAAGATGCTGACGGTGGCTCGGCTCGATACCACGCACGCCCTGCCGGCTGGGGTGCGCGTGATATCAACGCCTCTGAGCAGACCGGTCACCACCTTCACCACCAGAAGGTCTCCTGCGCTCAGGACACGCATTCCTCAAATGTTCCTCACTTCCGCACTCAAAGCACCTACGCCTGTCATTAGAATTTCTATTAGTCACATTCCTCCCCCGGTTCCTGTCAAATCTGGGATTACTATTTACATTTACAGTCTGTGAGCTTACACGAAGTGAATCTGAATAGCTCACACTGTTAACTCGAGCACATAAGTTTTCCAACTCCCTGAAAGAAGATGGCCTCCTCTGGAAAATAACTTGTGACCTTGTTGCCGGAGCCATGCCATCAATAACATTATCAACAATTTCTGACTCGCTTAACTCAAGGCGGAAGATTACAGCATACTGTTTAATGGAGCAAACATACCTAGCAAAGGATTCACCTTCCTCCTGCACACGATAGAAATATTTATTCAAGAGAGAGCTTCTTGCCCTAACAGGAAAATAAATTTCAAGTAATCTTACATGAAAATTATCTAAGTCCGAACCAGAATATACCGCGTCATTTGCCACTTCTCTAAGCCCACCATTAAGCTTGGCCGCCATGATCGCCAGTAGAGAAACTTGGTTAAATTTGAAAATAACAGCTTGTCTTTTCAGCTCACAAATAAATTTCAAAAATTCTAAAACGTGTTCTAAAGAATTATCACTAAACCGATAGACCGTCTCCAGGGATTGGGCCAAAGGATGAGGCAAGCGGCTAAAGTCAGGAGAGTCAGGAATTTGCACATGACTGACTGGTAAGGTGACACGTTCAGGAGAGAAAAATTCAAATTGATTTTCAGGGGAAAAACGCTTCGGCTCAACGGCACTAGCCGTTAGCAAAGGGATCTCATTTTGGACTTGACTAGTGATATCTTTTCTGGGAGGCATTAACAAATTTTCACCGAATTCTGGACAAACAGACAGCTGAGGAAGGTCTCTGACCTCTTCAAATCCTTCCAAAACTTCAGTGATTTCCTCCAGAATCATTAAGAACTGAGCGTAAACCTCAGGTTTCTTTATTACATGCAGCCTATCGCTGACAACATTAAAAAGCTGCTTCAGCTTTTGAGCATACTTTATTTCTTGAAGTGGAGTTAGTTTCCCTAATTTAGTTAAATTTTTAATACTGTTCACTTTATCAGTAATAGTTTTCAATTGAGTTTCTGCATCGGACTCACCTAGGCATTGCAGATCCACTGGTGCCTGGGCCATCTTGTCCAGTTTTTCTCTCAAGTTAGCCACCTTTTCACTAGCAGCAAAGGGAATCTTTCTGATTTTCAATTCATATTCAACGTCTTCTCTTAGTAAATACTGCGAAGGCACTGGTACTCGTTGCATTTTGTACATGAAAGGCAAATTAAACAGACTTTAGAATATTTAACAGTATAAAATACAAATAATACAGAAAAACCGGTTGTTTAAAATAAGATCATTTTAAAACCAAACCAAGAAAGGATTCATGTTGCTCAAATTCATTAATGACTAATGGGACAAAAAGAAAATGCAAAAGCTAAGGGCTGCAGATAATTGTGGACTGAACCACGCTCTGCTACCACTATTGCGCCCACCCCTATGGGAATGTGGAAAGGAGTGCAAAGGTTACCACCCGCAGGAAAGCTAACCTAACCTTACTAGTGAGCCCGCCCAAAGGATAAATGTGAACCCAGAGTGGGGCAACAAGACTGAACAGAGCAACATAAAGTACTTTTTCGTTTTAGTATATTTGGCAGAGTTAGCTTTGTTTTCTTTTTGTTATTTCTGCCTTCAAATAATACATGGTTTCTTTTGATTCACAAAATTTGAGTTAAAATGAAATTTACAGTATTTTACAAAATCAAAAAAGGAAAGAAATGCTTTCTCTGGCTTGACAAATTTTCAATATTAAAATAAACAATAATCTAAATAAACTTTTGAAGATTCAACACTTTATAAAATCTTTTCAATTTATAACAACATAATATGCTGAAAATTTCATTAATCTGTTTCTCAACCTAAAATTTAAATTCCTTTTATTATACAAGTAAAAATCTGAACTAACATTAATAATTCTTTTATAAATAAACACTTTCTTGAGTTTTATATGATTTTGACAAATAACATATGAAAAGGGGTGGGATGCCTGAAATAAATACGGATTAGCTAAATGGGAGGCAACACTAAATTACCGCCACATGGGCCGCCTCCAGACCCACGCCACGGGATTCCTTAAAATGGGTTATTGGTATGTGCTAAAAACACGGAAACTAATTAACAAGTGATGTGTACAAGGATGAATGAAAACTAATCAGGAACTAAACTGTATCACAAATGAAGTTACCAAAGACAGGAGGGGAATATTACACTGCGCGCAGAGCAAGGGAATTAGGCTTCTGCCCCCGGCATGATAACGCCGTGGACAAATTTCTTCATTTTAACAATACTAAGAACACAAAACTACGACAAATCAAAGTACACATCACTAACAAAACACAAAGCGATGAATTGACAGCAAAATCACAAGCTACTGGTTATAAAACCTGCCATTGTTTGCACTACGGCCGGAAAGCAACATACCTTAGTGAACGCCATTTTGAGAATGAGAATGCCGGAAGAACGCTCACGCATCCTAGACAGAAACCGCCACCAGACAGCAGCACTCGCTAGAGCCGCGTTGACGCGGGAACAAGCCCACACAGCCGTCTGCCCGCGGCTATCAGTACGGTAGTCTGGCCACAGCTTGAGACACTCAGTTAAGAGCAGCCCAAGGCAAGAAACCAGAGCAGCCAACTGTTTCTGTAGGAAGGTGGCGAACTCTAGCGGGAAAAAGAAGTAATTGCACCGGCCTCAAATACAAGTCGGTGCATCCCCTATACCCTTCAATGGATTAATAATCGCAATGCCATTCCGAGACGATAGTTACATGTAGCCTAAGTGTATTCCATAGCATTACATTGTTTGGTTAAGTTAAATGATTTTCACATTGAGATAGGCAGAGGTGCAACATCTAACAACCTCCTTTACGCAAGTGGTGCTTGATAGATTTTATGGTTTAGTCTGCATAATTATGTCATTTATGTCAATATAACATTGGACTATAGTGCTCAGAGTGGTGCCCTGCGAGCGACTGGACTACATAACTACACCCTTTCACGTTGTTTTGTAGATTGTGATCAAACAGTGTAATCTGGAGCCACAGATGAAGTATGCATGGCATACGTTAATGACATTCATGAGCCTGAGCACAACCCCAGTTAGTTTAGTAAATCAGCCCACTCTAGTTTGATATGGTCATTGCTTGATATTAGAGGTTGGAATTAGATTCTAGTTCAAAGCCTCTCTCTTTCCTGGTAAGTTACGTTGCATTGGATTTGACTCGACAGGCTCATCAGGTCGATTCTGCTTTCTTCGTTGAATGTAATACTTAGAAAGAACTACATGTCCGAGTTTTCCATGTTTTGTTCTTACTCCTTCAACTAATAAAAGTTTGAATTTATCGCTATAACATTCCAGAATTGGGGTATTGATATTGTGAATGAGTGCTAATTTAATTGTACAACTGCTCGTTGTTTTAACCTGACTATTCCACTCATACGCCGCGTGTTTGATATTGACCAATAACGTTTAGCAATTCCTCGAATGTAGACCAATCACGGCCGTTTATCTTACAGTATTCTTGTAGAAATCGCGAGGAAGCAATTTTTTCTGATAAAAGTCAGCTCGTTACCGAACCGTGCGGCCTGCCCACACTGAGCTTCGATCGATCAAGACCAACCGACTGCTATCAAGCGTTCTCGACTAAATTTCTGTTCCTTGTCACACTGCATCGAGCGTCATCAATCAACGGAAATATTATAGGTTATGAATTACGGAAACGCGCACAATGTGCATCATCTTAACGATTCTACCTATGGCTTTGCCTTTCACGAGTTTAATATTATAGGTTATGTACCTATGTTATTTTACTATGTCTACTCATCACTATATATTACAGGTAAAGTATATTACCTATTAGGCCTACGTCTGCTTATCTCCTGCACAATATCACATTACATGTGTTGGGAGGTAGGGTTAATGTTATACCTACTATCTCAGGCTACATCTGTGTACTTCAAGCTTCATCAGTCGGCCGAGCGAAGATTTTTTTTATATTCTTACAACTAGTGTTGTGGCATCGAATCTTATGATCCCTGACGACACATGAAACTGTTTACACCAAGGATTTTATTACACATAATTAATTAATCCACCACTCACAAATTCGGGGGATTTCAGTATCGACTACTTCACTATACTTTTAGAGCCATTTTGGGGGTTCGGTATCGTGGAAAGTCCTGTTCATCGTATTGGCCAAGCTTGGTTCAGTCGCGCATAAAATCTAACAACTAAATCACAGAGCACTTCATGTACGTATGGCATTTCCAAGTCTTCGTGAATTTGTGAAGTTCTACGTAGTATACCAGTCTGAGCCGTGAATTAATCTTAGAGCTTGGTTTTGTGCTACTTGCAATGGTGCTAGAGTAGCAACAGGAGCATAAGCCCATGCAGGGGCAGCATACGTTAATATAGGCAGCACTAAAGTCTTATATAGCTGTAGTTTCTTCTTTATGTTGATTGCTCCTGACTTAAGAAGCGGGAAAATCTGAACGATTCTACCTATGGCTTTGCCTTTCACGAGTTTAATATGTCTATGCCATAACAACGTGCGGTCAAGGATTACACCAAGGTATTTTGCTTCAGCACTGTATTCCAATCGTACATTATTCAAAGAGAGTTTCGGCACTCTTTTGAGGAAACACTTGGTGAAACACATAGCTTGAGTTTTTTCATGATTCAATCCGATTCTCCACTTCTTAAACCATGACTCAGTTTGATTAATGTGTTCCTGTAAACATTGCACAGCGAAAAGAGGGTTAATGTGAGATGCAAACAGCATCGTGTCATCCGCATACTGTCCAATATTCGTGTTTGCTGTGATGGGTATATCTGCCGTAAAAATATTATATAACATCGGTCCCAGAACAGATCCCTGAGGCACACCTGCCTTAACTGGACGTATTGAAGATAGAGCACACCCGGATCTTACCTGGAATGTTCTGTCTTGTAGATAGGATGCTAACAGTTTGATGTACGTATCAGGTAGTCCGCAATGAATAAGTTTGTATATTAAGCCATCATGCCATACAGAATCATAAGCTTTAGCTACATCTAAGAACACTGCAGGCACAAAGGATCCGGTATTAAAAGCCTTAGTTATAACCTCAG
This sequence comes from Ectobius pallidus, assembly GCA_964059195.1. Classification (NCBI taxonomy): domain Eukaryota; kingdom Metazoa; phylum Arthropoda; class Insecta; order Blattodea; family Ectobiidae; genus Ectobius; species Ectobius pallidus. Next base: position 129,667,360 of record CAXKWD010000002.1, read on the forward strand.
TAAGGCGAAGTAGCTGATGTGTCGTTGAACATCCTGTTCTGAAAGCCATTTGATGGTCTGGAATAATATTGAGTTGTTGTTTGTTTATCCTGTTTAATATTATTCGTTCTAATGCTTTACTTATTGTAGATAACAGGCTGATAGGTCGTCTGTTATTAGGATACTGAGGGTTCTTGTGTACTTTCGGTATTGTTATAAGTACAGCATGTTTCCATACTGATGGAAAATAACCAAGTTTCATACTTAAGTTAAATAATTTAACCAAATAAGTCACAGATTTTCTTGGCAAATTCTTCAGAGCATTGTTTGTTACTGCGTCTTTACCAGGCGACTTATTACCAGAAAGCGACTTAAAAATATTTTTAATTTCTGAAGGCGTTGTGTACCTTAGCTGAGTTTTACAAGGTAACCCCAAGAACTCTTTCACTGCTCCACGGACATCGTCAAAGTGATCTCTCAAGTCTTCGTCTTCTTGAGAAGTTGTAAATTGTCGTTCTAGATGTTCTGCAATTACCTCAGCTTTATGAAGACAATAATAAACGAGTCCATTTGAACTTCGAATTGGTTGCGAGTTGGATTTACTGCGAGGTTTAACAAGTCTTCGAGTAATTTTCCATATCTGAGAGGAGCTACTGGCATCTGCTACATCTTTATCTAATTTATCTAATGTATAGTTCATGACAGCTCGATGCACTAAATTTTTTAAGCTATTATAGTCCTTTTTATATACAGGATTTCTTGTTAAATGCCATAGTTTCCTTTTCCTTTTCTTTTCTGAAATTAATTCTTTTATTTCTCTTGGTAGAGGAGAGTTACTGTTGCTGTATTCTATAACTGTTGTAGCATTTTTTATAGCTGCTGTTAAAGTATTCGTGTAGAGTTCAGCTGATGCTTCTAAATCTTCAACAGTAGATATTAGTGGGTTTCCGTGCAAACATTCATTTAAATATTTTCTAAACTCAGACCAATTTGTTTTTTATTCCAGAAAAAGAAGGTCTAGTTTTAGCACATCTGTTTAGAGAAATTATTACAGGAACATGATCAGAAGAGAAGTCATCTGTAGTTACTATGGAGGCAGGCAAGGCATTTCCTCTATACAAGGCTAGGTCAATGATATCAGGAGATAAACGATCATTGTATGGAAAGTGAGTTGGAGTAGTTGGGGCCAATACATGATAATGATGTTTGTGAGAATGTTCCTCCAAAAGTTTACCTCTTGTAGTTGTGCATCTGGAATTCCAACTAATATTTTTAGCATTGTAATCGCCTCCTAGTAGAAAACTGGATCCAGTTGAAATTAAACTGTCTAGATCACCTTCTGTTAAGGGTTTAGAGGGAGAGCAATATATTGCTCCTAAAACTATGCTTTCATTTGGAAACTGAACTTCCACAAAAGTTCCTTCGATATAGCTAAAGTTAGGTGTCTCAATTTGTCTGTGATAAATGCCAGACTTTATCAATATCGCTGTGCCTCCATTTGACCCTTTATCATTCCTATAAACATCATATCCTTGGAAATTCATCCTAATATTGGAATTTAAATGGGTCTCATTTATCATGAATATATCTATTTCATTTTCTTCTAGGAAATTAGGAATCAGATATTTTTTATTACGGACTCCATCCGCATTCCAATAAGCTTCAGATAATGGCCGATGAAGGACATTTACGTGGTTTCTTCTATCCATCTTGTGTTAAGACTGAAGTAATTCCCTCAGCTAACATAAACAGTTTTGTAATTGGATCTGTTTCATGTTTACAGTTATTCAAAGCAGAATGAATGCCATTCATCAAATTTTTTATGAAGTGCATTGTTTCTTTAAACTCTTTTAACAAAGAGCGTAAACCCAATGGATCTGTGTCTTTGGATGAACTTTCTTGGGTTGTCGGTTCAAGATTAGAATAACTGTCTGATTTCGGCAATGAAGGGAAGTCAGCTTTATTAAAAATAAATTTCTGTCTATCTTTTCCTTGTGAGGGAGTATTTCGGCCATTTGCATAAGCTAAAAACTTCTCACATTTCCTATAATTAGCAGGATGAGCCTTATTGCAATTTGCACAATTTGGAGGATGAAGTGGGTCTTTCGTACACTCTTTTGTTGGGTGATTCTGACCACAACGTACACATTTTGCTGGAATGTAACAACCATCTGCTATATGGCCGAAACCTTGGCATTTGTAGCACTGTACAGGTCCATGGGAACCACGATAGTCCGAAAATGTGACCTTTAGGTCGAACAATCCTATTAAACTTCTGATGTTCGGGGTGTTGGGAATATCGTGAAGTGTAATGACCCACGAAGGCATAACATCCAACTTGTTTACCCCAGTCTGGCTGTCCTTAATCTGTCGTTTTAACTGTCTCACGCTTTCAATGGGATATTTAAGAGCTCTTAGCTGTCCGTCAATTTCCTCGGTGGGAGTATCTATTGGTAAACCTCTCAAGACAACTTTTATTTTCGTATGTTCTCCAGAAACAAAAGTATAAAACTCAAACTTTTGAGCGAGCAGGTATTCTTTTATCTTCTTACTATCCATTTCATTTTCTGGTAAGATCTTAATCCCTTTTGGGCACAGCTGACATGTTGGCATTACTGAAACAAACTGTTTAAATTGTTCTCGTAGCCTATAATACGAAACTTTCGATGTTATAATAATATGTTTTGGTTTCCTGCTTTTATTAATGGTAAGACTAGCTGCCATAAGAGGTTCTTTACAGTTTTCCTGTAATCCATGCTGAATAGATTCTGCACTAGTTTTCATGTGTTGAACCAATGTTGAATTAGATGGAGACCCTGAGTTAACATATAAGCCCAGAGGAGCAAATGAATTAGACGTGCTTACCGTAGTTGTAGGAGTGGTGAAAGGTTTAGCAACCTTCTTTGGTAACACAAAGTCTCCTTAATTACTTGAACTTTTGGCTTGTGCTCTTTTATACATCCTGCTTGGTTTCTTAACTATTAATGATTCGGCATCTGTATTAGATGTCGACATTTCTTGATCTGTTACAATTTCTTCCCACTGACTTTACTTCTTCACCTGGTGCTGATTGGTTTTGCATTGTGAATAAGCCCTGTATCGGGCAGTTTAGTTGATTACGAACTTCAGCTGCCAGTATCTTTTAAATAAATTAACTGTAGTTAGATTAAAATCACTTAAGATAAGTCTTACTACCTTAAAAACATTTAACACTGAAATTAAACTCTTTATAAATTACAATTCACCAATAATTCAATTAATTTCCACTAGAAATAGAAGACACGTATTTCAATCTTCGCGCCAACAATGGAATCAACGATGTGAAAAAAAAAACCGAGCCAAGAGGTTTGTTGTTTGTTGTAGTTCGATCGCCCACCGCTAGGTGCTACAACTCGATGTAGATTTGTATTTGTGCCTTAAATGATTCGTGCAATTCTATTTCATTCAAATATGAGTCTAAAACGACATTATTGTGTAAGTTAAATCTTCCAGCATCAATTCTGAAATTCAGGTGGGTATGAAGCTTCAAGAGTGTTGCCACCATTTGCCATTGACTGTCGCTTGAAAAATGGACAGGTTTGATTTCACAGACCAGTTGAATGTTGTTGATCGCTGGCGATCGAAGCTATGTGACTGGTACCATTGCTGTCTATAGGTTCCTTATGTCAGTCGGTCGGTCGCTGTTGCTCGATCTATCCAGTGTGACAGCTCCTTAACAGTATCGCTATGCAGCGACTACCAGATTACATCATCCATTGTCGGCGCTAAATTGAAAACAAAAATGGCAAGCTCAAGGTTTGGTAATGCATCTATTGACGAAATTGATATTGTCATAAAGGAAACTAAACCACATGATACTGAAAGAAATATAAAATGCACTTGGATTCATTTACAAAAGATCTGTGAAGTTCGTAAGTACAATTGAATTGAATTGACTAGAGAATCTCAAACGCAGCAGATTGGGCTATCAATATGAGGAAACCCAACGGAGAAGAAAATTGTGTTTTTAACCAATGCACATTCAAGTAGATAGTGGCAATTTACAAATAAATTACGTTCTTGAAAATAAAAAGTGTTTTTATTTTGTTCCGATTTTAGCTTCTCTAAATTTTGAGGTTAATTCTTGTGTCACTACTTCGTTGGTAGCATTGCCTAGAATTCCATAATGCAGACTGTTGATTAATTTAGTATACCGTGATCTGATAGCTGATACTATTAACGAGTTTATTTTAACAAATCAGAAATAACTGTTTTTTTAGAATATAATATTATTATTTAAATAATCCGTTACGTTTTATTCATGGAATAGGCTTAATAGTCCAACTCGAGGTTAAGAGTTTCATAAGATAAATTCGCTCCTGTTCCGCAGTCGCAAATCTATCGATAAGCTCGTAACCTCTCGTGGGATTACCTATGAAAATATTTCTCACAGAAATCTATAAATTTTCCAGGCAAATTAAAATAAATATTTTTTAAATTAATTTGTGGAGTATTTTCTTTTATATTTCTCTTGAGTTCTTGTTACAAGCACTATTTTGTTTATGGAATAATTTATTCAAGAAGTAGGCCTAAGTAACATATGACTTGAGACTTTTCCGAGGTTTCGGGGTTTCCAGCCTGGTGAATGGATTTAGACAATGCAATACTGCATTTTGTGCTTCGGGTATCATTTAAGTAGGATAGAGAATTAAATATAATTATAAACTTTATATATAGTAACTAATAAGTGGTGTAATTATATAACTTAGCCTGTTATGAATAGTAAATTACCATTTTTTTCTATCTTTTTGCAGTAACTTTTGTAATTAAAAGGCGTAGATCAGAGTTAAAGCTTCATAATACAGGGCACTTTATCATGCGACACATGTTGCCAGCTGTCAAGTATACAAGTGTTCATGTCACCGTGCATCATGGCGTTATTTTTTCTGACATGGCTAAACCATTCCTGGTTCATCACGCACGTCCGGAATCCTGGGATCTGGAAAACAGTTGTAAATTCCGCATGGGAGTATTCAGCCTGGACCTAGAGTATTTGTTTCTCGTACTACAATCAGAGAATATGACTAAGCTATACTTATTACTAATTATAATGAAAGAAGCGACTACTGTCAGTTTTCCCACTTTCTTTTTCTTACTGCCTGTCATTCGCATCACCTTGGAATTTGCCAATACGCTGCCAGGAGGAGTTGATTTTACGATATTGCTCATCCATCTTCCTTCACCATGCTCTAACCACAAAGGTTTGCACATTGTTGTTACTATGGCGTTTTGCTGTAATCGTATTTTCAAGTATTTAAAATTCATATTTGTAATTACAGTAAAACCTGTATTAACTCTTCCCTTAAAGACCTATTTATTTTAGGAACCTATATTAAAAGCCCATAACGTCATTATAGTTCGCAACGCTAACAAAAGACCTCCCCTCCCCGAAGACCAGTGTTTTTAACTTCTTCGTACATATGAAGTCAAACTATATAATAATAACTTCTTCAGTACGTTTGAAATTAGTATTTAATAATATAGGGGTTTTCCACCTTATACCCTCAAGAAGATGAGTAAGAATATTTTAGACCCACGACATTAGCATAACATTTATATAAGTTGTTATTACATAACAATACAGTAGCTCAGAATGTTGATATAAAAGTTCCGCAGATGATTAAAGTGCACATCAGTCGATTCAGCTTATCGTTGCTGATGTCATAATATAAAAATTAAAACATTAGCGAAGATGCAGCGTCACACATAAACAGTACATAAAAGAGGTAAAATTGGTTTTAAATCAATATATGTTCTTGTTGAAATTTTTTTCTCCTACCAAATTATTAGGAAATGCATTTTAGACTATATAACGTTCACGATGTAAGGAATAATCAATAAGGGTGCAGAAATAATTAAGCAATGTTTTTCCTGCTGTTCCGGGAAACACAGCACGATGGAAATAGGGATGAGAGGGAGACATTCAAAATCTCTTCCCTTACTTCATCGTTTGCTATTTTAACTGTGTAGTGAAACTGTTGATGTGCTTCGGGCTTGTGTAGGCCTGCTTTTTATATGTATCTTTGATTGTGTCATTAACGTGTTAAATGACAGTTTTGAAGTGAAATAGGCCTATTAAAAATTGTTTAGACATAGCGTATTGTAAGTAGAAATGGGAAACATCCAAATAACGATATTTTTGGACCCTAGCTTATTGTATTGTTTTATGAGGGATATTGTTATATTGAGGGGATGTAATTTACCACACATGCAGAAAACTGTGTAATCTACAAGATAATTCATGGCACCGAACATGCGAAGAAGTGGAAAATAATAAATCACAAATCCAAATCTAAAAAAAATCTGATGTGAAAGTCACATAACTTCCTCTGCCCAAAAAAAAGTTAGCAGTATTCTCATATCCTTTTACAGAATCGCAAGACACAATTTTACGCTAATTATCCTATAAATACCTCTTCTTTCAATGATGCGACTAAAAGCGCAGGCTATATAACAAACTTAAAAAAAAAAAAGGAACAAGTGACTGCAGACGTTTATTGAACATTCCGTCGTAAAGAATAATTTCCGAAATATATCGAATATTTCCCTCAGATACTTCTTTACTCTATACCTGGCCAACAATACATCTTTCTCACTTCACATTCTTATATAGTATTCAGTTGTTCATCACGCAAGACAAAATTTCTACAAACAGTGGGTGAACAGTGGGTGGCTTGTAACTACCCTTAGAGAATTTTTTCGAAAAAAAAGTTTCAAATAAAAGCTTTAGCTCTCAGTAAAAGGAACACATATGCAAATTTTAAAGAAAATCGTTAGAGCCGTTTTCGAGAAAATCGCGAAAAACGAAAATTTCTTCATGTAAAGTCCCCTTAAAAATAAGAGAAATTTGTCGCCAATCTTCGAATCACATCTTCAGAAGGTACCTGACCCAAATACGAAATTTTGTTTTCATACGATTCTCCGTTTCGGAGCTAGCCTGTTCACAAACTTCCACACAGACAGACACACACACAGACATGTTTCCAAAAATAGTATTTTTGGATTCAGGAGGCCTTGAAACGTGTATATATGCTAAAAACTCAACTTCGAATTTTAGGGTCGAAAACAATACTTCCTCTACCTATAGTACCTATGGTACGGGCAGAGGAAGTAATAAAAACAAATAAATAAATAAAATAATAAAAAACCTAGCTCTCTTACTCAACTTACCGACTTCGTTGAAATGTAACCAGAGCTACTTTACACCCGCACACTAAAAAAATACTATTCAGACTGGTTTAACATCAAGGATCATGGCACGCTTTGAGCTCAGCCAAATGTCAGAAATATCAAACTCGTAGGTGGTGGGAAATGGGAAGAAAAGACAAGCAAATTCAACACATCAAGTGAGTAAAGTGATCCCTATACAGGCCATGGAGGCCCAGAGGGTTCCAGGAGGTTGAGGCTCCCAGAATTTGGACATTCGGCACGTGAAGGTGGTAAGGTTGTCAGCCTTACGCACCGGCCGCCTTACGCACCGGCCGCCTTTACCCCCAGGATTGCTCCTGGTACTCATTTCTGTTAGAGGCTGAGTCGACCCCGGGGCCATAGTGCCACCAGAAGGATTAGGCCAATTGAAAAACTCCAACGACCTCATCGGGAATCGAACCCGCGACCTTCCGGTCTGTAGCGCAGCGCCTCGGCCACTACGCTACTGTGTACCCCCAAATTCAACACATAGCTAAGGCAAAACTAAAACAGTTGCTCCTTATGGTGTGTTAATTGCACATTATGTACTTGTTGAAGTACTTGTTGAACTCGTTTTTGCACACGTAAGGGATGATTTTAGCCTCAGTGATCCTATTTTCCACTCTTCACGAACCTTTCTTTTCTGGAATTTCTAATAAATCTAACAGATATCAGGCACCCAGAAAAAAATATTGGTGGCTGGGAATTATAATGATCTGATACCAGCTACCATCCATATGGCTAAGCTACTGGTTTGTAGTAACAATTCAGCCTCCAGTAGTCGACATAATGGGCTTTCTAAAATAGCTTTATCCGCCGGCACCAATACAAAATATTACTATAATCGTGTTTATCGTCATATCGAACTTCGTTATACAGGTTTGATTGTAGGCAGCAATTGAAAGTTTCTTCAAGCAGGAGGGACGAATAAAAATAATTGAAGTTAATTTGAAATAACAATGAAGTAGTAAACCCTTGCGAAACTTTCGCACTTCGCCCCTTGTTGTCTTTACATAAAATTAATTATTGACAAATGTAGTTTATTTAAACGCTTTGTAAAGAGAATTGTATATATTTGAGCACAAACTAAAACACGATTATAGAACTAGTGTAAAATTTTAAACTCATAGTAGTTCTTACATAGCAGGGTGCAAACTAAAAGTAACCCTGATATTATAGGGTTCAAACTCTAGGATTCAGGATGGCATCACTCACGTGTAATCTGCCAGCGGTGACAGCATATGAGATGAAATTAATATTCTTATTTAACTTTATTACAAATACAACTATTTTGAGGTTAACAAAAAATTAATTCCCTGCGTAATTTTAATAATAATCATAGTTGGTACCTATGTTTGCAGTTTATGTTGTAGGGCCTATATTTACGTAAGCTACATATTTTTAGTATAATATTACATGACATTCCGGATTCTACGGGATGGAGCATAAGTCATTGCAACTATCTTTTTTTCCCCCCTCAAAAAATGAAATGTTGTAAGTCACGGGAAATGTGACAATTCCAGTATATGGACACATCATTTGGTAGCATTGTGATGCACAGTTATACGAATAGAGGCGATGGTAATTTAGTCGTATGAAAGCCGCCGTGCAGAATGGTTGTGACAAGATGTAAACACCATTCTTACGTCAAAATAATTACTATCCGAGGGAGATACTCCAAAGAATACTACAAGGAGCTGATGGTAGCTTTGGGGAATAATGCTCGTCCGTACAGAACTTGAGTGATCATGGAGTGGGTATGTGTGCTTTCTTGCTTCTAACTACCGCAATACATTAGAGCAGCACGATGCAGTCGCGTATGGATGTTTCTGGATCTGGTTCCTTGACTATCCTACATCTACGAGGGCCATTCAATAATTAAAGAGACAACTGACGTGGAGAAAAAACAGTTTATATTTACAAAACAAGACCTTTCCTACTTTTCAACATAATCCCCATCAATATATTTTATGCACTTGTCCCAACGGGTTACTAGCTTTTTATACCGGCTGCAAAGAACTCTTTGTCTTGGTGTCTGTGCCAATTTCCCACAAATTTCTTGACATCCTCGTTATCCTGGAACTTCTTCCCACGTAATCCCTCCTTCAGTGGACCAAACAATTTGAGTTTCAAGTGAGGAAGTTACAACTTCAACAGGCCGGCCAGAACGATGTTCGTCAGTCACTGACTCTCGACCACTTTTGAACTGTTCTACCCACTTGTAAAAATTTCCACGGTTCATACAACTTTCACCATACACTTTAGTCATTCTAGAGTATATATTAGCTGGTTTTTCACCTTCAGCAATCAAAAAACGAATCATAGAACGTTGTTCAACCAATGTGGAATTTTCAAGAAGACCCGACATCGTTAAACTTAATTTTGAGGTTATAAACAGAGCAGTGTTGATTCATAAGCTGATTAGAACTCATCCCAGTGATACCAACTTAAAATCATAAATGTATCAAACTTGTGCTATCAACCATCTTTTCCCCAGACCAATTTGTCTCTTAATTATTGAGTGACCCTCGTAGTAGGCCCTACCCATAATCTGCATTATATATCCTTTGCATACCCTGCCTTTTCATATATATTCAACATTTTAAATGGTCCCACCACAGTATAAGTATTAATACTTATACTGTGGTCCCACTTTTTCAAAAGAAAAACACCATGACTTATGACTATGTCCCATACCTCGTATTTATTATTAGTAGGATTGAGCATTGTAACTCATTACCACTGAACCGGTAGTTCACCACCGAGTAATCCTTCCTTAATACAATAAAACCTGTAAAGTTTACCACCTCTGTAACATGACCAGCTATTGACCGCATTTTCATGGAACCGGCAAATTCTAATTTGTTTGTATCTTTAAGTTACTCTGTCTTTGACCTCCTGAGTAACTCGTATCTTGACCACTGACATACACGATATGAAGAGCTTTTAACCTATAAAACTTGACCACCCTAATGGTAGTTGACTAAATTTTTGTGAAGTACTGTACAGAAATTTCTTACCTTGAGGCCAAATTGTATACGTCCTTCAATCTTACCCCACCCCTAAGCATTAAAAGAAATCAGCACCCGTGCGCACTACCTACTATAAGTTAGGAAGTTTAGGAAATAAACTGCAACATATGAAGAGTGTACAGGCGATTCTTTCATTCCATAGGCATTACTTAGTACGTTTACGTGCAGGATTAAGATCGATCTGAGTTCGATTCCCGTATTGAGGTCGTCTTGTAAACGCGGACTGAGTCCGGAATGAATTTTCGCTCCGATCCTCTTCAAATGGAGGAACGGATCGGATCGGATTCATGTCGTATTCAATTCCATGTAAACGCTCGCGATCCCAATCCAGGTGAGCGCGCATACACTCGCACGGCGTTCGTCATTTATTCTGTCAGCTGACTGTCAATTTAATGAAAAATACTCACCCACATGTGAGTTATGTTACTGTTTTATACCATAATGTGTTTATTGTGACTAGGAGGTATTAATAGAACACACACTTTTAATATTTTAAATCACGGAATAATCATGGCATTTGTTTCCATAGGTTAGCCACACAAATAGCCGGGCATAACCAAGTTAGCCAATATTATAAGAAATCTCAATACACTCCTAGAACTTTCCATGTAAACAGGGAACGTCTTGAGTTGGGATCGGATTCAGATAGATTTCTATCTCGCATACCATATAAACGTGGTAACTGTAAAAGCTAAGCCACATGGTAATTTAAAAGATTAGATGAGTTTCCTTGTACGATGGAAATAGGCCTAGTAGGCCTATTCCTGGATGACGAACTTATAGTTCATGAAGAAGTGACCTCAGCCCCGGAAGAAGCATTGCTACAAATTTTGAGTGAAAATTAGATGAACCTGATGATAACTATGAAATTACTGTCATGGAAGAAGATAATAGAGAATCCGATCCAAACATACAGTGAAACCCTAAAACGAGTCCTTAAAGATATTGATATTAAATTTTAAATAAAAGTTAAGATTAGTTTTTTATTGCATTTTTATGTCTTACTGAGATCTATCTACATTAGTGTATTAGGTATACCTGGACAGTTAAACTTTCGATAGATTGCTGAACATCTTTGTAACAGGACCTCCTCTAAATATTGACCAATCTGACCGGAACGAACGGTGGTCAACTTAGGTTTTACTGTATCGCATTTGTGTTGCAACCACATACCTGGCAGAATTCAACAGCTAAAGCATGTGGGGGGACCCAAGACCCATACTTTGCCTATCGGACATCATTACTCATTCCTACTCCATAAGATGGGAAGAGTGTGCCCCAGATATTCCAGCTAGGGCATATATTCGCAAAACCTGGCCTAAATTAACCTTTTCACTGCTACTGACGTATAAATGCGTCACTTCGAACAATTGTTTATAACAGACACTTAAGACTATTAGAGTAATGCTTTCTGTAAAACATGAGGGTTTTCATTGACGTATTAGGTGAATTACCTAGGGAAGCCAGCTATTTTATTGAATTTCTTTATTGATTTAAAAATCGGAGCCCACTGATAGTCTCACTAGACTTCTTATATGACCCTTAAAAATTCAGCTCTGATAGGATATGGCATATTTTTGACTTCCACTTACTTCTGGCATTGTGTTTCCAGATCTCCAAACGCACACTATGATTTAATTCTCTATATATGTATGATCCTAATTGAGGATATGATAATTTCGGTTTAAGACTTATTTATTCCCAGAATATGAGAAACTGACCTCTAAATCCACATCTGATTTGACATTAGAATGCTATTCTGCATACATATTACTTTGTGCATTATATAATAAACGTTTAATTTATTCAAGTAAATTTATGAACTTGCCAAGTAATATAATAGAATATGATTGTTAGGTCAACCTTAAAGCATTAAACGCATAACAGAATCTTCACCCATAGTTGCTACCTTATCCTTCATTGTGCCCATTACGTGCCCAGAAATAATGTTGCAGTTTTTAAAAGCACAATTTAAGTCAATAGAACGTAATTTACAAAATAAATAAATAAATAAAACATAAAGTTTAATCTTAACAATAATACAAATATTGAAGTGCAATATTAAAATTATATACATAATGTATATTATTGTAATATATAAAATAAAGTAATAACTGGTCTGGGCTTTCATATTAATGTTGACAGAATAAGTTGCCCAGAATTTCGTACTTCCACAGTGAAGGACTCTTACAGTTAGGCATGCAGGCTTTGATTAAAACATAAATGATAATTTCAATGGAAGTGGAAATTTCAGGTAGTTTGTATGATCTATTTCCAGGAATTCTTAACAACTCTGATGTAAAGCCTCTCTTGTACAATGAAATTGCTCCTCGAAATTTACCCTCTTAAAAATGATTTGATGACCCCGAATATAGGCTACTTGTTACACAATTTCAGCTAAATTTTTATAAAAAATGTTACACTAGTCTATATATCATTCTAATTAAAGGTAGGTTACATGAGTGCAAAGGCTAGGTCACTTGATTTTCAAAGAGAGTTGCCGGCGGTGCTTCACAGGCTCCAGTGCCTACTCGCTGGCTGAATTGAATTCCTGGAAGCAATTTTCCGGCTGGCGACAATAGCACACCAGTGCATGCTTTACACATGGATCATGCATGGATATTCACACATCGAGTCGGAATGGCGTATTAGCCGCACTTAACTCCTTTCATATTAAAAAATAAATAATTATTTCACATGTCGTGGTTACAATTTCCCTGATGGCATGAGATAGAATAAATGCTGCCAATTATAATTACTATGTGAGTGAACATTTTGCTGAAAATAGAAAATCTTTTGTACTGTAACATCCAGTTTTGTATACCATTTTATATTTTCCTCCATTATATCTCTAGCAAATTGGATTCCATTAATAAAGCGAGCTCTTCAATAACAAGCTTGTTGTATGAAAAAAGCAGTTCAGTAAAGTACAAATTAACTTGCGATTCGTAGGGATATTTGTACCTACTTGAACATTTCTTATACTGTTATTACTTAAAACAATTTTTACTTCCTCTGCCCTTACCATAGGTAGGCTACTAGGCCTATAGGTAGAGGAAGTATTGTTTACGATCCCCAAATTCGAAGTTAAGTTTTAAAGATGAATACAAGTTTTGAGGTCCCCTAAATCCAAAAATACTATTTTCGGAAACATGCCTGTGTGTGGTGTCTGTGTGGGTGTGTGTTTATGTATATGTGTGTGTGTGCGTCTGTATGGCTGTGAACAGCCTACCTCCAGAACGGAAAATCGTGTGAAAACAAAATTTTATAACTTACTATATTTTGGTTAGGTACCTTCTGAGCCTGTGACACGGAGATGGCGACAACTTTCTATTATTTTGAAGGAAACTTGACATAAAGATAATTTCGTTTTTCACGATTTTTTTCGATTTTCTTTAAATTTTGTACATGGATTGCTTATATCTAGGGCTAAAACTTTAATAGAAACTTTTTTTTCGAAAAGTTTTCTGAAGATTAGTTATAAGCAAGCCACTGTTTGTATCTACTATATAAAAGCCATCCTTCGTTTGTCATGAACGCACAGCCAACGCTACCTATTAACAAAACAATACAGTTCTCAATTGTGAGATTACTTGGCATAGCAACCGACAAAAAAAGAGCATCATTGAGTGACTTGAACGAAACTCACTACGGTATGCGGGGACTTTTTGGACTATGGAACTCGAATCTGTGGTCCTTTTTATCCCTGGGCTTCGCACTTTAATCGTGAAATGTACGGCGAAACCGGGATTTTAGTTTTTTTGATCAATTTTTTTAATTGTTTATGCATGATTTGGGTATGATTCATGAGTCTGTGGTACGTTTCAAACGTTTCATTCCGAATGTTTATGCCCACACGGAAGCACAAGATTTGTTCTATTCGTTTTTTATTTCTATTTATTATGGAAAAACAATATAATTAAGAATAAAATCATCTAATTCATGCAATTTTTGTAAAAACTATGTTAATGTTAAGAAATATAATATCTGCGTTTTAAGTCGCAACATTCACTAAGTATGAAATAAAACAGTAATAAATATCTTATTATTTTTAGTGTGTGCCATCGTGATTTTGTATGCATAATGCAGGGATATGTATGAGGGTCAGTCAAATGAAAACGAGACAGATGGAAAAAAGTAAGTAAACTGTTTATTATTTCAAAAGTAATCGCCATAACTGTTAATACAATCATCCCACTGTGAGACGAGACGGTCAATGGCTTCATGGAAAAATATTTGCGGTTGCCTACGTAACCATGATTCTACCCAGGCGTGCATCTCTTGTCTTTCTTCATTTCTAAAAAAAATATGGAGCGAGATCTGGACTGTATGGAGGATGTGTAAGGGCTTCCCAATGAAACTTCTGCAGCTTAGTCGAAACAACCTTCTCAACATGTGGGCGAGCATTATCGTGATGCCGTCCATCAACATTCCTGGGCGTTTGGACTTAATGGCACGCTTCAATTTTTGCAAAGTTTCCTCCATACAGTCCAGACGAAGAGATGCACGCCTGGGTAGAATCATGGTTCCGTAGGCAACCGCAAACATTTTTTCAATGAAGTCATTGACCGTCTTGTCTCACAGTGGGATAAATGTATTAACAGTTATGGCGATTACTTTTGAAATAATAAACAGTTTACTTACTTGGCAAGTTAGTACTTTGCGACTCACCCTGCTCCCCTTTCCACTCGCCACTCGCCTGGCCGCTTTCCCGCCTGACTGCTTGCCGCGTGCTGCCTGCCCCGCTTAAACGCAGCGCATGCCGCCATGCCTGTAGCCGCTGCTCAACGCCAGTAATGCATAGTTGCAATTGACATGTCACCTAATATTTCACAATAAAAAAAGACCCTTGCACCCCCACATAATATTTCACAATAAAAAAAGACCCTTGCACCTCCACATAATATTTCATATTTATAAAAACGACCCTTGCAACAAAATAGGCTATTTCACAATACAAAAATACGGTTGTACCATACATAATATTTCACAGTTATAGAAACCGCCGTATTATAACATTAAATATGGCTTAATTTATGCAGGAAAATTACCTTGTACCAACACTACTCTTTTCATAACTAACAAAATATCTCAAAATTATAAAAACAAATTCTTGCGTTAAAACTCATGAAATCCCCCTAACATAACTCTAATATACGAAAGCTTCCTTCAGTGCTCAACATTCACTCGTAGCGTAGTGGTCAAGACTCCTAGCTATAATGCTAGGGGTCCCGTGTTTGAATCCCGGTCGATCCAAAATTTACTATTAAGAATAGGTCTCAAATAGGTAGGTAGGGTGAAGAGGAGGTGTGAGGAAGAGGAGACGGGAAAGGAAGAGAAGAAGAGAATAAAGAAGAAACAAATTATTTTTTCTCTTTCATCAATTCATTAAGAGATGGCGCTACCGTCGCTGCTAGTAGTTCAAATGCCGCCGCTAGGGGAGGGATTGAGCGTAGGGGTGGGGGACTCGGGTGAGTCGCAATATACCATTTTCCCAATTACTTTTTTCCATCTGTCTCGTTTCCATTTGACTGCCCCTCATATTATACTGTAGTATGTAATCCCTATGTTGGTGATTAGTAAGAAGAGGTTACCAGGTATTTATAGCATAATTGGCGTAACATTGTTTCTTGCGTTTCTGTACAAGGATATGTGAATACTGGCAACATTACCTTTAATTTCAGACATGAACTCATTAACAGTATTTCGCAATGGTAGGACGGAGGAGCCTAAGTAGGAAAAACTTTAAGGCAAGTCCAATATAAACTCCCCCATGGCTGCTTCGCACGGCCGGCGCGATGCATTTGTTTTCAACCAAACCAATTTGACCAACTATGGGTGTTGCAGCAGTACGATAACAAAATTTAACAGATAGTCTAAATACAGTAATGCATAACACTCTCCACATGGTTAAGCGCGCGGTGCAGAGGCGGTAGCTATAGCGCAGCGCAAACACATTTATTTCTTTAGTAGTAGCACATCGAATTGCGAGCGTCTCGTTATGTACTGTACTATATTTAAAATCGCACGTTTTTTTATGTTGGGCACAGTTCCTCGCTAGACAACGACACATTGGCAACGTCCGAGAAAAATGCATTGGCTTAAAGTAGAGAAAGTTACGAGAGTGCATCAGGAGAAAAATTGCATAAGTTACATTTTATTTCATTAATGAAATGCCAACCTCAAAAATAGATTGTAGCTAGTTTAATAATTATTCTGATCTCATTAACTACAAGAAATCGACAATTTACAAACTGATACTAATATGCCAAAAGACTGACCTAAAACTCGTTTAACTTAACGTTTATGGTCAGTCTTTAGAAACGAATTCTCCTGAACTAGGCTCTCGCTGAGTGGTAATGTATACTTCTGTCCCGTAAACATTGGATCAAGACTGTAATTAACTAATTACACAGAGAGATTGTTAGTGAAGGAAGTGTTCTGCATAAATTTTAGAGTCGATACACTGTAGAGGGACCTTAGGGAAGCTACGAGTACTTTACTTGAGGATAGGAAATCGTGGTGTTTGGAATCAATTTTCCATATTATGGCAATAAAATGTAAGGAGTTTCCGCGCCACCCAACAGATGTCCCAAAGAGCTTCACCGACCTATGATCTTAGTTGTTTTATCTATTAGAACCCATGAGCAGACCGGTCGTTCCCTTTGCTCGACTTTATACAATTGTAGTTTATATCAATCAACGGCATTCAACTGTTGGATTTCTGAAGTTTTTATAGGTTTGTTTACGGGTACATTTTAAGAATAAAATGCCAACAACCATGTTTGTTCACTTCCAAGTAAGGTTAGGAAAATTCTTCGTAACCTTTTAACTACATTTCGTTTTATATATTATCGAAATTGAAATTGAAATTTAACCGCGTATCAAATTGTTCGACAATGTGCCTCCTGCACTCTCCATTAAATTTTGATTTGCGACTTTTTCAGGGAATACTTATAGCACTCAACAGACAGAAATTTAAAAAATGACAGAAAGTCATTTCTAAATCTCGTCTGGTCTCATTCGTAGACATGTTTGCCTAGAACATTTGAACATCCATGTGAAATTGTTCTGGCATCATTTCGAGTTATAGCGGTTAGTAAATGTAATAATTTGAGCTAATCTAGCACATTATCTTCTCAGTGGCATAGAATTGAGCATGCATGTAATGCGACCATAATCCTGTGGTTTGTTAATGAATGGTATGTTTGAGATGACAGTGCGAAGCGAACCCAAGGTGTGTTGTGCGAGAAACAAGGTTGCAGGGTCCATTACCTCTGTAAACTGCACTATACGGTTTCTCAGTCTAAATTTCTGTGCAATTACGTATTAGGAACAGATCA
The DNA here is from genome assembly GCA_964059195.1 of Ectobius pallidus. Classification (NCBI taxonomy): domain Eukaryota; kingdom Metazoa; phylum Arthropoda; class Insecta; order Blattodea; family Ectobiidae; genus Ectobius; species Ectobius pallidus. The sequence continues at coordinate 129,684,941 of CAXKWD010000002.1, forward strand.
GTAATTGCTTAGTTAAATAGTAGTAGCCTACGCGGATCACACACAAAAATTTCTTCACCTTTCGTGTCAGAGTTTGTTGTTGAAATGGGTAACTTGTTATAATAAATTGCCCTTCATGTAATTTATAAGAAAAAATCGTATGTGAAACTCACATAACTTCCTCTGCCCAAATAAAATTTAGCCTCGTAGTATAATATATTATGTATGACATTCTCTTCATGTAAGTTGGTTGTAAAAATGAAGAGAATGTTATTACCCCCTCACTTCGCATTCCCGAAGGATACATAACCCAAATAAAATCTGATTAATACACTTCCGTAACTTTCTTTACTTTAAGAATGGCCAATACATTTTTCTCACTTCATATTCTGATATAGAACAAGAGGCCATATTGGCAAGAGCGCGTATTCGGAGTTGGTAACTTATAAGTACCCTTCAGTCGGAAACTAGAATAAAAGAAATACCAAAATCTTGTATTATATTACTATTGTTATTAGTAGGGCTAGGACTTTTAGGTAAATACATATTTTTTTTGCTATTACTTATGATTTCTGGACTTTGTCAAAGTTTCGGTTGGGACCTTTGGATTCCAAATACTGAGTTGCATATCACATAAAAAAAAAAATATTTTCGATATTTCTTATTTGAATAAATATTTTTGGTAACTTAATTATTATTACATATTTTACCACATATCATGTTTAGAAATGAATATTTTGGCAGTTTTTGTAAAATAGCGCCATATTTTCAATGTGTTGCGTTGTTATGTTCAGTCAGAGAATACATCAGGGCGGATTTGGCCTTCATTAGTGCAAATTTCTGTTTCCTCTCACACTGCATTACTAAGTTGGAAACAACAAAACAATTGTTGGCAGAATCAATAAAAAGAAATCAAACACATTGAAAACAAACTTAATAAGATCAGTGGTTCAAAAGCAAACAAAATTAAAGAAAAATTCCTGTCATGCCTAAATAAGAATGAAGGGTTACAAGTGTTGCGCAAGATTTCAAAAATTTTAATGGGTAACAGTGTAGAGAACTTGGAGCAGATGGAATATCTGAGTGTCAGTGTTACAAATATGCAAGATGCTGAACGTGCATTTTCAAGATACAAGTCTCTGTACTGTGAAAATCGTCACAGCTTTAAGATGCACAACTTAAGATCTACTTTTGTCGTTCACTGCAACAGTTCTACACTTGCTGACTAGTGCCCGGTTTCTACAAACTAGTGAATTACCTATGGGTAAATTATCCATGGACAAATTAGTTCCATTTAACCTACAATGATAAAATGAGCAAGGCCTTGGAGTTGTACAGTTAATTTAATTCAGAAGGCTTTGATTCTCATTGTTTAAATATTACTATTGATCCTATGAAAGGTTCAATTTTATCCAGCCATCCATGAAAGGATAAATTAACCCGAAGATTTACCCTTGGAAAGATCTAGCCCGAGTTTGTAGGAACATTTTTTCTGTCATTTTCATATTTATCCAGAGGACATTTATCTAGAAACTCGATAAAAGTGTATGTGATTGCTATCTTTAAATTATTTGTGTTTGTGTGGTGTTATTTTTGTGTAAATTCTGTCATTGGATAATTTACCCATAGGTAATTCGCGAGTTTATAGAAACCGGCCATAGAATGACTAGATGAGTAGGGCTACTTCTGTAAATATTGGTTAAATAAGTTAATTAAAATATTTTCATATTTTTTAACATATCTTCGACTTTTTAAAAACATAAAAAAAAAATATTTTTGTTTTTATAAGCACCTAAAAGTTCGAGCCCTAGTTATTAGATTTACTTGGCAACAGAGTCTGCACCAATTTCTTGATTTGAGAGTGTAAACTACTGTTTATCCTCAATAAACAATCATATATTTCGCAAAAGGAAATGCAGACGTTTGACTCGTCGTGTAGGGTCGATGAAAATGAGAGCGCTATACAGTTGATAGAATCAGATAGTTCGCCTAGTAGGAAACTTGTCCATTTTCTCTCTCTGAAACTATTATCCAAAATTACTTCTTAAAACAGTATGTAGTATTTTATTAATACAACATAATTTATTGTTTTCAACAACAGAAAAATTATCGTTACTCGGTTAGGTTATTCAAATACGGTTATCTGTTCCATATTTTATTATATATTTTTTGTTTAAACGGAATTTTCAAGGTTTTATTCATTGCAAACATTAAAATAAATCGTAAAATTAAAACACTTGCAAAACTAACTTATTCTTACAAGCATTGGTGGTTCTTGTAATTTGAATAAAAAAAAAAAATATTATAAAGAAAAGAGAATTGTCAAAGTATATTTTTAATTTGTATACTGGAAATTTTTGCTGATATTTTTCATTTTTTCTCTCTGGTTCCAATGCTTAAATCCTTGACTTTCGATAACTACTTTGTTATATTAATCAAAAACTGTTATCTTTTCCACATAGTGAATTGATAACAAAATTCTGAAATATGTACAGAATATTTGGAAAGCAAACAACCATGAACCTATATTATTTACAGTAATGAAGGAAATATTTATACATTTAGCCCGTAATTGTCTTCTAAAGAAGAAAGTAATTTGTTCTTTATGAAATACAACAAGTTTTAAATACATTTCATAATTGTGATTTGGCGAATTGTGAAGGCCTGGAAAATTGGAGGGAAAAATATCTACCAGTATCTTTTATGGAATCAAATAGGGCGCAACGAAAATGTTTGTAGTTACTGACGGACAAAAAAAGTTGGCAAAATCATTGGGAAGTTTTTAATGAAGGCGAGACAGCTCAGGTTTGAAAAAGCGGCCAATTGGAGAGCGGGTGTGGAGGGTGAGGAATAGTTTTAGTTTGTGTTATTTTGTTCTTTATATTATTTGTTCTATTTCTTTTTGTTGTGTTTTGCGTAAGCATGTACGGTCCATGCGGACTCATGCGTCCCTTTGCATTGGAATTTGTAAGAAGCTAATTACTGTAATAAACACTTACACTACACTACTACTACATTTCATAAAATGAATCATTTCTTCACCTTATGATGAATGAAACTTCATGGCGATATACGGAATAACTCCAAATTCTTTTGAAGTATTTGTCACTATTCTATACGTCTCTGACACTGCAAAATAATCATTGTTCCTGTTTCCGAAAGCAAAATCGACGGCTTCTTCTCAATATAAATTGACCAATTACTTCTCAAAGACATTAATAAATCAATAATTGTTTCTGGCAATCTCACACTGTCCTTGGCAGAATAGGCCTATAGGTATCTGAATTCTGGAATAAAACAGAAACGTTATAAATCTCCAAATTTTATAACAAAGCCAACATGGTATCTAGTAATACATATAAGCATGAGGCACTACGAGAAGATAGGACCTCGTTTAGCAGTGCCGCTCTCTTGTGGTCAAAATTTTAACTGCACGCAAAATGTTCCCATTGAAATCTGCCGATGAAATGGTGTACCTACAGTGTTTTTCAAATGGGAAGCGTTTTGCTCTTCCTCTTGCTTAGATACGTGGTCCAATCAGAGACGGCGAGACGGAAGGAAGACCTTTCCTGCTAGTGGTACTGCTTTAGCTCGTACACGTGATTGGCGGTGAAGGAAAACGCTTCCCATTTGAAAATTACTTTAGTCATGTACTTCCCATCTGTGGCTTCATAGAATATCTGCTATAAATGACCTAGTTCTATGATCTCTATTCTTTCGCAGCAGTTCCGTCTTGCGACAGAATCCAAGCCCATAGCCAATAGTTTCGGTCTCGTTGCAACCTGGCTGACAACGTGTGCTTATTAATCCATTCATAAAATTATGGGACAGTTATTATTGAATTACTCCAGTATGATTTATCATGACGTTAAATAAATATTTATAGTAACGCCTGGTATCATTATTTACGCGAGGTATACGAGCGGAGTATTGATTTGATTAGAATATAAATAAATCTGAACTTGTTAAAACGAAACTCGTTTCGTGTTTTATGTGTCCGCTGAAATATGAATATTGACACTGGCGAAATGGAAACGTAAAACTAAAAACATGCTTTGTTTAGTTAAAAATAAAATATTAAAATCTCTGCATTCCAGGAACATCCTATACCAATATGCCTATGAACGGTGCATTGCTGTATTTTTCTTCCGAAGTTTGAATATTTCATATCTTTGTCGACAATATTAGGCCTACTCAGTATTCTGTACTAATTTTTAATAAAAGCAATTTAAGTTATAATAAATACCAAAACTCGCATAATTTCCGATACCCAGCTTGAAAACGTGTAAGTGGAATTCTGAACCGTATATAGATACCACTAGGCTGTATATGGATAGTATATGGATACCACTATGGATCAATTCTATGGATACCAATAGGCTGTGAACATATTTTAATAAGTATAATTAGTTTTAAGGTGATATGGAGATGATAGGATAGTAGAAACATGGAAAAGGATAGGCTAATTTTACTGTATAGTAAATTTGATGTTACTTATGTCACATAAAATATTACCATATTGGTGAACATCGTATTTGAAGGATGGAAATGATGGAAAGTACAATTCAACGATTATCTCATTATGGTGAACCAATAAAAATAATCTTATCGTTATCCCTTCCCCAATTTTTATTTCCATCAACATTAAAGTAAGGTACACATGATACGAAGTTGTGTCAATCTTTAGTACACTAACCATTTCCATACATGAGTTTACTATTACTATTACTATTACTATTAATCTCTTTTTCTTTATTATAACATTAAGTATGTAACTCATGTTGCTATATTAACGGTAGTAACTGTGTTTCAAATTTGTGTTCATAGATTGAGACTAATTGCAGTAAGAGATGGTAATTTTAGAATAACATATATAGTACTGTCATTATTATTATTATTATTATTATTATTATTATTATTATTATTATTATACAGGCGACTTTTTTGTTAGGAGGAGAAATTTGCCACCAGCTCAACTCATGCTTTTATTTTCACCGCACCTATCAAATAAAAACTCAGTCAATCAAAATCTAAGAATGTTTTGTGATAATAGCTACCTGTCTACTCCGCGTGGAGTCCAAAGCAGGTTTGCAAGATCTAGTTACGCTAAACAATAACACGAGTTAATTGATTAAACTGAGGGAAGAACTGAGGTCAGTGATGACAATGAGAGAATATTGCAACGTTGTTTTTGTTTTGGAAACTGTATTGTAGTGCTGGTAATGTTCATGTGCACGAACCTACAGTTACATGTTCCAACAAGTTCTAACACAGATAAATTTGTATACTTTTTCGTAGATAGTCTGAAACCGTACCTTTTTCACTCATATAAGAATAGCTTAACCCTTCGAGTCCCAAAAGTTGGTGTAGCAGTTAAATTTGATTGAATTTATTTAATACATAAAAAATCGACGCACTTGTTATAAGCACGTTGCAGTTTCATTTTTTGGTCATATGTCAGATTAGTCAGAAGAACGTCGTAGTCAAAATAAACCGTTATGTGGGTCTGTACTAAAGTTTTCTTTCAAGTCGAGGCGAAATATATTTCAAGTATTTTGAAAACATAGATAATAGAAAATACTTTTCTGCAGATTTCTCCAATCTGAGTGTTCCAATTCAAACTGTTATCCATGAAAATCCCTAAGTTCTTCACCGTTGAGTGTAAGGAACTGGCGATTCATTCGCTTTTATAGACGTAGTGGTCTTCGTATCGATTGGGTTCAAGAGATATTTGTGTCCTATTACAATAGATTGAGTTTTTACTTGATCAAGTTTGTATTTACAAAGTTCAGTACTGTTATAGCGGGATTGATTGCAGTTAAAATGTTTGCTTCTAAATGTAATTTATCTTCATCAAATTAAATACTCTATTTTCATTTAAGATTCCTACTCTCTTTTATTGCTAGTAATAATGCTGAACATCAAGACAGTTCTTAAATTACTCTAGTGTTATTTAATTCCAGTGTTCTCTGGGGAACTGGAATGATAAATGAGTTGCTCATTAAAGTTTTATTTATATTCCGTACTGTTCCTATCTACCTTAAATGATGAATTCACCAGGTTAGTGGCGATGTGAAACTAGATATGGGAAGCTTGATAAATTCTAAACTCTGGAACCACGAAGGCATCATAAATGCTGGTAGTACACTGTACTGGGCGTAAATTAGAGCGGAGTGGGTTTAGCTGAGGCTTCCTGCTGTGAGTATATTCTCCCGTTCTCGCTATTCAAGTGAGAACATTCTGAGAAACACAAACTTAACACTCCTAATGTGGTCCCCAAATACAAGGAAGAGTGTCGAAGGATTTCTATAAAAACTCAAACTTACATCTTTATACTGAAACAGTAATTTGATTAAATATTTTTGATAAGCATTTGTTTATTACGTTATTAGCTGTAGCCTAAGGCCGGCATTCCACCAACAAAGTTCTTTGGTCAAATTGCTTTGAGCAAAGAAAATTACCGCCCTTTGCTTCAAGGAGTTGAAAAACAAACCGTGTTGGACGACTCTTTGAAATCTTTCTGCTTGTCATTACATTGGATCAAAGATAGGCTATCATGGCTTCGTAACAACGGAGCTAAAATGGCGGGTCAGCATCAGCTGTTTTAAACAAGGTTCTGAGAAGTGAAGGCGCCAAAATAATTGGCAATATTAATAGAGTTAAAATGGCGGAGAAATACAGTGGCACGTTGCTAGAGTAAATCTCCTAATATAATTTTAGAGCATACGTTACTATTATTATTATTATTATTATTATTATTATTATTATTATTATTATTAAAGAGGATTAACAAGTTAACCTAAATTCGTGTCATCTTTAACATAAAATCAAATTTTAAGAAATAACGATTAGACCTAATTTCCTTGTCATTTAGATATTTCTCCAAACATTCAAAAAATATTAAATAAAACGTATTAATTTATGCCATTAACATATATATATGTAGAATTGTATGTAAGGTAGGGGGCCCAAATATCGCCCATGTTCCTAATATCGCCTACTGTATCCTAGCTCCGGATAGTGCTGCTGCCACGCGGTCAGTTTACGCACTGTGTACCTCTTCTCCACGGCAGTTGACTGTGCACGTTTCATGAGGTTGCGTCGATTGTTGTTATTTTTGTGAATTTTTCAAGATATTTCGGCCTGGTGAGTTATCAGACTACTCATACTCTTGCTAAGATAATATATAAGTCTCGCGATGGATCACGATAGTTATAATGTGGTTGGTAATGTAAGAAATAAGCATTCTTTTGATACCAAAGTTTTCGAGTTTGTCTAGTCGGTTCTGTCTGTAGCGTCCACCATATTGTAAGGTTAGAAGGTTCCTAATATCGCCCACTAAAGTGTTCCTATTATCGCCTACTATGCGATATTTGGAACATTGTTTTGAAATAGTTTTTTATTTTACAGATGTCAACGCGTAAACAATGGGACAAAGTAAACATGAAAAAAGCAGTGATAGCTGTAAAAAACAAAGAGATGGGCCTTTTGAAGGCATCCAAAACATATGGTGTACCTCGGTCGACATTAAAAGATTATTTAAAAAAACCTTTGGAAGATATTCAAAAACTCCTGGACGTACCCTTAGGACGCAAGCCAATTTTGCCCGTCGAGTTGGAGGACGAGTTAGTGGAGTATTGTATGAATATGGAGTGTTCATATTACGGCCTCACTTCAAAGGATCTGAAACGAATGGCTTTCCAGCTGGCAATCAGAAACAATATTGCCAATCCATTTTCACAAGATAAAAAGAGCGCAGGCAGAAAATGGTTGCGTCTCTTTTTTAAGAGACACCCTGCTTTGAGCCTCAGAAAACCACAGCCTTTGTCTCTGGCAAGAATTCAAGGGTTTTCAAAAGACAATGTAGACAAGTTCTTCAACGTACTGAAACCAGAGCTTGAAAAAGTACAATTTTCAGCGGCTAGAGTGTTTAATGTTGACGAGACAGGTGTTACAACAGTCCAACATAAAAGCCTTAAAGTTGTAGCCCTGAAAGGTAAGAAAGAGATACACAAGCTTTCATCAGCCGAGAGAGGGCGGCTTGTAACCGTGGTAACATGTATGTCCGCTTCGGGTATTTTTGTGCCTCCAATGCTTGTTTTCCCACGGAAGAGAATGAAGCAAGAGCTTCTAGATGGAGCTCCACCGGGAAGCATAGCAGGTTGCCACATCTCGGGCTGGATACAGACTGATCTTTTTACTCAATGGATGGCTCATTTCATTAAGTTCGTTAAAGCAAGTAAAGATGATCCCGTTGTTTTGATTTTGGACGGGCACACAACACACACAAGAAACTTAGATGTTATCGATCTGGCACGTGAAAATGGAGTGTCTCTCGTTTGTTTGCCACCGCACTCTTCAGACCGCATGCAGCCCCTGGAAAAAACGTTTATGAAACCCTTCAAGACGTATTACGCTCAGGAAATTGAAAACTGGTTGCTTGCACATCCCTTTCGTGCTGTCACAGTTTATCAAGTGGGCCAACTTATTGGCAAAGCTTACGTAAGGTCAGCCAACATGAACGTGGCAATACAAGGTTTCAAAGTAACAGGCATTTTGCCCTACAACCCTCACATATTTACTGATGCTGACTTTTTGCAACACCAACAACTTTCGATCTCAGAAGAAATGGAAGTATTGCCTCAACAACCATCCTCGTCGACGAGCCTGCAACCATCATCATCCTCAATGTGTTGTCAGCAACCATCATCATCGAAAAGTCAACCTTCTCCAGTAATAGATCAGCAACCATCGACATTGACTACTCCAGTATTATCACCAAAAGACATCATGCCTGTACCAAAACTTCTCCCTAAACGACCAAGCGGAAGGTGTGGATCGGCCGCACTGGTTAGTGGATCTCCCTTCAAAGATGCTCTTGTGGAGTCATTAAACAAAAAGAAAGTAACTGTCTTTAGTCTCGAAACACCAAGCAAACAAAGGCCCACAAAATCTAAGGAAATATAAAAAAATAAAGAAACGAAGAAGAACTCAAAGAAGAGACGACGAGATATTTCTTCAGAAAGTTCAGAATCTGAAGTAGAAGAGGAAGAGCCAACTTACGTCTCAACCGATGATAACGACAGTAGCTGTTCTGATAGCGACGATGCCAAATGTCCAATCTGTAATAGATTCTATTCTAATGATAAACATGGAGAGCAGTGGATAAAATGTGCCAAGTGTTTCAAGTGGTCACACGAAGCTTGTGATCCCAGAAAGAATAAAGTAATGAAAAAATGTTATGTTTGCGTTTTTTGCAGCTAAACTGGACTTATCTGATTGCATTTTAACATGTAAAAACCAGGTTTATCACTAAACAAAGTTACTTACTCGTAATCATTCTAGATTAAAGTAAATAAAAACCATAAAAATGTTACTCTGAGTTTTACTATTGATGTTTCATTTTTTCTTTTGATGTAGAACAAATTTTTTACAAATGTAAAACCTTGTTTATTTTACAATGTTTCTCTCACTTCTCGTATTTGTAATGATTTATGGCAAGAAAAAATAAAATAAAAATATTTTTTGGAGATTTCTTGGATCTTTTTTTGACTAGGAGCATCATATGATGAGGTGGGCGATATTTGGAACAACTTTTTCAATTTTTAAAAAGTGCACATTTTCCCTTTCTATTTTTTTCAATGATTAAACCCCTTAATAATTAGGTGATTGCAGTGCGATGTGGTAGCTGAATGAATAATAGAAAATTGGTGCTAATTTGAGGATAGTGTGATGAGCATTAAGTACATTTTTGTAAAAAATTCCTTAGATGGGCGGTATTTGGGCCCCCTACCTTATAGCCTAGGTCTATGTAGTGAAACTAGATATGGAAAGCTTGATAAATTCTAAACTCGGGAACCATATAGGCCTATATTCAGAACTCAAGCCTTCCATACAGGAAAACGGTTTTGCTCAAAGGTCTTTCATGTATAATATCTTACCTTTGATTCCAATATTGTCTTTTAATTTTGTTAAAATTCTTGCTGAAGTTCTTGTTCAAGGTCTTTGATAGCAGAATACCGGCCCTAACTCTTGTAACATGAAAATCTATTTACCGGTAGTAGTTATTTCTGTTACTCTTCCACGCAAAAATTGCTCAACTGACATAGTTGAAATTTTGCGAACATAGTTTTTATACCTAGAAGGAACACACGACTATAGCCGTTTCGAAATGTTTCCCTGTTTCAGAAGGGGCCATTTTAATGACTCGCGGTAACAAACAGTAGGGTAGGCCGTGGAACTATTGATTATTTTCTATTATTAGTATATTAGGCCTAGGCTCTTTTCTGAATTTCTGTCAACTCATTTCAACTGGTGACCAAATTCACGATTTTTTCATTTACTTTGCCAGGACCTATACGTAAACCTATTGAAATCACCGATATATCTCTATTTTTTTTTCGATTCTCTTTGATTTCTGTAAAAGGCATGTACGTTTACTGGGAATCTCTTGTGCAGCAGAATATGTTGACGAAAGCAATTACATTTCCTACAGTACTTGTGTATTGTACTATGGGAGCTGAATAACTTTGAATCTTTGTTCTCGCGAACATTATTATTATTATTATTATTATTATTATTATTATTATTATTATTATTATTATTATTATTATTATTATTATCGTTGTCATTCTATCTAATGCGAATATCGCAATTCGTCAAAAACGTTACTCATTACCATGGTATATTAACGAGAACTTTATGCAGGGATAATTTTGAACTTATGATGACAATGACCAGAATAGGGACAACAATAAAGCCCTAAGAAAATAATGATTACACTGGACAACAAAACTGACCTTAAAAAAAATTTTTTGCACAAAACATATCATTTCTTATGTATTTTGATGTGCTGAGTTCAAATATGGCCTTTGTTTTTGTCTAGCACCCTCAGTTTTTAGTAAATCGTATACTTACACTTCTAGTCGTTTATAAATAAATCGTAAAGTCACCGTAATATCAAAGACTAACTGGTAATATTTTTTTACACAAAACATATCATTTCTTATGTATTTTGATGTGCTGAGTTCAAATATGGCCTTGGTTTTTGTCTAGCACCCTCAGTTTTTTAGTAAATCGTATACTTACACTTCTAGTCGTTTATAAATAAATCGTAAAGTCACCGTAATATCAAAGACTAACTGGTAATATTTTTTTACACAAAACATATCATTTCTTATGTATTTTGATGTGCTGAGTTCAAATATGGCCTTAGTTTTTGTCTAGGACCCTCAGTTTTTTAGTAAATCGTATACTTATACTTTTAGTCGTTTATAAATAAATCGTAAAGTCACAGTAGTATCAAAGACTAACTGGTAATATTTTTTTACACAAAACATATCATTTCTTATGTATTTTGATGTGCTGAGTTCAAATATGGCCTTAGTTTTTGTCTAGCACCCTCCGTGTTTTAGTAAATCGTATACTTACACTTCTAGTCGTTTATAAATAAAACGTAAAGTCGCCGTAATATCAAAGACTAACTGGTAATATTTTTTTACACAAAACATATCATTTCTTATGTATTTTGATGTGCTGAGTTCAAATATGGCCTTTGTTTTTGTCTAGCACCCTCAGTTTTTTAGTAAATCGTGTACTTACACGTCTAGTCGTTTATAAATAAAATGTAAGTCACCGTAATATCAAAGACTAACTGGTAATATTCGTATGTAGAAGAATCCTTCATAATAAAATTATATTTAATTTTGTAAAAGTAACCAATTAACATACCTGAAAACATTACCAGCTCGTTTTCAAGTCCATCCTCTACTGCTGTCAGTTGAATTTCTGCCGTTTGCTGCTTCTTCTGTACTTTCCTGTGGTTTCTCTTTTGAGCCTCCAGCAGTAATCTGCAAGCATATTGGGTTTCCATCTTCCTTGATACCTTTTCTCCATTTCGGAAATATCTTGGTGGAATCTTTCTCCATGTTCATCACTAACTTGATTTGCAGGGAAAAAGTCCAAATGGGAATGCAGGAAGTGAATTTTGAGAGACATGTTGCAACCTAGATTTCTATAGGCTCCTAGTAATTTCTCAATTAATTGTTCGTAATTTTGTGCTCTAGTATTACCTAAGAACTGTTCGCAAATGGTCTTGAATGATATCCATGCTTCAAGTTCCACATGATTCAGTTTACTTTCAAACAGCTGATCTTTCATTAGTTCTCGAATCTGAGGCCCAACAAAAAGCCTTCCTTCAACTTAGAAGCACTGATTCTTAGAAATTTTTCTTCCAGGTATTTGAAACCTGCTCCAGATTTGTCTAATGCCTTGACAAAATTCTTCATTCGGCCTAATTTTATATGAAGTGGAGGCAATAAAATTTTTGATCTATCAACCAATCGTTCAGCTGAGATATTCTTTTCTCCAGGGACAAAATTCTTCCGGGGAGGCCATATTTTAGTGTCGTAATGTTTGGATTTATCACGGCTATCCCATTCGCACAAAAAGCAGCAATATTTCGTGTATCCGCTTTGCAATCCTAACAGTATTCCAATCATTTTGAAATCGCCACCGATGGACCAGTTGTACTTGTCATACTGCACTTTTTGTAATATTAGCTGCATATTTTTGTAACTTTCTTTCATTTGAACTGCATGACCAATTATCATAACACCACGGTCCTTACTAACTAAAGCAGTAAAATAATAATAAATAAATGTTATAATCGCTATTAGGTCTTGTTTACTATGTCAATCACTTTAACAGAAATTTAAGCATTTACAGCCAGTGCTAATTCAGAAAACAGGCTTTCTTTTTGAAACTGAGGGTGCCAGAGAAAAACTGTTTGCATAATTGAATTCAGCACTAAAATCCACATAATAAACGCCCAATTTCATGCAAATTTTTTTTTGGCTGTTGTCCAGTGATATTATTGTATTTGTAGTAGTAGTACTATTATATCATTAATATTAGTTGACCCTAATACGAGGGGATGCTGAAAAGTAATGCCTCCGATTTTTTTTCCGGGAACACCTTAAAGCTTTTGACATAAACCAAACTGTATTACAATACTATATCTTTATTCTCCATTTCTACATATTTATTTCTCAACATAGTCACCCTGGCGACGCACACATTTCTCCCAACGAGAGACCAGTTTGTGGATCCCGTCACTAGAAGTTTGGACCTTGTTGTCTGAACCACAGCCTCAACTCCGCTTGCACCGCTTCGTCAGTTGTAAAGTGGACACCGCGAAGGTGTTCTTTAAGCTTTGGAAAGAGGTGAAAATCGGATGGAGCCAAGTCGGGACTGTATGGAGGATGATCGATGACAGTGAATCCAAGACGTCGGATCGTTGCAGATGTCGCAGCGCTCGTGTGCGGTCTGGTATTGTCAAGCTGAAGGAGAGGGTGTTCCATGTGGGGACGAGTTCTTCGAATGCGTTTTGGTTTATGAAACTCGATTACAGCCCGCTGTTTCTCACACACCGACATAGTCACTTTAAGGTTGACGCTCACTTGCCCGAGCAGACCGACCATACCGACACGGAAAATAATAGTTTGCATGTTTCTTGATGGGTGAACGCTTACCTACCCGGCCAGAAGCACCGTCCTTCCGCGGAAGACGGGAAGCTATTCTTTGGGTCCGATTCGAGCCGAAACTTCCGATGCTTCGGATGGGGTTCGATACTATTCGTATGTTTTCGCTAGCGTTCGGATGACCACCCCTATTCATTTTACTCATTTAACCTTCAAGACTCGAGCTGGTCGCAGCTCGCTACCCTGTCAGTGACACTGGGCACTCAGACTCAAGAAAGCTTCCTTGATCTAACATGCATTTGTGTGATTCCTGCTTCAGAAATTGGTTATTTACACTAAAAATCTTATGTGAAACACTCACATTACTTCCTTTACCCGTCGTATTAAAGCAGAAAGTAAACGGCTTAATTGCAGCAGTTCGCTTTCAGTTGTCTCAGCCTCATGAATGTATTATTCGCGAGGCAAGACTTAAAACTAGAGTTTGAGTATGTGATGAATGGCTTATAACAACACTTCAATCAATTTAATTTTTAAAATGTTCAAAATAAAGTTGTAGTTTCTAGTATAAGAAGTGTCTCGTGTTACAAAATTTAAACAAAATTGTTAGACCCGTTTCGAGAACAGAAATAAATTGCTCAATCATGTAAAGTGGTAGTAAAAGTAAGAAAAAGTCATCGTCGATCTTCATATCACATCCCCAGAAGATAAAACTGAAAAATAGAATTTTGTTTTTATATGAGTTTTCATTCTCCAGCTGAAGAGTTCTCACAGATTTACAAAGGCGTATTTCTGAAAATTGTATTTTTGAATTGAGGGGATCTACAAATGTGTATTATTGTTGAAAACTCAACATTCAATTTCATGGTCGAGCATAATACTTCCTCTATCTACAGTATTTATGGTATGGGTAGAGGAAGTAAATGGATGGAATAGCACAAGCATACGCAAAGCCAAGTCGTACAACAATAAATTTTAAAAAATTCAATTACTGCGAGAGATGTGTTAACGAATCGGAAGTAAGATATTTCAAAACTTTAAAACCAAACATTAATATTTATTTGTAACGGTATACCTACTAAGAATAATCCTGGTTACTTTCGCATGTGTTTTAAATAGGACCATTAAAGTAATGCACGTGTACAATACTATTCAATATTATCTTATTACATATTTAATTATTGAATAGGGTATCCATCATACTTCATCACCTCTAATTCATGCAGAGTTTACTTTTGCAGTTAATGTTGGTATAAAATAAAGCTAAATTTTTCAATTTTTATAATATCAGTGTTGCTTACCATTTATTAGATATAACATGCTATATCAATATTATAAACAGAGTGGGCCTACAATGGCCATAATAATATTAATAATGAATTATTAACTAATGTGAAATAGCATAGATAACACTAAAGGTAAGTCAAGTGATCCCTGTATGGCCCAATCAGAACCATATGGTTTCCAGGAAGTTAAAGCTCCCGGATTGAGACATACCGCACATGAAGGTGGCAAGGTTGTCAGCCCTATGCACCGGCCGTTATTTACCCCTAAGAATACTCCTGGTACTCATTTTTGTTAGAGGCTGAGTCGACCTCAGGGCCATAGTGCCACCAGAAGGATTAAGCCAATTGAAAAGTCTCAACGACCTCATCGGGAATCGAACCCGCGGTTTGTAACGCAGTGCCATAACCACTACACCATGGCGTACCCCAGCATAGATGAAAGCTTGAAGAAATTAGTCTTTACGAAAATAATTAATAATCACCTCAATGATAGGAACAATATCATATGAGAGGATGTATTAAAATATTAAAGATGTGGAATGGTTCAATACTATGTAATTTGCAAATTTATATGAAATATTGAAGAAACTGAACCATTGCTGCACCCCACTTAACGACTGGCGCTTGAGTGATTGATGACGGACCAGACAATTCCGCATAGTGAGCGTTGAAACTGCCGCGGAAGACGGACGGCTACTGATTTCTGTTCGGTCTGCTCGGGCAAGTGAGCGACAACCTTTACAGACCGCCATGCTACTCGGTACTACTCGAAGCCCTCTAGCGGCAGAGGGTTGTACTTTGCGTCAGCTCAGCGGCAAGGACAACCGAGTAATATGCAGGACATGCGAAACCTCTACCATACTGCAAACAGACGAAAAAAATTTGGAGGCATTACTTTTCAGCATCCCCTCGTAAATATTGATAAACATCCGGCCAAATAGCCTAATCCCGGCAAATTTCCAAGACATCTGATTTTTTGCCAGGAGTTATGAAACCAAGTAGACTTAAACACAAACTCTAAACAAGACATACAGCTATTGACGCAGTAGAGGAAATGCCACGTAATCTATACATTTTTCATTTTAGTAAAATAGCAATTGCGGGAGTCGATGATATTTTATTGTTAATGTGTGACATGCACATATGCACATTTCATTTTAGTTTTATTGTTTTTAACACATAATATTCTTCTGAGTTCACACCTCTTTATGTAATTTATTTGTAACTGTATTTTGGTCTATTAAGAGGATATGTGGGTTCAAGAAAAGTAATAATAATAATAAAAACAGGGAAAATAATAATAAAACAATAACAATAAACAGTAAATGGGAATAAATACAATAACAATGTAATATAGTAGAACCCTGGTTATCCAATGTCGTAATTAACATTTTCGTTTGGCCGTTGTCAGTTGTTTGAAATTTCTAAATAAATAGCAGTCGTCCGTACTGTCCAACTTTTCACATATGCGTGGTAGCCCCTATCTACATTAGCTCCTCTACTCGAGATTCTACTATAATATAATAATAATAATAATAATAATAATAATAATTGTACCACTGTGGCTATATCCTCAGAAAATCACTTCAAGATCATTTATAACTAAAATTCAGCTCGAGGAAAAAGAATACCAGCCATGTAAGTCGTGTCAATAATAATAATAATAATAATAATAATAATAATAATAATAATAATAAGTAGGCTATGCTCATGGCAGTGATTATGAAAGAGAAGATAAGTGTGAAGTCGGTGATCATTGTGAGGATTAATGTCTCTACTTTGGATTTATGCTTTAACAACAATTTCATCAGGGCTAGTCTGCTTCGCGTGGGCGTGTCTTCATTTGCCTCCAAGAGAAGCAGCAGCAAGATAAAGTACCTCGACCGGTGAAAATACCTTTGGGAATACTGCCTACAGCTTCATTGCAGTTCAGGGAGTGAGACAAAGCGAGCTAGCGGAAACAACGCAGTACACCCTTTACTGCTGACTGAAACAGTGGGTCGAGTTTTATTGGAAAGCTATTGTTTTAGTTGACTTTGTAGGCATTCCTTGCCAGTATAAGTTATAGAACTGTCATTAGCTTGGCTGTCCGGATTGACGTGCGTCACATTTTTAACAACTCAACCTGGACAGCCAAGCTAATAACAATTTCATAAAGTAAACCCTTGTCAATAATCTAATATAATATTTCAGCTGGTGTTTCTGTGTAGTCCGTATTCAACTGTGAAATTAACTGAAGGTGGCCTTTGTTGGTATGCCATAGCAAACTTTCTTTTTTACAAGGGAAACATTGATTGATTTGGATGAAACTGTTTGATATGGGAGTTTTTGGGCTAGGGAAATCGAATCTGATGTCCTTTTTTTCCCACTTTAATGTGAAATGCACCTCAAATCCTCATTTTTTGGCTTCTTATTTATCAATTTTAATTGTGTATGCATGATTTGCGTGTAAGGAAAGAATCTGTGGCTTGCTTTAATCTTTTCATTTCGAATCTGTATGCCCATATAGCGGCACAAGTTTCGTTTTATGCGTTTTAATTATCTATATTTACTACGTCAAATACTATAGCCTATTTAAAGATAAAATTATGTAAAAACGAAGTTATTGTCAATAAATATGTTTAATTATTTTTATGTTAAATAAAAAAATAATATAAATAAAACATCTTACACTTGAGTACTCACGAAGCCGCCGACACCTGCTGGTATAGTAACCAAAATATCTTATATAACTTTATAATTAAGTAAGGTAAAATTATAAAATGTAGTATTACTTATGTATTGGGGCATGTGTTAAATAAATAATATTTAAAAAAAAGAGCAAACCCTAGCGAAATTTACGCGCTTCGCCCCTCTTGATAGGTGATCAGGAAAACCGGAGATTTTGCTAAGTTATTAAATTAATTCCTATACACTAGTTTGCAGTCACGTAAGGAATTGTTAATATTATACAGATTTCAATAATGCATTGACGATTCATAGTTTCCACAAGCTCAAGCTTTAAACAGTTGAAGTTGTATAATATCAGAGTGTGAAGTGAGAAAGTTGCATTGCCCGTGCTTTAATATTCTTGGTTTATCAAGGCTCTTAAATACAGCAAGATGTCGAAAAGTCGACAGACATTTTAAGCATGACTCGGAGATGTCATTTGGACTGAGGAGAGGAAAAATAAAGAATTACTGTTTTATACAATTGAAAATAATAAGTTATTATTTCATATTAACACCGGTAATCAGAAGAACCTTCTGCTAGTTTATATGCTTGTTTCTGATTGTGATTTTAGGATTCACTGATTCATATATCTTCACTGATTCATTTTTTGTTGATGGTGATTCTCCGTTTTTAATTTCTGGGCATAAAATACCAGTGCTCTTCTGTGGTCGGAAAAAAAAGCTAGGTTACTGGTCATTATAACCTTTCATTTCTCCGGTAAATAAAGATGCACCTTCCTTGTTTATTCTTAAAATAGAATTTGAATGAGCTCGGAAATGAGTACTGACTCGTGTTTGACTCCTCTTCTTGTATTTGTAGTCTAAAAATACTTGGAGTCCTTAATTAATACAATAGGTTTCTACAACAGTTTTATTACACATTCTACATACCTACCGCATGATGTTAGACCTATACCAGTTGGTAGTCAAGGAATCTTCTGTGAAAGGGCAATTTATGAATGAGATGAAAAGCGAGGGAATAGGAAAATGATGTTGGAATGACTTTCAGGAAACGTAAGAATCTCAGATAGTTCAGTCAATGAAAAGTTGTAGAGGGAAATGGAAGGAACAATTTTTGACGTTGGGACTTTGTTTGGACTAGTTAGGAGGTAAACATACTAAAAGTCCTCACTCCTAGGGGGCCCTCAAAAGATCCCTTTTTTCAGTTTTTCGCTTATATCTCGGAAACTATGGGTCCTAGCGATAATATTACAAAATTAAAGCTGACAAATTGGTCCACAAGATTGATTCTATTAATGTTTTCGCTATCTCCTAGTTTCCGAGATATCCGCGCTCAAAGTTAGTTAATTTTGAAAAAAAAAAATTGCCTCGCGTTTTTTGCCATATGTTATTAGCTAACTCTTCAGCCCTTCGTCCTACAAAAAATTCATAAGGAAGAAAGTTGTAGAGAATTAAATGTCCTTCAAGAATATATGATACTTTGCGCTTTATCTTCAACCCTTCAACCCTTAAAGCAATTTTAACTTTATGTATAAATTCCGGGATTTTGTAGAAAATATATAAATATATAAAATCCAATATACACGTATTATATATAGTTATATGTATGTAATTATATGTATAAATAGTATATACTGTACTATATATGTGGAACATAAAGAAATTATATGTGTATATAAGTATTTATACTATATTTTCAAAATTAATATTGTTTGGTGTAGTTTAATACTATTTTCCACACCCCGAATCTAATGGAACCACATTGAGAGCTCCATCTCCTACCCCTACATAAATACAATTACTATATATAGGCTATATGATGGAAATCTCTGATAGTACTCAAAATGGACAATTTATCGAGGATCGCTGAATCTTTATTTTATTTTGGAGCCATAATTACCCCCTTCATAGGCAATAATACTTGTATTCAATGTATATAATATATAATATACAGTTAACATAATATATATTAACTGTACCTAGGGACATTCGCTCCGCAAAGGCATTGGGGTAGGGTGATTCCAGAGTCAACAACAATTTGTACATAACTTTTTTATCAATACATTAACTCGTAAATGTTTCTTTGAAACTGTGATACGTTTAATTTAATAATATATTTACACCTTTTAGTACAATAATTATTATAAATTCCTGGCTCTCTTGGAGCGGGATGGTCCTGGCTGGTCATGGGAACTTGGTTCTGGGGTGGGTTCTGCGTCGGTTTCTTCTTCATCCGTAGAGAAAGATACATCCGTAGATACAGCTTCTTGGATAACTGGCAGAGGATCAATGTCGAGTTCTTCATCCTCATTGTCCAAGACGGGCCCCCCATTAAGACAGTTCCCCTGGCAGTTTTGGCACGCAGGGGAACACTTGAAAGATGCCTTTCTGCATCCGCATTTGGTGGTGGCACAATCCTTTGTGCACCGACAAAAAATAGATTTTAATATTTCATCCGGTGCAGCCTGCTGCTCACTGTGCACCAGGGATAGAAATTTGTTGGTGGTTAACTCCCACCTATACATCTGAGGAGGCAGCTCATGACCCAACCACATCTGGACTAGGTGATAATTATGTCTCAGAGAATGTTGTTTCGCTGCCCCCTCAATTGGTGGGAGACATGAGATGTCTGGTTTGATATTGGCTACCGATTTTACGACGGATTGGTAATGGTAAGCGTAGGGCCTACCACCTCAAAATACACTTTTTCCCAGCTTCCTCTATACCATCCTTTGTTGAGGAAGAGTCTGAGAAAACTGCAGCTGCTCCCTGGACGTCTGGAGACTTCAAATACAGTTTGGGAAATCCCAGCTTACTCTTTCGGAAGGCTGCTGAGGTGGTATTGCACCCACCGTGAAGGCATGTAGAAATATGTCTCGCAGCCCCTGGGTAGAAAGGAAAAACCGAAAAAAGGTACCTTCTACGGGCCCCCTGCCCCCGCTCACCACCTAGGAGGGAGGGTTTTTAGTATGTTTAACTTCTAACTAGTCCAAACAAAGTCTCAAAATAAAAAATTGTGTTCCATGTTATTTGAAAATTTATTATAAAATACATAATATGCTAATTCCTTTATGTACAACTTATATATAGTGCATACTATTTTTACATATAAATATGTATATATTGGCTTTTATATAGAGTTAGATCAGTGGAATAACGAAAATACGAAAGTTAAGTTTTTCTGCAAAATCCGGGAATTTACACATAAAGTTAAAATTACTTTAACGTATGAACGGTTAAAGATAAAACGAAAAATATCGTATATTCTTGAAGGAAATTTAATTCTCTACAACATTCTTTCTTATGACTTTTTCGTCAGAGTTAGCTAATGAAATATGGCAATAAACACGAGGCATTTTTTTTTCAAAATTAGCTAACTTTGAGCGCGGATATCTCGGAAACTAGGAGAGATAGCGAAAAAATTAATAGAATCAATCTTGTGGACCATTTTGTCAGCTTTAATTTTGTATAGAATGGTATTATCGCTAGGACCCATAGTTTCCGAGATATAAGCGAAAACCGAAAAAAAGGTATTATCTAAGGGCCCCCCGCTCACCTCCCAGGAGTGAGGACTTTTAGTATGTTTACCTCCAACTAGTCCAAACAAATTCCCAAAGTAAAAAATTGTGTTCCTTCCATTTCCCTCTACACCTCTTTTTGAGCATTCATTGACTGGACTAAGAAGAATGAAATTAAATAATCATTCATCACAAATCTCTCAAGTCTCTGAATAGTTACTTCACTTTCTTGCCTACTTATTTGATAGAAATTAAATATAGTCTACATATTATTCCAATCTATAAGGCAACATCGGCGTATTATGTTCCTAGTCTAATGGCAAGCTTTTTGTTTGTTTTTTTCGTTTTACTCTAACCATTGTTTCCTAATCTAAATTGAAGTTCTGAGAATATCCGGGAGAAAGAGGGAAACTTAATTTATTTAATTGGTTTGTACTTAGGCTAGATACAATTTGAGCAACCACAACTAAGATAGATCTAGCACACTTTTCTAAATTTCTAACTTTTGGAAAGTTTTCTTCCCTTGTAAGGCATACTGTTATTCGCTATTGTAAATGATGTTTGCTGTTCTTAACATTTTAATTTTAATTACATATTTAAATAGCACCTAACAATAGTATAGTAGGTAGTAAATTTATTATGGTTATATGATTAAATCTAGAACTTTTTGTTAACTTTTTCACTGCTACTGACCTATAAATTCGTCACCTCAAGATATTGTTTTAAAGCAGAGCTATAAGCATTGATTTATACAAAAATGTGAGGATTATTATGCTCATGTTAAGTTTATCGTTTTTAGAAACCAACTTTTCTGTTTAAAATGTTTTCACCGATTTTGTACTTAGTGCCCCCTGATAATTTTACTTGATAATTATTATATCCATCCATTCAATTCAGCTCAGAAATGGTTAAATACCAAGGTATATAAAGCGTTAAATACATTATCGTGATATTATGCTTGGTAGTAATATTTACTGTCCGAGTTCATTACTTCGTCCTTTAAAAATGTAAATAAAAAGTTATAAAACGTTGATCTTGTTACAAATTAATTATTGTAGTTCATTTCGTGATCTCATAATGGCTAAATTACTTACTTACTTACTTATTCAATGGTAATAGATAATTCCTAAGAAAGCTAAAGGAATATTATCTATTTTATGGAGCCCGCGCCGCGCTTGCCTGAGCCTGCCATTCAGTCCTATTCTGTACTAACTGCAACCATCTCTCGCAAATCCTACTTCCCTTAAATCCATCCTAATATTGTCCTCCACTTACGCCTAGGTCTTCCAAGTGGTCTCTTCCCTTCGGGTCTCTTAGTCAATATCATATTGGCTAAATTACAGATACTAAATAAATAAATAATCTTCTGTTTAAGATTATTTAGATTATGATTTAGATTATTATTTAGACTAGTCACTTTTACTTGGCCTAGCTGTCAAACTGGTGCCGTGAAAGAAATGTGGGTCACTATTTACGTATAACATATTAGAATAAGCAGGAAACTAGCATTATCAGCTACCCCCTTCACTACAGCCTTACCAGTTTAATTGCGTCACGCAAGACACAACGCCTTGATTCTTATGTGACAGCTATGAAACTTTTCGTCAATTTACCTCGAGTTCTTTGACCCTTGAACTCTGTTACTCACGTGTGCAGAGTAGCCTACCTGTAGTACAGTAACTCTTTTTCTAAAATTCACAAAGCCTCTCTTGTTTCACTCAACATTCTGCTAGCATAAAATGACATAGGCCTATATTTTCTCCTTAACATTCGGAATGCGAAAGCATGAAACAGTATATGGTGTAGACTCATCGTCATTAAGAGTGAGTTTGAAGGCTCCGGCTTCTTATTACAATTATTTTTAGAATCTGTTGCTATTCACCTGTTGGCTTGCTTTATCTTCATACGAGTCTAGGGATTTTGCTTTTATCATGTTTCGACCTAGGAAAAAGTCTTACTTCGCGCTGAACTTTTCCCTGCTCTTGTCTCCAGATTGAATTGTAAATCATATTGGCCCTAGAGTCGTGTATTTCAGCTGCTTATTCGAATCTTTTCAGATTGAAGAAGCTTGTATTTGCCCGCAATCAACAGTGATAACTGGTTTAAAATCTCAAACTGGAAAAGAGTTGCGACCGCAAATTTCCATATACTCTTATTGAACACTTGAGTACCAGTGTGCAAATACCACCACATTCTAATTCCAGCGAATGTGTTAACAATATTCCATAAAATATTTACAGTGGATTTTTACAATAAATGGAACAAAAACACCAACGCTAAAGTATTGAATTAAAGTGCATTCAGTTGAATATAAACTTAAAATAGGCTAATCCTCCTTTCTTGTACTTCATTTTCAACTCGTTTCTTTCTCCAATTTTTGTTTGATAAATCCAAACTTTAGTTTATAATTTTTCATTGCTGTGGCTGAAAAAACGTTATTTTCAATACCTGTGCATTTGAAGATTTGAAATGGCTTTTTAACTCGACGCATCCAGGGGATAGTACAACGCGCGTGTGATTTTTGAGCTCCGAGACTGACATTTGTCAGAAGCTTTCTTAGCATACTGAATGTCTGCATTAACGATATAGAGTTAACCATATAGCCTGGTATAGTTGGAACCAAACCTCTTTGATTTATATTTAAATTTGACTCGTATGGTGCATATTTTCAAGGAGATTCTCTAGACTGCGTCTTATGTGAATAGATTGTAATGACAGTTCAGTTTGTACTATACAGTTTGCAATGACAGTCTACAGTATTTTCTTCATTTCCGACCTTGCTTACTGGTATAGTATTTTCTTCTGTAATGAAATCTAATAATCCTGACAGTTTAGTCAATTGACTCATATAAATTTTACAGTAAATGATACATTTTAAAAAAAAACTATTCTATTTTTTTTTTTTTTGCTTCCTCTATCCCTACCGTAGGCACGATAGGTAGACTAAGTATGATTGTATTCGACCCCGAAATACGATATCGACTTTTCAACACAAGTACCCGTTACGAGTCTCCTGGAACCAAAACGCTGTTTTCAGAAACATGTGTGTCTGAACAGCATAGCTCGAGATCGAAAAATGTTCTAAAATGTTCTAAAAACGAAATTTTATATTTGACTAAGATATCTAGGTTGTGACAAGAAGACTTAGCGACAACTTGTTTTACTTTTATTGCCAGTTTACACGAAGAAAATGTAATTTTTCGCGATTTTATGGAAATGTCTCTAACGATTTTTTTTCTTCAAATTTTGTACCCAGTAGGCCTGTGTTTATTCTAAGAATTAAAACCTTTATTTAAAATTCTTCTTTGTAAAAATTATCTGAAGGCTTGTTGTATTCCAAGCATCTTTCGTAGGGAGTCAAGGCAAACCATACCGGCTAAGGATGAGACTAGTGTATACAAACCCCTTGCAATACGGTCTCTTATTCTATATCACTCTGTGAAGTGAGAGATTTGTATTGCCCATTCTTGAGGTAAAGAAAGTTGTGTGATTGCATTTTATCATTTTTTATTTGGGTTCGGGAATGTAGCATTTTCGCGATGTTCTCTAACGTATTCGAGATAAATTATCTGAAGTCACTCATTTCATACAACAACTTAGGTTTTTTGCTCTGTCCGTTAATAATGCGGCTTTGAATGAGGTTTGCCGTCCTCCGTAGCCGCGGTAGCTAAGGCGTTGCCTTGGAGCCGTGGTGAAGGAGTCTGGGGGTTCGAGTCTCCCCTCGGGCATGGGTGTTTGTGTGTGATAACGAAAAATCTAACAGAAACAAGAAAAAGAAAGAAAGAAGAAGAAAAAAAAAAGAAAAGAAAAAAAAAAGAAAAAAAAATGAGGCTGAGACAACTGAATGAGCACTGCCATGTGGTCATTACTCTATGCTTTAATAGGTCTGTATTAATGGTAGGTTTTTCTCGTGAAATTGCTCTATATATTATGAGAGTTTTGTTAGCGTGCCCTTTGAATAGAACATTTGAGTTTAATTTAATTTAATGTTCAGGCGCTAGCGTGAGAGATTAGTTTGGGTAAAAATATATACACTCTTGAAAAGCCATACATTTTCATTCCATTTTCTTACCATAGACGAACTTGTAATTTCTAGAAATAGAATCTTACCGTATCGCGTATAGCAAGTTAAGTGGTTCAGATAAAAAAGCTTTCGCATAATTTTGTCTTATAAAATGGCACGCTAAGAATAAACTCCTGAGCGCATGTGATATGATTTCACGTCCTCTGCTTTACAAGTGTTTATACAAACTTTTAATATTGAAGTGCCCGTAATTAGTTGCAAGGCTTAAACACAACAAATAACCCCCTTGCTGAAGTCTTTAATCTGTAATGTCTCCCGTATATCTACAACTTTCCAAGTATAGTAGTTACATAATTCGTTCCTTCTTAACTTGGCAACAGCATATAAGTTTGTTTGCAACAAACTGATTTGAGGACATTAATTGCGTATTCTTTTGCAGCCCATATGGGAATTGTTATTGGTGGTTTAATAACTTTTAATATATTGGATATTTTATGGTTCAGGGTATTTAATTTAATTTTTTTTTTCGATTCTTGCATACTGATTTTAGCTTTCTTTAGTAAATTATCCTGGAAATGAAGTAAGCAAATATATGCAGTACAGTATAATATAATTTTTTAAATATTTGTTCACACTAGCCTACTGTATGGGGAACGCCGTGGGGCAATTGGTTGAAGCACTGCGCTACAAACCGGAAGGTTGGCAATTCGATCCCCAATGAGGACGTTGGGATTTTTCAGTTGATCTAAACTGTGACTCGGGGGTCGGGTCAGCCTCTAACATAAATGAGTATCTCATAGGGTAAAGGTGGCCTGAGCATAAGGTTGACAAAGTTACCACCCTCATGGTCCGATTGTCTAAAAATCTGGAGCCTCAACTTCATGGATCCCTACGGACATTCACAGCCAGAGTAGACTGTAGGTTATATGTTATAATATGTTTAGGCCTACTTCCGTAGATAGGTACTGCAACTTTCGTCCGTTGTTACATGTGGATAGCCAAAAATAATTATACTAACTTTATTCTTGAAGATATTTTGTCAGGTACAGTCGGTCAAATAAAAAACGTCGGGCGGTATTTGATTAAGTATCACGAACGAGCATATGCGCATGTACAGGAAGACTTAAGGTTAGGTTCACACACGCCTCTTGTCTATCCATGTATTTTCTTGATTATTTAGTCAGTTTTGTTCCAAAACAAACATGTATAGAAGGCTGTGGCTATAAACCTCAAATCCGCCATATTCTTGGTTGCAAATTTTTATAATATTAATAACTAATAGATTCGCGAGGAATATGTTTATTCAAGGAGCATTTTTTTAAGATTTTATTTTATAATACCGGTACTTCTAGTGCAAAATCAATAACTTACGCTCAACTTCTGCAACCAATCCTAGCATCGAAATACGCGTCCGGCCCGATCAACGTTTGCTATGAAAACTTCCGGTCGCATTATAGTCAAGTTCCCTCCTCTGAGCTGCTCTTTCATAAATATGGAACCTTCTCGCTGCTTCAGAGACCGAAAAATGCAGGTCAATTACAGCCCTAACTACACTTTCTCTCACGTTAGCATTTGTATGTGGCGATGACACAAAGCAAAATGAATTATGACAATGCATTAAGTTGAATATCGTATGTTGCGCTTTCCGCGATTTTCATTTTTTCCCTCCTTGTTCATATTTTCCCTCCTGCCGCATGGCCTCATATGTTCCGAAAATGACCTGTATTTTGTGTTTTTTATAGGAAACTTGTGAACTAATGCGTCAAAACTTTAATTTTAACAGCATACGAGTCCCGACGTTTTTTATTTGACCGACTGTACATTCGATACTCAGCAGGTCTGCTTGTTAAGTGCCAGTATGGTACTTTATGAGATTGTGTGTGGGGACGAAAAATGTATGTCCGTCCGTCCGTGTGTCTGTACGCGCCATAACTCGAATACGCTTTTTCGGATTATCATGAAACTTGGAAAACACATTTATAATGTCCATTGGAAGAACCCTATTGATATTGAACCAAATCGGTTCACCGGTACCGGAGTAATGCCCAATTTAGTGCCTATTTTAATAGATTATGGCGCCTTTCTAATAGAAAAGCGCCATAACTCAAATACGCTGTTTCGGATTTCCATGAAACTTGGTATACGCATTTACGACGTCCATGAGAAGTACTCTATTGAATTTGAACCTAATCTGTTGACCGGTACCGGAGTAAAACCCAATTTAGTGTATATTTAAAGGCGCAATAGCTCAAATACGCTTTATTGGATTTTTATGAAACTTCGTATACGCATTTATAATGTCCATGGGAAGACGTCTATTGATATTCGACTAAATCGGTTGGCCAGTACCGGAATAATGCCCAATTTAGTGCCTTTTATGTTAATATATAAGAAGTCGCGATAATTCAAATATGCTTTATTGGATTTTCCTGAAACTTTGTATACCCATTTATAATGTACATGGGAAGACGTCTACTCAGATTGGACCAAATCGGTAGACCGGTACCGGAGTAAAACCCAATTTAGTGTCTATTTTAAAGACGCGGTAACTCAAATACGCTTTACAGGATTTTTATGAAACTTGGTATACACATTTATAATGCCCATGGGAAGACGTCTATTGATTTTGGATAAAATCGTTTGACCTGTTTCGGAGTAATGCTCAATCTAGTGCCTATTTTATGGTAATATACGTATTCGAAAGAATTTATGAAATGCAAATCAGTTATCATGACAACATAGTCAATTGTTTTACTGTGATCTTATAAGGCTTTGGCAATTAAAATACAGTTAGCTATGACAACACTATTGCTTTACATGCGCTTATCAAATAGACCGTTAAACTGGCCCAGGTGGCTAAGATGGTAACGTCTTGGCCTCACATTCTGGAGTTCCATGGTTCAAATCACGAAACCGGCCAATTTGACTTTTTTTTTTTGTATTCTGCATATCATAATTGCAATCATAACTGATTAAACAAAAATATACTGGCACTTTGTTACATCAGTTTACCTGATTTCATTTAATATATAAAGGGTTATGCATACTGGTAATTTCTTCATTTATTGTGTGTGTAGACAGTTATTATAAAAAATATAACCTTTCTCAGACTCACCTGTCACCTCTGAAGGTTTAGGTTAATATTAGTCTATATTCCGTGTAGATCCGAGCTTATCGTTCCTCCAATACATCACAAAGCTTATTCTTTTCACCTCATTGGTAGATGGCGAGATTCAGGATTTATGTGGACAGCCCTAACTGACGGTTTTCGTAATCAAAGTTGTAGACTGTGTAAGCAATGTTTTCAGCTAATCATTTCTCATTTTTGATATGGGGATGGAGGAGGCTGGATTATATATATATATATATACAAAGAACCGTGAAAACATTGATTCTTGTGGTCAACGAAATGCAAGTTTTTGGTCAGGAAAAGTCAGGGAAATTTATTTTGACATTTCTGTGGACAACCTGTATATAACCTGTATGGTTACTTTTGCAATTTTTATTTTACTTTTTAAAATGCTACGACATTCGTTTTATATATTCAAACTGACTGATTTTACAATACTGGTATTTCAAAAGAGCCCCCTCGAGTGACTTTTTTGCTGACAGGAAACGACGGTTGAATTTCTTCCTGAGTGTGTCACTGATTCTCATGGCGACATTCACATCTATTTGGGTATCTTCTTCTCTGGGCTCCGATATTTCTCTTGAACCGAACCTTCCTGAATCCCATTAGGCGAATATCCGCGATCTAATTTTACAGTGCGTTTTCTGTGCAACTGGACTCTACCCACATGTTGTCTACATGAGACGAAGTGCATTAGTGCTCGGACTATTTGTGTATTTGTGTATCCGGATAGTATCCGGTTACTTGGTCACGGCGAATAAAATTCGGATAACCGGTTAACCGAATATAGCTATTCGGATAACCGCCGTTAGGTATTTGCGTATTCGGATATCCGGTTACTTGTAGAGAACTACAAATACCTACTACCATGAGTCATGATGACAGAGGCTGTTTGTGCAATATCTTGTTCACTGCATTCTTGATGTCGCGCCGTACATATAATATGAAGTCTTTAATTTTACCCCCCCCCCAAGCATTTGTGTTCAATTACTGTAATAATTAAATTCTTCTTTTTCTAATTTATTGTATTATCTAATATAAAAATAAAAAAGTATGTGTTTATAGGCCTATACAAATTTACATGCTTTCACCGATTTACATGAGATTTTGAACACCCACCCCCTTCAACAAGGTAAAAATGATGGGCAATATTAAAATTCAAGTCAACCACCCCTTCCCTTATTTTCAACCTCCCGTGAGTTATATTTTCGTATACAAATCTAAATTCCCCGAACAATCTCTATACAATTTACAAATAAACCCTGCAGAACTAGTCACTATTCTGCAAAATTCTACAAAACCACCCCTTATTAAATTTCCAACCCCCATATTTAATGTCTTTATAAATCTACAATCTTTGAACGATTATTACCAAACTTTACAGACAGACCCTACAGAATCAAGAGAATATTTCAAGCCAAATTCATTTTGGAACAAACCATCCCTTAAATGTTTCAACCCTAATTATATGATCTTTATTTAAACCTACATTTATTTACCATCTTTTACCAGAATTTAAACATAGGCCCTAAAGAACCAGGATAACATTTCAGGCAAAACTATTTTGGAATAAACAACCCCTTATGATTAACCCCTATTATATGACATTTAAATAAATCTACACTCTTTGATCATTTTTGTCAAAATTCACACACAGAACCTACAGAACCAGGAGGAAGCTTTAGGCGAAACTAATTTTAGTAGAAACCGCCCATAAATTGTTTCAACCCCTATTTGTGATCTATATTTAGAGCTACAATCTTTGACGAATTTCTATCAAACTTTACACAATACCCTATAAAACCAGGAGAAAATTATAGGCCAATTTAAATTTATTATAAAC
The DNA here is from genome assembly GCA_964059195.1 of Ectobius pallidus. Classification (NCBI taxonomy): domain Eukaryota; kingdom Metazoa; phylum Arthropoda; class Insecta; order Blattodea; family Ectobiidae; genus Ectobius; species Ectobius pallidus. The sequence continues at coordinate 129,714,871 of CAXKWD010000002.1, forward strand.
CCCCCTTTACATGTTTCAACCCCTACTTTATTATCAATATTTAGATCTGTACTCTGAGTAATTTATATAACTTATTATTCACAGACCTTTTACAACCAAGGGATTTTTCAAACAAAACTAATTTTAGTAGAAACTATCCCTGAAGTGACTCAACCCCTATGTATAGCAATATTTAAACCTTCATTCTTTGAGTAACTTTTATTAGATATTACACAAATATCCTCCAGAACCAAAGTATTTTTTTATACAAAACTAACTTTCGTATAAACCACCCTTAAATGTTTGATACCCCGTTAAGTTATGTATTTATTTAAATCTCCGTTATTTGATTAATTTTTTCATCAGACGTAATACAGAGAACCTCAGTAGGTTCAGGAGAGATTTTTGAGCAAAATTAACTTGGGAAGAAACCACCCCTTAAATGTTTCAACCCCTATTACAATAAATTTTCACTTTTTTGTCCAATTCTTACCAGATTTTATACACGACGGAAAAATTTTAGGGAAAACTAAGTTTGGAACAAACTACCCCTTATGTGTTTCAACCCCTATTGTATGTGCTTCATTTAAATCTACCCTCTTTGACCATTTTTTAAATGAAAATTTACATACAGTACCAGGAGAAAATTTTAGGCTAAATTAATTTTAATAAAAACCACCCCTTAAATGTTTCAACCCGTTTTTATTGTATATACCTAGATTTACATTATTTGTGTAATGTTTATCAGATATCAAGCAGAGACCCTCGAGAACCCAAGATAAATAAAATTGTTGGACAAAACTAATTTAAGTAGGAACCACCCTTAAATGCGGCTGTCATTCTCGTAGACTTTTGTACACTGAAGACATTCACAGCGCAAAATGTGAGTTAAAACACTAGTGCTGTGACGATGGGATGTGGGAACATGAAGGAATGTACGTTAAGTACGTTGCGACGTCAGAGGCACAGGATTCAAGACCATTCACGTAATAGTCTCGTAAGGTTAGAAGAACTGATACTTTTCCATGATCACATCACCGAATATGCGAATACCCAACGGTGATTGTTCGGAATAGCGATATTCCATTAACACACTATTCAGATATCATTCGTTGTGATCAAATGACTGAATACTTCGATGATAAAAAAATAAATAACACGGGAACTATTAAATCGTTTATGTTATTTTGAATCATGAACATTGTTTGACAGAACATTCTCACACACTGTTAATATAATGCACCTTAAAAATTCCTCGTAGTTCTGTAGGCTCTGAGTGTAAAACTTTGTCAAAATTACTCAGAGAATAGATTGGTGAACAGATCATACAACAGGGGCTAAAGCAGTTAAAGGTTGATTTGTTGGAAAATTGTTGTTGCTTAGAGTCTTCTCCTTGGTTTAAAGTATTTATGTGTATAATTTGATAAAAACCGGTGAGAAAATGTAGAATTGTATAAAGATAATTTTTATATTAAGGGTTGAAAATACGTCAAGGATGGTTATTCGAATATTATTGTTGCCTACAATTTTCTCTACTGTCCACAGTCTCTGTGTGTAAAGTTTGATAATACTCACCGAAGAATGTGCATTTGTACAGAAATCACCATAATAGGGCTTGAAAATGCGTAAGGGGTAGTATATTCGAATCTATTGTTATCTACAATTTTCTCTACTTTCCACAGTCTCTGTGTGTAAAATTTTATAATAATCCCCAAAGAATATGCATTTGTAGAAATCACCATAATAAGGGTTGAAATTGCGTAAGGATTGTATATTCGAATATTATGTCGTCTATAATTTTATCCACGTTCCACGGTCTCTGTATGTAAAATTTGATAATAATCGCCAAAGAATGTCCAATTGTAAATAAATAACATAGTAGAGGTTGAAAATAAATAAGGTGTGGTTTTTGCAATGGTATTGTAAAATTTGATAATAATAGCCAAAGAATATCCAATTATGTAGAAATTATCCTAATGGGGGGTTGAAATTCCATTAAGGATTTGAATATTAGCATCTTACTGTTGCATACAATTTTCTCCCAGTTCTACAGGCGCAATGTGTAAAATTTCTTTAAGAACTGGTAAGAAACATAGAATTGCATTGAGATCACATAATAGGGGTTGAAAGTGCATATGGAGTTGTACATTCGAATTTGTTTATTGGCTATCATTTTCTCCATGTTCCACAGTGTAAGATTTTATAAGAAATCGCCGAAGAATGAGCAATTGCATAGAAATCACCTAATAGGGGTTGAAATTGCGTAAGGGGTTGTATATTCCAATCTTATTGTTGCCTACAATTTTTTCCATGTTCCAGAGTTTCTGTGTGTAAAACGTTATAAGAATTCGCCAAAGAATGTGCAATTATGCTGAAGGGGGTTGAAATTGTGTAAGGGGTTGGATATTAGAATCTTACCGTTGCCTATAATTTTCTCCACTTTCCACAGTCTTTGTGTTTTAAAATTTGATAACATTGCCAAAGAATGTACAATTGTAAAGAAATATCATAAAAGGGAGTTTAAAATATATAAGGGATGGTTTGTTCGAATAGAATTGTTGGCTACAATTTCTCCTAGTTCTTCTGGCGTTGCGTATAATTACCCTGTAAAAATACCAGTATTTATATTTGAATAGCGAAAACATTACTTACAGGGGTGGGTGTTAAGGAAGGGGTAATTAGTCAGAATTCTCATGTAGGCTAGTTTTACTTCTTCTGGTTGAAGAGGGTTGCAGTGCAAAATTTGGTAAGGAAAAAGGTCAATTCATGTATTTTGTATACAGCACATGTTAATAATAGGGGATGAAAACGCGAAGGGGATGGTTTATAAGAAATTACCGTACTCTAGATTCTCTCCTACTTGAGAGGGGTAGTTCTACAACATATTTAGGTACTTTTGGTGTAAACATATAGATATGTAAAGATAACTTCTCTGCAGGGGTTGGAAACTGTGTAGGGTGTTGTGCCCAATGTTTGTTGTAATTAAGTTGTGTTTGGAAATCTTTTACCACCATCTCAGTGAGCAATATTCGGTTAAAACTATCCGAGGATTTAAATAAAGGTTACAAGAATATTGGACAAGAAACGAATACACGATTATCCGAAAACCCATATTCGGATAACCGATTATTCGGATTTATTCGCACAGTATTTGTACGCTATAGGTATTCGGATATCCGGATATACAAATACTTCGGTTACTTGTCCGAGCCCTAAAGTGCATGCTGTTACAGCATATTTTAGAAAAGTCCAAGGGATTGAACTCGGACCTCTAGATCCGTGATAAGAATTGCTATAGTCCGTTCACTGATATTTGGACCTTCTGAACACACTACAACTACACTACAACACACTAATCACTACAACACACTAACGGAACAACAAGATCCTAACAGTTCAGCTAGCTACGAGAGAAGAAACAACAACGTTTTTTATCCAGCAAAGACAATCTCGACACTAGCTTCAAGAGAAGAAACAAGAGGTATTTCTTGCCCATCAAAAAACCACCTAGCCTACAAGGACTACTCCAATAGTGAGTTTTAACGCAGTGTATTTTAGATAAATGTACGCCTGTATAACGAACCTATTTAGCAGGTTATTTTATAACTGAACACATTTTATAACTGAAGCTGTATTCTCTAGCTGTTACAATCTGATAAGATCATTTTAACTTTTTATATTACACTATGCTGATCATTTTAATATTTTAAATAGTGACGAAATCAATCTAGTGATATATTTTTATAACTTGTAATTTTAATTAATAAATATATGTAACTGATATTGGCAATATACATTCATCCTGGAACATTCTACAAGTTAATAGAGGGTATAAGGCTGCACTAAAAACACAAACTATTACTACGGACCCTCTTTGGATACCATGAAATTCTTGAATACTGGTTCACAGATGTCAAGGTCAACTTCCTGTATTCAGACTGCCATGTACCGGTTACCTGGAACCCTTATTTTCGAGCCTAGCATGCGACAGTGTGCATATAAAGCAACTCGATCTTATACCTAAAAATCAGTTGTCTCGGCAAGCTTATTTGTCAGGGAGGGTTTGGCGAGGAAATTACCTATATGTATTTTACACGTAAATTGCATGTTAAGTGCGTAAAGTAAAACAAGTTTTGTACACGTAATATAATAAACTAATTACTAATTGATTTTGGCATTTCAATTAGCCGTTACTTATTATTTATGCAGTAGCTTTGATCAATGTTTCACGGGTAATATATTATACATGATACTGTATATTGAATTCAGTTACATTATCAAATTCTCAATTGGAGTTGAAACATCGCTATTTTTGTATGATCATTAATATACGACATGTAAATGTGCAGTGGTCTGCCATCGCGATTTGTAATTATTAAATGTACTTTACTTTTTATTTATTTCGTGTTTATCTTCTTTTATTCTTTAAACATGTAAACCCATGTAGTTCTGCTAACTTGTATTTATAATTAGGCCTATAATTATCAAGCTATTTTTCTTTCTGCTTGAAAGCTTGTAATTTTTATTGTTATGTAAAATTCGGTATAAAATAATATATAGGCCTACCCGTGCGCCCGATGCGTCGCGAAGTACAAATCTGTTTATTGATAGTGCTGACAACAGCGGTTGTTATTTTATTTTTAATCCACGGGTAAGCCTAATAATAACTGTGTGGAAATCAGGTTTCTACATAAACAGGCTCCAAATTAGAATTCTGCATCAACAGGCTACACATTCTGGTTCTTGAATCCTATGTAAAATTTACAAAAAAGTAAACTTAAAAGTTCTAAGAGATTTTTTTTTTACATATGTTACATTAATTTTGCATTTTACGTGAATTTTACACATCACCTTGTTGTCAGGACAAGGTTTCACGGTACCAGAAAGTCCAAATACAAACTAATGAAGTATAAGCACTTTGTTTCATAGCAGTTTGGTACTTTTGTACATTTATAGAAACGGAAAAAAAAAGTTTAAAGTGTTAAATACATGACAGTTATGAAGTGCCAAAATTGTATTTTATGTGATTGTATGGTGGACGGGAAATGTTTGTCTGTCTATGTGCCTGTACGCTCAATAACTCGAATACGCTTTATCATATTTCCATGAAACTTGGTATACACGTTTATAACGTCCATGGGACGAAGCCTATTTATGTCGGACAAATCGGTCGACCTATACCGGAGTAGTAATGCCCAATTTAGCGCCTATTTTGTGATAATATATTTGAATTTATCAAATGCAAATCAGTTCTCATGATAACAGTATTGTTTTACAGTGTTCATATACTGCTTTAGAAGTTGCAATGCGTCGGACTTTGAAAAATAAGCCTATGCTATCAAACTTCAGACCTTTGTTCTTCCGTAAGAACCCAGCTACCTTTCATAGAAAGAGGCCCTTGCCCGATAGGGATGTTACGGGCTAATACTAATACTAAGTCCTGCCTAATAGTTATGAGCAAATTCAAGACCAAGACTAAGACGGTATTGGTCTTGCACAGTCAGTCTTCGTCTTGCATCGATGGACCTGGTCTCGGTCTTCCTTCTGTCGCCCTGGTCTTTGTCTTGCATACTCTCGTCTTGGTCTTATTGCAAGAGTCCCCTTGACCAGGTTCGGTCTTTATAAAATGCATTTGTAACATTTTATTAACTTAACTTATTAGCATGTTATTGCTATATATATCTTTAAATAATCTAATATTAATATTTCATAACATACACAAAATACGGTCTAATATTAAAATACACAATAGAATTGTAACATGTAACAGTTATAAGTATTAATCCTTCGTTATATTGCAAATTCTTTTAAAATAGTTTTGTTGAAAACAGAGAAAGTCAAATGTTTTCAAAAGATCCATAAAACTGAATGAATGGCCTGATATATTGCTTATTTTGAATTTCCTGGAGGAAATCTTGACCTCCTTTCAGTGCTTCTATCATCACATTGGCAATACCGGTTTGTCCTTGAAGTTTATATTGTATCGAATCCTACTTTAGCCTTGGACTAACCCGGCTAGCGACTTTGCGGCGCCTTTGAGTAGTGGTCGCTGCATTTAGCAAGTAGCAAGGCTGCAAGAGTCTTGCTATTCGGTCTTATTCTTGCAGATTTGGTTTCGGTCTTATTCTTGCAGATTTGGTTTCGGCCTTGCGTGTTCGGTCTTGGTCTTGCTAACACATATTAAGCCTTGGTCTCGTCCTTGCATTTTCTGCAAGACCGCAAGACCAAGACTGCTCTTGCTCATCACTACTGCCTAATAAATCGATCTGAAGCTTAACTCGGAGATCGATTACAAAAATTTCTTGTTTACTTATATGGTCAACACATATTTCTAGCTGACTAAACGAAAGCATGACATATAAAGTGAAGAATTCAAGACTTCATCTTGGTGTTATGAATACAAAATAAAAGTTTTCAGATTTATTTGATAAGGATAGGAGAAAACTTTATTTCTAGACAAAAAAAATAATTGGAGTGAATTCGTCTAAACGTTGTAATTTTCTCTTCCTTTTTAAATGGTTAATATCGGAAGGCTTAAGCGCCGAGGTTTATGTATGTTACGTACTTGAACTTTCTTTTGTAATGAGAGATGAGTTACAGCATCAACTCTACCAAAATCAGTGGTATCGAGGTCCCCTCAGATATGTTGTGTATTTTGCGGGACCCTAACAATTTCTTTTTAGTACACGACCTCTAAAACATCTGCTTTGTCTTACTGTTAACACTCCGAAAAGTGTGAGCTTTCATTTCAGTATAGCCCCATTTTCACAATTCTTTCGTTCAGTTATTCTCCATCATTTACAGACTCCAAAGCGCATTCCAGCTACCAAAGGGACCATAATAATGGTTTGTCATTTAATTATTATATCGCGCCTTGCTTTAGATGTGAGGCATTTGTTGTAATTTTGTTCTGTTAATATTCAAATTATCTCACTTATTCCTTCACATATGCTTATCAAACTTCCTCAAGAAACTGTGGTCTAAAACTCAATAGTTTCTGAGATATGGCCTATTAACTCTATCTGGCATTTTGTTATATCAGTTTAACTGATTTTATTTTATAATCGTGACTGAGATTCTTCGACTGTACTGCTGTCTTTTCAAAATCTGAGGACATTCAAAAATCCGTTCATACTTCGATGTCCTAATCTCTTCTTTTCTTCACACTATTACTGTATTGGAAAAATAGCAACATCTTGTACCTAACTTGTTTGAAACTATTACCGGTAATTTGGAATGTCTAGCAGTCTGCTAGATAAGCAACACTTTATTGACAGTGTCGACGAGAAGATTTTCAGTCAGTAGTCCTTTGTTTTATTGTTTTTTTTATCCTTCCGAAAAGCCTGTAGCCGAGTTGTCAACTGGATAATTTCAACAATCAGTTACTGAAAAATCAATAAGGCCCTGAGGAAAACGAAAGCAATACCGATCTCATTTAGTAGCTGGGATCTGAATATTATTGAGGAAGAGGAAGCCCCTCACTGTGATTCTGCATCTGATATGATACCGATCTCTCAACTTTAAAAATTCAATTTTGCATGTAAGAGACTGCATAAACCATCATCTCTTCCACAAAATTATATTTTCTGTCATGCGTGGTCATAATCTTCAAAACAACAAAGGCTTCATTTTTAGATGTTCAATAGATTTCATTGCTCAGGAAATTGCTTTCAAGGGAAGACAGTTCATTTTCAAGGAAATAATTTTCCTGAAGCGGATAACATATTATACTATCCCGTATTGCAGATGGCAGTTAAATAAACGCTATTTTGTATTCCAGCGAAATGAAGAATGCTTGTTTGTCATTATATGAAATAGAATGGAAGATAAAAGAGAATTTATGAAAAGCTGCCTATTCTAGTAAATCAATACGCCCGGCCTCCTAACAGTTAATTGCGAACCAAATTTTTATTGTCGTTTAAATACAATTATGTGCAATTGTATCTTAATAAATCGCGCTACATCCCCTGGATGAACAGAGTCTGATTCCGACTGCTGCGCTGGTTGAATTGGGACTCACGTCAGTACGCCGATTCTCACGGCCGATATCGATGGATTTCTTGAAAGCGTTGCTAATTATTTAACAGATACTTCTCAGTTGTCTTCATCTGGCCAAGCGTACCCTGTACGAATTTTCCCTACGTCATATTAATCCGAAGAGGTAACGAGAATGAAAACTGGGTCTCTAGGCACCAAAGTAGGTTTTAAGATTTCTGATACACAGAATAAATAGATTTCACATTTATTTACTAGAATAGAGGTGCAAGTGTTCTGACTTGTAGAAGTATTATTATCCTTAGTACGTAGAGTAACTTGTACTTGAAAATTATAGCCCATAGACAAATTCTGAGTAACAAATTGTAAATAAGATACAACAAATTAATAAAGCTAGAAATAGGTTATATAATAGGCTATAATATGAAGAGTCTTAGGCTAAGTCAGGCGACTTCTCTATCAGGTGGATACATGGAGATACCTGTGGGCAAATAACTCGAAAGGGGAAGGGATAATTAATATATATTTATAACTATCCTTTTTCTTTCTTTATCTTAGTTTATCTCTCCCTTTTAGGGGCATTTAGGCACTCCTGTCTGCAGGGAGGATTATTCTAGCGTGTCAGACCTTCCACGCATGCGCGACCTTCTAGCTGTCGACATTTGTTCTGTTGTTGTCCACGCATGCGCGATAAATCCAGCAGTCGACATATTTTGTTCTGTTGTTGTTAAGTTCATAACATGGACAGTTTCTCCTTTTCCAATATTTAGGAGGCATGAGATCACGTTTTAAAAAATAATATTAATAAATAAAGAAAAAATAATAGTAACTTTGAGCAACTTGACACTTTATACAATGTAATTCAACCAGTAAAATAAGTCATTAATCTAGGGAACTTTCAAAAGATGAGTTTAGAATAGGCTATCTCAATATTCAAGGTACTGGAGAAAAACATTTAATTACCAATGAAATGTTCGACGTTCTTTGTTTAGATGAGCATTGGTTCAAACAGGAAGAACTTCGGGTACAAGATATTAGAAGACTTCACTTTAATTAATAGTTTCAGTAGGGAAAATCACCTACATGGTGGTGTGTCAATTTATGTTAAAACCCCTCTTGCCAAAAGTTGTAGCAGATTGGATCTCAATATATTTTGTGATGATTGCATTTTGAAACAACAGGTTTAGTATTTGACCGCCTTAAATTAATAATAATAGTGGCCTATGGGTCTCTGATAGGAGACCTCTATCTATTCCTTGGGAAACTTGAAGACCTATTAATGTTCCTTTAAAGATATGTACACTGAACATTAATAATGGGAGTTGTAAGAAAAAGGTAATAGGCCAGATGAAAAATAACATGATGCTTTATTCGGCTTTGTACAAGAGAAACAAATCAGACATTTATAAACAATTGTATTCTAGAACTAAACTTGACTACAGACCAGCCATTAATGAAAGTATATAATAGGCTAATATTGAAAAGTCAATATTTGTACAAAATTATGGAGTTTTATTAATTGGATGGCCTTACTGATGTTGATACATCAAGTGTCAAATTTTTAAGTATATACATGGATAGAAATTTATACTGGGAAGCCCACATTAATTATATCTCTGGCAAACTTTCTAGAGTAATCTATTTGCTCAAACAACTAAAAAATCATGTCTCGGAAGATTACGTGAGGTCAGCCTATTTTGCGTTCTTCCATAGTATTATTTCATATGGTATCTTACTGTGGGGAAATTGTAAGCATATTGAAAAAAATCCTATTATTGCAACAACAAAAAAATGTACAGAACAATAACTAGTTCTCATACAACTATGCACTGTAAACCTCTGTTTATTGAACTTAAAATAATGCCAATAGTGATCTATATATTGTATAGTATTAGGCCTACTTCATGTAAAGGAAAACTTGACTAACTTAATTTAAGGCAAGACACTCATTCTCATAACACTAGGAATTGTAAAAGATTAGATATTCCATACCAAAGATTAATCAAATCAACAAACAGGTATGAAATAATTTGTATGAAATTTTATAATAAATTACCCTTGGAATTAATAGGTGGACCGTTAAGGAAATTTAAAACTCGGCTCTTTAAATGGGTAATTTTAAATCCCTTTTATAACACAAAAAGAGTTTCTTAAAAATGTATCAATTTAAGGATTGTATATCTACACATAGTGTGTAGCATGTCCTAATATGTAAGGTCAGCATATTTTGCTTTTTCCCAAAGTATTATATCTTACAGAATTCTGTTGTGGGGAAATAGCAGCCTGCTATTTACATGAAATGTTACTCTTGCAGAAAAAAATTATTAGAATAATAAATGATTCAGACAAATTAGCCCATTGCCAACTATTATTCATTAAATAGTAGTGTCTAACAGTAGTAAATTTATATATTTATAATGTGTTATTATATGATAGAAACAATGCCTCAAAAGTAGTATTGAGGGACAATATACACAACTATAATACTAGAAATAGATGTGCCATATCAAAGATTGTAAAAGCAACAAAACTCTTATTCAGTTCTCAGTAATAAGCTAAGTATAAATTTAAAAGAATCGCCTTAAATATTTTTTAAAGTTAGATTATTTAAATTACTAGTTAACAATCCCTTTTACACTGTTGATTAATTTTTTGAAACTGAATTTACTGTATTTTAACATGTATTTTTAGAATAAATGACCTTAGAGTTTGTATATATATATATAATGAATTTTGTAAATAGTACATCTAAGTTTAGAATTGTATTCTGGCATTGTCTATTGCTGAAACAGTTTAATGACAATAAAATTCTATTATTATTATAATGGTTTTTTTTCTGTAAAAGTTTATAAGCAAATAAGACATTCCGTCAACGGGGGTGACTTTGATTTCATGAGGTGATTTTGATAGTTGTATAAAAGAATTGTTTCTCATTAATTCTGCATAAATTAAATCACATTTAGAAACAAACTGGTTTATTTATAGACTATTTTTTCTTTGGGGTCATTTTGGTGTCATTTTTGGGATGCCTTTGATAATGAAAACCTGCAAGCAATAAAATTAGTTTTCATGCTAGTATTGTATTTCTTCTTTCAGTTTGAAAAGTTTCATTTTGCTATAGTATAAAAACTACCTGGCAGATTTAAGTGTGGTTTGAAAATGATACATTGGATAGTTTTAGCTTTCATTTCGTGCAATTTTAGAGACCCTATTAAAGTGACCCCACATGAATTTTTTTCTCAGCGTATGTTAGGTCTGACCTCAAAGTGAATAGATTATTTAAAAACTTCAAAACAAGTAGAATATGTTAGACTTACAATTTTTTAGATTTTCAATACTTTTTTCAGAAACTATGACAGATTAAAGGAAAAAAAAACTATCAAAGTCACCCCCATTGACGGTTATTATTATTATTAACTTAACTTATTTTCAATAACAAAGCTGAGCAGTTGTACAGGTAGTTGTAGGTTTTACATGGGACCGTGAACGTGCCTTTCGTTTATTTGTACAAAATAATCTTTGCGGAAGTATTTTCATGTTTGGTGGTACTGAAATGTTCTTTGGTACTAATTTTGAAACATTTTGCTCCACTGCCTTCAACAGTGCCGGCATGGGGGCTATCTGTTTAGCCAGAATGTTTATTCCTTCTTTCGAGCTCGCAGAATTTATTATTTCTGTTACCTTTGAAATTAAGGAACATTTCATTGTACTTAGAGCCACACTCACATCTTCTTTTCTTGTCTTCAATTCATTGGTAATTATTTCAGTTTCAGTTTCGGCTTCATTCCAAGCTATAACCAATGAATTCTCAGCATCTGAAGAAGCAGGCAATGTACAAGGTTTAATTGTCCGGCATATTAAATGGATATGCTTGCACATGTTATATCTGATGGACGAATCATGGCAACTGCAAGCACTACATTCCTGACAGACAATCTGACAATCACAGTGGGACACTAATTGTCTAATTTCGTACAATTCTTTACTTTTTGATGATGAAACAACTTGCCATTATCCGTCTTGCTGCATAATGCTGTCAGTTTGCAACTCCATACTTTTCTTATGGCGTTTCCTCAACTCAGATATTTTTGAAGTTACATTTCCCTTGTGAATGATTGTTAATCGGTCAATAAGTTTGTCCCTCAAGTGAGTCATAATTGCATGGATTGATTTGTCCAAGAGTTGTACTCTCTTCCCCTCCAAGTAAATGTGCTTGATTGTCCCGTGCATCCTTTCTATGTGCATATTTGTATTTAATCCAGAGTGAAGCCTATAACAATAGGCCCACCGTTCCTTGCTTGGTACATAATGCTGGAGGAAATATGCACCGAAATCAGAGGTCTCAATATCTTGGCACATCATTTTCACCTCTGATTCTAATAGAAGGTGAAATGCCGCAGGGTCTCTCTCCTGTAATATACTTTTCATGATATCTTTGACTTCTGTCTGTTTTGTTTTTGATTTAATTTTGCTCAGATTTTTACTCCATGCCTTGAGAACGTGCCATGTACAGTATAATCTTTTCTGTGGTTCAGGCATCACATTTACCCATGCATTATAAAATCCCTCTGCCATATCTGACATGAAAACACTCGCAGATATTTCACCCGTTTGCTCTTTGATGGTGTTTAGAAACAGAGATAGAGCCAATTCATCTGTTCTGTTCGATATGAAAAAGGTACACGGAAATCCTTGCCTCATGTCATCCAAGACAAGTACACTGTACAGTGACCACCTCAAATCCATAACCATTACGCCCATGTGTACCATCAATGCATATACAGTCTGAACCGTACTTACATGACATTTCACGTTGAGTATTAGTCATTATCACCAGTGCAAAGTCTTCCGGTTTCAGCAGTGGGTGCTCCTTCCCCTGTTCTTTATATAGAAGCACACAAGGATTGTCACTTTCCTGCATTTCACTGACCCATGCACTCACACTTGTTCCATCATCCGAGTGTTTCTTTACATCTGAACTTAATTATAAGAGTGGCTAATGTTATGCAAATCTTTTGGGGTGAGGAGATGCAGCCTGTCTAATTTTTCTCCATTAATGGAACATCTCACTTCGTCTAGAATGGAGTGTGGTGGTATTTTAGCAGCAAGTTTATATGCAAGAAGTTCCTTGTCTTTCTGCTGGATGCGCAAATGACCTAATTCACACTTATGGCCCACATGCGTAGACAGATAAGAAACACTGCATTTTCCGTCTGTAAACAACTGTACCTTCATCTGTGACGGGCAAAAACCATTAATTTTTTAACTTCCTTGTGTTTTCAAATGTCTCTGACCAGATCCTTGAGAAACATAATGACCTGGGCCCTATTTCATAAAACTCCACAGGTGTGACAAATACGACAATTATGTCAAGTCTGACAAATTTGTCAATATGTCACGACAATTGTATTTTTCATAAATATTACAACTTTTCCTTACACTACAGGCAAATTAATGTAAATTGTCAGACTAAAAGAACCCATTTCATAAACGCGACAATGTTATGTCAAACTTTACTTTAGTACACTGTAGATGGCTCTCACATACGTGTCTCAACATCGAATATGATACCTAAGCAATCGATTATTACTATCGAAAATAATTGAATTATATTTCTCTTTTAATACAAAGTCACTGAAATTGAAAGTTAGGTTAATCCATTGCCTAAAAACACTGGGTGGTTTCATGTCTATTTCTTCACCACTTTCACTACTACCAATATCACTACTACTAGTGTTCATTATTAACAAGACAATTTAGCAAATTTATTAACAAAGTTTAAATTACAAGAAAGTTTGCCAAGTTATGCCACACATTTACATAACCTACTCTGTTGGCCTACATATGAAAGATGTTTCATAAATGATAGGTATCCTAAGATTTGACATATTTGTCACGACAATTGTATTTTTCATAAATATTACAACTTTTCCTTACACTACAGGCAAATTAATGTAAATTGTCAGACTAAAAGAACCCATTTCATAAACGCGACAATGTTATGTCAAACTTTACTTTAGTACACTGTAAACTCAAAAAGTTTTGAGATACAATAATATGTAAAATTGTCATACAAATCTACAAAATTATCATGACATTTATGTAAAGTTGTCAGCTTTTATGAAAAACACAATTGTCAAAATGTAAACCTGTAAGACAATTTTATGTCACCTGTCACCTGTAAAATTGTAACTTTTATGAAATAGGGCCCAGATCGGTTGCAACAGAAATTAAAGTACGTACTTTGTTCCATCGCGGTGCCTTTTTACGCCCCAGTTCCTGATATAGGAAGAATTTGTACAGTTTTAAATTTCTGTTTTCCAAGACATGAAATCTGAAAATTTTTCAAATTCTTTAGATTCATGTTGGATTTCAATATCATGAGACGATTGAAAATGTTCAAAAATGTGTTTTCGTTCAAATGATGCGAAATTACATATGGAACACTTTAACACAGACTGCCTCCCGTCAATGCTGTGTTGATCACGTTGATGTCGCTGAAGATTCTGCAGGCAAGAAAAATGTTTACCACATTGATCACACAAATGACAGCCACTGCCACTTGCCTGACGCTTTCTTGGAGCCAGTTCATCTGGTTTGTCAGGATTTTTCTTTCTTACATGTTGACGAAAGTTGTCTTTTGCCTTAAACTGAGTCCCACACTCCTGGCAAACCAACATTTTAACATACACGTTACTCTTTCGCGCGCAAACAGAACACACGTGCACGTCGCTGTCGTCTGCTAGATAACCATTGAGCTCTATTACATACTGGAGGTAGCACTGCATGATTAAAAATCGTGACGGCAGAGTTCGCGGTCCGCCATGAAAGTGAGCGTATAATTTAGCTCCTATCCCGTATCTCCTCCTAACAAACTCATGTGTATTAAGGGAATTATGAAGATGTATTGGCGTTTTTAAAACACTTTTATGAATGAAACGCTCCAATATTAACTACTTGATGCTTTTTAAGTACATAACAAAACTAATTTCATATCGTAATGGGTTGGTAAAAGTATTTAATCTCGATCAGGCGTGAATGTACATTGGTAAACAGTTGTAAACACTCGCATTTTAAATATTAAAATAACTTCACAATAGGCCTTCATTTTGCGATATTATGCTTGATTTCGATATATAAAGAGAATAGACAAAATCTGTTCTAAGTGCTTTGGAAATGTATAAACCGTGACCTTCAACTGTACCGTTACTGTACTGGATACAATTCACATTATTTATTTATTTTGTTAATAATTCCTGTAGATTAGTGTAAAGGGAAGCCACTGAAATGAAATTTCAAAATACTTTAAGTCAGTAGGCCTACTTAGAAGTTCATTTTCTTCGAATCTGAAATTTAATTAGCCATGCTATTTATCTTCTTATTCTTGCGACAGACAATCGTCTGTAGCCTTTTGTTGTTTCTCAATTCTGTTTGGATAGGAGATGGTGGGAGATCATCTGTTTGCGTCTGTTTATCTATTTTCGTATAATTTTCAGCGAGGTCTTATACAAAAACATCTGCTTCCTCTTATTTCTGCAATTAAAAACTAGCATGAAAAATTTAGGCCTACATGCATAAGAATACTATGTTTACATGACTGACATATTGCATAATTTATATTCCTACTTGGTACCTAAAGTAGGCCTACTACTAACCACATTACGAACCAGAGGCGTACCGAGGGCGGGTTTGAACCCCACCCATTGATTAAAAAAAGGAAAATTGTACAATTTTTTTAAATTCTGCCTATAAATTGCTTAATACGAGTATAAAGCGTGGGAAGCTTACTCGTTATTGTATATCTTAATTTTTAAAGTTTTCCGGGGGAGGACCCCCGAACCCCCCTCTCCCTGGGGGGTATTCTATACCCCACAGATGTTGTAACCCCCCCCCCCATATGGTCGGCCTGTTTACGCTTTGTTACGAACCAGTTGTCTTTTTGGAACAATAATTTTTTGAAGGTGTCCTGGAAAATTGAAGACTGATGGTACAGCATCTTTTAGTAATTTTACAAGTGCACCAGACCTTGACTGATAGCAATCAGGTGTAAAGTGTCTGCTGCTTAATTTACTGTACGCTGTGGTTGACCAATATTCTCTGCGGATTGCTTGAACCCACTTCTTCGGAATATCAGGCCAAGAAAATGGAAACCTGTACAAATAGGCAAGAAAAAGACAAGCGTTCGTGGCTAATCTACGATTGAGGTTAAGTTAGATTTGGCCAGTATCCTCAAATGTTCCAAACAAAAATAACCTACTTGTGAAACTTAAGTCCACTTCTATTTCTCTGGAGCTCTGTGTAGCCATATACCACGCAATATTCGACCATTTTGTCATGAAAAATATCAAAAACACATTCGTAAATATATGTTTACCATACGAAGCACACTTCACCAATACGCTCGGCGGTGTAGCCAACTTAACAAGTGAACGTCACGATTTATGCAATTCCAAAGCACAGCTGTTGTGTATCCTGTTTATATATTGAGATCACTGTAGATAACTCACTCCCGCGCATGCGTGCACAATGCCTGCGCTGCACGGATGTCGACTGCTATTTCTCGCGCATGCGTAGACGGTCTCGCACGCTTGAATAATCCTGGGGACAGACAGGAGTCATTTAGGCTAATTGACCCACGCCACCCGGGCCTATAATTATCTTACAAGTGTTTAAATGAAGGCAACATTTTTCAGGGCTTAATTTGATAATATGCTTTTTTTGCAGAGTACATAAATACGACTGTTTAAAAATCAGTTTTATATTTTTGTTTTGTAATATTTTTAGACTGAGGAAGGCTAGAAAAAGGCATTGGAAGTACTAAGAAGTATAAAGCCTAAAATGAATATTATCAAACGTTTTTATTAGAAGTTCTGTCGTGAATAGAGTAAGACAACAGATAAAATTAACTGAGGAATAAAACATTTTCTATAAATATAGCAGAGTATCTTCGTAGTCATTATATGTACGATACTTATTGTAACGGTTCTGTTACTCACTGTTGAGCTCACTGAACAAGTAAGGAAATTAGTTGTATATCTCTTATTGCTTGATGCATTCCGTGGACGTGTATTTTGTAAGTTATTCGTGAAATATGTATTCTACAATTAATTACATTTCACTGTTCTCTTTTTCACCCCTTTCGATTCAGCTGTTTATTTAGTGGGTTAAAATTATATATAGCATTTGTTAATTGATTAAATGTTTATGACGCTGTAATTCGATGCATAAAATAGATTTATAAAGCAGGCCTTTAGGAACAAACCATTTTGATTTTATCAGGTACCTATTTCGGCAATGATTTCCGCGTATGACTTAAGGGGAAATTCATATAACAAAGCATAATATTGACTGATACAATTATGTATTTGTGATTGGTGATTTTTTTGAGTGAGTAAAAAGAAATAAGAAAAGAAAAGCTTTCTTGAAAAGGACAGGGTGATCGAGGGAGAATGGGAGAGCGTGAGTGACAAAGGAATTTAAATGAGTAGGATTTATTTTAATTTAAGGATTGTAAGCATAGAACTAAATAAAGAAAGAGAATGAAAGCCTACTGCGATGGTGACCTATCCTGCTAATTGTAGATATTAAGAAATGAAATACTTATTATTGTGTTGCTTCTAAATTCACTTTTATTTAGCCTATTCCAAGAACCCAACTCATCGGCATGGGTGGCACAGTCTGTATGGCGCAGGCTTTATGTTCCCAAGGTCATGAGTTCTATCCCGTTCCATTTCGATGGCATTTATGAATGCATAAATGTGACGGGCCCATGCCGAAAACTTAAACGTTGGTAACAACCAATCACAATAATGAATGAAAACGTGAACTGCGGATAAAATGGCTGTCAGAGACGAAACAAAATTAGCTTTCATATTCTATTAAACACGTGTATAGAAATTTAAATGATACACATAGGTTGTATCTCTACATTATTAACACAAATTGAACAGTAGGCCTATATATGGGCTGTATTTACTACTGTAGTTTGTTTCTTGAGAAATTAATGTCCATCTAGTTTCTTACAATGCCGCATCTTGGTACACTGGGTTGCTTCTCGTTTTTATCGTACAGAGAGGAATATAGCGTTACGAGTTTCTCATCATGGATGCCATCTCTTAACTACTTCTTCTTCCTTCTCCTGCATCTTTTTAACAATTGAGCAGAAAGTTCTGATTGGTTGTTTCGTTACGTTTCGCATAAACTTAACATAAAAGTTGGAGTTTGCCAAGTTAATGTTTAATTTTAAGTTACGTTAAAGTTTATGTGATGCATTTTGAAAGGCCCCATTGAAAACATGGCCCCAAACTTTTAAGTTTGCTGTTAATTCTTATGTGAATGAGGCATTAGGCCCAAGATATAAAGAATTTATCGACAAATAGAAAAATATCGATGGTTGTGTATTAATAATAGGTAATAATAATAATAATAATTAAGGAGAATGAAACGAGTCTCGATTATTATTGCTGTCGCTGTTCGAAATAATGCACACTTTTCAATCGAAGTATCCTGAAAAATATATAAGATTGCTGAGCTCTTGGAACTCATCAGGAACCATTTGCAGATTTGGTATGTTGAGAAGATGCCTCTGTTATTTCAAGCATTGGAGTTATCCCCTAGAGTTAAAAGGAGCACTTGACCAATTGACTGACGTCTAGAAACTCATGCAGATGGTTGTGCTGATAAGACAACAAGGATAGTGAAGAAATATGTGGGAAATTATATTCTGCAATGGTATGATAGGCCTACTACGTTTTCTTGGAGAATTAAAATTGATGTGAATACACTCACCTTATTGAATTCCTCATGAAAAGAGGAATTCAGATCTATTTGTGTTTCGAAGCAAATACTTACTCAATGGCAATACACAATTTCTGACAAAAGTAAAGGAAGATTATCTATTCTATGGATCCCAGAGATTCATTTCCGCGTTTACATTAACCCGCCAATCTACCCTATTCTGTGCAAACTCCATCCAACAATCCCTTGCAAATCCTACTTCCTTTAATGTATTCTAATATTGACCTCCCACCTACGTCTAGGTTTTTCAAGTGGTCTCTTCTCTTCGGGTCTCCCAGTCAATATTTTTTAGATATGTCTTTCTTCCCCCATGCGTGCAACACGTCCAGCCCATTTCATCCTCCTTGATTTAATTATCCTTATTATATTCGGTGAAGAGTACAGGTTATGAAGCTCGTCATAATGCAGTTTTCTCCAGTCCCCGTTTTCATCTCTCTTAGGTCCAAATATTTTCCAAAGCACCCTGTTTTCGAACATTCTCAGATTATGTTCTTCCCCAAGAGTAGGAACCATGTATCACATCCGTATAGTACAACCGGCAGGATAATTGTCTTACAAATTTACAGAAAATTAAGAAAATAGAAGTCTCTGAATAGCATAAAAAACAAGCATTTCCTAATTTCAGTCGAAACTTAACTTTTGCCTTAATATTATTTTTATATGTAATTATTGTCCTCAGATATTTTAATTTCTCCACTTGTTCGAATGCTTTATCGGCTATTTTAATATTCTGTAACGCATTATTTTGATGTTTCATGATCATATACTTGGTTTCTTTTGTATTAATTTCAAGGTCAATAAACTAAGAAAATGGGATCATATCGAATCGAGATCGTATTTAATTCCAAGAAAACAGCTCTGTATTCAGATCGATTTAATTGCGCTGATCATTGCTTATTCCTTTTAGTTTTATTTTATTTTGAATCGTAAACGTTGTTGAACAGAACTCTCTCCTCCTATGTAAAGTTCTATTTTATAGGCTGAGCCCGTTTAGGATAAAGAAAAGGTGCTAGCACGTTATAGGGATTATAGAGGATATCCCCAGCTGTCACTGTCGTTCTCTTCCCTTTCGTACAGATAAATAATTATCTATTTCCTTCGTTTTAACCACTATAAATACTATTATTCCTACTACTACTATTATCTTGTATTTATTAATCATTTACAATTAAAAAATCATAATTAAATATTTCGGCAAAACGAATTTGGTTCATATACTAGATACTAGCAGTTTAAAGCTTTAAATAAAACACGAGCGTAATCTAACATAATATTTAGTTTCCTTCAAAGCCATACTTACGACCTTCATTCAAAGTCTGCAATTCCTTATCACAGCGAAGAATTTTTCAACATTACTTAGTTATTTGCCTTTCCTATAACGTAAAGAAAGATATTCATTCCTTTACAAATGCTTCTGAGATGTTCACCTGTTTAAAATATTGATTTGTTTCAAACAAATTGTTTTCTATCAAAAGAGCCTGAATTCGCTACGTACAAAATTACCAAAAAGTTGTTGATTACTATTTTAAGCACAAGGGAACTGAAATTATTTTCCTTTTAAAATGTAAGTTTCAAAATAACATAAAACGTCCTACGATGTTCGACCGTTATAAGAACTTAACGGGCTCACACGAATAACAAAACTTGCAAGCGCTTGTTTTGTTATCTTCGTGCTTGCCTGAAGTTCGATATAACGGTCTTACATCGTAAATAACTGTAATAGTATGAACGTTTTTAGTTGACCTTTGATTAAAACAATAACCTGTTATTATTAATATAGAATTTACAATTATTTTAGTTAAATAATATATAATAATAAAAATAATAATGTATTAATAAAATAATAATAGTGACATTTTTTAAACAGTAATTTAAAATCTACCTACTCAGGAATAATTTACAGAATTTTTTGTTTTAAACTGCTTTAAGTATGAAGTACGTCCTGTAGCACTTTTCACAGGTCTCTTCGATTGAATTACTCCGCAAGTAAATTGCCCTTTACGCTTTTAAATAATTCAGAGTAGTCACTGAGTGGGTGGACAGGACAGTAATTGGAGGTGACCTCTGACATTACGACTTCCTGGTGTCTAGTCCGTCGTCTGGATTTAAGATGAATGGAGTGTCTCATTTAAACATAAACCAAAGGGTAAAGGAACTTCACATTACTTAATTCAGCCATGGGCAAACTCCTATCCATTGACACGCAACCCGCAAAGTTAGTAAACGACATATAGTTCGAAAAGAACAGGTTAGATGGAGACACAAACAGACAATAAGTGCAGTGGCGGTTGCTCATTCTTAGGGAAACATTAATTTCACTTTATAATTTACACTACAGTAAACAAATATACAAACATTATTGTACTTTTAATTATTCTTTTACGTGTGCAATTATTTCAACATACAAAGGCTTAGAATGTATAATGCCTTTCCAATCGCAACTGTGTCGCGACCCGTCACTGCTTGCAAAGAGATTATGACTCATGCATGGGAATATTTCCACCACGTGCACCGAATTCCGCAATGCCATCTTGTGTCTTATGCTGGAAGGTCAAGAACCGCTTGTGGTTCGCGAATCAGTAAATGCTCATGTATGACTTAATTGAACGATACACTGCACCGCAAGGAAAACCGGCTTATTTTGTTAAGGCTATGGTAGTCTGGAGTTCCCGAAATTGAGATCCAATACAAAATCCAATAAAGAATTAGAAACCTTTGAGGTTTTATCACTTTTATTAACATTTGTAAATATATTTCTCTATTAGAGATAGCCTACAGTATTAAAAAAAAATTAACACTTTATCTATTTGCGTGATATTACGTAGGCTAACACAAGTTTTAAACGCTATTAATTTAACCTTATAAATGTAATAAATATTATTGTTGTTATTATTATGATTATTATTATTACAGGGTTCCACATTCTGGAAAGTTAGGGAATTACAGTGAAAGTAAGGGAGCACAGTACAGCAGCAATAGCAGCACGAGTGTTTAAATACTCGCTCCTCACTGTCCTGACCAATATCCTGCCTTAGTGGGCTGAATGTAAACGGGTATAACATGAAATGTTTATTTATATTTATTTAATTATTATTATTATTATTATTATTATTATTATTATTATTATTACTATTGTTATTATGGGCAGAATGATAGCCTGTGCAATCGCTATTTATTTATTTTTATTAATATTATCGTTTAATAATATTAAATTGCAATAGATATAGTCACAAAGTAAACCATAGTAGGTAAAGTTTATAGTCAGTAGGCTTACATCGTAAATTACACAATATCGTCAAAAACTACAAGACAAATTTATATATATGTATATATATATATATTAAAAAAAGAGTCTGGAGGTACTCATTAATATTGTAGAAAGCATTTTCAATCAACCACCTGCGATTATATTAGTTAATGTAGGATGGATAAATAGAAAGAGCGTCCGTCTGTTAGCCACATAGTTGCTTGCATTGAAAGCGAAAGAGGAATGAAGATGAAAGAGTCACAAGAGCCAGCAGAAGATTGAGTGGCGACGACAGGACATGTCGAACACACCGGCATCTCTTTGTTAAGGTGTCAGAGACTAATTTACTTTGCTTTTTTGCATGTTCCCGTCCTCTGCATTTTTATTCCCTTCCAGTTAACTTTTTCATGTGATGAACTCTAGCTGCCCCTTAGACATCATTAGCGCGCAACACATGGCAGATGGGAAAACTTTCCCTCCATGATGGATGCAATGTGCTGTTTAAAGCTTCTCCCAACCTTTTCATTCACTCCATGGCTGAGATTGGAATTATGTAGTCTTCCCGCACGTAAAGCTTTTTCTTTCTTTTATTTTCACTTTCATTCCCAACTCTAATATAGGGCTACTCTAGTTCTACATTTTTAAAACAAGAACTTATTTCTACAAATTTACATCAAGGAGAAATTTCTAAAAATTCACTAACGTTTTAGATCAGAGCTGTCGATTTTAAAATAACCAGGGTCACATTTCTTTATCTAAAGAGACACCAGAAATTAGAAATACAGTATCAATATCAGCAATCTTTTGTTGGTACTTTTAACGGAAACTCCTTTGTTTTCTTACTAAGCTGTTATGTTTAATTATTATTAATTAATTGTTTTGATTTTCCATTTTTTCCATGTTTTACAATTTATTTATTTAGACCCAAAACCTAAATGAAAACGTATGTATTTATATTTAAGGAAATGAGTACCGGTACATAAACGTCCAATCACCTACACCATAAATATTTCGAAACGAAATTTCCACACCTGTCAATCGAATTGGAATTAATATGCATATTTAAGAAACTATTGAGTTTCAGACCACGGTTTCTTCAGAGAGTTTGATAAGCATATGTGAAGGAATAAGTGGGATAAGTAAATTTTAACAGAACGAAATTACAACAAATTCCTCATGTCAACAATATGCTTATTCCTATACTTTTGTCTAAACAGCTGAAGCCGTCTAAATACAGAGTCAAAATTTTCAAAAAACTAAATGTTTATTTTGGAGGGTGAAACTTATAAATTTGAATTTTTTTAAAATTTCCCTATCGGTTATAGACTAAAAGCTATAAGTTTACCAAATTTCAAATTTCAAATTACTAGCTCAAATTACTAGCTCAATGTGGATTATTAGAGCGTCGTAGATGTGAATGACGTCACGGCTATCCAGCTAGTTTTTCAATACTAGAAACACCAAATTTTGCACGCTTATAGCTGTTATATGTGCCAATATTCCTTCAAAATGTTACGATTCTATCTGTCCTATAAGTATGTTAAAAATTACATAATGTGAGGAAAATGTACAAAATTTAGGAAAGGATCCTGCGGGTTGAAAATATTACTAACAGCAAACATTCTGGTAATAAAAATGGTATATTTATTGGAATTTAATAGAATCAAATAAACTGATATAACAAAGTGCCAGATGGAGTTAGTAGGCCTTTCACATGCTTCTGATATAAATAGCAAAGGCTTTCTTCTATTAATATTATTACATAGCCTATCTAAAACATAAATTTTTCTTATCAATAAATTACCCTATTTAAATATTCTGATAGTACTTTTAGTAAGGAATTCATTAGCAGTAATTTAAATAAATACCCTTCACAAACTATAAATCACATTTACTACCACCGTGTGGGTTTAACAAAATACTGACAAATATCTATCATTAACTTATGTTTACTTAGAATAAGTTATCTGAAGGTATAACATTTTCTCTGTGAATTGCATAAATCCATTTAAGCCGTCGTGATTCATTTTTAGGGAATTGAAACTCTTGGACAGACTCTCCGTTAGCATTATTATTGCTATAGTACAGCCAGGAACACAACACTTATTGGGCATTTTCTCTATTTATGTATAAGAAAGACAATTTTCATCCAGCGTAATGCAATAGCTGACTCATGCATTCGGCCTGTTATGTATCACTGCTATTTAATGATGTGTATATGACGTTTTAACTGACCGGGGGGGGGGGGGGGCGTGGTTATGGCTAGCAACTTGGCTTTAATGTAGTATAGCCTACTAGTATAGTGATGATTTGCCATTTAAAATGCATGTGACCTTTAATTAGTCGTTACTCCGATACCGGTTACCCGATTTGTTCCAGAATCAATAGGGGTCTTTCCATAGACGTAAATGCATATACCAAATTTCATGAAAATCCGATAAAGCGGAGCCGATAAGCTTATTCGAGTTTAGTGTGAATAAATTAACCTAATACTTATTTTAAATATTGTCGTCATTGATTCGTTTCTTGTTGCTTCTACTATAAAATCAGTGCTTTTTTTACTCACTCCCATGTACATAGTGTAGAGAAAATATTGTGATCGTGACAAAACAACGTAATCGAGATAGCACCGAGAAAACATTGTTTCACGATGCCTAAAAACCGAAAAAAAGTGTTTTGGAATGACGTATGTCTGTCCGCCTGTCTGTCTATGGACAAACGTAGCGGGTAAACGGTCCAATGCATTTTCTTCCATTTTGAATTAAGGTCTTCTTTTTAAATTTTTAACAGTCTGGAAGTGAACCATCTAGAATCTGGGTTTTTAAACTGAAATTTTAAGGAGACTTTTTACGAAAGCTTTTCACAAATAATAATTTTTAAAAAAAATGACTAACGATTTTAATAAAAATGTAAATTTTGAGACATCTATCTAAGGCAAATAAATTGTCTATATTTGTTTTTCCGTAAACATTACTTAGGGCTTACTTTACTTGTAAATATATTAGATTTTTATAGGCTATCTCCATTACAGTAGGAGATACATGAAAACCTAGCACAGTAAAGTAGAAGAGAAAATTGAAAATAACTTTTTTGTCAAATACATTTCTTTATAAAATTAATAGGTAACAAGATAAAAACGAAATGAGTATGACTTATGAAGAATGTCGAATCACATTAATTAAAATAAGAATAATATTCTTTTGTTTCCCATGGTAACAAGAAAATTATAATTGAACTTACTGTTGTGAAATGCAGTGTACCTCAGTCGTAATTAACACACTAAAAACGATCAGCGAGAGGATGTAGGCCTATAGGCAATAAGTGTTGCGTTCAAATCTCAAATCTCGTGACCGGCGAAATTTGACTTGGTTTTTCATGATTACCTCATTCGCAAAGACAAACGTAGGACTTAATTTTGTAATGCTACTTACGGTTCCTTTCGTCAACCTTGAACCCTCAATAATTTATTGCAAATCTTAACATGTATATGTGAGAAAGTATGTGCAACATTTTTTTTTTACCCTTATTTAGGTTATCACCTCTTTACAAAAAGGGACCTTGTTGGGATGCATCACCCAGAATATCATAACCATTTACTCCATCGGCATTCCAATCGCTTCTGAATGAATATTCTCGCCCACATGTAAACCTGGTAGTATGCTACTCAGAACGGAGAAGCCAGCAACCACAACGAGAATCAATAACCTGTGGGAAGATGGGTAGAAAGATGTGGTGGGTTATCGGCATTATCGGAGAAACCAATTTGCTTGATAGTCTAAGAATTGATTGTGTCAAGTTTGGTTGGGAGCTTCGAAGTTTAAATCCTTGGACGGAAGGCTCTCGGAAAATGTGTACAAAATGTGTTTAAACAGGCATAGGTAAATTTGGTTGTTTTCTTGAAACCAACGGATTTTGACAACTCAAAATGAATTAATTTTAGTATGTTATTTAAAAGTTAACACAAACAGAATTGATTTTATTTTAAATACATGTTGATTATTACGCGGTTTTCAGCTGCAACTCTCAAGGTCTCAAGATCGTTCCGTGTTCGATAATAATCGATAACACACCTATGTCACAAATGAAGATCAGTTTCGAAATGAGTATCATTATGATACCGTTATGTCACACGTAATAAGGTATTATAGTATGAATGAACAAAAAAAAGTTGAATCAACAATGAGAAGAAAGTGAATGGCCTATAGCAGCGTTTCTCAACCTTTTTAAACCCGAGGACCTCTAAAATGTCTCAAAAATTTTACAACCCCCTAATTTTACACCCCATTTTTAAAAGTAGGCCATATGTAGGCCTATATTCTTAATATTTGGGGTATTAATTATAGGTCGTTATAACGAAATACATTTTTTAATTCGACGGAAACACGGTTATTGAATTGGAATTAAACTATTGACAGTAAAATTATATTTTGAACAGACTTTAATATGTATTACCAATTTGATAATATAATTAGGAATTATGTTATTACTCACTTTTAATGAGACGGTTGAGCTTGTCGCCTCTTGCAGAGTTCCTGGATATTTGGTTCAATATTAGTCAAATTTATGGTATTTTTTAATTAATTATGTCTGCGGACCATCTTCACCATCTTCGCGGACCACCAGTGGTCCGCGGACCATATGTTGAGAAACGCTGGCCTATAGTGTCTACCAACGAGGTCTGATGCTCTGACGCACCCGCTCCAGGATTCATGACCGAATTTATTTTCATATCATCAAAAGTGAAGCCTTCTTCAAACAATGCCGTGTAGACTATATTATTTAAACATTGAAGTACTGGCATGCACTATCCATTATACAATGCATAATCCATTAAAGGCTTTTGCAATGCGATTATATTAAATATATTCCTATGATCCATTCATTACTAAAAATTGTATCTTTGTTCCATGGAACAGTAGAATAAACACGCCCAATAATATGTGCAATAGGTAGTATAATTTCCCCAGGGGCGAACATTCGCCATATAATCAATATTCATACACCAGATGAGACTATGCAGAATACTAAATGCTCAGATAACGTTCAACTCCTTCCCAAGCCATTGTCACAAGCCTTAGATGTGCCATTGTTACAGTTAATTACTTTTATGTTCCTGGAGGCAACGCCCAGGATAACTTTTCCACTTTCATTTTCAGCTCTAGAATATTCGCAGGGTGAACTTGATTAATTGAAGTTCAAAATCATGTGGGGTTGAGTAAATACTCGATGGTATGAAAATATTCATCACAGTAGTATAATATTGTTCCACGGTTATGTCTACATTTATTTGAATAATTCATACTCGTATTGTTAAAACTTTCCGGGCTCTGTTGCCGTGGTCCATCGGATTGCTTTCCGGACGTTTCGCCCACATCTGCGGCAGGCATCATCAGCGGTGAGTTCTGCTTCGGAGTTTCCTCGACGAGGTCTTGCTGTCGACAGTATATTAAAGATTTCTTGTGAAGAAATCAGAATGTGTCATCATCCATATTTTGTTTCTACAGTAAACTTGTTTCACTTTATTTTGTTTTCCTACTTCATGGGAGGATTGTTATAATAAATTGGGCTATATATATTATGTTATTTTCACTCGCAAAGGCGAATGCGGAATTGGACTTTACTTGCCAACTGGCCCAATTGTTTCCTGTCAGTTTAGTTTCATGGTTCTTGCAGATGGGTCCTGCGATGTGTTGACCTCATGGACATTACTGACCCTCCATGTCTTGTTTTCGTAGATGTGGGATTCGTAGATTTGACACCTAACACAGGCATTGATTTGCAATCCCGCAAAAGACTGATTTGTATACCCGCAGAAGAGGAGGCTATACAACGACTGAAGAAGCACAAAAAGCAGCATGTGCTCTTAAGAGTAGGTTCATTACCGAATTACGAGCATAGAAATATAAAAAGGACAATCTCAAATAGCCTAATTTGCTAAGTATGGCGTATAGTTTGACCGCGTCATTTCAATACCATGATGTAGTAATCACGAGAGTGACAAGGAGTCATCAGCACACACTCCTGCTGCTACAGGTGCTGGCAGGGGAATCTACCTGTACCTAGGATAATTTTATTTATCTTTAAGTTGCGTGCTCAGAGGCAATGAAATAAGGAATTATCACTGGCGAAGTTAGCTGACTTCATTTCTTTCACCTCCAAGTGTATAAGTATATTTCTTTCTTTCTAGGAAGACTATGCAGAGGAAAAAGCAACAAAAACAACAGATTTCCAGTATTGATCGCATTTCTGGAACAGTTCACAATTTTTTAAATACGTAATTACTTCTACCACCTTTTTATGGATTTATTTATTATTGGTAGTACAATAGAACTACAATTATCCGAACTCCAACTATCCGGATCGCTTTGAGGCCATATTCAAGTGTTCTTTGCAGCAACAAGTATTGGGAAACTCTCTTTCAGGGCGGATTATTTGAGAAAAAGCTAAACTTTTAGCCGACAAAATCGACAGTTTGTCAGCTAAACAAGTCGACATGTTCAAGATGTGACACTTTATTTAAGTGAAATATTGTACAACTTAGTTTTTCTTAAGAAATAATATTTTTTCATTATTTATCCAGTTATAAGGATATTTGATTATCCGGATCGGGTCCGAATTAATCCGGATGGTTGGAGTTCTACTGCATATTTTTGTACTCCTGAGTGATCGCCATCTTCCGTAGAATGTCCACATTTAGCCAAACAGGCCTATGAAAGACAATCATTACATTTTAGTAATATAAAGAAATTTCGTTCAAGATGACTTGGTTTCGAAACTTATTACTTATTACTATTAGACTTTGCATATTGTATAATAATATATACAGCTGAATTGTTTCGCTGTAAGTGGTTGGACCTAGCAAATAAAAAGTATGGATTAACCTTTCACTGCTATTGATGTATTAATTCATGACTTCAAAAACTGTATCAAAGCAGAAATAAAAAGACAAAGAGTAATGCTATAAAATGTAAAATATGAGGATTTTTTATCCTTGTGTTACGCTTGTTATTAATAAAAACCAGCCATTGTACTGAAATTTTCACTATTGATTTCAAACTTAGATCCCGTTGATGATTTTACTTGATCATTGCTTATACTATTGAACAAATTCAACCTTGCAAAGGGCACAGATAAGCGTCTATTGAATATACTGTTCTCGGGTTGCTAACCAGGAGTTTTCCATATTACTCCCCTGGTTTCAAGCCGAGTTCAGTAATTTATATTCAGATCATACGCCAGGAAAACCTCAAGTCATTCATCAAGCACTTATTGTTGTAAATTAGATATAAGGTCTATTTAATGTTGCTATTGGGCGTTTTTTCATCTTTCATATCAATATAATTTAGTTTTAGGCAGAATGATTGATACTGGATGACTGTAGTTAGCCCCAAACTATTTTATTAGTCGAGTGTGCCAATTTCTGAATTAATTTACTATAAAGAAGCTTAATCCTACATTTGTCTTTGCGAGTGGGGAAAACCCTCTTAAAATGTCTGGGATTGAATTTGCGACTTCACGAACGTGGCCTTGACTCAAGGCTTGTCGGCTATAGAGGTTGCCTCGTCTGGCGAGTTTATAGGTCAGGTGGCTGCGGCGAGCAGGCGGGATGTGTTTCGTCACTCGTTTCCAACTAGGGCTGTTCCCGGCGTTTACTTAGTCTAGAAATGCTCACACCTTATTTAAACTCGCAACATTTAATTAACCCTTGGTCGGATTGCTGTGAAATTTCTGCAGAAATAATTTACACACAACAGCCCTACTGATGGTTAAAAAAGCTGCTTTTATTTCATTTTATGAACATTGGTAATTACACAAAATTCATACACGACGAAGCAAATTTGACCATGCGACAATTTTTTGTCCCTAAGAAACTTGAAGCGGCAAAGTTTTAGTGAAATATTTGAATTGTATTATAAATTAAGTACCATCTTTATATCTTGAAGGGTTTACGATTATTTGAGTGGTTATTATTTCAGGCGCTAGCTGTCTGAATGATTTGGAACGATTGTGAAACGTAAAGGGTGTAGCAAATTTCGCAATTGCTACATGTTGACTTGCGTTGGCCCTGACTAATATTTAATTATCTTGGTTTTTATCTTTTCTATACCCACTATGGAGACATTCTAAGCAATATGAATTTCTTAAGAACTTCAATCACAAACAGTTCTCTTAAAAAATATGGTATAGAAATCGTACTGAAACTTGTTATGGAAATATGTTAGAATTTATCTTAATGGTGATCTTTATGAGTTGTCTTGTCTTGGCTTAGGAACCGTGGACTACGTGAAAATCCCTTACTTACACAATTTCTGTATTGAAAATTGTCTGTAAGGCATAATATTGGATACACAAATTGGGATTCCAACTTTACAAAAACAAGATATAAATCGGTAGCCTACTGGAGCATTGGGAAATTATGAAACTTCGGTTTTGGACTAACACATCTACAGAATGGTAGGAGGAAGAATCTGCAATATTCGGGAAGACATCTATTGTACGTCCGGTTAGAAATGGTAGGAGATCTTAGTAGTAATAGTCAAGATTCATCTCCAAAATGGCCGCCAGGCGACGCCGCCCCCAGCGTCGCGACGCCGCCCTTGAACCATGTCACGTCTGCACTAACGTGACGCTATTATACACGAATCGAAACAGTGAGAGACGCCCTATCACCCTGTGCTAACCCCGTCTCCTCCAGACGCCCCGTTTAAAAGTTAGGACCTTATGCCAACCGACGCCGCCCCCCGACGCCCACTTAGGTCCTTTGTTCCATGACGTAACGGGAATGTTTCAAACATGTGGATACGTTCTTACGCGTAATGGTATT
Organism: Ectobius pallidus; assembly: GCA_964059195.1. NCBI lineage: Eukaryota > Metazoa > Arthropoda > Insecta > Blattodea > Ectobiidae > Ectobius > Ectobius pallidus. The sequence continues at coordinate 129,745,713 of CAXKWD010000002.1, forward strand.
CCCATGTTCATCCCTACGGCCGCTCCCCGACGCACACTTAGGTCCTTTGATCCATGACGTCATAGGAATCATTGGGATACGTTCTTACGGGTTATGGTATTCCATGTTCATCCCTACGCCCGCCCCCGACGCACACTTAGGTCCTTTGCTCCATGACGTCATGGGTTAGAACACGTCCTTCGTTTATACCTTTTTACCCGTTACGCAACAGGAACAGGTTCTATCGTTGTGCCTTTTATACCGGGGTACGTGTGTGACTCATGGTAGTCGTTTCGAACAATGAAGTTACGTCCTTTCGCAATATGTTATCCATATTCATCCCAAAGGGTGTAATTAGGCCCTTTGGACCAAGGAGAGGTTATAGACGTCATGCTAGTCGATTCGAACAATTGAGTTACGCCTTTTAACACTATGCTATCCCCTATTCATCCCGATGGCTGTAATTAGGCCCTTTGGATCTAGGAGAGGATTTGTACATCATGGTAGTCGATTCGAACAATTGAGGTACCCTCTTTAACACTATGCTAACCCCGATTCATCCCGACGGCTGTAATTAGGCCCTTTGGATCTAGGAGAGGTTTTGTACATCATGGTAGTCGATTCGAACAATTGAGGTACCCTCTTTAACACTATGCTAACCCCGATTCATCCCGATGGCTGTAATTAGGCCTTTTGAATCTAGGAGAGGTTTTGTACATCATGGTAGTCGATTCGAACAAGTGAGGTACCCTCTTTAACACTATGCTAACCCCGATTCATCCCGATGGCTGTAATTAGGCCCTTTGGATCTAGGAGAGGTTTTGTACATCATGGTAGTCGATTCGAACAATTGAGGTAGCCTCTTTAACACTATGCTAACCCCGATTCATCCCGATGGCTGTAATTAGGCCCTTTGGATCTAGGAGAGGATTTGTACATCATGGTAGTCGATTCGAACAATTGAGGTACCCTCTTTAACACTATGCTATCCCCGATTCATCCCGATGGCTGTAATTAGGCCCTTTGGATCTAGGAGAGGTTTTGTACATCATGGTAGTCGATTCGAACAATTGAGGTAGCCTCTTTAACACTATGCTATCCCCGATTCATCCAGATGGCTGTAATTAGGCCCTTTGGATCTAGGAGAGGTTTTGTACATCATGGTAGTCGATTCGAACAATTGAGGTAGCCTCTTTAACACTATGCTAACCCCGATTCATCCCGATGGCTGTAATTAGGCCTTTTTGATCGAGGAGAGGATTTGTACATCATGGTAGTCGATTCGAACAATTGAGGTACCCTCTTTAACACTATGCTATCCCTGATTCATCCCGATGGCTGTAATTAGGCCCTTTGGATCTAGGAGAGGTTTTGTACATCATGGTAGTCGATTCGAACAATTGAGGTAGCCTCTTTAACACTATGCTATCCCCGATTCATCCCGATGGCTGTAATTAGGCCCTTTGGATCTAGGAGAGGTTTTGTACATCATGGTAGTCGATTCGAACAATTGAGGTAGCCTCTTTAGCACTATGCTAACCCCGATTCATCCCGATGGCTGTAATTAGGCCCTTTGGATCGAGGAGAGGATTTGTACATCATGGTAGTCGATTCGAACAATTGAGGTACCCTCTTTAACACTATGCTATCCCTGATTCATCCCGATGGCTGTAATTAGGCCCTTTGGATCTAGGAGAGGTTTTGTACATCATGGTAGTCGATTCGAACAATTGAGGTAGCCTCTTTAACACTATGCTATCCCCTATTCATCCCGATGGCTGTAATTAGGCCCTTTGGATCTAGGAGAGGTTTTGTACACCTTGGTAGTCGATTCGAACAATTGAGGTAGCCTCTTTAACACTATGCTAACCCCGATTCATCCCGATGGCTGTAATTAGGCCTTTTGGATCGAGGAGAGGATTTGTACATCATGGTAGTCGATTCGAACAATTGAGGTACCCTCTTTAACACTATGCTATCCCCGATTCATCCCGATGGCTGTAATTAGGCCCTTTGGATCTAGGAGAGGTTTTGTACATCATGGTAGTCGATTCGAACAATTGAGGTAGCCTCTTTAACACTATGCTAACCCCTATTCATCCAGATGGCTGTAATTAGGTCTTTTGGATCAGGGAGAGGTTTTGTACATCATGGTAGTCGATTCGAACAATTGAGGTACCCTCTTTAACACTATGCTATCCCCGATTCATCCCGATGGCTGTAATTAGGCCATTTGGATCGAGGAGAGGTTATGGACGTCTTAGAATAAGAAATCGTAATGCAAGGACAGCTTAATTGTGTGAGTATAACCGAGCTAGTCCTATGAAATCGAACTGTTTTGTATTTTATCGTTCTGAAAACAAACATACGTGTAAAACTACTTTCGAATCTAAAAATAATTCCTTGCTTGTTACACACACACACACACATGTCCTGGAAAACAACTCTGCCCACCTCCGCCTCCTTTCCGCGTTCCAAGGGAATTTGCGGATGACGTGGACTACCTCTATGTCAGGAGACGTAGTAAACATGTTTTCAGACTCCTGCGTCATCCAACCCTTGATCATGAAGTAGATGAACATGTAGACATAATGTCCACAAACTCCTGCATCATCCAACCCTTGATCATGAAGTAGAAGAACATGTAGACATAATGTACACATACTACCTTTGTCAGTCCCTGCTGTACAGCCATTGTACAAAGTTTTTTTTTTTTTTTACAAAAAATCTGTTATTCCCCGAAAGAACGAAGATGTTTACTATATTGCTTGAGCTCAATATAAATACCCATGTGATGCTGGCGATATTTAAAGCAATCAGTTTGTGTAATCATTGTGGTTAACGACTCAAGGTAAGTAATTATTTAAGGCATGACCTATACCTATTAAATGCGACTTCGATAAATAAATACGATATAAGCATGTTGTGAAATATTACAGAAAGTTGACACCATACATTTAAATAAGAGACTACTATAGTTATCTAAAGACAGATCCATGGTAATATTATAATGAAAATAAAGACATCACAGGGAGGTGTAATCACATAACTTTCTCGAACCTAGACACTGACAATAGTGGCCACCTAGGGTTATGACAACACTGAACTTTAACGAGATATTATTTCATCACTGCAATATTATGGTGCAAATAAATACATCAGAGTGATATGTATGTACATAACTAGGTGCAAGTTAGTAATATTTGCAACATTTAAAAACACTTTTTTTTTTTTTTACACAAGCCATGCCTTGTAATGTCTTTCTTGTACACTTTAGGAAACTAAATTATTTATACAAGTAATGGATGAAAACTGATACTGTATAAAACACAACTTGTGATTAATGTAGAAATGATTACTAACATGAACCAAATTAATTTGAAAATATCTTACATGTGCACTTCAATCGCTATGAAAACTGTAATATTTTATACAGGTCAAGGTTGAAGACTGACAAAGCGTGTCTTTTCATACTGTAAAACACAACTTGTGATTGAAAACGTACAGTTGTATTCAGATGTTGGAAATAATAATGTTATTACAACCCAACATGTGCCAAATTAATTTGAAAATGTCATACATGTGCACTTCACTTGCTATGAAAGCTAAAATATTTATACAACTCACGGTTGAAAACTTACAACGCATGCCTTTTCATACTGTATAAAACACGACTTGTGATTAAAATCGCTAATAAAACTATAATATTTATACAAGTCTAGTTTGAAAACTGACAAAACATGTCTCTTCATACTGTATAAAACACAACTTGTGATTGAAAACGTACAATTGTATTCAGATGTTGGAAATAATACTGTTATTACAACACAACTTGTGATAAAAACGTATAACATTATTTAAATGTAGAAATGATTACTAACAAGTGCCAAATTAATTTGAAAATGTCATACATGTGCACTTCACTTGCTATGAAAGCTAAAATATTTATGCAACTCACGGTTGAAAACTTACAATGCGTGCCTTTTCATACTGTATAAAACACAACTTGTGATAAAAATCGCTAATAAAACTATAATATTTATACAAGTCTAGTTTGAAAACTGACGAATTTCATTAACTCTCTACCTATTCTTACCGTTTGCCCTACTCGTTATATCCCTTCACAAACTTATCCAACACGTCGTGATACTTGTAACTGTTCTTGAAAGTAAAATATTTGTACATTTTAGTTTTTTAGGGTCCTATTAAACCTTTCCACGACGGAACATTTAACATCGGGATTCCTTCACACTTGAAACTCGATATTCTCTTTCCTTAACAAGTCTTGAAAAGATTTGTTTAGAAATTCTTTACCCCTATCGGTTCTTACAGCGACAGGATTCCTAGCGGACTTCTCCAACACCTTTTTAAATCCGTCTGTCACATCCTTACCTCTTTTAGATTTTAAAGGTACAACCCATACGTATTTGGAAAACACATCGATAACAACAAGTAAATATCTTGCGGACCAAAGGGAATGTTGTCAAGTCACAGGAATCGTTTCTAACAAAAAGGTTACGCTCTTTCACATTATGCTATTCCCCGATTCATTCATTCAGACACCTTTTACCAATTAAGCTTTTTGGTAGAAAATGTGTACGCATAGAGGCGCTGTTATGCAATTAGGAGGTAGGAGGTAAATAACAAGTGTTCCTACTATACTTACAGATACTGTAAGAGGGACCTATGATAACAATTACGTACAACATGCCTGTAGAGCGCATTCCTTAACAATGTTTTGTTATTAAAAGGTAAATAAGTTCATACTTATATAACCTCTTATTTTTCATATTCTATACAGCATCTATTCTCCTTCCAGATGAACAGTGTTATTATTAACTATATGTAAATGACTGTGTGTAAGGATTAGGAAATCGGTTAAGGTTAAATATCATTTCAGACCGTCACAACCTTTTATTGTGTATCATAAGATTGTCACGCTCCTGTGAAATAATGTGTATAAACAAAGGGCTTCACAGTAGTAGTAGTGCTGCATGGTTTATTTCAACATACTGGGTTTACAAACACGATGACAGAATGGAATTTCATCACAAGGAAGTGATTGAAACACACACACACACATCCGCGTCAGTATTTGTAATGTGTAATCAATACGACATGTATAAAAGAGAATAGTTTTGTTTTAAAACATGTGATCTCACAGACTCTCTATATTTCCTAAGTGTCTATAGCTCTACGTGTGATTGAAATTGATAGTGATTCAACTGCTTCTCCTTACCATGAGCATCAGAGGTATGTTTTATTTAACTTATTTAACTTAAGGTTTGTTTAAAAACACGTAATGAATATTGTCTATGATCCATGACTTTAAACTTAAAACAATTTGTTGTGCACATTTTGCTTCAGGAAAAGTATGACATTTACAGACAGTAATACATTTAGGTAGAATATTTAAATTTGGACAATTGAAATCAAATAGATCGTAGACCTCAACAGACGGAATAATGTTTTGTAGAATTTGTTTCTTCTGAAAACCTTTCACAAATACATGATCACAATTGTTGAAAATGTTTCTTACAATATTTTCTATGTGACCATAATCTACAAATCCATGATCGTATTTTAATCCATGATGAAAATGTTCTAAGTAATGTTTGGTCATCTCGTTTACAACACGGTCTTCAGGGCTGATGAATAATAGATGTACACTGTTTTCACCTTTCAAATCACAAGAAAACAATTCTTTTACAAAAATTGACCTGTTGATTGTTCGACAAAACCCTGTACGTCTGCAACTAGGCCAACCCTACGATCAAAAGAAAACAATATATCACTAACATAATTCATACGGCTTGGTCAGTATAAAGTAAATAAATCATAACCTTTTGTTCTTTTTCTTTAACAGGTAAAGTAATATTCATAAAACACTACTAGTTGTGAGATTGAAACACACCTTGCCCCATAAGTAGAGTTATTGAATTTCTCAATTATAGATGCCATCTGAAATGAAAAAAGTATTTAATATAACATTTTTATACACTATGTCAACAATAAACTCTAGCTGATTTTTTGTTTTGTAAAAAGGAACAAATCAGATGACTAACAACTAGTTAACAAAATAGTAAACATCGAATCTGATAGAAATAGGAAAACAAACAAACATGACGTCGTACACGTAAGTCGTTATGAAAACTGAATTATTTATACAAGTCATGGTTGAAAACTGACAAAGCGTGTCTTTTCATACTGTATAACACACATCTTGTGTTAAAAACGGTATAAAGTATTTAAATGTAGAAATTATTACTAACATGTACCAAATGATTTTTGAAAATGTCGTCCTTGTACACTTAAGTCGCTATGAAAACTAAATTATTTATGCAACTCATGGTTGAAAACTGAGGCAAACGATTCTGAATTACCGTTGTTATTCACATAGTTTTGTAGAATGACGTTACACTAACATTCAGCCAACAGCTTCTTTAAACAACAGAATCCTGCGGGACATTGTTATCAAACTCTTGCAATCTGGTGAAAAGTATTCAAGGCCTAAACACAAATCGCCTGAGGGAGAGAGAAGAGTTGGGAGTTTAACTGTATGATTTACTTCATGTGTGGCATGCGTCCACCCCCTTACGACAGGGTTTTATTAAAATGTCGACATGTATACTTAAGTTGCTATGAAAACTAAATGATTATACAAGTCATGGTTGAAAACGGACAAAGCACGCCTTTTCATACTGTATAAAACACAACTTGTGATTAAAAAACTATTGAGTAGAGGATACAGGTGATGGCTTGTTCTAAAACCTTATCGAACTTTGCTTAACTATTCTAATGTTCCCGCTACGTATAAAACACAACTTGTGATTAAAAACTATAATCCACCCCTTACGACATGGTTTTATTAGCAGTAGCAAGACGTAGGATAATGATAGAATACAGTCAACTTCCGAGACAGAGTTGAAAGGTTCTAATGCATTAGGCTTTTAATACACTGTCATTATTTCACCAAACGGTAATTTGATTCATACAGTCGTCCATTGTTTGACCACTACGATGTAACTACATGTGGAACTGTAACACAGGAACGTGTTTCTTTCTTCCCATGGACAATAATTTCCCTTACTGCATATTACTCTGAATCCTATTGTTTATACAGGTTATTTCATAGAGGCGTGACAACCTTATGTTATAGGATAAAGTTGTGGCGTTCCGAAATGAAAATATAACCCAAACCTTTTCCTATTCCATACATACTCATTTTCATTAGTTGATAGTAATAGTAACACTGTTTATCCGGAAGGAGCCTAATTTATCTAATACAACATAACCTAACCTAGCCTTTCCTAACCTAACCCTACAGCGACTATCTCTGTGAGAACGGAGAAGAAAATGAGGAGCCGAGAGCAGATATTTAGTGCATCATAAAATATCCGAAAGTGTGAAACGTAGCGATATTGTAAAAAAAAAGTGTCTTAGATGTTGTAAACACTACCCTGATTCTCATCACAACTGCTGGGGATGGAACCAAACCTATGATTAAACATTGTTATGGTTGTAATAAAATTTGATCAGCCATTCTCTATGATAGTGTTGGGACCCTCTTTCTATGTAAGACTCTTTAATAACTTAAATCGATTGTGTAACGTGAGTAAGTACGAAAGTATTCTGTGGTGTTTAGTGAAAGTAACGCTGTCCGTCCCTGACAAAATTCAATACCCGCGTAACGTAGCACGAAGGTCTTCCTGACTTTAAACAAGAACAATGTACTAAACCTAAACTCGTTGTTTTAGATGATTTGCTAGACAAAGCTTATTCGACAGAGGGACTTCTATATTTACAAAAGGCTGCCATCATAGAAACATTTCGGTTATTCTCATAACGCAAAACCTGTTCCATCAGTCTTCTCAACATTTCGGTTATTCTCATAACGCAAAACCTGTTCCATTCATCTTCTCACAGCAGAGACATCTCTTTGAACACAAAGTACATGGTATTGTTTAGAAAGATGATAGATAAAAAATCACATTATGTTTCTAGCAAGACAGGTGTATCCCGAAGATTGGAGGTCACTTTTAAACATAAACATTCCTTAAGACATCTTGTAGACATGAACGTATCCTTGTCTAGGAAAAAGAAAACGGAAGTACAGAAAGAAGGATTTTAAGTCCTCTCTTATCATCCCTTATTATCCGTCTTGGGATCTTTAACATAATGTTACAGAAAATGTTTCTGGTTAGTGCTAAAGAGTACAAGCGTTTACAACGTGTCGAAGGTTCAAACCAGTCAGATGTTGTTACGGATCCGTACAAAGAGTGATCTAAAATACGCGAGAGTGAAGATCCTATATTCAAGAGAAAACAGAACAGAATACTTGAACACGAAGTAGATGAATCTAGGAAAAGAGTTAAAGATTTATCACCCGAGAAACCTATCTCCGAGGACTAAGCGAAACGTAACGTTATAGGTGATGTAACATCGCCAACTGTAGACACACAGTTTGGAATCTAAGAAAATAAAGAGACGGGAGAGTATATGATAGGCAAGTCTAAATACAATTGTTAAACAATAGTTTGATCATTAACGGTATAACATACGATGCGAGTGCAGGTTTATGGGAGATGCTTGCTTACTAGGAAGAATGTGGATATGAATCTTGTTACGCAGGAAGACCTCGACACGTACAAAGGCATTTAACTAGGACCGAAGGACATAACAGCGTCGATAATAAAACCGCTAGAACAGTTAAATACAAACAAGTCATTTCATAATTGTTTCCATCGAGAGAGCTTAGGTGGAGTACCTATAAACAACGGAGATGATGAAGGAAACATTACACAAGTTGTATTACGATCCCGAAGCAGCAACGGGATTTTCCACTGTTAGTAAACTTTCACAAGCTTCTAGCATTACAGATAAAAATATCGAGCAATGGTTAGTTGAGCAGGATGTTTACTCCTTACATAAACCAATCAGGAGAAAGTTTCCTAGGAATCCGTATTCTGTAAATAACCTTTACGACGTGTTTGAACTTGATCTAGCCGATGTACAAAGCATTGCGAAACATAATGACAACGCAAGATATTTACTTGTTGTTATCGATGTGTTTTCCAAATACGTATGGGTTGTACCTTTAAAATCTAAAAGAGGTAAGGATGTGACAGACGGATTTAAAAAGGTGTTGGAGAAGTCCGCTAGGAATCCTGTCGCTGGAAGAACCGATAGGGGTAAGGAATTTCTAAACAAATCTTTTCAAGACTTGTTAAGGAAAGAGAATATCGAGTTTCAAGTGTGTAGGAATCCCGATGTTAAATGTTCCGTCGTGGAAAGGTTTAATAGGACCCTAAAAAACTAAAATGTACAAATATTTTACTTTCAAGATCAGTTACAAGTATCACGACGTGTTGGATAAGTTTGTGAAGGGATATAACGATAGCGTACACAATACAACAGGAATGGCCCCAAGTAAGGTTAGCGATCAAGATGTTTGAAAATATGACGACGTATGGCAAAGAAACAGATTCGTGTGAAACAGAGACCTGTAAAGTTTTCGGTAGGGCAAACGGTAAGAATAGGTAGAGAGAAAATGAAATTCGTCAGTTTTCAAACTAGACTTGTATAAATATTATAGTTTTATTAGCGATTTTTATCACAAGTTGTGTTTTATACAGTATGAAAAGGCACGCATTGTAAGTTTTCAACCGTGAGTTGCATAAATATTTTAGCTTTCATAGCAAGTGAAGTGCACATGTATGACATTTTCAAATTAATTTGGCACATGTTAGTAATCATTTCTACATTTAAATAATGTTATACGTTTTTATCACAAGTTGTGTTGTAATAACAGTATTATTTCCAACATCTGAATACAATTGTACGTTTTCAATCACAAGTTGTGTTTTATACAGTATGAAGAGACATGTTTTGTCAGTTTTCAAACTAGACTTGTATAAATATTATAGTTTTATTAGCGATTTTAATCACAAGTTGTGTTTTATACAGTATGAAAAGGCATGCGTTGTAAGTTTTCAACCGTGAGTTGTATAAATATTTTAGCTTTCATAGCAAGTGAAGTGCACATGTATGACATTTTCAAATTAATTTGGCACATGTTGGGTTGTAATAACATTATTATTTCCAACATCTGAATACAACTGTACGTTTTCAATCACAAGATGTGTTTTACAGTATGAAAAGACACGCTTTGTCAGTCTTCAACCTTGACCTGTATAAAATATTACAGTTTTCATAGCGATTGAAGTGCACATGTAAGATATTTTCAAATTAATTTGGTTCATGTTAGTAATCATTTCTACATTAATCACAAGTTGTGTTTTATACAGTATCAGTTTTCATCCATTACTTGTATAAATAATTTAGTTTCCTAAAGTGTACAAGAAAGACATTACAAGGCATGGCTTGTGTAAAAAAAAAAAGAAAGTGTTTTTAAATGTTGCAAATATTACTAACTTGCACCTAGTTATGTACATACATATCACTCTGATGTATTTATTTGCACCATAATATTGCAGTGATGAAATAATATCTCGTTAAAGTTCAGTGTTGTCATAACCCTAGGTGGCCACTATTGTCAGTGTCTAGGTTCGAGAAAGTTATGTGATTACACCTCCCTGTGATGTCTTTATTTTCATTATAATATTACCATGGATCTGTCTTTAGATAACTATAGTAGTCTCTTATTTAAATGTATGGTGTCAACTTTCTGTAATATTTCACAACATGCTTATATCGTATTTATTTATCGAAGTCGCATTTAATAGGTATAGGTCATGCCTTAAATAATTACTTACCTTGAGTCGTTAACCACAATGATTACACAAACTGATTGCTTTAAATATCGCCAGCATCACATGGGTATTTATATTGAGCTCAAGCAATATAGTAAACATCTTCGTTCTTTCGGGGAATAACAGATTTTTTGTAAAAAAAACAAAACTTTGTACAATGGCTGTACAGCAGGGACTGACAAAGGTAGTATGTGTACATTATGTCTACATGTTCTTCTACTTCATGATCAAGGGTTGGATGATGCAGGAGTTTGTGGACATTATGTCTACATGTTCATCTACTTCATGATCAAGGGTTGGATGACGCAGGAGTCTGAAAACATGTTTACTACGTCTCCTGACATAGAGGTAGTCCACGTCTTCCGCAAATTCCCTTGGAACGCGGAAAGGAGGCGGAGGTGGGCAGAGTTGTTTTCCAGGACATGTGTGTGTGTGTAACAAGCAAGGAATTATTTTTAGATTCGAAAGTAGTTTTACACGTATGTTTGTTTTCAGAACGATAAAATACAAAACAGTTCGATTTCATAGGACTAGCTCGGTTATACTCACACAATTAAGCTGTCCTTGCATTACGATTTCTTATTCTAAGACGTCCATAACCTCTCCTCGATCCAAATGGCCTAATTACAGCCATCGGGATGAATCGGGGATAGCATAGTGTTAAAAAGGGTACCTCAATTGTTCGAATCGACTACCATGATGTACAAAACCTCTCCCTGATCCAAAAGACCTAATTACAGCCATCTGGATGAATAGGGGTTAGCATAGTGTTAAAGAGGCTACCTCAATTGTTCGAATCGACTACCATGATGTACAAAACCTCTCCTAGATCCAAAGGGCCTAATTACAGCCATCGGGATGAATCGGGGATAGCATAGTGTTAAAGAGGGTACCTCAATTGTTCGAATCGACTACCATGATGTACAAATCCTCTCCTCGATCCAAAAGGCCTAATTACAGCCATCGGGATGAATCGGGGTTAGCATAGTGTTAAAGAGGCTACCTCAATTGTTCGAATCGACTACCATGATGTACAAAACCTCTACTAGATCCAAAGGGCCTAATTACAGCCATCGGGATGAATAGGGGATAGCATAGTGTTAAAGAGGCTACCTCAATTGTTCGAATCGACTACCATGATGTACAAAACCTCCTAGATCCAAAGGGCCTAATTACAGCCATCGGGATGAATCGGGGATAGCATAGTGTTAAAGAGGGTACCTCAATTGTTCGAATCGACTACCATGATGTACAAATCCTTTCCTCGATCCAAAGGGCCTAATTACAGCCATCGGGATGAATCGGGGTTAGCATAGTGTTAAAGAGGCTACCTCAATTGTTCGAATCGACTACCATGATGTACAAAACCTCTCCTAGATCCAAAGGGCCTAATTACAGCCATCGGGATGAATCGGGGATAGCATAGTGTTAAAGAGGCTACCTCAATTGTTCGAATCGACTACCGTGATGTACAAAACCTCTCCTAGATCCAAAGGGCCTAATTACAGCCATCGGGATGAATCAGGGATAGCATAGTGTTAAAGAGGGTACCTCAATTGTTCGAATCGACTACCATGATGTACAAGTCCTCTCCTCGATCCAAAAGGCCTAATTACAGCCATCGGGATGAATCGGGGTTAGCATAGTGTTAAAGAGGCTACCTCAATTGTTCGAATCGACTACCATGATGTACAAAACCTCTCCTAGATCCAAAGGGCCTAATTACAGCTATCGGGATGAATCGGGGATAGCATAGTGTTAAAGAGGCTACCTCAATTGTTCGAATCGACTACCATGATGTACAAAACCTCTCCTAGATCCAAAGGGCCTAATTACAGCCATCGGGATGAATCGGGGATAGCATAGTGTTAAAGAGGGTACCTCAATTGTTCGAATCGACTACCATGATGTACAAATCCTCTCCTAGATCCAAAGGGCCTAATTACAGCCATCGGGATGAATCGGGGTTAGCATAGTGTTAAAGAGGCTACCTCAATTGTTCGAATCGACTACCATGATGTACAAAACCTCTCCTAGATCCAAAGGGCCTAATTACAGCCATCGGGATGAATCGGGGTTAGCATAGTGTTAAAGAGGGTACCTCACTTGTTCGAATCGACTACCATGCTGTACAAAACCTCTCCTAGATCCAAAAGGCCTAATTACAGCCATCGGGATGAATCGGGGTTAGCATAGTGTTAAAGAGGGTACCTCAATTGTTCGAATCGACTACCATGATGTACAAAACCTCTCCTAGATCCAAAGGGCCTAATTACAGCCGTCGGGATGAATCGGGGTTAGCATAGTGTTAAAGAGGGTACCTCAATTGTTCGAATCGACTACCATGATGTACAAATCCTCTCCTAGATCCAAAGGGCTTAATTACAGCCATCGGGATGAATAGGGGATAGCATAGTGTTAAAAGGCGTAACTCAATTGTTCGAATCGACTACCATGACGTCTATAACCTCTCCTTGGTCCAAAGGGCCTAATTACACCCTTTGGGATGAATATGGATAACATATTGCGAAAGGACGTAACTTCATTGTTCGAAACGACTACCATGAGTCACACACGTACCCCGGTATAAAAGGCACAACGATAGAACCTGTTCCTGTTGCGTAACGGGTAAAAGGTATAAACGAAGGACGTGTTCTAACCCATGACGTCATGGAGCAAAGGACCTAAGTGTGCGTCGGGGGCGGGCGTAGGGATGAACATGGAATACCATAACCCGTAAGAACGTATCCCAATGATTCCTATGACGTCATGGATCAAAGGACCTAAGTGTGCGTCGGGGAGCGGCCGTAGGGATGAACATGGGAATACCATTACGCGTAAGAACGTATCCACATGTTTGAAACATTCCCGTTACGTCATGGAACAAAGGACCTAAGTGGACGTCGGGGGGCGGCGTCGGTTGGCATAAGGTCCTAACTTTTAAACGGGGCGTCTGGAGGAGACGGGGTTAGCACAGGGTGATAGGGCGTCTCTCACTGTTTCGATTCGTGTATAATAGCGTCACGTTAGTGCAGACGTGACATGGTTCAGGGGCGGCGTCGCGACGCTGTGGGCGGCGTCGCCTGGCGGCCATTTTGGAGATATATCTTGACTATTACTACTGATCTTAACCTTTTAACTACTGTAGGCGACACAGTGACGGCGGAATACAGTACTATATTTTCAGGACTCCCGGTCAAGATGGCGGCCCGGCAGGACGCGGTGCGGCGTCGCTCTCCGATTAAAGTGCTGTAAAATAAGGTAAACCTATCACACATTGCTGCAAATGGGCTTAAATTGATCAGCAACCTCAGGTAAGCAAGTGCACATAACAGAAATGCTTCCTGATGTGTGTGAATATCTGCAAGATGCGAATAAGCGTGTGCGTGTGTTGCATTCACTTGACACGTGATTACTCCGTGTTCGGGTTCAAACAATACAGTAAAGGCATTGGAAGCCAAATAGTACTAAGTAACTTTCAAACAAAAGCAATTGCCATGAATATCAATAACAGCGTAAGGCCCTTAACAAAGCAATATTAAACACGGCATCATGGCTGCCAGCAGGCTCAACGTTGAAACCGTTAGTCAAAATTTAAATTTAATCTCACATTCAAAATTTCTTGCTAAGCAATTTAAATGAAGCTTCTGGTATATATAAGTCTGAATGTGTATCTTTATTATAATAACTGTAGGAGCAGCATATGGGAATTAAAAACGACTAGCAATCTTAATAACTTAGATCACTAAGAATTTCGACAAACTAAAAAAATAAATGCATATCTTAAGAATCAGTAATATTAACATAATCATTATTAACTATTAAATTTAGTCTATGCTGCAAGCCTACCATCATTATAACCATAAATTCACTGCAATTTGCCTGCTTATTATTGTATTGCCAGCCAACAATAGATGGCAGCCGTGAATCTCAAAGATAAATCAAGATAACAGAGCACAACGCAGCACCTGGAGATGTTGACGTCGGGCCGCTTCCTGTGGGGCCCAACACCCCCCATATGTAATAAAAATCATATCTCTGTGTTTCTTTTTATTTGACATTGTTCTATATCTGTGTCCCCTTATTTACAGCCAACAGAATCTACAAAATACAAAAATCTAGTCGTTAGACACAAAACATAGCATCCTAAAATCCTTGCTATTACGAATATATCTGGCATGTGATTACTTAAGCCAGGACATTATCCTTGCGATTTTACTTGTCCTTGGTTCCTCATTTCTTCTTCTCATTTACAAATATCCACGGAACATTACATCATTACATTTCTTAGTTTAGAAAAAAAAAATAATAATAATAAAAAAATTAAAAATTCCCCTCTGAAGCAATTTACACAACATGTAACTTCTTGCTGATCTGATAGAGTTCCGCAGCGGCGACTCACAAGACTGGTTATCCGATAAGAATTAACAACATTTCAGCTACATGAGTTTTAACCACATAACTAAAAATTTTAACAACAAAGCACTTATACTGTATTCATAATCCGCAACCATTTATCCATCAATATAGCGCAACTGGGCCTTATAAGGAATTTCCAAATAACTTTCCATTTTAAATCTATAACGCCGATTGGAATAGGACAGGTAGGGAGTCGCATACACAATGTGATGCCTAAACTTATTGACCGGGAGTCCCCACGAGACCCGAGGAAAAGTGGAGGATCGGGTACGTGAGCCTCGACCATCTTCTATGAGGCAAAGTCAGGGGTGCGGTGATCGGGCGGGTGGCTTCTTTTGCCATGTGGCTATGGGCGAGCGGTGGAACTCTCTCAAAACCTGTACTCGGAGGGCTGGAGGATTTCCGTTAAACGACCTGATCCCAGTCTGCTAATTCGGGTGCCGGGCCTTGAACCTGTCTCTGGATTGGCATCGGCGCGGTTACTGAGCGATCGCGCCGGTGGGGGTCCGGAGAATGAAATTTATTTTTAATTATTTTCACAATATTTTTTTCTATTATTATTTTTATTTTATTAATATTTCATCTATCGGGTGAGTTCTGTCGTTTGCTTGGCTGCTGGTGGGGGTGGTCGGTCGGCCGGTTGCTGGTGATCCCTGTCTACATTAGTTCGCTCCGCCTCTTCGTCTTTCGACTTAGAGATATCTTTCCAGGGCCCCTCTAACCCATCCGCGTATCGTGGATAAGGGTCCCCTTTCCTATTTTTCTTTCCTATCTTCTTTATCTTCTTTAAACTTCTATCCACACATTTTCCATTTTCTACTTACAGCCTATCATGGGAATCGACGAAGAAGGGAAAGTGTACTTCCCCTCCTTCACGATGGGCTAAGTGCCATGCGGGTAAGCGAACGCTGCACCTGGCGAGTTAGATAGACGCTCGTCGTTAGGGCCTGTATGGTGTGTTCCCTGTCCTCTGAAGTGGGATTGCGCTGCACCAACCGGATCGTGAACCTAGGCCCCATAGTTTAGGACGCCGGGGGAAGTAGTTTCGTTCGGGCCGTGTCTCAAGGCGTTCGTGTAAACTCGGGTATCAAAATTCTACGGTAGCCTTTCTGGGACATGCACGTAACCCGTGGCTAGTGTGTAGGTCCGCCGGCTCGAGGAGAATGTTACCCCAGAGGTAGATAGCCCCTTCCGGTTTGCTAGGATCGAAGCTAGTGTCAGCACGTAAGCCGGCGCCAGAAAGACTACCGCGCGCCGATTAGCGGCAGTTAGGCTAGAACCCCCTTGCATTTCACGCTCTCGTCCGGAGTGATCCCTCAGGTTGCAGCGTGTCGGAGCGCCGCTCAACTAACCCTCAATAATTTTGTTTATGTCTGTCTATCGCCAACCTTCATCTCGCGGCTTGGAAACCCGCCAAACAAAAACCCAAAGAACCACTAATGAAATGACCCAACGCAAAGAAATGGACTGCAAGACTAACGGAAAGGCAAAAAAGCAAGCAGCAGTTGCTTCACAGCGAACCCCCCGACAGACCCAAAGTAATCGCGGGGATAGGGAAGACGATGCTCACTCTGTAACCAGCGCTATCTCGTCGCATATGCCTGACAAACCTGATTTCGACCTATCTACCCTCCCTCAGGAGGAGGGAGACGAACGAAGTGTGCTCGATATCCTAGTGGAAATCAGCACCCTGATGCTCTTCTCCAAGGATTCCCGCGATAGGAAGGAGAAGGTCCTCACATCACTGGGTCGAATTGCTCGACTGCAACAGGACCTTATTGCAGAAATTGCTGAATTAAGAAGTGAAAACAAAATACTTAAGACGACTAACCCTCCATTAACGTACAACAGGGCGCTTCTCGCCAATCCTCCGAAGCAAGTCATAACAAATCCATCACCTTCTCCTAGGAAGGGAAAACATGTAGTACTAATTGAAAACGCAGACCCTACACTGAAGACTGCTGACGATGTAAAAAAATCCTTCCTCAAAGACATTGACGACCCCACAGCAGAAGATTGGAAGATCGTTGGCCTCAGACGAGCCAGGGGACCCAGACTGATCTTGGAGACGACCTCCTTAGACCAGGTGCAGAAAATAATGACTTGTAAATCTCTAAAGGACAAGGGCTACCGTACCATGCAACCTCAGAAAAGAAGACCCAAAATCATTATTAAAAACGTTCCTCGCGGAAAAAGTGAAGCAGAACTAAAACGGGCAATCAGCAACTCGTTGCCAGAACATCCTGACCTTAAAGTAATTGATGACATGGTGGCATTCCGATTCAAACTCGGAAAATTCACTGACCGAGACCATTGGGTCTTTGAAACACACCATGCAGTCCGACACTCGCTAATTGACAAGGGCAGAATATTCCTAGGCTTCCACAGTTGTCGTGTGGATGACCATTCTGTACCAGCGAGATGTTATCGGTGCCACAATCTTGGACACACTGCCAAGGTCTGTAGAGCGGACGCTGAGACGTGTGGCTACTGTGCCAAACAGGGGCACAGGTACACAGAGTGCCCTCGCAAACAGATTGACCCCCCTACTTGCGCTCTGTGCACCCGCTATAAAAAGGACGCTCGACACTCAACGACTGACCCACTTTGTCCCTCGCGGGAAACCGCGATTAGAAGACTTAAGGAAATGACTGACTACGGCGATGGCTGAGAAAACAATCAAGATCTGGCAAATCAACACTGACAGGGCCAGAGTAGTCACTGACCAAATTCGCGCGGAAGCTCACACACACAACGTAGATATCCTTCTTTTACAAGAACCTTACGCATACCACGGGAATAAAATCACTGGATTTAGCTGTTGTCATCAAATCATCACTGGAAATTCCCCTGACGAATACCCGTGCACGGGAATAGTAATCCTAAACCCGGAAATTGAGTGCCTTAAGCAAACTCACTATTCTTTCCCCCATTTAACGTGCGTCAAAATAGCTACTGTAATCGGCGAATTTACACTAGTTAGTGCGTACCTCCAACCCGCTGAACCCCCTGATCCAGTCTTAAACAAGCTAAGGGAAATAGGAAGATCGCAAGCCAACATTGTTGTTGGTATTGATGCGAATGGCAAATCCCCCTTGTGGGGTGTCCCTTACACGGACCATAACGGAGAGCTTATGGAGGAGCTCCTTGCGGAAATGGACTGGTTTACACTCAATGGACAGAATACTGAACCCACCTTCCAAACTAGGCTAGGCCAATCGCACATCGATGTCTCGCTAATCTCACGAGACATGTGCCGCCGCAATGTTCAATGGACCATTAAGCCAGAAATCGGGACCAGTGCACATAATGTTCTAGAAATAGTTATTGAAGACACTATTGTAAATACAATACGTCATGCCAGGCGCTATAATCTCAAAAATGCAGACTGGCAAGCTTTCTATAATAACGTAGAAACTAACCTAACTCCTCTCAACTCTCCCCTAAACTCCACTATGGAAGTAATTCATCAGGTGCATCAACTCACTGCTGCCGTTTCCCAAGCAGCACGAAAAAGTATTCCCATGACACTCCCTGGAAAGAAAGCTGTGCCTTGGTGGAGCGATGCTCTTGATCAACTCAGGCGAGACACTAATAGGAAAAGGCGAAAGTTCCAAAAGGCCAATAGAGCTCGCGAACAGCCTAACCGGGACAGATATTACGCAGAATACGCTCAATCACGTAGAGAATACTCACGAGCGATTTATCTCGCGAAAGTAGAAAGCTGGCGGAACTTTGTCACAGAGCAAAGTGTCATCAACTCATGGGGGATTGCCTATAAACTTATGACGAAAAAACTGCACCCGCGCACAGTCATCCATAGTCTCCGTACTCCAGATGGCACGA
Source organism: Ectobius pallidus (assembly GCA_964059195.1). Classification (NCBI taxonomy): domain Eukaryota; kingdom Metazoa; phylum Arthropoda; class Insecta; order Blattodea; family Ectobiidae; genus Ectobius; species Ectobius pallidus. Next base: position 129,764,729 of record CAXKWD010000002.1, read on the forward strand.
TTGCCGACACGTGGGACACTGTGGCCACCACTCTGACAGACGCCCTGGTCCCCGATGATTCTGATGTAGGGGAAACTCTAGAACAGCAGATACTCCGCAGGGCTGCGCGAAGACCATACCAGAATGAGTACAACGCCACCCCTTTCGATACAACAGATCTTGAAATAGCTATAGACCGAACCAAAAATCGAACAGCCCCCGGCATTGATGAAATCCACCCAGAATTCATTAAGAAAGGAGGTCCGCTCCTTAAAGAGAAACTTCTCCAGATATACAATGCGTGCCTTAGCCTTGGTATATTTCCCAACGCCTGGAAAATGGGACTACTCAAAATTATTCTGAAAAATGACACCAAAGATCCATCTCTGGCCAAGTCATACAGACCAATCTGTCTTCTCCCTGTCATGGGAAAGATCTTTGAACATCTCATAGCTTCCAAAATAGACACTTCTCTAGAAGAATCATACTCGCCCAGGCAATTTGGATTCCGCCCTGGAAGATGTACTGAGGATGCAGCTTCACTGCTCCAGCAAATAGTAACCACATCTAATTCTAAATACGTGCTTACCATCTTCGTAGATATAGAAGGCGCATTTGACAACGTCTGGTGGCCACACGCCCTGGAGAGATTTCGTAATATAAATTGTCCACAGAACATATATGCCGTCCTCAGTGACTACTTTCGGTCCAGACGAATAACGCTAAGGGATAACCTTCATTCATTCACAAAGGCCGCATCCAAAGGGTGTCCCCAAGGCTCAGTATTGGGACCCAAGGTCTGGAACCTGGTGTTTGATGAAGCCCTCAGACAACTTGAACAGACTCAAGACGCTGACGTCATAGCCTATGCCGACGACGCAGTAATTATTATCGAAGGTGAGTCCAGAACAGATCTCGAACGCAAAGCTAATAGAGCACTAACAATTCTGGAAACTTGGTCCCACAAAGCAAAGCTAAAGATTTCTAAAACTAAAACAAACTCAATGCTCCTCAAGGGGAAAATAGGAAATCACCCTCCAATCATCAGGATAGGACAAGACCGGATCCCATATGTTCGAGAAACAAAGTATTTGGGTATAACTTTACAAGAAGGTAATAAATTCACCGCTCATATTCAAAGAATCAGTGCTACAGCTAACAACCTATTTCAGGCCCTAGCCAGACTTTCTGGACAGCAGTGGGGATACAAATTCACTAACTATCGTATACTTTACTCTGCTATTTTTGAGGCTATTGTCTCGTATGCTGCAAACGCTTGGGCCACTAAACTTAACACACATCACATCCGTAAACTCAAATCTGCCCAGCGACATTCTCTCTTGCGAATAACTAAAGCCTACTCCACTGTTTCGAATGATGCTCTACCAGTCATAGCTGGTGTTCTTCCTGTTGATCTTCTGCTTGAGGAACGGATAGCCAGGTACAAAGTGCGGAAGCAAATTAATTTTCAATTAGGTGCCCTTCAAATCGGACCAAGGGAATTTGAGAGCTTAGATCGATCACATCTTTATGAACGCATTCACTCACAGTTAATAGATATTTGGCAGCAAAAATGGGTAGTTGCCCAAAATGGTAGAATAACTCGTGACTTTTTCCCAAATATCAGAAATAGACTTAAAATGCCATGGATTAAATTGGACCACTTCGTCACACAGGTATTAACTGGCCACGGCAACTTTGCCGCTAACTTAATCCGTTTCAATCTCACAGACGACGATCTATGCGCTTGTGAGGACAGCGAACCAGACACCATGTATCATATGCTGTATACTTGTCCTCGATATCGAGAAGCTCGACTACTCCTCCACGAAGCCGCTAGGGCAGAAGAGGAAGCCTGGGCACCGGACCTCACGTTCTGGACGCGTAAAAACACCTTCCCAGCCCTTAAAACCTTTGCAAAAACAGCACTTCTCGAAAAGTCTATAGTAAATTAACACACCAAAGTAGACGGTCATTTGGCCACTGCTCCAGTCCGAACGAGGTTTTTGAGGGGTTTCCCTCGTTCTTAGGCGAATGCCGGACTGGTCAATAATCCCCTCAAACAGATACACGCACTACAAATCTCTAGAATACATAACTACATGTCACTAAAAAGAAACACACTCGGAAATATTGCACATAAGACCTATCCGCACTTAGGTCTATCCTGCGCCAAAGTACAAAGACACAAGTACTCAGCCCAAACACGTCACACCATCAACATCCCCTACGGATGTACATAAGGGCACAATAGGTATACACACATCACATATGGTTACCAAAATTTGGTCTGACCGGAGGTTTAGGCTTAATTGCTTGGCACTCCGGGGGTAAGGGTGGGCACACAAAAAAAAAAAAAAAAAGTACTATATTTTCAAATCACTGAGGAAAGTTTCAGTATAAAAGCAATGCATTATTGTAGACTATTCTTATTTGTTATAATTGTGGAAACTATGTGGACACATTTAAGGAAATGTTCATTGCGGTCACGGTCATAGCTGACGATTAACTGTCCACTTGATGCAATTCCTGGATAGAAAATAGAAAGTAAATGCTTTTCGATTCCAAACTAAGAGACTAGCCTGCATTACCTCGCAATACTGGTTTTGTATTGCACATTTCTCAGATGTGAAACTTGAGATCAAGGCTAAATTAGATTTTGTTTTGAAGATGACGAGATCATAGCTGCAGTCTACTGCAGTAGTCTAAGGCAGCGTTCACACTGAGGCGATAAGCGATAAGCGATTTATCGGAAGGAATTTGTTGCGACGATATATTGCTAGGAAGGTTCACACAGCGAGCGATAAATCGGCGCGACCTGGGCGATAAAAATTCCCTTTAGGCAGGCCTACAGGCTGAGGTAGATTTCGATGTGCTAAATATCGCCTTATATGAGAGCTATCGAGAAACCAGTTACTGATTTGTAGAGTACTCATCAAGCGCTTTTCAACAATACCCCATAAGACGTGGTTTCAAAAATTTTGATCTTCCATCCCCCAACCAACCACCAAAACTCCCGAATCGTTGGTGTCACTGTGAACTCCATAGGGAGTTCTCTAATTTATTCAAACAAAGTTTCCCTCTATACTTCATAGGAGCCGAGATATACATATTTCAAAATTTCTACCCCTCCCCGACCCTCCCCTGGGGCCAAATTTGGTCATTAACGAACTTGTCCGAACTATTGGGCCTAGAAATAACATAATAAAATTTGGTTCAAATATCTTCAAAATTATGGCTGCTAGCGTGTAAAGATATATATATATCACTTTTAGGTAGATTTCGAAGAAAAATCTACCTATTGCAATGGATACCATGTCATGATTTTCGAAAAATTCTTTCATATCTTTACGTTTCATGCTCCCCTAAGTACGAAACCACCGCCCGTTCAAAAACAAAATTTGTGATATTTATATATATATATATATATATATCTTTACACGATAGCGGCCGTAATTTTGAAGATATTTGAACCAAATTTTATTATGTTATAATAATATAATAGTTCGGACAAGTTCGTTAATGGGCAAAATTGGCCCAAGGGGGTGGTCGGGAGAGGGGGTTGAAATTTTAAAACATTTATATCTCGGCCCCTATGAAGTATAGAGGGAAACTTTGTTTGAATAAATTAGAGTACTCCCTATGGAGTTCACAGTGACACCAACAATTCTGGGGTTTTTGGGGGTACGAGTGGGGGTGGGGGTGGTGGTGAGGGGATGGAAATTAGAAATATTTGAAACTACGTCTTGTGGGGTATCGTTGAAAAGCTCTTGATGAGTACTCTACAAATCAATAACTAGTTTCTTGATAGCTCTCATATGACGCGAGATTTTAATGTTTGAAAATAATAACACTTAAAAGAATTATTATAATATCATAATTTTGTCTTGTTTAGCGGCTTTGCTAATTTTATTCATTGCTGATCTTGCGCATGGCCTCCCAGAATATTATATCCTATTCTTGTTGTCAAAACAAATAATTGTAGGCTCTTCCTCTTTACTGAATTCAGTTCTTATTACTGCGGGTTTGCCATGCCAAGGCTAAAAAAGAAGAGTGCTACGCAGCGATAATAAATTAAACCAAAAGCACTTTGAAATCTACCTCAGCCTGTAGGCCTGGCTAAAGGGATTTTTTTTTTTTTTTTTTTTTTTTTTTTTTTTTTTTTTTTTTTTTGAACGGGCGGTGGTTTCGTACTTGGAGGCATGAAACGTAAAGATATGAAAGAATTTTTCGAAAGTCATGACATGGTATCGATTGCAATAGGTAGATTTTTCTTCGAAATCTACCTAAAATGTGGTGGGAACACAATCTTCACTACAAAAGTTACAATATCGTAAGCAACAAATCGCTCAGGCGACCAGCATGCTGCACTTCGAGCGATATAGCACTTGCGATATGTTGCGCTATCGCGTGAGTGTGAACCTTTTTTATCGCCTCCCTTTAGATTTCAAGTATCTGTCCGTGCGTGTCGCGTATCGTATATCGCTCGCGATATATCGCTTATCGCTTATCGCCTGAGTGTGAACCCTGCCTAACGAAGACCGTGCTGGAATGTTAGTCGGAAAAGGTTTTGTATAGTTAAGCAATCATTGGGCACAGTGTTGGGGATACATCGGCTTATGTTTCGGTACACTACTGTAGACAGTGACACAGCTTTGCGACTCCAGAAACAGTGGAAATTTAAAAGCGGAAATTAAAGGTTGTAGCGGTCCTCCCAAGGAGCCGGTCAAGTGGTGTGAATCCAGTTAAAAAATAACAGTTTCTATAGAGGAAGTCGGGAAGCTTTCCCCCTCCAACATTCCTAACTTTCTTAACAGGGTCGCAAACCTGAGTCACCAACTATAGGCCTAGTACTCCTGGAATGAGTATAATACGAATAACAGTGAAGATAACAACGATGATAATAATAATGATGAATGGCTAAGAATGGAGACATTCGAAATGAGCAATCATTTTAAGCGACTTTGACTCATCTACTTACTCATAATAGAACGATGTAATTGCACATATTGGAGAGTTCGAAGTAGTATGGATGAGTGTTCTTCACTTACCTATAAAAAAGAAAAGGAAATGTTAGAAACTTGGAATGAGAATTTCTGTACAGTTACATATGAAGACTATTATCGTAGGTAGGGGAGACCGGCCTTGGTTGTCACACGGGATGGTTGTCTCACTAGTAAGTAACTGGATACACAGTTGGCAGGAGTGATTGGTTTCAAGTGGGAAAGATGCTCCCTTGACCATTAGCACCTCTTGCAGTTTCCCGCGAAGCAGGTGTTAGTTTTGTGTCCAATGTTGACAGATTTGTGATTTGCTGTGTAGAAAATAAAATTTTTGCTCTGAAGTTTACTTCTACTTCATCGTAAACGGATAAGTTTACAAATATCTTCTATATTACGTGAAACAATACATTTATTTAGGAGTATATTACTAAACTTATATTCTTTTCGGCTTTTCCTTGGTAGAAAAGCTCTCTAGAGCAATGGAATTCCGAAATGGCGTCAAGGGGTTGGTTGTCACATGTGACTTCCATCCCTGTCCGGATTGGTTGTCTCGTGTGACAACAGACCAAATTAGAAGCCCAACATAAGAGATTGAAGGCGATGCAAGATTTCTATGCTATAATAATGTTTATTCATTTTTCTATCACTTTTAAAGAAACAAAAAGTTCCTTGTTAGACTCAACCCCATGTATCAGTTAAAAGTTTAATCTGTCACATGATACAACACTTTGTTTTGTCAACAGTTTAATAATATTTCCTTGCTTTCCTGAGAATTAAATACCACACAGTTGAACTTACAACATTTTTATTCCAGTTATTTTTTTGCAATGAGACAACAACCCCAATGACTGTGACAACCAACCCTGAGTTGGGGTTGGTTGTCACATTTTACCTTTTTTTTTTATTAAATATATTTTTAATACTTTCTGTTTCATTGTTTGTTTTGAACTTTGTTTTACAATATGCCAAAGAGTTGAAAAGACAGATTTGATAATTAGTTAAATAAAAAAACCGATAGGAATAATTAAAAAAATGTATTTATTGAAAAGTGTGACAACCAAGGCCGATCTCCCCTAATTCCACGAGAGATTGAAAGTTTATATCGATATATTTGGGGAAACGAAGTTCCAGCAAATTTATCTGATGAAACTCGTAATCTCAGGTAGAATTTATTAAGACTATTCCATGAATAAAAGAACGGATTTTCTAAATAATAATTATTTTCTTACTTTGTTGTCAATATTCTGCCAAATGTAAGATCACGGCATACTGTATGAATAGATAGTGCGTACCACAAGATAGAGATCGCCGTCGTAGATTGCGAACATCGGAACGCAATAAGTGCACACGGACTAGCTTACACCGAATCGAAATTGTGTTTTTAATCAATGCACATTTACATTATTTCAATTTCTAAACAAGTTATGTTGTACTAAATAGTGTTTTCATTCTGTTTACTGACAGAATGTGACGTATTAATCACTGCATGTTTGATGTCTTACGTGTCTTGTAACGAGCTGACGTTTCATCTGATACAATTGCATCCTTGCGACCCTAGGAAGCAAATTAGCATAAGATAAATGATCGTGATTGGTCTATATCCGAGGAACTGCTAAACGTTATTGGTCACAATCAAATATGCGGCGAATGAATGGAACACTCAAGAATAAACAATAACGTATTCTCAACAACGGGAAAGCCTCAAATCACACAAAGATTAAACGTGTTCTTAAGATATGATGCAACTGTAAAATATTTTAGAAAGCCTGTATCGTAGTGAATATTTCTTATAAATTGCTGCATTAAATTCCTAATTTAGATTTTATTACTTTGTACGCATTATTTTAGTGATTAATGATATTTGTGGGTAGCCTACTAATATAAAGTGTGTTTGATTTGGGCCTTCGAGACTCTTCCTTTGTAGGCTACATTAAAGACAAGTAGCCTCCTGGAACATGTTGCGTTAAGAGCTGTATTTTTTATGAATACGTTTAAATGTATTTCTGTAATTTAAAAATTCTGTAGCTTAAATTACTATGTAATATGATTATTGTAGTAATATTATTAATCAATATTTATTTTATTTTTCAGGTGAGTGTGCTTCAAATTATGTCAGCTATATGGTAAGCGTCATTATTGTCATTGCTTAGTATTGTATACCGATATAATGCATTTATTTTTGTGTGTATGTTCAATAAGTAGAGGAAGCGTTCCCGCTTTTAGATCCGAAGGTCGAGGGTTCGAACCCGTAGGCGGTCAATGGATTCTTCCGGGTGGGTCTTTATAAGCTTGGGGGGGGGTAATAGATTTACGGCATATTAATGAACTACAAACCTAAATTAGAGCCTCTGAACAAACTTCGGCGGCCCTTGCACATCCTTGAAACTTTATTTAGTTTGGATATACAGAGTCCGCCAGAAAAATGTATACACACTTTAAGGAACGAAACTATTTATTAGGTTTGTTTTTTTTTAATTTAAATACTAATGAAACATCTACCGGTAGTACTTTCTTAGTTCAGTGGTTACATTAGATGTTCAAAATGTTGGCCGTTGACGGCCAGACAAGTTACTGGACGATGAGCGGTCGCCGCAGCTACGTCGGTCAATGTTTCAATGGAGATCGCAGCACATGCCGCTGTAATCTCCTGGCGAAGTTCCTCCAACGTGCGTTGGCTTACGTCGATAGACTTGATCTTTCACGGTTCCCCACAAGTAAAAGTCTATAGGGGTTAATTCTGGCGACCGTGGAGGGAACTCAATGGGCCCTCTTCGTCCAATCAGGATCGTCATCATTAATCACATGCAGTAATCGTGGAATGTAAGGTTTCCACTTAGCACCTTTCATAATTCGTCGTACACTTGTACTGCTAATCCCCACTTCACGCGCACCTTGCGTAGCAGACTTTTGTGGAGAAGTAACAAACTTTTCCAACGCGAGATCCGACGAAGCAGGACTTGTAGCTGTACGCGGTCTTCCTGATCTTCCTTTTTAAATATCACAAATCGTTCCATGTGCCTCAAACTTGTCAATAATGCGTTTAATTGTTATTCGGGTTCGGGGTTCTGTTTCAAACTCCCGCCTCCACTGACGCTGCACTTCAACAGCATTATCAAACGTGATAAACCACTTCAGAATGCATTTTCGCTGCTCGAACGTTAAGCTTTCTCCAGCCATTTTTTTTTTGTCACTATCGTGTTGAAAGTAACGACATGTGTTGAGCGTAAGACCATACTACAACATACTGGTAATATACTGGTAATATCCCGTTACAATATCCCGATACAGTCTGACAAAGAGTGTATACATTTTTCTGGCGGACTCTGTATAATATTAATGAACTGCGGATTATTATCTCTGTTGGAGATTACATGATAATATTATAGGAGAAAAATTCCCCTGACACTGGAATTTGAACCCAGGACCTTCGGCTATCCCTGCCTGAGAGGTTCCATCTGGTGCTGTGAAGTGAACTCTGGCTTAGCTTAGTTGTTAGAACAGTGGCACGGATAGCCGAAGGTCCTGGGTTCAAATCCCAGTGTCAGATGAATTTTTCTCCTATAATATTCTTTAGTTTCCTTTCGAGTGTTGGTGAGGCGGTGGACCGCCTGTCCGTCTGCCCTCTCACGGAAAATAACGTAACTAATTTAGTCCTGGAACCTTCATGAGAGTCCGTATGTTCCACTTAAGAGTTACATGGGATAAATCAATGTTCAATCAATTTAATTTAACGTTTATAATTTAATTGAAGTTTTATTTGAATAGTGGATAAAAGCTCTCGTCTTTTGTGTGAGCATTTAACGGGAAGATATTTCTTGTTGAAGTACTGTAGTGTAGATATTCTAGAGCAAAGTGGAAAGATTTCTTATAGCATGAAAATGTGTATCGAGATTGAATTTCTTGCGATTTTATTTTTATACATGGGTTTTTACAATGAATGAAACTCTTCAAGTTCAGCATACTGAGAGATCAATGGATAGAAGGCGTGGCCATTCGGAGAAATCTATTTTAAGCACACTCAGCAGTAACTTTCATAATGCTGTCTGGAAAGTGATCAGATTTCGAATGGATTGACTGTAGTGAATGTGTATAAATCTGCGGTTCATAGTACATTGGAGTTAGAGACAGAAGAACCGTATATCAATTTTGTATAGTTTTAATTGCATACCCATTTAACTTAATTAATTTGTATTCATTAACAGTCATTAAGAATCCGTGAACAGGCCAATGGCGGATCAAGGGGGGGGCCATGGGGACCACGGCCTCCGCTTTGGTCCTATTTTTATATTGATGTACTTTTTTGTTCGTCGAAAATAATTACCTAGTGAAATAACATTCAAATTTATTTAAATACACAAATAAAAAATGATTATGTACTAGCCCTATTTCAACGTGAAGATGAATAGTATTGAGTAGTATAGTATAGTTGAATAGTATTTATATTCTAGACGTCCTGTATCAATCCCCAAGATAGCAATTGTTTGAATTCCTTATCTTTCATTATTAATATAAAATATATTTAGCCTTTTTACTGCTACTGACGTACATTTGCATCACCGCAAAAATTGCATAAAGGCCCAGAAATAAGCACGTTTGATAAATGATTTATTTTAAAATATATACTGTATATATTTATTCTTGTATTAAAATTGTCATTCATGGAAACCACCTGCTCCACTAAACGTTTTCCTAGGTGATTTCAAACTTATAACGCAATAGCGACTTTAGTAGATAATTGCTTATATCAAAATATAAATTCAGCTCAGAAAGGGTTTTAATTTCCTGTGACTATTGCATACTAGAACTTACTTAAAGGTAGAAAGTTTGGTATTTTAATATTGACTAGCTTAAAAGGCCCGGCGTCGCCCGGGTTTTGTATTTTGTAATTCGAAATTAACTTGTGAAGGACTTTCGATTTTCAAATTCTAGGTCCTTATATAGGTATTAAAAATTTGAAATGAAGAAGAACGACTTATCACATTCAAACTATTCCTTCAGAAATCGCTTGATATAACTTTTTATGGCTCATAGAGGTTGTAGAATTTTGTATCCCAAGCCTGGTACGGGTTCAAATAAGAAGAAACAGAAATTCCGGTAACATGAACTAAGTGTATTATCTTTGCGGAATATTTTATTTCTCACTCTCATATTACCATACAACCGTTTCGGGGATGAAATTAAAAAGAAATTCAATGTCACTTTCATACTTCCCCTCCCCCAAACCTGGGATGTATAATAATATACATATTACGAATTACGATACCTCGTATGGTATTTTCTAAGTCCAGGGTAGAGAAAGTTATGTGACCGCATCACATTGTGCATTATTTTCGTGGATTCAATTTTTCAATATTTATTTACATCAGTGAATTATATCGACAGCTTCTCTAATTTGTCCCAGTCACGTTTCTCTTATTTCCAAAGCTACCTGTGACCACTGTCAACAGTACACTGTTGTCATGGAATATGATTTGGATTTGATAATTCTGTGTAAAAAGGTATTATCTCTCCTCTAATACATTCGATATTTGGCATTTAAAATAAAAAAAATTCAAAATCCTTTCTTAATGAGCACTTACATTATGAGACGAAGATACTGTCAAAATTCCAAGTCTCTACCTAATATAGTTTAGGCTCTACGTCGATTCTCTGTCAGTCAGTCATTAAGTTAGGACAAAGACTCTTATATATTTCTAGCAGGTGCCCGCAGCTTCGCCCGCGATTGTTTACTCAACTGCTAGATATTGTATTTAAATCATTTATTTAACAGAAAAATAATTAAAACATTATATTTACTAACACTGACATCGTTTTTACATAAATTGGAGGAATTACGTATTATTATTCTTAATTATATTGTTTAACGTTAAAAATACAAATAAAAAAACGAACAAAACAAATCTTATGCTCCTGTTGTGCCCCATCGAAGTTTCGATAACACTACACATGTCAGGATTTGCTTTAAGCCTTTAGGGAATGGATAGGCACTGCTGTGGATAATATAGGATAGCATGCAATGTGATTAATTATTTTCATGCACCATTAAATAATAATCATAATTACTAAAAATATAAATATTAATTTATTGTAAATTAATATAATAAAAATTATCAAAAAAACGGTCTAAATTTGAATTATTTCCATTGATAAAACATCATTATCTTCTCTGAATTTTGTTTAAATTATATTCCGTTTATTTCAAAATTTACTTCTTAAAAATCTATGAATTCTTTAAAACTTTACATTGTTACTGGAAACTATTTCTGAAATTAACCATTCAAACTGTCTTTATCATGTACTAAGATAAATGTTTGAACTTACATTTTATTCTTGGAACTTCCAGCGTCGTCATCTTGAATTACTTCAAGCCGTTGAAAAGTTGAGCAGCAAGAGCGCTTTTTGCGGCAATGCAAGCCCTTAAATAAGTTTTCTACATGACGCTAGTACCCGAAAAACCTACCGTCAATATATCGCGGGAGATTTGATAATTATGCGTCTATTTCGGTACATAAGTCGTTATTAATATAAAACTTTCATTAAACACTCTGTGATTTAATGTATACTTCTGTAAACTAAATGCAAAACAGGAATATACTCTGTTCGACAATAATCGTGAATATTCGATATTATTCCGAGATTTTAACCAATAAAATACATTTCTGAATTATGCAATTATTTGCTATTCACACACACTGTGTTAAAAAGGAATGTCAACTCACCAACCTTGAAGAGGCCGGTGGATTCAAGCTAATGCTGACATATACACATTCTTCTACTGTACTCTCAACATTTCCTGGTATCTCTGATATCATTTTCTGTCTGCCTCTTATAGTAACTTAAATTATCAAAATAATAAATATATTTTTATTTCGTTCATTAGGACCTAACGTTCTGGCACATAACACTACCATATGGGCACACAAATTCTAAATGAAACGATTAAAATGAACCATAGATTCATGAACCTTACCAAAATCATGCATAAACAATTTTATTATAACGATTGATAATTAAAAAAACTAAAAACCCGGCATTTCACGATCTAAGTGCGCCACCCGATGAAAAAAAAAGACCTCAGTTTAGAGTTCCCTAGCCCAAAAACCCCCACATAGTGTTTTTCGTCCAAATCATTCAATGTTTTCCCATTAAGGCTTTGCCCGCGAAACTTGTAAGCTGTAAGGAACATATTGATCAATTCTGACATTTCGATTAAAAGGTTGAATTTACTGATTATTTTACATAATCTACAAAATTTTGAGATACATAGTTTACTCAAATATAAATTTTAATACCTTCTCTAATTTGTCAAGTCTCGTTTCATTTATTTCCAAACCTTATGTGAACACTGCCAACAATACACTGTTGTCATGTGAACTGTGTTTTGGATTTGATAATTCTGTGTAAAAAGGGATTAAGTATTTTAAAAAACATCTAATTTTTTGTTTTTAAAATCAAAACTTTTCAAAATCCTTTCTTAGCGAGCACCTACAGTATGAAATGAAGGTACTGTCAAAATTCCAATTCTCTACCTGATCGATTTCGTGGGCCGTATATCAGCTACCAAAAGAATTACTAATAATATTGAAATATCAATCACTACCATTGAAAGTAAATTGAAAAATTCAAAGTTGAAAGTAGTAGTAAGTCATGTGTAATTGTTAGCACTCTGGACATTCATAAAGCGGTAACTGATAAACAGTGCTCACGAAGTCGGGGAATGATGGTAGTAGTTTTCGCCCTAGTCGGGGCTTCAGTTTCAGTAGAAAAAATAAGGTACAAGTTCACAAAATTTAATTGAAAATTAAATTTATTCTTTAAATTCAAAAATTAAATATTGCTCTATCCTTAAAATAAGTAAAACAAAATAGTCAACATGTTCTAGTCTCAGAAGAGAAACAATACAAAGTTTTTCAGATTTCACAAAAGTTTAATTTATCATTATTGTGAATTTAGTTTCATTAGAAGTGCAAACAAATATGTAATTTCATTTTGAAATTTGCTTCGATTCAGAACTAACTTCTTTTCCAATTTTCTAATTTCTCTTAAGTAATTGGAAAAAATAACTAAATTCTCTATTTCTTTTATCATATACACAAAAAAAACTAAGTTTCAGGCCTGTAAAAGTCTTTCTAGAAGGCCTGTATAGACAAAGGTAATGTGTGATGGAGATAGACTTAATTGAAGTACATAGGCTATCTTAATAGAACAAATAAATACGGGGATTGGCCCCGGTCTCACCAAATAAGTTGCTGGTCCATTCACAAATTTCACACTTTTTGTTGTGAGTATTTCTTTCTTCATCCGATGACGTCACTGCTAGCTGGCGATACCACGTAATTCCCTCGTTGTGCAACCCTGGATTCATGGACGGCTGCATACATTAATGTAGACACAATTCTTGAAATCTGACCGCTAGCTTGTAGGTTCTGTTGTACAGTTTTGATATAAGAATAGTTGAAAAACTCACTGAAGACAATATGCACTGTTCAAAACCATAGGTACAAATTTTACCTGTATAAAGTTCTTTTTCTTGAAGGCACATCAAACAATTATTGGTCCTTGGTGCCCTACACACAAAAAAGTTCGTTGAGTTGAAACATGTTAGCATTTTTTTAAACTTAAATGCCTTTTCACAAAGTTCATTGCGTCAGAGCACGTTAAAGTTTATCTAACATGGATGCCTGTGTGACGCATTTTGATAACATGACGAGCATACGAAAATACTGTATTTTCGTCGTTATTGTCTTTAATGTTTACACAGAAAAGTTGCTAATCGCCAGTACATTAGAAAGTCACTAACATAGGTACTGACACGAAGCACTTCTATCTGTAGTTCAACTGATTTGATGAACACAATAGATATTGCTTCTTCACTTTGCGTAACATAGATGCAGTTTGCACAGAAATTCACAATGCTGGCACATTAGGAGCACTAACATGGGTGCCGATGTGACTAGATTTCTTCGTTTTAGTAGATTCTCCAAGCCACTTGCTTGGGAGCTACACTGCATCACATCACGAGGAAGACTTTCCGTAGAACTGAATAGGCCTAATGGTGTACATTATACTTCACCAAGCCATTTGCTTGGAATTTAGACTGCACCACATCACGAGGAAGACTTGAGAAGAACGAAAAAATGGCGAACATGGACTTCTCCTTCATGCTCGAAGAGAAGCTTCCAGAACCGGAACTGCTCTAATCAGTTGAGAGTTTTTATGTCAAAAAATTATCTTCTTATGTTTATAAGCAAGATTTGCTTTAAGAGAATATTTTAGAGTGTATAATAATCGAAGGAAAGCTTTCTGCTGTTTTCTAATGAAAACTATGAAGAAAATAAATGTCATTTTTACTACTTTGAATATATACGCATAAAGTCATCTTTGATGACGTGCGCACCAGGCGAATCTAGTAGAAAATCTTCTCGAATATTATTTCAACAATTTAACAAAATAAATAAAATTGATATTTTTACTACTATCCGTTCACGTGCGTGAACACTACCTATTATAGTTTAGGCTACGTTGATTCTCTGTCAGTCAGTCCGTCAGTCAGGACAAAGCCTTTTATTTTTTAAATTGTATGTAATACCAGCTGTATGTAAAACTAACAAATTTCTGAAGAGAATTAAAACTCTGGGCAATAAAAAAATTTGAGGAATAACCCAGTGGACCTAAAAACTCATTTTCCACTTAATTTTTTGAAGATTTCCGGGGGAGAGCCCCTGGACCCCTGTCTTTTTCGGGGATATTCCATACCCTCACACCTGTCAGTAATTGCAAACTTCCCTTTATGTCGGCCTCCCTCCATTAAGTTCTGGATCCGCCCTTTGAACAGAAAGCGAAATGTTTTAATCTGTAGTTATTCTTTCTCTATATTTCCATTTACTCTATCGTGGTTTTAAAAATGTGTATAGACCTATTTAAGTATGCAGCACACAATGGACACAATCCATTGATTTTTGCAACATTTTGTTTTTGGAAAAAAATATTGCTCAAAATTCAAAAATAATTTAAAATATACACAAGTAAATGTTTCATTCCACTAAATTAAAATAAAATCCATCAGGAATAAACAAACACTCGTCTTAGGGGTAAATACAATTACCGTAAATACTGCATTATAAACAGGAGAATAGGTCAGTGATACTTTAATTTCAACGGTGAAAGTTATCTTAGGCAAAGCCACGATTGCCTTTTTGTAATCGATAAGTACGCGAGTCACTGAAATTTTAAAATCACGAGTTAATTACAAGATATGAAAACAACACCACATTGTTATAAGTAAAGACAGGATTTCCATGCAAATGCATGTTTTTATATAAGCTTGTTACAAACTTGCTAAATATCCATTTCTTGACTTTCTCATTACAAATTAATATAGTTTTCCATACATATTTGCATGTTTTGACGTTTTTTATGCTCAATGTTATGCATAAGGCATGTTTTGGGGGTCGTAGGTGAAATAAACCATATTTTGAAGTTTTTCTTGCATGATACCCTAATTTTTATAGTTTGAGCATAATGAATAGAGGAGAAAGTGTGATGACTGAGGTAGTTCACTGGTTCCGCCGCTAGGTAGCAGTTACTCTGCTTGTGAGTCGCGGGAGCAAGATTACTACGGGCGGTATAGGAAAAATTGCAAACATTATTAAACAAAATAATACATTAATCTATTTCAAAATGACTCGCCTTATCTAAATTGAATTGTTAGATACTTCTGACAATTTTCGGGCTGCTTTACACGTCTTGGAAGATCTCATCTCCAAAAATAAACATGGCCGTGTGTAACAGTAATTTCTCAGATTCCAAGAAGCTTGACCGTAACATTTCGTTCCACATCTTTCAAAAAATCGAAGATGTTCACAAGCAATGAACAATTATATAATATAGGTATGAAACAGCTAAGGGATGATTTGATCTAATATTTTATTGCCTAGAAAATAGGGTAGATGGTATGTTAGTATAATTTGATGAGAATTTGTTAAAGAATGTACATTTGTATGGAAATAACAACGTATAATTAGGGTAGAAAACAGCTAAGGGATATTTTATAAATTAATATTAATATTACATTGTATAGAATATTACTGAGTATTAATTTGTATTAATATTGTATTAATAGAAATATTATTTATAATAATATTAATTTTCTCCTGGCGGTATGGGGTAAGTTATGTAGGTGAAACACGGTCAAAAGTGTAGATATGTGTACAAATTATGTGAACAGAGATAATATAAACTAAGGGGTGGTTTGTGAATTGCAGGGCACGGAAAATTTCATAAGCAGCACTACAAAAATAGGGCGCGTGATCTTTAAAATTGGCGTTTCAACATCCGATAAAGACGCACATACGCAAAAATTGTTTTGCAACGCATTCTACATATACCACACAATATTTCAAAGCATTTTCCCTGATTTTTTCATAAACAAATTAAATCCTCTTGCCTTAACTACAGCCCGCTATTTGCTCAAACCCTCGACCATTCGCCGTTCGCTGTAAATTATGTGCATCTTATGTTGTTAAATTATATTATTAAAAAAAGGAACAAGATATTAAACTAATAAGACATTTGTTATGATAATTATACATAAAAATTACTAACATAAGTGAACAGAAAATATGATAAATAAATAATCCAATAAATGCATAAATAAAAGTAGTGCAGACTTACTAAGTTAGAAAAAAGCTTCATTCACTCCCTTCCTCAGCGGGTCAATCTTGCAGTATGGGTACAAGTAGTTAGTTAATATGGTATTATTATTGAGACCACGAATAAATTATGTAAATTTTTTTACGTTATTGCTGGTATTTTATGGAAAGGATGCCTGCTAATACCTCAATACCATTCTGATAGCTTTAGCTTTAGAGTATTTACTATTACTCGTTAACCATTATAGATATATAGGTGGTACTCAATTTATAATAAGATCCAAATATTTCACTAAACCTTACACCCTTAATCTCTTTCTGGACACAAAAATAAAATAATAAATGTCGCATAGTCAAATTTGCTTCACCCTCAACATTTCACGATCGTCCCACATCATTCAGAGAGCTGAGCGCCCGGAATAATTACCACTCAATTACTCGTAAACCATTCAAGATATAAAGGTGGTACTGAATTTAAAATAAAGTTGAAATATTTCCCTAAAACTTTCTCGCTTGAAGTTTTTACGGGACACAAAAATGAAAAAAATTGTCGCATAGTCAAATTCCGTTTCACCCTCCATGAATTTTGTGTAATTGGTGATGTTTATATAATGAAATAAAAACATTTATGTCCGCATTTTTTAAGTTTCTGTTTTAACCATCAGAAGGACTGTGTTGTGCAGATTATTTCTGCACAAATTTCACAGAAATAGGACCAAGGGTTAATTAAAGATTGCGAGTTTAATCATAAGATGCCAAACTATCATGACGCAGCATTGAGAAGTTGAAACGCAAACGAAGGTGCTGCCAGTGTTTCGGTGGACCGCCGCTCTCCCTATACCTACCATTGTATTAGCGGCGAAGTCATCACACTTTCTCATTCTATTCATTATGGTTTGAGAGCATATTTTATAATTATTTAGTCGCAAAATGCTACCTTTTAAGAATTTCGTTTTCCTCATCTTATAGTACACCGAGTATATCCAGAAAAGTCCTTACGGTTTGCAACCTTTCTACCTGAAAATCCCTTGCATTGTCACACTGGAATGAAACCCCAAACAGCAGTTTTTGGTGTAGGTCGAGTAATACAATTTTTGTCCGATCGTGTCTGAAGCAATATGAATATAAGTTACTCTTTGTATGAATTGATTTATTCCTGACGTTAATCCCTTTCGGAAACTGTCTGACATGCTGTTCGTGTATGTGAATGCTGCTGACCTGAGGTTAAATTTCTTAGAACACAATAAACACCAGCAGATTTCAATACAATGTCACATGGCCTTTTCAAATCCCTCCCCCAAAATTATGTCCTGAGATTAAATTATTATTAGATTCAGCTGAATTCAATGTAATTTATCCTTTTATAGCACACAGTTTCGTTGTGAATTGGCGTGTTCTATGGCGAACTGAGAAGTGTAAATAAAATGCAATGCCGCCATTTCGGAAGGTTGTTAGTCGTACATTGTCCCACTCGAAAATAAAATGTAAGTTTGAATTTTGATAGTGCATATGTGTAGTGATTTTTCTTCTTCATTGAGCATATTTGATCATCCGATAATGCAGAAATGTGTGCATATTTTAAGATTTGATAGTGCATGGATATCCCGTCTTTAGTTAGGCTTATGACGTGCTTAATTCGTGCATAACCAATGTTCCGCTGCAGCGTTGGTTGTATTGTTGTTATGCTGAAGTTACTAACAGGAAGTCCGTTTTGATTATGAACTTACTGATTAATACCGAAGTTGCGACGTTTGAGCTCACGAGACCTAATTAGGAGGCGAGTACACATTAATTATCTGTAGTAATGTGCAAACGCGAATTGCCACTTCTTTGACGTTTGCTGCTTTGATCGGTGTGAAGGGAGTAAAGAGAGTATCTTGCATGTAAGACCGTTTGCTTGCCTGAATGGGATCTGGCGGGGTGTGAAATGCCAGGGGTCAGATTCGTACGCTGGACTGCTGGAAGTGTCTGCGCCTACACTACCTTTGTTCCTACATCAAGATCGGTAGCTCACTTACAAAGCACGTCTGACACTTCGTCAGGCATGCAATGTAGTTAAACCATCTCTTTAAAATGTCATGGTTCATCTTCTTCTTCTTCTTGTAAGTTTTACCTCTCTCGTTGGAGAAATTGTTTATGCGGCCCATGCCTTTCGGGTCGTACAGGAGCGCGATCTGTCAGGAGAGGGATTACGATTAGATCACATACATACTTTTCTTTTTATGAAACAAAGACATCGAGAACCTCCAGGATGAATGACCGGGGCCACCTCCAAGACATTACGAACACAGTGGACCAGATGCACCAGTCGCCCACACACACACACATACACACACACACACACATACATACATACATACATACATACATGCATACATACATACATACATACATACATAGGCCTACATACACATTCTCTAAACAAGGCGGTAATGATGGCCAGATGATGTAAGCCTACGGGGACCACAGGGGCCTAAAATTTCCTGATATTGCCTTATAGGCGAGGGAATTCCCGGAAAACCCCACCCAGAGAACTTTTCCGAACGGGGATCGAACTAGGGTCTGCTGTGTTAGAAAATTGCATGCATTCCCTACGCCACAGTGATAGGCAAATGCAGTGGTCCCTGCAATAAAATGTCTCAGAGTAGGCTACGGTAACGGTATTGGTAATTTTTCACATTAAGGATAATTCTTCCTGGTAAACATTGCATTACACAGACACTGCACTATATAGGCCTAGCAGTATTTTATGAGACATTTGTTTTCTGTAATAATAGAAAACCAAGTGTTAGCAAGTTTTATTTCACATTACATTTTTTCTCGTACATATTTATAAATTTTACCTAAAACTTTAGGGGCCCCTGCGGCCCGCGGACCGCATGTTTGGTACACCTGGTGTAGATTCACACTCACTCAATGATATTTTAAAAAAGCGTTGTCAATCCGTTCCATTGTTGAATTTATTTTGATCTCAGACGTGGTTTTTTGGTCTTTTCTTGTGTATTTCACATATGTTAAATATAATACAGTATCATATGTACAGAAGATGCAGTCTTGGCAGCAAGATGTTCAGTAAAATAGGTAATGTAACCTGTCAGATTCAGAATGATTTATCTTAAAACTTCCCCGTTATTTTCATCTAGTCAGAATGATAATTCACTGAAGAGCTCGACAGATATTTAAGTGTTGTTTCTAAACATGTGATTTTTGGAATTTATTGATTACAAGCATGGAGTGTTTGGTGATTTAAAAATTACCATGCATCATAAGGATTCACATGTTAACTTGCGGGCAGGTAAGATATGACTCCTCTTTCATGAAATGACTAGCAAAGAAGCCCATAATAGGCACATATACGACGTTTTACATAAGGAAATTGCTTCGGTAAAAAAAGAATGACGCAACTTTTTACCATAATATGCCGGCGCGGTGGCTCATGTTGTAGCGCGTGAGCCTGGCATGCTAGCGGTCCTGAGTTCAAATGTCGGGGCCGGCGGGTGTGTCATTCGTGGTGGACGAAGCCGTGCCTTGGGGGTTTTTCTCGGGGTTCTCCCGTTTCCCCCTCTCATTCCACCAACACTCCTCCACTTCATCTCACCTTTCCCCCTTTTCATCATCATCCCGTTTCCACTTTCGATATCGGGTCTGCTTTGGCATTCAGCGCCCTGTGGGGGCCTCTCCCGTTCTCCCTGCTGCTTGTGGTCAAGAGGTTGTTGGTAGTGTGTGTCGCGGACCTGTCGGGGCTCCGGTTGGAGGGACCGAAGGGGGTGGCGCACACGTGGCATGGTAATAAGGCTTGTTGGTTGTAGGGGAGCTCCGTGGGGGCCTGCGGGGCCCGGGCGGCCTGTGGGCACGCAACTCATTCAATCCCGGAGGTCGGTACAAAAAGCCTGCGGCTTCGGTGCTTAGGAGTCGTTCCCACCCCGCCTTCCGCCTCAAGGGCGCCTATTCAATTCACCATAATTCCCTTTGAAAGGATGAATACATCCTTGATTTTGATTAAATAATATCCGCAAGTAATGCAGGCGTTTGCCGGTTTCCGCACTAAAATAACTTACCATTAATCTACATCTACAATATTAAAAATGGTTATGGATAAGATATTTGGCAAAAGTAATATAGACCTGTTGCAAACAATTTTGTAAGGTTGACCGTTTTTATTGCAGTAAAAAGTCAAAGAAATGAGGTACCTTATTTCCATTTTTAGCTTGTCATATTCCTTATCCACTTAATTGGAACATACGAACCGAAAAATGTCCTAAATCCCCCAAAATTGTACAAATTAAAGGTATAGTCTAACCTAGTGATAATTTTCTTGCAGTCATTATGGCCTAAATATACCAACAATAAAATTGGGTGACGACAATCCAAAATGAATATAAATATATTATAGGCCGTATACACACACACATTTTCAAAAAAGGCAAACGATCCTAAGCTACTAGGTTCCATTAAATTGCTTTCGTAGTAAGTGTATGTTGCGATGTGGTGCATATGCCGTTAAAAGTCAGTAATATTATCTAGTTTTTAACATTTCCCATTTTAGCACTTTATGAAATCTGTCATCACTCGTATTTAAATGCACTTCTTGGAACATTTTAGTGTGCGATGTTATAGTGGAAATAATCTTGTAAATCGAGCGGTCGATAGGCCATTTTATTTATTTCTGATTATTAAGATAAAAATGGTGGGAAATTTTCTTTTCATAAAATGTGGATGAAAAAGTTTTTTGGTGAATAAAACTCGTGGAGCATTATTTCCTTTTTCACGGATTGTTATAAGGAATTCGACATTGTGTGTTTTTAAATTCAAAATCGTATGTTTTCTACATACAATAAAACCGATATTTACCTTATAACTCCACTTTAATAGTCATTGGAAATAGTATCGTGCATTGATTTTTAGAGGGCAGAGTTATTTTCACCAAATGGAAGATTTCATCACAGCCTAGACTAAGTGAAAGAGCATATTAATAATGAAAATCGTATATCTACCGTTCATTTCACGTTTCTGTTTACTTAAGCACTGCGAATTAAGGAATCTAACGAAATAATCCCCTGCATGAGCTGATTAATTATATTCATTACATGGTTTTCGATTGATTTTTATGAGTAGCGGTATAGTACTTCGTTCTCTTTTGTTTTTTTGTATTATTCTTATTTTTAAATTAATGCCAATGATGATACAAGCCGTATATGAATTGGAAGCAAAAAGGTGAGCTTGGGTTTGTAATGTTTCGAGTGGCTTGACTGTAACATAATGCGTTTTAATCAAAATCTCAAGTTACCTCTTGCGTTTGCGATACACGAGCCTGTGCGCATCCCTTGCGGCGACCTGTGATCTACTCGACGCTTATAGAACAGGGGTGCCACAGCCCTTGTATTGGACAAATCATGTACACTTCTAACATAATGACAATGCACTATACCTAATCTTGTAAAAGCAGTGAACGTAGTGTTACAGAAAATGTGAGTAAAAATACCGGTATAATTTCCGTATTGGGCAGTACTGCTTTAGGAAACCGTAAATCGATAATACCGGTATTCTGTCCCAATAGGACGTGCATACCGGTATAATACCGGAAAAAGCACCCAAGATTAGAAAAGTAGACCTAAGACCTGAATGCTTAAGAAGGGATTTAAGTAGTTCTGATAGGTCTAGTTTAGTCATTACGTTTACATGGCAAAGACCTTCTGAACATTGCTTATTGTTTCTTTGAGGTAAACTCTTACCTGTGCAGTCTGCTGATTCGTTACCGGGTGCACCCGGATCATCTAACTCAGCGGTGTCAGGTCGGAAAAAAAACTGTAGGCTACCTATGCAATTTCACATATAGACTGAAAAAAAAGAAGAAACAACGAAAGCAGATAATACAGTATTTGGTACAGTCAGTTACGACGAATGAATCACTTAAGGGTACCAGTTCAAGTTTTGCAATCAAAAGGGAAACAGAATTAATTGGGAAAGGTCACAATAGAAACTGATAAATACTTTGCAGGTATAGAGGCTGATGATGATGATAAGAAGGGAAGTGGGGAAAATAAGAAAATATGGCTATGGCCGTTGGTATTCAAGAAGTGCTAATAAAGTTACAAAATTCGATAGTAATAATTCCCATAAAATAATAATACATTATGCAACGAGCCTATAATATAATTTATTACGTCACGAGTATGTTTACAAAACGAGCTTGCTCATTTCATAATTTTTATACGAGTGTCTTTTTTAGCATTTTAGGCAAGTTGCATACGACTTTTTGTTCGACCGTATTTAAACTTTTAAGTTGGGTTTTTAGAATAACCCGTAACTGATGAAGCAAACGACTCACGGACTTCAGCTCTTAGTAGTTCTCGTCTTTGCCGATAGATGGCAGGCTAGAAGGCGTGCAGACCACAGGGCGTCTCTTGACGCTTTAATGTCAAACAACACACATTAAAAACACACACACGAAATGAAGTCAATTTTGTATAACAAGTAATTAACAGGAACAGAAATAATTTTATTTTAATACAGGTCGTTCAATTACGCAGTTTCATCTGCTGCTCTCAAGGTTTCGATAATAACATTCGATACCATACCTGTGTTATGATAAAAAATCTCTGCCGTAAGGATATAATTATGATACCATTACGTCACATGTAATAAGCGTGTTGTACATGGGTGTACGGTAATGGGGGGTTCAGGGGGTTGAAACCCCTCCCGAAATATCTGCAATATTTTGAATATTATAAATCATGGAATTTTTTTTTTAATGAAATACAATAAAATAAAATAAAATAAATAAAAACTCTGAATCGGCTGTTACATATTTAACAATGTCGTACAAATCAAAGCATTATTTAAGATTTATCGTAATTTATTTAAGATTTAAATTTCAAAACCTTGTGGTGTTGATAGTTTTTCAGCTCAATAACAGTGATGTATTACTAGTAAACAAAAATCCCTTTGAAATCTGTCAAACGACAATTAATACTCCCGCCGAAATCCATCA
This sequence comes from Ectobius pallidus, assembly GCA_964059195.1. Lineage (NCBI taxonomy): Eukaryota > Metazoa > Arthropoda > Insecta > Blattodea > Ectobiidae > Ectobius > Ectobius pallidus. The sequence goes on from CAXKWD010000002.1 coordinate 129,788,353, forward strand.
AGCTGTTTGTAAAGCCAACAGTAATCACGAGCTCATCACAAAATTATCATGAAGCAATCGGCATTAATCGGGCTTTTCCACCGGTGGATTTACAGATGACTTTAAAAACGTGTCCTATGCACCATACAGCATTATGATAATTTTTCAAAAGAAAGTTTTTATAGGCTATATAGACTCTAGCTTAAACTAGAAATGGATAGAAATCTCAAGAAAAACCGTTTCAAAGACTGAGCTGTATATTAATTTATTACAGTGTATTCATTATCACAATACAACTGTTTAGTAATTAAAAAAGTAATAAGTCACAATGTGCGCAAGGACATGGAGCTGAGACGACTTTACATTGAACCCCTCCCGAACAACATTTCACCGTACGCCCATGGTGTTGTAGTAGTATAGTCGAACAAAAACAAATGATGTTGCTTGATATCGTTTTGAGGTTTAATGTGTAATAGGTGAAGGTTCTGCTGTTCAAAAGAGCTCAGTTGATGAGTATCCTGCCTTGTATACTAACGTGAGCGAAAGAAGAAAACCTGAACATTATATTTTTGAAGCTTTTTTTCTTCTCTTTGGAGTTAGAAAGTGTATGAATTCTCATTGCTCATCCCACGGAAGATGCGTATATTCGCTCCCTTTCAAGTTTCTCCATTATAAACGAAAACATTGCTAGCACTTTGTTCCCTTTAATGAATGTTATAACTTCCTGACATCATTAACTCTGTATTCGTGTAACGATGAAACCAAGCCGCAGCCTTCGGTGATGTTTCGTTAGCTGTTCTTACAATCATCATTATTTTATTCCCGTCACCGTTATCATCACCATTATCATCATGAGCAGTAGTACAAACTGGTAGTAGTGGTTATAACTACAGCATATGTATTATTTCTTTATAAAAATCATCACCACAGAGAGGGTTTTTAGACGTTGAAGGCTTCCATTTAAAAAATCGCATGTTCAAATCCTGGGACAAACATAGGCCTATCGCGATGTAAGTTATTTCTTTTTAGAACTTAGGCGAATGCCGTATTAAAACCTACTTTCCATATATCCACAAACTTCGTTTTGTAATATCTTCGTGCCGTGACTACATGTCACCGTAACAATTTATTATCAGTATTATTAAGTAAATTAATCTTACATTTAATTTGAGATTTAAAATCCTACTTGGGTGACAGACAGTGTTCGCAAACAAAGATACTTTTCCAGACAGTAACTATAATTAAATATTGCTAATGGTCTGTTAATTTCAAAAATATATATATATTTAAATTTCCATAACATAGGTAATTTTCAAGATATAGTTTCCTGCAATAAAAACAAGTAATATCGTATTCTAATTACTTATTCGCATATTAAATATGGAATACTAGACAAAACAATACGAAAGAAAACATTTATAAAACACCTCTGTTTCAAAATGCTAATCAGTAAGCCTACATGGCAAACCGAATTAAACGAATTTTATTTTTGTATGTAAGTAGTAAGGGTCAAGCTGCGTATCAAAATGGCCGCCAACCGACTCCGCCCCCGACGCCGCGACACGTCTAAGACCACGTGACGTTATTATAGTCGATCCGAAAAGCAAGACGAGCCCGTTCGTCCTGTGCTAGTGCCAACCCGCCCCGACGCCCCGTTAAAGAGCTAGGCCCAAAAACAAAACCGACGCCGCCCCCGACGCCTACTTAGGCCCTTTGGTCCTGTACGTTATATGCCATGATGGGACTCGATTCGATGCAGACGAGGGCAGTAAGGCTGTGCTACCCCAGCCCAATCAGACCCCTTTCGAAAACCGCCCCCCCAGCCCCGACGCCTACTTAGGGCCTTTGGTCCTGTACGTTGTATGACATGATGGATTTTCGATGTAAACGAGGGCAGTAAGCCCAGGGTAACCCCACCCAAATCAGACCCCTTTCGAAAACCCATGCCGCCCCCCAGAGGGTTAGTTATCCCCCTAGGGCCTTTGGACATGTACATTGTATAACATAATGGGATTCGATTCGAACAATCCAGACGAGGTCTCTAAGCCCGTGGTACCCCTATCCAAATCAGACCCACTTCGAAAACCGACGCCTTCCCTCAGAGTGCTAGTTACGCCCTTAGATACGAGGCGAGGGCAGAGGATATATATGTAAAGAAGGTCTAAACCTCACTATGAGACCATTTTCCCACCATTGCCCTGTTTCAAACCCCTTTTCGAAAACCGAAGCCTTCCATCAGAGTGCTAGTTACGCCCTTCTCGTGAATTAGATCTTGCGATGGAGTTAGTGTAGACATGGTTAAGTTTTTAATGTTGAAAATTAATAGTTCCTTATATATATATACACGAGAGTTCGCATGCAGGGTCCTCCTACCACACACACACATATCGAGGTGGGGGCTGTGTATTGATAACAATGTCCAACAGGAATTTGTTGTTTAAAGAATGTTTGAGCATTAAACATATTACGTAAATATGCTTTCCCTCCTTACAGTGTGAACTACATTGATTTAGCATGTGTCATGAAGGTAATCAGCTTCAGATGTAATTAATAGGGTGATGGAATAAAGAATATCCCCCCAATCAATTAAATAATGTGCCCAATGTCCGAATCACGGAGCCTCAACCTCCTAGAACCCTCAGGGCCTCCATCGCATGTAATAAGGAACACTTTTTAATAGGTCTATATAATATGCATACCACATGCCTGAATATAGATTTAAGGTGACATTAAGTCTAAAATAATAATAATAATTAAATCGTGACATTACATATCTAATATTGTGAACTAAAGAAAATAGGAGCAGGATTATGTATGAAAGAGGAAGGGATTGAATATAGATTTTAGGTGACATTAAGTCTATAATAATAATTAAATCCTGACACTACATAACTAATATTGTGAACTTAAGAAATAGGTGCAGGATTGTGTATGAAAGAGGAAGGGATTGAATATAGATTTAAGGTGACATTAAGTCATAATAATAATACTTAAATCCTGACATTACATAACTAATATTGTGAACTTAAGAAATAGGAGCAGGATTGTGTATGAAAGAGGAATGGAATACAATAAATACGTTACAAAGTGAATATGATTATTATTATTATTAGCATTGTTACATTGTGTCTTAGATATTCAGACACTTAACATTAATCTATTTACCTCAACTGTTCCTAAAACACATCTATAACAGGTAACTAGGCATCCTAACATTCCAGTCTCCTTTCGTTTGTTCACTTCAGTACCTAGACGGAGAAGTAGTGAACTAACCATTAATCAAACATAGGTTAAACGCCTGGGAATTCGGAAATTTTACTTTATAAATTAGAAAAACATTACTTTCTCCTCTGTTTATAGCGGCGATCTCACTATCGTCAAACACATCTGTATATTTTCTCGGTAAAAATACCGATAACACTTCTACAGTATCTTTCATACGAATATGTAGTAGTACACATCGTCCATATCTGGTTTCCTTTATAGATGCATATAAAATAGCGTAACTCCTGTTCTGTTCGAGGTCTGATATAGTGACACATCGTGGTTGTGATGAGGTTGAATTGAACTTCTCTACTAGAGATGTCATCTGTAAACATGAACGAAGTCTAATTAACTAAATTAATAACAACAATAATATAGCTACCGCACAAAGTTTTTATTGATTATGTCATAAAATACGGTAGATGTAGTCTTACCTTGTTAGTTTAAAATCAGAAGTTGATGATGGTGACTGTAGAGCTGTTTACACAATTATTCAGACCTCCTAAATACATGTCGTTTATACAAAACTAACCGAGCAACACTATGACGTAGTTTAGGTATATGGGTTTTTTCCATTTAGGATGTTGTAACAAAGACTGGAGATATCGTTAAGGTTGTTATCACATAACTATGTAGAACATATTTGAATGCCTTTGTATTATTTTCGAGATGGATATAGGTAATAAACACCTAACCTGGAGGTTTTTTTTTATTGTTTTCAACATGCCTTTGTGTTTACATTAATTTACTGTCCGCGTATAACATTCCTCTCTATTTATTGCGCCTATCATACGGTCATAGAAATAGGTTCCTATGTTACTATTCCTCAGATTCCCTCGTTCATATCCCTTTTACTAATTAATGCAACGTACAGGACCAAAGGGCCTAAGTAGGCGTCGGGGCTGGGGGGGGGGCGGTTTTCGAAAGGGGTCTGATTGGGCTGGGGTAGCACAGCCTTACTGCCCTCGTCTGCATTGTTCGAATCGAGTCCCATCATGGCATATAACGTACAGGACCAAAGGGCCTAAGTAGGCGTCGGGGGCGGCGTCGGTTTTGTTTTTGGGCCTAGCTCTTTAACGGGGCGTCGGGGCGGGTTGGCAATAGCACAGGACGAACGGGCTCGTCTTGCTTTTTCGGATCGACTATAATAACGTCACGTGGTCTTAGACGTGTCGCGGCGTCGGGGGCGGCGTCTAATACCACGTGGCCCCGGCATTGGACTGCTCACTCATCCGGGGAGGCCCTCCATGTTCTTGTCTGGTCAAAAAAGTATGTATGTGATCATAGAAAATTCCTCTCCCGACAGGTTGCGGCCCTGTAAGGCCCGGGCGGCGTGGGTCGCTTAAAAAGTCCCTAAAAGGGAGAGGTAAAACTAAGGTAAAGAAGAATAAGAATAAGATGTAAATTGGTCCCACATAAAATCTAAACTTCCTCACCTCTTTGAATTAATCAAACTCAGAAATTCATATACCGGCATATTATCATTAAATACTATATTATTAATTCTTTTCAGAAAAAAGTATGTTATATTACTTAAAAAAGCTCATAATGGTGCGGACTAGTAATGTAAGATACTCGAAAATAATTGACGTGATGCTAATTTTTATTATTGGTGAAATTCTCGCTGTACGAACTTGTAGTGTGGGACTTGAACGGGACAAACAGTCATCATGCTAATAATCCTACATACTCTGTTACTTTGTTAGGTAACTATAACATTTACATTTGACAGACCTGTAGTATACATTTTGTTCTATCCAAGTTTTAATAAATGATTTTTATTTGTGAGCTTCTAAACCGCTTGCGTCATTAGAGAGTTAGTTCAACAATTCTGTTTTCACCACAGCTTTGTATTCAGTTTTAATAATTGACTTGCTGTTCCCTCTTAATTGGTAGCTGTGATTTATCCACAAATTTGAATGTGAACTGGTTTAAATGATATTTTACCTACTGGAAAGTTCCCACAATTACTGTACTTAGTCAGTGGAAGGAGCGTTGTCATAATGCATGTTTGTAAAACGTTTGTCTTTTATATTACACTTGAAGACCACAAAAACTGAAAGTTTATTTTTTTGTTTTTTAAGTATGTTTATATTTTTGACGTGTAAAGTCTTCAAAATCGGTCTTATGAGGGGTCACTTTCTAAAACCACGTGTAACAGAATAGCGTCAGGTCTGGACAAATGAGTGTAGAAACCACTGCCTCGGTAGGTTTATCCCAATCTTGATATTAAAAAAAGAGGGCCTCGACTACAATTCAATCAAGTCTTAAAATTTATTATGTCAAGCCTTGCTTTAGATGTACAAATTTAACAAGGGAATGGACGTTAAATTATAGTCATGGTAATTTTAAAGTATTCATTAGTAGGCTTTAACATCAGAGAAGCGAATACAATATACATTTTACTTCTAGAATATTTCAGAAGAAAGGTAAGTTAAATTATAGTTATACAGGGTGTTAATGAATAATACCAAAATATTTTACCTGTGTATAGAGGGGACATAGACAAGTAACTTTTATTAGGAGAATTTTGCTCTATGGATTCAATTCTTCCTGTTATAACATAAAATATCCCAAGGATATGCACGCCACTGTCTTCTAATACTTGAAATGATGGGAAACAAAGGAACAGTGAATATTGTGTAGTGGTCAGGAAAATTGTAAAAAATGACGATCGATATCTTACAACTCTTGAGGGGAAAAAAAACAAAAACATTTGTTAGGTTTGGAATTAGGAATAAAAACATAATGCAGTGGCGGGCAATCATGTGATTAATCAGTAAATTTTGCAGATTATGAAAATTCTAAATTATGGTATAGCTGTTGATGAATTGTTAAGAATCAGGTTTTTATCGATCGCTAAGAAGGCATGAAGTCAATTTAATGAAAATTTTAACCCTATTTCTCTCAATTATTGAGTTATGAGCACCAAATTTTAAGGACTTTAATGCCCTGTAGCATACACATTTTACGTCATAGGGCAAAAATGTCCTAATGAAAGTTGCTTGTCTATGTCCCCTCTATACACAGGTAAAACTCAACTTACGGAGATACTTCATAAACCCAACATATGGCGAGCTACCAAGGCCAAAGTTGACAAAAAAGTTAAATATAGGCCTAATTATGACATAACTTTCAGCAATGCTTTGTTCTATTGCCCGCACTTACACAAATATGAGAAAACTTTAGTTAATTAGAAATACGTCACTCTCAGCTACAGTTTCTTAAATATTTGGTCATTTGTTAGTCACGGCCATTCGAATGCATTTGTCACACATATAGGTAGAGCTGAACAACGCCATCACTCGAAAAGCAATATGAAACAAAACAGGACGCTTTTCCTTGGACACAAGCGGCCAAACAGATTTTGAGCTTGAGATAGACTTCAAAGGCAAGTCACTTTGAAAAGTAATAATTTCCATTTCTGCTTCGTTAAAATTTTGAATAATACATCCAGAAAATCCATCAACAGTAATGCCCATAAAAGGTGTTGTGATGAACTGTACCATAAGTTCGATTTTCTTGAAACCCTGATGAATTTCGACATTCTTTTTGCCATAGTAGGGTTGTAAAGACACTGATTTTCAAGTATGTCTTTCGAACAGGGAAAGTGTTTGATGCCATTTCGGATGAGGTTCTTTTCTCACAACTCAAGCTTTGTTGAAAATGCCCGAACATCAGATACCATTTCCCCCATTCCCCAAGTCCTTGTCTTAGGCTTGCAGTTGGAAATTAAGTTTATTAATCTTCAATAACAAGTTGTTAAGAAAGAAACTACAACCGCCATTACATAACAGCTGATGATAATCTCACGAAGCCAAATTCGACAATAAACGTACGAAACTTTGCGCGTAGCTCGCGATCGACGATCTTGGCGACCCCTGTTTTAAGATATTAACTAAATATTTGGCCATAACATTCGAGAAGCGCGTATACATAAAGCCTTTTCTGTTTATTGCAAATATAAAAAAACAAATAGCCTAGTAATATTCGGAACGCCCGAGGTTTGGGCAGCACGCGACATTTGTTTGAAATGAATGCACATCATTTTTCATTTTGCGCCTTGTTCTTTTGTGGCCACAAGATCGAAATAAACATAACCTGAATAATGGTTTAAATTAAATTAATTAAATTAGATATAGTTATTGTTGCCCTCGTCTATCATCAATTTAAAAAGAATATCTGAAAAACAAATTGATTCATGGATAAAACATAATTCTGTACACACCCTATCAGAAAATAAAATCAAGTTCACTAGGGCGACTAAATAACATGAATATTCAATCAATAGCTTCATAAAAATAATTAACAAGTAAATAAATAAAGAAGTTGATTTTTTAATTTTCTGAAACAAAGTGCATTTATAAGAGACCTGGATGTGCGGTTCAAGATCTATTCCATCTACAGGTATAATAAATTCAAGCACATTAGCCTACAACAGTAATGTATCATCGTGGTGTGTACACATCCTGTCAAAACCTTCATTATGTTTACGCCTTTTATCGTATGTAGTTTATATTAATGATGTTATGTGAAGGCCTGCAAATTAATTAATACACGCCAGTCACATGTTATCTTCAGGTTTGCCATATTCTTCAGGTTTTAGCACGTGGACAAAACACGCACCTGTGAACATGTAGCGAAAATCCTGTAACATACTGTTTTCCACACAGTGGTGTTTTAAGATATTTATTTTGATTTATACGAGTATGAAGAGATTGTTATTCTCCTTTCATAATTACATACCGGTAACTCCCAGAATAAATGTTTTTAAATTGTATCTTCCAAAACATTACTTTAAACGATTAAATAACATTAACATTTTATTAAGTTTTTTAACGGTACAGAAGGGTGAGTACTCCTTACTAGATCCCGGATTTCTAAGCAAATTGCATATTTATTTTCAGACTCCTAGACATCAGCAGAAATGTTATAGGCGTTTTAGGCCTATTTCGTAAGACACTCCTTGACAAACAAGTTTAACTTCATTTGATAATGCTTTTTTTATATGTACAAGCACATATATTGTTTTAAACATTTTTAACACAATTTATTATCATTATCATTATTACATATTTAATGCAAGTAAAAACAACTAAAACCAAACATTATTTTACATATTCTGACATAAAAACGATTTTGCTTGCATATTTTATGATTTTGAATTAAAATAGCGTATTTTAGTCAAAACTGTCACCTTAAAGTGCTTATTTCTCTCCAAACGTCATTATCACCGGTTTCATTTCTTTCTCGCCTTATAGAATTAAAGAAAAATCCGGGACATAAAAACACGCTATTACATTTCTAAAAGCTTTCAGATGAAGAAACGGATATTGAAGAGGAATTCATCGAAGGAGAACGTTGCAACGTTGAAAGAAGATTTTTCACTTTACATGTTCTTCATTGACAGAGGCAGAAGTTTGACAGAAGAAAATCTGCAGATGACCTTCCTTACACACTGTAACGACCGTGAATAAAATAAGATTTCTATGAAACTAATACTTTATGTGATCATCGTTTTGCTTATTTGCTTGCTTATTTTACTATTTTACTTATTTCAACTTGTGATGTAAGGGACGAAACTCCACTCGTGAATGCGTAAGTTAATTTTGCTTACAATTAGCAAAAATGGCATTTAACATACCAATCAAATCGAATGAAATAACATTGTTCATATCGGCGTAGGGTATATACAATTTTTAACCAAACTTATTTTCAATTTAAGTACAGTAGAGTCCCGCTAATCCTGACTAGCTCTGACCGGACCCTGTTCAGATCACCGAAAGTCCGGATTAAACGGAATTTGCCTTAAAATGCACGTACTGTACTGTAATACAAGCTTAAGATGGGCAAATTTTAAAAAATCAGTTTTTTTTCTCATCAAATTACTGTAACTTATCCTACACTTAATTTTAGTTTCAATAGTGTACTGTATACGTAGACCTAACCAAATGTGATTAAAAAAAATTATATATTGATTGTTCTGTACAAAAATTACGTCCGGATTAACCGGATGTCCGGATGAGCGAGATCAGGATTAGGGGGACTCTACTGTAGGGTTATTTTCGACTAGATTTTGTTGTTGATACGTGACTTGCAGACTACGTATTTTAATATTGGTGACGTGTCTATAAAATTACGTTGAATCACAGGAAGTTTGCACCAATTTTGTTCAATGTCTGTTAGATACTCAGTATATCTCAGGGAAAATTGGAATTCCATATCACTAAGATTGCCTTCACAGTAACAAGTCAAAAATGAATTGTCCCAATCAGCCGAACTGGTTATTTTAATATTGAAATTAGGGCATTGGTTGAAAAAATCAAGGTAGGCCTACAAGCAAACAATTGTGAGGAATCTGCATTACCACAAGGAGCAGGTGCACGCTTGGTAAATGTCGGTAATGATGACCGATGTGATAGATCAGCCTTAGTCAAGCGAAAGTAAAGAACGGTGAGAGGCTTTGATCCATTTACTACGAAAATACAAATTTCTTATTAATATGTAACAATAAAGAAATTAAATTTTTATTAAAATAGTCGTTGAGTAGATATATAATTTACCTTTCTGTTGAGTTCCAGAAGTCATTTTAAGGTACCTGATGGATACAGCATTATTTTTCCTTGTTATGTGAAGGCAAACATAGTGAAAGAGTACTCCAATTTACCCTGAAGTGTGCTGAATGTATTACTGACATCTGACAAAATATTTTGTACTTGCTTTGATTCACCGTAATTCTGTAGATGTGTTCGCAAAATGATTCACCGTAAATTATTTCTATGCGATTCCCTGACTTCCAGGTATATTGTTAGGCTTCTTAATATTTCAATAAGATTTTAGAAGAAATACAACTTTTAATCCAGTTAAACAACTGTAGGCTACTTTGACGTATAGCACGTTGAAATACTCCTGTGGGAAGTATGTTTTAACAGAATCGAGGAAGGGTTAGGAAAATGAAAGGAAGTTGAGTTTTTTTTTTTCTATTTCCGAGCTTCTGTTAACTTCACAGACACGTATCGCGTGCACTCGTTTCTACGATAGGATAAATTAAGCGAAGATACATAAAAAATACGGCAATTAATTACAAGCACTTGTTCTCCATGTGGCTTGGTTACCCTTATACCAACCTTATAAAAATAAATCTGGTTGGCGACATAAAACGATTACGTCAGCGCATGCGCAAGCAATTGCCCATATCAATCTACCGTAATCTAACTTCCTGATGAATCACCGTAAGTCAATATTAGAAAATAAAAAGGAAGTAAAGACAGGTTAGATTGAAATTGTAAACTTTAGTTAGCAAATGTGATTACATTCCGTATCTATACATCACAAGTAACAGGCTTTGATATAATGATGAACCTGTGCGGTAAGTAGTGCAGTGCCGGAAATATCGTAGCACGTTAGGTTACCGGCACTATTATCCTATAGGATAAGTGCGTTCCTACCATGATAGCATGAATGGATCAAAAATACTATCGTAGAAAGAAGCATATTATCTGGTGACTTAAGCTTATTTGGAAAGAGGTTACTTCCATATAAAAAAGTCGAAATTTCTCTTGTCAAGGAGAAAAGTGAGACGACTCATATATTATGTAAAGCGGTTACTTGCTCTGAATATAAAGCCACATGACTGACTGACTCACAAACTGACATTAATGTTTGTCCACTTCATGATAAGCTAGAAACTTGAAATTTGGCACACTTATTGCTTTTAGCCTGTAACCGACGGGAAAAGTCCAAAAAGGTTTTTTTATTTTTTTTTTAAATAAATATTCTTACCCCTAAAAGAACCTTCAAAAGGACGGACGCACTTTAAAGTCACTGGTCAGTTCTCATGACAACAATATTGTTTGCAGTGTTCACATAGGGCTTTGGAAGTTGTAATACGCTGGGTTTTAAAATAATTTCAAACCGAGCGTGATAGCCGAGATGGTAACGTCTTGGACTCGCATCCGGGAGGTCCCAGGTTCAAATACCGTAGTCGACCAATTTTAAATCTTTTTTCACGGTTTCCCCAGTCGTAAAGGCAAATGCCGAATTGAATATTTGCATACCATGAATCATCCTCGCTATTTCATCCTATATCATATCCATTTAAATTAATATCAGTTGAAATTTACTCCATAAAATACACCATTAATGTTTAACCACTTCCAGATGAGCTAGAAACCTGATGTTTGGTAGACTTTTACCTTTTAGCATGTAACCAAGTGTAAAATAAAAAAGGTATATTTTTTTGTACCCCGAAAAAATCCTAAAGTCTTCCCGCAGTTTTCTTTATGTTTAGTATGGCTAAACGGTAACAGGCTATAAGGCAGTCTTATCTCCGATACGGTATCAGTTCATAAAAAACCTTTCCCGAGAACCTCAGTGCGGGATTGGGACACAGCCCCAACGAGCGATGTAATTCTACCAACGTATATAAAAAAACAAACTTCGTATCTCATGAACGGACAGTCAACGCCACTATTAACAAGACAGTATTCAATTGTGAAATTAATTGCCATAGCAACCGAGAAAAAATAGTATTGAATGACTTGGACGAAACTCACTATCCGCGGGCCTGGAACTCAAATCTGAGGCTTTTTTCCCCCCCGGGCATCGCACTTTAATCGTTAAATGTTGCCTACATCGAAACTGGAATTTTAGTTTAGTTTTATTAATTGTTTTAATTGTTTATACATAATTTGGATAATGTTCATGAGTCTGTAGTGCGTTTTAATCCTGTCATTTAGAATTTTTATGCCCATACGGAAGCACAAGATTCGTTCTATTCATTTAATAAGGCCTATTTAAATTTGTTACGAAAAAAGAATATAATTAATTCAATTTATGTAAAAACGATGCAAGTGTTAATAACTATAATGTTATCATTACTTTTCTATTAAATCAATTATTTAAATAAAACAATAGCAGGTGTTGAGTAAATAATCGCGGGCGAAACCGCGGGCACATAGGCCTACTTGTGTAATATAAGAGAATAAAATGAAAGATTACATTGTATCCTTCAACATCCTACTTCTCCCCAAATTTAATTTACAGAACATTAAAAAAATACTTTTTTATGCATTATGTGTTGGCCTAAGTTACACTAGGCTATGCATTTAGAGTTCTTATAAGAAAGACGGAAGCTGGAATAACTGGCTTTTTAAATGAACTTTTTTTTTTTTTTTTTGACATTAACATAAACTAGATGATTAAGCCCGTTACTCGAGCTGGGAAAATAATTATTTTTCCGTTAACTAAGTGAATTTTGCCGATGGATTGACCTGTTCAGCGCATTGAATTACATCTTGTTAGTATTAAATTTTCAAAAAAATTCACGGTATACGACTTTTTTTGTAAAGATCTTTTTTGCTTCTGAAATAAGTTTTTCTGTGACAGGAATGATCGATGCTCTCACAACTTAGCAACACCGCCGCTAGAGTACGTTACTTGCATTTTATACTCTCACCGCAAGAGTAACTTATAACTAGGGACCGGATTTTTAGGTTTTTTAAAACACTGTTTTAGGTTTTCCATTAGGTGAAATAGTTCTTTTTTTAGGTTTTTTGACCAAAACATCGTTTTCGGGTAGAATAATTGGTTTAATGAATTTGAATGTGATACATAGGATTCAATACATAATACTTGTAAAGTTTAACTTAACAAAATTGACTTAAATTTGTGTAAACTTGCTTTAGGACAGAGCAGACGTAGAAACCCGCGGGGTGCAACGTCATAAAATAACCTCAGAAGAAAAAGAAGGGGAAAAAAGATGAAATTCAGGTCATCGCCAATCCACTGCCTTAATAAACTCGATTTCATTTGTTTTGGCATAATTAACACGTCTTCTTAAAACTCACAGTGTGACCACTCAGTATGAAGGCAAACAAGCGCCTACAGAAATCTATATCCTTGTTCATACACGGCAACAATGGTTGTTCGTACGAATATTTTAAAAGGAATACGCCTGTACTCTTACACCTCGTCTCTTGATTCTGTCCATCCTAGACGATAACGGGTTGAACGAAACGCTGGTGGTATTAATTTCAATCCGACAAAGTTATTATCTCTCCGCAAAATATCGACGTCTCAACTGACAAACAAAAAAGACAAAAAAGCAGCCTAAATTAGATATTTTAGGTTTTATATCCCGTTTAGGTATATTTAGGTTTTTCTACCTCATTTAGGTATTTTTAGGTGCAACAGAATTAATGTGGGTGAATCCTATGGACTTGATTCGAAAAAGTGTATGAGTGCTTTTTGTTTTGGAAGTAAGGAAAAAATTAGGTAAAAACCTAAGAATCCGGTCCCTACTTATAACTCGATCGGTAAGACATGAGCCAAACACGCGCAGATACCTTATGGTCCGCCGGTAGCAATGGAGTAAGGGCAGAAGAGAATGCATATACTGTACTATTCATTCCATAATATGCGGTTCATAATAGCCCGTAAGTATTGAAAAAAAAAAGTGAATAAAGTATTTTTTTTAGTTATGAAATATTATTTAAGTAATGGTACGTAACTCACAGAATATCGCTGTTCGGTCTTCACTATTGAATGCTGTGAGGCTAAGATGTTTTTACACGGTCTGTACAGTATGAACTAGCAAAGAACATCACGTGCTATGAAGGTCAGTCAGGTCTAGATTACGTCATCGTAGACTACTGCGCAGCCGTTTGTTTGGCTCAGGTCTTACCGATCGAGTTATACATTGTATGAAATCCATACAGTAACTGTACAGGAATGCATAAAGCACAACAAATAACTATAGCCAAAATAAAAAAATTAAATTTTGACCAAGCCGATTGTATTACCAGAATTAAATTTGAGACAGACACTCCCCTTGTCATGGGGAACATATGGTGATCATTTAGGACCTCTAGGTCGAAGGGTCTCGAAGTAGTAAGCGACCATATAAACACAGTCTCAGGTCGATGATGATGATTATAATTTATTTTTGAAACAATTATTTTATAATACAAAGAACATTTTCCACAGTATTGTTGGCATCGGCAAATAGATTGTCCAAAACGAAAGTTCATGCTAAGAACTGTAAAAGCTTTAGTAAAATCAACAACACGTTATAAAAATTACAACAAAAAACCAAATTCCGGCATTAAATTATTTAAATTTCGATAATAACAAGACCTCCAGTGGCCTAAAACTACATTAGTCTATAGGACACATTTTTCATTAAAAAATAGTTTGAACCAAAGTTGTCATAATATGTGGACTTAACTCCCTCCTCAAGCTATATACGGTATTTATTTAAATTTCATTTAGGGAGAACTATGTCCGTTATTTGAAATTATTGATTGTGTTATTATTTCCGTCACGTAAGCTAATTATATAAATCACATTCTAGGACACTGCACAGTTATTTGAGTGAGAAGACCTATATTAAAAGTAAATTTATGAGAGAATAGGATTTAATATCTTTTATTACTAAATGCATTCCCCACCACCCCCAAGAAACAAAACATTAAAAGTTCAAGTCTAATATTTTCAGCACTGAGCATCTGTTCTTGTTGCTGTTGAGGGATTTGTTTTTATCAGGTGTCTGCAATATCCCGAGATTTGATCCTGGATGACAGGTGTTTTGTGTGTAAGCTTTTATGAGAAAATCTGATCCTATGTTAGAGGAATGAGCGTGGTATCTAACATATGCTCTCACTAAGAAAAGGTATTGTGATAATGTTCCTTTTTTGCTATCAACAATTTTAGGTTTTTGTGTGTGTTTTGAATTAAGTTATGTGAGCGTATATTTTCTGTGATAGTGTAGGTGCTTTAATCATTAATGGGATGCTATGTAATCCTTAGTGTATATTTCAAAATCTATATATCCTTCTTTACAATCAGTGCTGCAGCAAATTGTTTTTATGATTCCTACCTAAATTAACTAACAGTTTTATTTTTATAAACATGCAGTACGTTCACTGGGGATATGTATCCTTACTAAATACAAAACAAGCTTTATCCACGGAGTTATATGCTGAATGTTTTGCCGTTTGGTCGAACAGAACCCTGTAATTTCCATTATGTAAATGAATATCCATATTCTCCATTTTTGTTTCACTTTGTGACTGATGTTGTTTGACGGCCACTTGTTTGTTGTTTTACATAATTCACAATGAAGTTCTAATTTCGGAGAGAGAATCCAAGAAAGAGCATCAAAAGGAGAGAAGGGAATGGGGTTGTTAACGAACTGAGGACAGAACATGTCACATCTGTATATTTTGCTGAAACCAACACATCGAAACTTTCAGTACCATCTATTGCAGTTGATCTGTATGAAGTTGATTATATAACGAGCTACGAGAGCTGATCAAGAAAGACTGAGGCTGATTTTTCTCCATAGCTTCCTTGATGGTTACATGTCTGTACCTTGAATGTTTGAAAAGAGGGAGGGGGTTAGTTGAAAGCCCTGCACCACCTAAATAACTTTTGATGCATATGGTTCAGTGATATGAAAATCAATGTGTTGGGATAGCCATATATGAAAAACTAAAAAACGCTATTATCTAATTTTTCAGACTTTAGGTTTACTGGAAGTAACTCAAATTCTATATTTTAAATGGAAACCCCAATATATTTTTATATAGGGTGTTCGGAAATTCATATTAAAAACTTCTAGGGCTTGTACAGGAGACTTGGTAGACAATATTTCGAATAGGAAACCGTGTCCGGAAACGTACCGTTTCGTGCTACAGCCATTACAATGTGTCGGATTCGCCGGTGTTGTTTATGCAACCGGAGAGGCAGTACATGGCGTCAGAAGAGCATCATGTGAAATGAGGTGTGACGTAAGGTACAGAAGTAAATGACGTTTGACTCATTACAGAGGAATGTCAAATTTTTTGGTAACAATACCAAAGTAACAGAAAAAAAAACTTTCATTAATCACAATAACACTTGTGTCAACAGTGGAAAACACATTTGATTCTGTATTCTACACTGAATGTGTCCCATACGAAACTACTCACTATAACAGAGGCTCGATTTGACGATCACCAACGTCGTTGCACACATTATACCGACGAATCATGTTCCGGTACACTCGTTCCATCACACATGGTGTCCCGTTAATCTCCTGGGCAGCGACCATCACTCGTGCCAGCAGTTCTTTCTCGGTCTCTACTGGAGTCTCGTACACCATACTCTTCATACAACCCCAGAAGAAATAGTCAAATGGCGTTGAGTCTGGCGATCGTGGGAGCCATGCACTAGGACCACCCCGGCCTATCCATCTTTGCCCGAATCTTCGATTCAGATGTCCCCGGAAGTCACGTGTAAAGTGCGGCGGTGCGCCATCGTGCTGAAACCACAGTTCCTGACAGACATGCACATGAATGGGGCTCCAGTCATGATACCACAGCAGGGTAAACGTCACGTGCCATCAGGTGATCCTCTGACGTCATGTACTGCCTATCTGGTTGCAAAACAACACCGGCACATCAGACACATTGTAATGGCTGTAGCACGGAAATGGTACGTTTCCGGACATGGGTTCCTATTCGAAATTTTGTCTACGATGTCCCCTCTACTAGCCCTTGAAGTTTGTAATATGAATTTCCAAACACCCGGTATATTCGGATCGTGCTCATTGAGCATTGCAGGGAAGGTGATGATATTTTTACACTGTAAAGAATGATTTAATAGCATATATCCCCCCATCACACTACTATTAAAGGGGCGTACTATTTCCCTGACGAAGCACCTTGTAAAGAACTTCATTAGGATGAAATGTTTTGCTAAATTCAACATAACCTATAGGGTAAGGTGGTACATTTTCGAACATGGTACAATTCTGAACAGACTAAGATTTTTTATCCACTTTTGGGTTTCAAATGTTAGCCAACCTGTTTTTAATTATATAGCGTCCATACTGATTGTTTTGTTGACCTGTATCCGCGAGAATGATGTTTTAAGTTGTCTCATTCGGCCGTAAAATATTATTTTCCAATCGAAGGTAAGAACTCCATGCTTGAAAAATGGCTCGTTATAAAATTGCTTGTAGTTCCACGTTGTGTTACTGGAATACATTGTTGAGGACCAATTTTTAACTCATACCAACAAATAGCGTACTCTTTAATACGTAAGTCATTGGCACAACAATGGTCATTCGTGAGCGGAATTTGCAACTATTAGACCATGGGCTACCAATAGCAAACCCTCCCCCCCCCCCCGTGGGATTTTCTGACACACATATTTTCTTGTTGGTATTGTCGTCTAGTTTAAGATTTTACTTGTTTGCCCCTTATCAATTACAACATTTACCCGGAAACCCCGGAAAACTACGGAAATCCGGAGAAAATGAGTTTGTTTTAATTTATTATTGTTCTTTGCCCCTAATATTCCCAGGGAATTTATGACTCACACATTTTTGTTCGTATTGCCATCTAGTTTAAAGTTTCAGTTGTTTGCCCCTTACAAATTACAACATATCCCCGGAAAACCCGGAAAACCGCGTATATACGGAGAAAATAACTATGTTTTATTTTTTAAATCTTTGTTCTTTGCTCCTAATATTCAAAGGGAATATCTGACTCATATGTTTTTTTGTTGGCATTACCATCTAGATTAAGATTTCAGTTGTTTGCCCCTTATCAATTACAGTATATCCCCGGAAAACACCGAAAACCACGGAAATCCGGAAAAATTAATTTCGTTTAAATTTTTGAAAATCTTTGTTCTTTGCTCCTGGTATTCAAAGGGAATTGGTGAATCATATGTTTTGAATACTAGGAGCAAAGAACTAAGATTTAAAAAATTAAAACAAAGTAATTTTCTCCGGATTTCCGTAGTATTAGGAGTTTTCCGGGGATACGCTGTAATTGATAACGGGCAAACAACTGAGACCTTAATCTAGATGGAAATACCAATACAAAAACATATGAGTCACCAATTCCCTTTGAATACTAGGAGCAAAGAACTAAGATTTAAAAAATTAAAACAAAGTAATTTTCTCCGGATTTCCGTGGTTTTAGGAGTTTTCCGGGGATATGCTGTAATTGATAATAGCCAAACAACTGAGACCTTAATCTAGATGGCAATACCAACAAAAAAACATATGATTCAGAAATTCCCTTTGAATATTAGAAGCAAATAACAAAGATTAAAAAAATAAAACATTGTCATTTTCTCCGTATATACATGGTATTCCGGGTTTTCCGGGGATATGTTGTCATTGGTAAGAGGCAAACAACTGAAACCTTAAATTAGATGGCAATACCAACAAAAAATACGTGAGTAAAAAATTCCCTGGGCATATTAGAAGCAAAGAACAAAGAAAAATTAAAACAAAGTCATTTCTCCGGAATTCCGTTGTTTTCCGGGGATATGCTGTAATTGATTAAGGGGCAAACAACTAAATACTTAATCTAGATGGCAATACCAACAAAAAAGATGCGATTCAGAAATTCCCTGGGCATATTAGGAGCAAAGAACAAAAAAAAACTAAAACAAACTAGTTTTCTCCGGATTTTCGTAGTTTTCCGGGGTTTCCGGGTAAATACTGTAATTGATAAGGGGCAAACAACTAAAAACTGAAACTAGATGGCAATACCAACAAAAAAACATGTGAGTCGGAAAATCCCACGGGGGGGGATGGGGGGTATACAGTAGCCCACACTCTGCTATGTATAATTTACAAAAACTAGCTCGAGGTACAAATACGAACAGATTTTAGGTACAATTTCGAGCAGTACCACTATCGCTCGCTTAAGTCTTGCATGGAAAAGCTGTTTTGCTATCACAGCATTCTGCATGTTTATTATTATTAACTGCGCTAGTCAAATATAAAAGGATGGCATTCATACGACTTTCAACAGTGGTATTATTTCAACGAAGAGTTCTGAACTACACTCCCTCTTCATTGTTATTACATCTCAGCAATTTATGCAATACATAATAGCATACAGCTGTTAAGTATTTTTATTATTGCTGTTGATGTTATGACATACCGCCTGTATGGTCTAGTGATTCCTGACTACGGACCCGCAAGTCTGGGTTCGATCCCCGGTACCTCCTCGGAATTTTCTGAGGTACGGTGATCTGGAACGGGGTGCATTCAGCCTCCTGACACCAACCGAAGAGCTAATTCATAAAGAAGTAGCGACTCCGGTTCAGTAAGCCATCAATAACTGTCTTAGGAGTCGGCATGCTGACCACATGCCCCAGTCCTGTCATCTGCCTATTCAAAACGGGACACTTCATTATTACGCTCATATTATTGATAAATAATGATAATAAAAAATAATATTTGGAAGAAAGCATTTCGTTCGTTGAAAATGCCACTGTTCGAAATAGTACCCACTGGTGTTTAGAATTGTACCTACTGTGGTACATTTTCGAACGATATTCTGGAAATGAAAGATTGATTGCCATGACAAATTTTACAGCTGTTTGACTTTGATATTTTTGTGAAGGGTCAACTACATTGCCAACTTTGTGAATACAATACAGTTGAACTTGTCTTATGTTTATTGTGTTTATAAAATAAGAATATTTGTTAAGTGTTCGAAAATGTACCACCTTACCCTATACCACATATGCTTACAGCCCCTTTACAGCATCCTTTTCTTTCCAGTCAAAAAAGGCAAAGGCAAAAATTCCCGGGCATTCGATTTGAGAACTCTGAAGCGGTGCTTTTAAAATGTGAGGAGATTCTCAAGGGCCTATCGAAAAATGGATCTTGAGTTAAAGCACTGGCAGAAACGCTATAAGGATTGCATTCAAGTAGAAGGAATCTATCTTTAAAAATGTATTGTAAATATTAGAACAGAGTAATAAATACAAGTATGCATGACTAGTGCAGCTCACGAATTAGTGGCCACTTCAGTATAAGAATGTGTGATTTTGAACTAATCGCAATTGTCTATCGTCATAATTTTATCTTTTTGTTTTATAGTAAAAAATACGATATTAAAAACACTAGATAGTATTACTGGCACCAAAGAGTTTGTACTAATAAGAAAAGAGCTGATCTTAACGAAAGGTGTTGCACGAAGCGCCACCATCCGGGGTACGGTATATCGAGATATATTTCGCTATCGGCTATCTCTAACATTTGGTTTACGTCGAGAATTTTGAAATTTCAACCATTTTGCTACAAATGCGATGCATGCAACAGTTTTCTTGCTCTCTCCATATCTTATTTCTAGCATTTTTTTTAAGTACATTAGTTAGTTTTTCCCTCCATCTTGGGAGTTAAACTCGAGGGACAATTTAATGGAAACTGTTCGTAATCTCAAGGAATCTGCAGTTCCCCAACTCCTCCTTTTTGTGCCATGACAGACACTATCTTCAGAACTAAATTCTGTATAAGCACATGAGAAATTAATTCAGATGCAGTGGACGTGATTCAGAATGATGTTTTAATCTATTCTCCAGTTTTCGCTTTTCAAAGAATCCGTTCACAAAGATTTTTTAAATCCTCAAGTATGAAAATCTCACTAATCGCACAGTTGAAAATCATCACTGTAAACAATCATAATCTAAAATGATAAAACCCA
The DNA here is from genome assembly GCA_964059195.1 of Ectobius pallidus. Lineage (NCBI taxonomy): Eukaryota > Metazoa > Arthropoda > Insecta > Blattodea > Ectobiidae > Ectobius > Ectobius pallidus. The sequence goes on from CAXKWD010000002.1 coordinate 129,809,097, forward strand.
AGAAGCAGCAAGCCGAATTTCTAATCAACGATTCTTATATAGAACTCTCTACAATTTAAACTCAGAAGAATATCATACTACTAGAGCTACAATTTTTATTGTATATAAATCAACCTGGTTTTTGTTTTAACATTGACTACTGCAATTAGCAGCTAAATATACATTTTTACATTCTATAATAATCTGCTTTCAACAGATTAACATTCTCTGACTACATACTACTTTTAATTGCAGCGCATATTAAGTGTATGTTTTTAAATATGAATAGATTTTAATGAATTTGTAAATACTTACTGTGATGATGTAAATAGTATTTTAATTAACTGTGTAAATATGTGTATTTTGTCTTTTTAGCATGTGTATTTTTTAGCATAACTCATAACTCAAAACAGATTATATCATTCTAATAATAAATATCTGAGGCTAACTTCGGCTTTTTGGTTTTATCATTATTTGAGGGTATAAAGCGAAACATTAATCACTAATTTCTTTAATACTTCAACCCCTCAAAGAAAGAACAAATGGAATTTATTAATATCACTGTAAACGTTTAGTGAATTTATTTATTTACACGCTACAATTAATTCATAGATAAAATAGATATTGAATGTTGAAGCATCTTCCGGGCTGTGGGCCATGGTCCAAAGGCAAAATAACAAATTTCGCCAGACGTTTCGCTCCCGCTGTGGGGAACTTTTTCAGTGGCTGCTACCTTGACGCTGACTGAACTGCTTGGAGAAACGGAGCTGCTTATATACTTGTTATTTTGCCTTTGGAAAACGGCCCACAGCCCGGAAGATGCTTCAACATGAAGATTCCGGCCGTGAAAACCTCAGATTAACCATAAAATAGATAGTTGTTTGACTTACCGTAAACTTACATAGTTTTAGGAATTTAAAACACGACTTTTATTATGTATGTCAAAATGAATCTGTTTGCGGTTGATTGGTACCAGGTCAGTTTTTGTCTAGAAACACTCTTTGTTAGGACTCCCAGAACTCAATGTTTTTTGCGACTACTGTTAGCCATGGCTCTTGAAGAAGACTCTCTTATCCATATGTTGGGGCCACTTTCACATATTCATTTTTGTTATAATTCCAAACAGTTTCACTGTGTAGGCTACTTCGATACCAACCAACGTTGTACTTTCTCGCGTACGTATAATATAGAGAAAGTATAGTAATAATATAAATCGAAATCGAGATAACATTTATGTTTCACGAAGCCTAAAAGCCGGAAAACTTATTTCTTCGTCTTCCTAATGGATTGAACTACACCCGTCCGGTCTCGCATCTGCTCTCTCCATCTCTTCCTTGGCCTTCCTACCCTATATCCCCTTAAAAATTGATTAAGGATTCTTCTATCAGTCATTGTAAGAGGTGGTCTATCCATTGTTGCCTACGGTCTTGTATTAGCGGCATAAAGACGGAAAATGTGATTTCAGAATTATGTCCGTCTGTCTAACTGTGCAGACCCATCGTTTGTATATAGTGCATTGTATTTAACTATTTTTTGATCTGTTGGCCTCACATTGTGCTCACTTGAATTTGGTTTCTATTATTAAAGTAGGATTTTTAAAGAATATCCTATTATGCCCTTACGGTTAAGCCGTTAATGTTCATCATTACTTTCTCATGTATACTTAGTGTAGAGAAAGTATTGTGAAACGTGACAAAAAAATCGGAATAGAGATAACACCGAGAGAACATGTTTCACGATGCACAGAAACCAAAAAAAGTGTTTAAGGAATGACGTCCGTCTGACCGTCGGGACAAGCATAACGGTAAAAGGTTCGTTATATTTACTTCTTATTTTAAATTAACTCTTTTTTTATCGAACCGCCTAGAATTTGGTTTCTATTACGGAAATATTAAGGCGACTTTTCATGATAGCTTTCTTCAATTTTTTAATTTTTAGAAAATGGCGCTAATGTTTTTTAATTAAAATGTAAAATTCAAAACTTGTATCGATGACTAAAATAGATATATTATTATTTTCTAATTAATTAATTAATTATGTCCATTACTCGTGTCCATTCTCGATTTTTCTAGGTGATCTCCATTACAGTGTGCGATGCATAAGAACTTAGCACAGTCAAGTTTCAAAGTTGTTAAAATGAACGTTTTTTGTAGTACTCATTTCTTTATAAAATTAATAGTTATCAAGATAAAAACGAAATAAGTGGGTCTGTGACTTAAATGCACAATAGCCTTTCAGAACATAATATAGGCCTATTAAATAAAGTTGAATGATATTCTTTTGTTTCTCATAGTAACAATAAAACTACTAGTAACGTATTGTAGTGGAATTGCAGAAGACTGTACTTGTGTCGTAATGCTCATGCTAAAACCAATCCGAGCGGTGTCCTGGGTTCAATTTTTAAACTTCGTAGCCGACCAATTTAACTTGGGGTTTTCATAGTTTTCTCATTCGCAAAGGCAAATACCGGACTTATAGGACTTGTTAACTTCCCATTAATTATTGCAACAGCCCACTGGTAAACCCAAGCATTTCCAAAACATGTGATTATACATATATTTATGCAGTTAGGACATGCAAAATTAACTAAGTAACAAAAATAATAATTACTGTATAACAACAATAACGATCATATTAATAGCATTAATAATAAAGAAACTAATAGGCTTTAATATACATTACTATATTTTCTTGAACAAATCGGTATTAGAAAAAGAGTGGTATTCATATATTGTACTATGTAGGCCTAGGTCCATAAAATATGCCCACATAAAATACTAATAATTAAAGAAGGCCCAAGTCATACATTATGTTATCTGTGTTTAATTCGCACTGTCTATTGTGATTTATTTTCTTCTTCTAAGAAATTTAAATGTATTGAATAGTCGGAGGAATTATTTATTCGAGTTAATATGCTGATGCTACAAGGAGAATATTATATGAGAAATTTGGTAAAATCCCTAAATCTATTTAACCTGGAGGTTGTACGTTAACTTTTAATGGTACATAGGCCAACCAGCTTCTTTCGTCAACCTGAAAACCTCAATAATACAGATCTTAATACGCATATGTGAGAAAGATTTTGCAACATATTTTGCACCCAATATTGGAATTACGATGTTTGCATCTCATGTCATAGGGAATAGATTGATGGAGATCATTTCAGCAATGCCGTTTCCCTATCATATTTCAAACATGTTTTCTTCAAATTGTATATAATAGACTTATGTGATGAACCTTTACTTTGGCGTTCTGAAGTAGCGTTTTCGGTCTATATGTTCGGCACGAAGATGAGAAGAAATTCCAGAATTTTTGTTAATTTTAACGGAAATGAGAGAGATTACATTAGAGTATATTTACTTTAAAATTCACGGGTGACTAAAAGATCAGAGAACTTCAGTGTTGTGATGCTGCGTCTTTCTGAAATCTATTTTCGTCTCGGAACTGGAATACTACAATTAGGAGTTCTCAGAATGGATATGTCTGACCACGTCAAGCGTCCTAAAACGTCATCATAATTACCTAGCTCCGCTTGAAACACAGAGTTGACAGTGGCAGCTTCGTATCTAAATATAGAAAACGGACTCCGACCTTCTATCTGACTCTCGGATGCTTCCAGAACGTCAGATTAATCTAGCATTTTCCAAGTTATTATTCCCTTAGTAATAAAATTAACAATGGTAATATTAATTACATATGGATTGGTTATGTAAATAGTTGGTATTTACATTAGTAGCCTATTATTATTGTCATTTATATAAGTATTTTTGCATGTATAAAAACAGAATGTTTTTATTACGAACCGTAAAGTCGTGCGCATAATGCGTATAACATGATAATAGATTTGTTGTTTGCGTATTGGCGTGTATAATATAATGGCTTATGTGAGAGGCTACTTGCTTGCGCTAAGTATAGTCGGCACGGATTTATTAAATCGAAAATCAGAAATCCAACTGCTGATAAATCAATTTTTTACCATTTTTCTTACGGAATACTCTAACAGGAACTTTCGCGAACTGCCTGGCAGGTACTATTCTTCCGATTTCTATGCGTTTTACCTCCCCTATTGTATGGAGGCCGCCTGGGCCTTATAGAACCTGTAGAGGACCTGTAGAGGAAGGCAGTTCCTATGGATTACGAACATATTTTTTGAACAGAAAAGTACATGGAGGGCCTCCCCGGATGAATGATCAGCCCAACTCCGAGACAACCCGAACACATGGAACGAGACACATTAGTCACGCACACACTCAAATCGAACAAGGTGTGGATGGGATGAAGGTGTTAATGACGGCCAAGTGATATCCGGGAACGACGGGGGCCTAAAGTTTCCCGAGATTTCTTGTTACAGGTGAGGAAAATCCCCGGAAAACCCCCATCTATGAAACTTGTCCCATCTAGGAACCGAATCTGAGCGAAATTATCCCCTTTGCCACAGAAGTAGATCAAATATTTTCCTCACGGGACGGGCATAACAAAAGACAGTCCTCTCAAGCTTGCTTTAAGTGTTACAGCTTAACATCAGTCTTAAACTACATAATTAACTAACTCCGTGGCGCGAACATCCCAGAAGGGACAAGGCCTACCACCCGACCACTGGGTCATCCAGCATAGGCAGACGGCAGGATTGGGGGGCATGTAGTCAGCATGCCGTTACCCACGGTTTCCATGACCGGAACCGCTACTTCTCTATCAAATAGCTCCTCAATTTGAATCACGAGGCTGAGTGCACCCCTACCAGACCTCCCTACCTAAGAAAAAATCCGAGGAGGCAGCGCGGATCGAATCCGGGCCGACGGATCTGTAGTCAGCGACGCTAACCATAAGACAAGCTACACACACACGTCAATTACTTTCCTCAAGGCAGACAGACAGATTGCCTGAACCCATTAGTTATAACTTTTGTGAAAAACTGAAGGTTCGGGTTGCTCTATTTTAACTATGTTTATTGTCGTGAACATTCCATGCTTACAAGATTTTTTACCAAGCCTCAAAGTTTCAATTTAATTTCTACACGTTACAGTATTTAGGTCATGTCACGCGTTAGGTTCTGTGGGTATACAGTAGGCCTTGCATGCTTATTAATGTTAATGTGTTATGGTTTCAGATAATTTTAACTGATTTTCATTTTTTTATTTAATAGGCCTATAGGCTGAAACAGGGGCGATTAGTCATGGTAGGAGATATACAACCCGGCATTTGCCTTTACGACTGGGGAAACCGTGAAAAAATCAAATGGCCGGTAATGGGGTTTGAATCCTGGTCGTGAGGAATGTCAGTCCCATACCGCTGAGCCATTCTGCCCATTTTTATATTTTTAATTTAATAGATGTACTTTCTGAGATTGAGACCAGAAGTGCAGAATGTTAACGGCCTTTTCAAATTGGTAGGCCTAGTAAGTTCAAGACAAAATAAGTAAGAGCTATTTCACAGAGCGAAGATAAGTAGAATTTACATATAATACTAAGTGAAATAATATGTTCAAACGATTCGACACACCCAAGGTGTGCAAAATATTTACTATGGATGTGACAGGTTTGAAATACGAGAGAGCAGAAACTATTCTGTATATACATCATGTAAATTCTTTATACTGATCCCTGGCTTAGTTTCAGCAGTGCGGTTCTGTATTCTGTGGTATTATGCACGTCATTTTCAGGGGCACTTTTTGCGAAAATAAACTAAAGAATCTTTTGATGAAGCTTACCGTATTTGCATTCATATTTGAAACTAATTTTCTTTTATGCTTTGCACGAGCTTGAAAAGAGTAACAAACATGCAGTTCCCTTTCTCTGTTCGGAAAGTTCATTTTGCTAGATAAAATGCTAATATCAGGTTCTGTCTACTCCTATTCCAAAGAAAAAAATTAAAGCTGGAAATATTTAGGGCCTTAACAGTATATTTTCATCCTCAATTAAAAATGTACAATATTTTTTACACAATGTTTACACAACATTGATATAATAGGCTACTGTACAGATTAAGATAGTGTAAATGTTCTGATTAAAGGGAGAAGTGGATAACATTAAAGATAAACATACAACGTAGACCTATTGTGATTTTCGTGACTAAGACCATAGTTAGAGTGACTGTGACTCATACGCCGCGTTTTTTATATTGACCAATAACGATTAGCAATTCCTCGGATATAGACCAATCACGATCGTTTATCTTATAAAATGCTTTCTAATAATATGAGGATGCTGTTTTATCGATTCAATCGTCTGCTCGTTACTGCATCAATGTGCAGTGATTAATACATCACATGCTGCCATTAAGCAACACGAAAAAAGATTATTTTATACAACATAACTTGTTTGGAAATTGAAATAATACAAATTTACATTGATTAAAAACACAGTTTTGATTCGGTGCAAGCCAGTCTGTCACTTGTACAAAACAAACACACTACGTGACTGAAGATACATGCCTTGACATTGCCATACTTATTAGAGTATGTGGTCCACGTTTTATCTTTAATTTAATTTACATGAAAGCTACCAACTTTATTGAAAACGGCAAAGGGAACATTTATTCCTTATTCTTTTCCAGCTGATGTGAGAAATAAGTTAATACCTGTCAAACAAAAAACGGTTACTTTAGGTACAAGATTTTTTCTGAGAAAAGTAATTATTTGGGATACATATGTTATTTGAATATTTTATTTGTTTTTACAAAGGGAACACGATGTTACGATCTACACAATTATACTACTAGTAACCTGTATAATTGATTGAATGTGACCTATATGTAGAGCTGAAAAAACTATTTCTGTATCATGTGAGTATATCTTGCCATTCAGATGTGGTGGATATGCATCCGACAAATAGCCTTAAATAGTTATGCCATCTTCAGTTCTTCGTTTCTGCCCTTTTTACGTCTGGCAATTAAGATAATACTCTCGTAACAAAACTATTTGCCGAATTACATGTCCTCCAACTTGAAACAGCAAGATCAGCAAAGAATTACCTCCGTGGTGAAACAATTTTGTTTTCCACTCTATATACTCATGCACAAGAAATACGACATTGCAACGCAACAACTCAGTCCAGTGATTTTCATATGTAGCAACAAAAATTTTGAAAGTTTTGGCGATTTTCACTTTTAGATCTAAAAATCAGTATTATAGATGTAAACTTTTAAAATGTCCATTCTAATAAAAAACAAATTTCAAAAGGAGTATTAAATTTAAGTTAGTTAATTTCTATTTATGTATTACTGCAACCTTCGGGTAGCCCTAAATCTATTTTATTCGTTTTTTCAGGCGGTAAAACCTTCACAAGTCACACGTTGTAAACAAGGAGGGCAATGTACGAGGGCGAATAAAAAATAAGTTACTCTTCCAAGTTATGGCCATTTATGAAACCATCTACACAAAGGCAACACGGCTATGACAGCATACAATGTACGTTCACTTTTCCACATAGTCCCCAAGAGACTGTAAACATTTCTCGGAACGGTCAACCAACTTTTCGATTCCGGATGCGTAGAAGTCACCTCCAGCGTTTTGTAACCACCTGGAGACAGTTCTTTCACCTCCTCGTCGTATCGGAATCGTTGTCTACCGAGATCCTTTTTCAGCTTACCGAACACATGATAATCACATGCCGCATGACTGTATGGAGGATGTTACCATACCTCCCACTTGAATCGCTGCAGCAATTCGGACGTTTGGCGGATCGACTGAGGTGTATGTCCAGACTTAGCACCTTGCGATTATCATGTGTTCGGTAAGCTGAAAAAGGATATCGGTGGACGACGATTCCGAAATGATGAGGATGTGAAAGCAGCTGTCTCCAGGTGGTTACATAGTGCTGGAGGTGATTTCTACGCATCCGGAATCGTAAAATTGGTTGACCATTCCGAGAAATGTTTACAGTTTCTTGGGGACTATGTGGAAAAGTGAACGTACATTGTATGTTGTCTTATGCCCGAGTGCCCCATTCTCCGGTATTCTCAGCTGTTTCGTAACCAGGGTAAAAGTAATACCGGGGTATTCTAAGAAAACCTGTGTACCATCGCTACATTACCGTGGTTTCCAAACATTCAAATATTTCGTGGTTACTCTGCTATGAAGCCATTCCCATGGAGGAATTTGTGCTGATTTCTTCCAGGTTCTCTCTCGCCCACTAGCTTCTCTCTCTCCCTGCTCGTCTGCCAGTCACGGTGACTCAATAAGATGCAATGTTTACAACGTTTCTGCTCTTTATTTGTGTTAATGTAATCCTCTTTAACAAACTGTATATTTAAATAAAATAATACTTATGTTTTAAAGAATAATTCTCACACGTGGACAATCCAAGGCAAAGCAAACACCACAAAATCTCTATTCTGTGTTCAACGTAGCCTCGCTTTTATTCCCGTTCGAAAAGTGGAAATTTTAGTTGCAAAGTCATGTACATAGCCATGAAAGGGCTGTTATAATTATGTTCGTGTAAGTGAAAGTATGATAAATTGATCACATACCCTATAGGCCTATACCGATATACAGGCTATATCGTGATGCAACCAGCCCTCACTAGGCCCACTGGTTTTCCATATTTCATTTATTTGTTGCCTTATTGATCAGTAATAAATATTCATAAGAATAAAATGGAATTTTATATTGCGTACATTTGTCTGAATTCAAACTTTGTATTCAAACACCATAGATACTGTACTAATAGCTGGTTATGCCCACTGCTAACTGGACCTGGCTTGGTTGAGGGAAGAAAGGAAGGTAATTTCAATCGACGTTACAGAACAGTATTTGCAAAGATATGTAGGCCTACCATCGTTCATTCTTCAAATAGATTCCTCTTTTCTTTTGTTTTTTATTATGTTCAATTAACTTTTGGCATAGATATCGTAAATATGATACATTACGCTGATCTCCATCTTGAAAAGAAAACCGCGGGTTTCTTACTTTACAGCTCCTTCACGGCCAGTTAGCATCTTACCCTGGTAAAAGTCGAAATCGAGTACGATGCAACGAAAGTAATATGACTTTACCAGGGTAAACTAAGCAACTTTACCGTGGTATTCTGAATATCGAGGTTGCTGCACTCTGCCAATAGCCGTGTTGCCTTTGTGTAGGTGGTTTCATAAATGGCCGTAACTTGGAAGTGTAACTCACTTATTGATTCACCCTCGTAGTTCTTCCAACGATTTATGGACTTTGAACGGTCAGGGCACAAATTAACAAAAACAGACCAAAACGAATATTTAATTTAAGTTTTACTCCACAACTGAATTGTGCTTAGGAAATGCATATAGGTATGTTATTTTGTCACGCCGAACTATACAGTTATTCTGTTCAAGCACTGGCTTATAGATTTTCAATTTGAAATCTCACTAGGATAGTGAAATCATATTAGGATTAGGGAGTTGGGTTTGTGCATGCTCAACTAGGGCGTTCAGCTTACGTGCATTAGGATTACGTGACTGGAATAATTCAGAAGTTGCAAACCTGTAGCCAAGACGTTTATGTGCTCTTATTTCATTATCTTCTATCTGTGCGAAGCAACTATTAATAGTGTCCTATGCCTTTCCGTGAAGAAAAATGCGAAGAAACGTGTTTACCTCGGAGGCCTGTAGATTATCGTGCGCATACTCGTAGTATTCCAGACTCTGTTTCCACTAGAATAGGGATGTAGCTCGCCAAACTTCTCCGACAGATAGCGTGGGTGTACTAGCCGGTATGCGCTAGCCGTTCGTCACTTGTTTTTCCAGTTGTCGTCTGCTGGCACCATGCTTTTAAATGGCGTTCCATCTTCCCAGTCCGAAAAATATGTTCGTAATTTTATATTTTTATAGAGGACACGAGGCTACTATACATACTTCCTTGCCTACTGGGCCCTTCTAGAATGTTTAAGTGTCAAAAAGACGAAAGAAAAATTAGAGCAGATAGGCTCTAAATAACACTAAAAAGGAAGGATTAACTAACAAATATTGTGAGATATTTCCGATATAGACGACATTATTTTGTACTCGACTTGCAGTAAATGTTATCAATGTATGAATATTTATATGCAGATATTCTTTAATTTTTAAATTAATATTAAATTTGCCGTGAGCATCGAGAAGATGTTATGGGCCATTAAAAAACAGAGTAAATTACAAAATATATTAAAATTACGTAGTAACGCAACGATAATTACAGTACATTGTGTTAGTTTTATACCTTTGTTAAAGTGTATCTTTAGTGTACCTTTATATTTAAAGATCACTTCCCTGTTTAATTTATTTAGTTATTTTAGGCCTATTTATTTTACTTTGCTGTATAAATATGTGTATATTACTGTAGCCTTCTATTGCATCTGAGATCAAAATACAAATTCTGTGATTTCTAAATAGCCAAGTTAGATTGACTGCCTCGAATAAAAATTGTGACAATAGCGTTGCCAATTTAATAGGCTACATAACTTAACGTATAATTATTAAATTCTGCCTTTATATTCTGCTATGTCATGCAATGAAAATATATTCTTAACAATATTTTGTCTCATAACTAGAAATGAAAATCATGTAGCGATGGTCTAGCATACCGATAATAAAAGGATTAAGAAAGAATAAGGAATGAGAAGAAAAAAGAAAAAAAAAAGTCTAATCGAGTCTCAAGATCATTTATTTTTTAAAAACTATTATGGACAGGAAAAGGTAAGTTTTCGTGTAGTAAACATATTTTAATATTTTGATTTTGAATACGCTTTTAATATGACGGATAGGCTAAATATGCATTTGATATAGAAATAAATAATATTACAAATGTCTGCGAATACACGCCACATACATATCAGTGTTTATCACGTATATCAATTAGTATTTTACTGTCTGAACCCTAGAGGTATATTCTTTTAGTTACTTTGAATCATACCCAATCGCCAAATTAGCAGCACTGTATATAAATATTCATATCTGCATAATATTTCGTACGTCGGGAACATAGTAATGTAGTTAATAGCGGGCATTTCTCACAGTATTTGTCAGCTTATTCTTCCTTCTTTTCGACTTATATAGCATCTATCTTTTGCAATTTTTCTTTAAGCTTTTTCACGTAAATATATTCTGGAAGTGTCTAGAATACAAAGAAATGCGCCTAGTAGCGCTTTACCCGCTACAAAAATAGGAAAGTTCGAATGTATTTTTCAGTTAGCCCAGATGAAACTCCATTTAAAAGCATGGTACCAGCAGACGACAACTGGAAAAACAAGTGATGAACGGCTAGCGCATACCGGCTAGAGCAGTGGATACATCTGTTGGTTCTAGTTCGCTACATCCCTATTAAGGGGTATAAGTGCCGTTATCTGTTCTGAAGATGAAAGACCAGTCTTTCTTCAGATAAAACCGTTAATCTTAGGCAAAACTGCAAACTTTCTTATTTCTATGCCTTTCCACCGTTGATTGGGCCAGACATGCAATGCTTTTACTCTTTAATTTCTTACTTTATTTTTCGTGAAGGGTCCAAATGGCTCTCCAGTTTCGGAAATGTTGCCATAAATTCCGGTAATACATATGATATAAAATTATTTGAAGTGTGGAATAGATTGCTCATATTTTTTTTATTTTCAACTCTTTTGGGGTGATCATATTATTATCTCAAACTTTTAGTTTGTATCAGTTTCAGCCTTCGACTTAAATAGCCTATGTTTATAGATGTAATGCCAATTATGTTAGTGCTCTCACAGTCTGTGAAACAATATCCATCTCCTCTTGAACTTTATGCCTTTCCCGCGCAATCCTGTGGCACGCTATACTATATTTTATGCCGTTTGATTCGCATAGGTTCGCCTTGTAAACAGCTTCTCAATACAAGAGGCAGGGTTTCATAAGCACTGCAGTGGCGGCAATGGAATGTGCAAGCGGAGTGTCCTGGTAGACCGGATACCGTTTATTGTAATTTTTTTAACTTCAGTAATTTTTAGTCGTCTTTTAGACTAATAATAGGCTATAACAACGAGAAGAGCAATTGAAACAAGTAGGCCGACAGAATATATTGTAATGGACACTATTGAAGAGTTCGGTTCTGGTTGGAGTCGTCGATGTTATGCATTGAAGAACGTTGTGTGCAGGAAAGAAGACAAACCGATCACGGTATGACTGACTAACTAATAATAATATTATTCATAATAATATAATTTATTGTCATAACAAATTTTGCATGACAATGTCTCGTAATTAAAGAAGTATTAACAATATGCGAGTATAGATCTTAAGTTCTAATTACAAACTGCCTCAAAAAATTCATTCATTTGGTTTACACATAAATCCAGTGACATGTTCTGAACGAACGTTTTAAATTGATTTAAATCCACATCTTTGTTATGTTGAGCCAATGCGTTATATAACTTTATGCCAACATCATTGGAGCTTGTTTTATTTGTATTTCTGCATAAATTTATTCTTAAATCATTGTTTTATCTTGAAAAAATGTGAATAAATGCATTATTATGAGAAGATAATTCAATATTATTTTTTACTTACTCACTCAATGGCAATAGACAATTCCTAAGCAAGCTAAATGAATATTATCTATTTATGAAACCCGAAGGTTCATTGCCGCGCTTACCTGGCCCGCCATTCAATCCTATTCTGTACTAACTCCATTCAACCATCTCTCGCAAATCCCAATTCTCTTAAATCTATCCTAATATTGTCCTCCCACCTACGTCTAGGTCTTCCAAGTCGTCTTTTCCCTTCGGGTCTCCCAGTCAATATCTTTTAGATATGTCTTTCCTCCCCCTTGAGCGCAACATGTCCAACCCATTTCATCCTCTGTGATTTAATTACCCTTACTATATCCGGTGACGAGTACAGGTTATGAAGCTCGTCCTTATGCAGAGTTCTCCAGTCCCCATTTTCATCTCTCTTAGGCCCAAATACTTTCCTAAGCACTCAGTTTTCGAATACTCTCAGATTATGTTCGACCCTGAAATTCGAAGTTGAGTTTTTAACGTAGGCCTAAATACACGTTTCGAGGTCCCTTGCATTCAAAAATCCTATTTTCAGAAACATATCTGTTTGTGTGTTTGTGTGCTTGTGTCTGTGAACAGCCTAACTCGAAGAACGAAAAATTGTGTGAAAACAAAATTTTGCATTTGGCTTAGGTGCCTTCTAGCAATGTGCCACGAAGATTTTCGACGATTTTCTCTTAATTTCCTGTCAATTTATATGGAGAAAATTTGGTTTTGCGCAATTTTCTCGAAAACAGATTTAACGGTTTTGTTTTAATTATATACAACAGATGTTTATACTAAGAGCTGAATTTGTTTATGTGAAACTTTTTCGCGAAAATTCTGTGAAGGTTAGTTATAAACCACCCATTGTTTGTAGAAACTCAGTCTTGTCTGGTGAACAATAAAGCTTTATTAGGTTGAAGCAACTGAATACGCACTCTTTGCATTACGATATCTTATTTTATATCAGAATAAGAAGTGAAGTATTGTCCATTATTCGAGTAAAGAAAATTACGTGAATGCATTACATCAGATTTTATTTGGGTTGTGTAACCTTTGGTTATGCGATTATAGTAATGACATTCTCTTTATTTTCACAACCGATTTACAGTAAGAGAACGCCATTTTTGCCGATTTTCTGGAACACAGCTCTAACGATTTTGTTTAAATTTCCTACATGAATTCCATAATATGCCTAACATATTATATTATATGGTAACTTATATTATGTATTATATTAACATTATTAATACATTATACTAAGAGCGTATACTTTTATTTAGGTAGTTGAAGTTATGTGGTTCACATCAGATTTTTTACAGATAAGGTCTATTTGAGACTTCAGTTTCAGGTTAGATTCCATACTTGACTGGTGATGAAGCATATGCTAATAATAAATTCAAGGTTCATAGAAACGCTATTCTGGAGATTTTAAAATTTTACTCTATCTATGTCTCTATTCAGTTTACAAGTAGAGTAGAGTCCCGCTAATCCGGACTAGACGGAACCGAACCTTGTCCGGATCACCGAAATTCCGAATTAAACGGAATTTGCCTTGAATGCACGTACTGTACATTCTTAAATCGGGAAAAATTATAAAAATCGATATTTTTTATCATAAATAAGTTATAACTTTGCCTATAATTTAATTTTAGTTTTAATAGGCCTACTACTGTATAGGTACACCTAGGTTTTTAACCTACAAACTGATGTAGGCTTAACAAAACAAGACATATTTTTTATTAAAAAAAGATTGATTGTTCAGTAGAAAAAAATCCGTTCGGATTAACCGGATATTCGGAATAGCGGTGTCCGGATTAGCGGGACTCTACTTTATCTATATGGTAGGCCTAACTGGATATCATATTAATTCGAACTCCATATAGAATTGAATTAGATCATATCTCAGATCAAGTTGTTATTTTGTCTTCTCTCGAAACGCTTTTCAGAACGTTCAAGCGAAATTTCCTTTTCCTATAAAATCGTCTTCAGTAAATTCAATACGTCATTGTGTGCACAGAGTAGTGAATGTATTAGTTACATTCATCTCTGGGACGAGGTTGTAATAGTTAGCTGCATTTCCATTTCTTGTCGAAGAAGCCCATGCAATTCTTTTTGAGGGATATGGTTCCTGGCTTTAGATTATTATATTGGTTAATTGGAGTGGAAAGAACTCCTTTCTACTAAGTTACTGTTTCGCTAACGACTGCAAGGCACGGGTATGGGTTCACATCCGTTTCTTCGGCGAGGCAGCCTTTTCTTCCGTCCGCCTGATTACTCGCCGATCGGTTTCAATACCCCCACCGGCTTATCGGGTCTCAGAATTAAATCCCGTTCTGCAAATCGCAATGCCGTTCTGTTCTCGGTTAGCAGATGCAAATATCACAAGCTTAGGCCTACTAACATATCAAAACCACATAAAGTTGAAAAGGGAGTCAGCCAGAATATAAAATAAAAAATCTGATGTGAAAAAACATAACTTCCTCTGCCAAAATAAAAGGTTTGTCTCTTCACATAGTATATTATATATTATGACCGTCTCTTCATGTAAATCACATCGCATCCACAAAGGATACAAACCACAAATAAAATCTGAATATGCACTCATGTAACTTTCTTTATCTTAAGCATGGACAGTATAATTTTCTCAATTCACATTCTGATATAGAATAAGAGGCCGTATTGCAAAGAGCGTTATTCAGTTGTTTCAACCTGATGCAAAGCTTTATTGTTCACCAGGCAAGACTGAGTTTCTACAAACAGTGGGGCTTACAACAGCCCTTTAGAGATTTTTTATGAAAAAAAGTGTCAATTAAAAGTTTTAGCTCTAAGCAGTCATGTAATTCATATACAAAATTTAAACAAAATCGTTAAAACCATTTTAGAGAAAGTCGCAGAAAATGAAATTTTCTTAATGTAAAGTGGCATAAAAAGTAAAGAAAAGTCGTCGCCAATCTTCGTGTCACATCCCCAGATGATGCCTAACCGAAATTCAAAATTTTGTTTTCATACGATTTTTCTTTCTGGAGCTGTTCACAGATACACACGTAGAGACTTGTTCCTGAAAATGGTATTTTTGGATTCAGGGGACTTCAGAACGTGTATTTATGTTAAAAACTCAATTTTGAATTTCGGAATCGACACAATACTTCCTCTACCTATAGTAGGCCTAACTTACGTATGGTACAGGCAGAGGAAGATAAAATCAATAATCAATTCTGTTCTTTTTTTCCTTCACGTGTAAAATAGCCTTGTGAGAAATAAAATTATGTAAAAAAAGGAAAATTCCGGGTTCCTTCCACATCTGTTGAAGCAACAGCATTTTCCTCTCGATAGAAAGAGTTGGGCCAAACTTATATTTTTATCTGTATAAATCACTCCATATGACCTATCCTTATAGGTTATATTCCCATTAAGTTTTAACTATAGACTGATTTGAATCTTAATTATGCTTACAATTGCATCATTGTTGCGAACTGATATTAATTCTAAAAAATGCGATGTGTTACACGCACATAACTTCCTCTACTTCTTGTATGGACAACATAACTTTCTGACTTCACATTTTGATATAGAATAGGAGATCGTATTGAACGGAGTGCGTATTGAGTTGTATCAGCCTAAAAACTGATTGATAATCTTTTGATCAGCAAGTTGACTGGAATATTTTCATTTTTTAAACATTCAAAGAGTTTTTGTGGTATATTATAGATGAATTACTTGACGATTTTGTATCGTTCTTTTGAAGAATTAAGGACTGACCCTCAAAATGTACAGTATTTCCATCTCCTCAGTTGTATTTACTAGTTGCTGGAAAGTTGTTGGATAACATCGAGAATCAGTGGTTTCAGCCCAAGCTTGCTTTGACATAAATAATTAAAGGGTAGAGAGTGATATAGTATTCCACAGGTGGTATGATGTAGGTGTTCATGTTGGGATGGTCAAGAATGGGTTTCCACTGAGCTCATGGCTTTATTAGTGTGGCTTGTTGTAAGACTACCTCAATGGAGTATGCACTCCTGTTTAACCTACCATATGACCATCAATTAGAACGAAGGAAGAGTTTATGTAATTGAATTATTTGACATATAGTGGGTACACTTATAATAAAAGATCAAATCTTTTAGGCCCTTTTTACTATTATTTATAATCGGTGAACCTTTTCTTCGATAAAATCCTTAGTTTAATAAGAAATACTGCAGTTGGAGATCGGTTCTATTGTTTTTCTCACATGTTTGTAACTTTCCTTTACGCTAACAAACAAACAAACTTATTTGTTGTCTGAAAGTGTTCATTTAAGGCCAATTTGTCCGGCTGAAATGGAACTCACCACTAAATATCGTACTTTCATGATTCGGTATGGTTAAGTATACATATACTTTCGACTTGTTTAAACAAATTTCTTCGAAACAGTGGAATATATAATAGGGAATATAATAGGTTTAAGATTTTGAATAAGAAAAAGTTAATTTTTTTAATGCAGGATTATTGAAAACAACGCAATCTAAAACAAGTGTTTAAACTATTCCGTGGAATGTAAGAAGGGACTAGCAGTAAACTAATTCAGTTATTTTGATCAGTTTCTCTCCTAGAATGTTTATTCATAACGAAAAAAATTAGGGCTTAAATTTTTCATTAAAGGTTGCTGAAGCTAAGACATCTTTGTTTGTGTTAATTTTACTACAGAACCTAGAACATCTAATAAATTTTAATTTAGTGCAAGAATGTAGTTTTTATCTCAGTTCTAAGGAACCATTTTCTTTTTGTGAAACTAAAATAAAATTTAGGAAAATATAATTTGAGAAAAACAAGGGGAAAAAATCAACATTAATATTTTGCAATGAAATTATTAGAGCATTTAGGCTGCATCTTCTCCATAAATAGGACCCTCCACTTTCGGTATTTACTGTACAGGTGCAATGTTTTTTATTTACCTATTTATTTACACGAAATAATGTTTTCTTTTGTAACTAGAATTGCGTTGATTACCAAAATCAAGAACCTTCCAATCCCACTGATAGCCAAAGCGATCTTAAAGATAATTTTTATTGCTGTAGGATAGACAGAAGCATAACAATTTTTTTTCTGAAGCTAGAGACTTCAAGCCTTCATACTACAACGAAACAATTTGTAAAATTCGATAGAAAAACGCCGGGGGAATGATTGTCCTTACGAGCCTGGGGAATGATTCTCATTACTATGTTAACTTTTGTTGCATTAATTTCTCCTCACTTATCTACAGTTTCAACATCTAATAGGTGAATTTCTTCTTCCTTAAGCTTACCTAAATTTGAATAGCTAATGACAGCAGATGATTCTGTAGTTACAAGTCGAAGACAAAGAAAACAAACAAGATATGTTTTCACTTAAGATAATATTAGTTTCAACTCGTATATTATCCTAACATTCAACAGAACATTAGAGGTCAAAATGGTGCGACTATATCCTAAAGTCTGGTCGTTCTAAGAAGGAAACCTCAAGTAAACAAACACCAGTATACCTGTCTCACTCTAGCACATTACTCGTATGACCTAAGAGTGTGACAGACATACTAGTTTTTGTTTACTTCAGGTTTCCTTCTTAGCCCTTCTGGGGTTTAGCACCGTAGCGTGTTAATCATAATGTTAAAAATTCATTGTTTTCTCGTATATTTTTTAGTAAACTCCTGCCATTTTAACGCATGGATGAACCCAGCGGCGGGCAATAAGGGGGAGGGGGGCTGAAAATATTGAAAACAACACAATCAGCATTCAGGCTGAAATCAACTATTAATAATTCTGGAGCAAAGATTTATTCACTTGATTTAAAATTTGACTTCCTGCTTCCACAATAATGTAGCCCATGTTATATACCATAATACAATACCAGGCTACCAGCATCTCTCGTTCCCCGGGTTCCCCTGTCTTATAATATTTTTATGCTCACCCTCATCTTGCTTAAAGCACGGCTTCAATAGTCTGCAAGTTTATCAGAAACTTTGAATATAATTGACATTAAAATAAAACAAAGCCATTAAAGAATTCTTTGTTTTTTTAAATCAAAGATGCCACTTTTTCTGCTTTATTTTAATTAATTAATCAGTTTTCCTGCTTTATTTTAATTAATTAATAACGATTTCAAGTATTGGAATCATGCCATCCAGTTAAGTGTTATCGTATTGGGCAGTATGTTAACCCGTGTTTGTTCTGAAATATCATATCAAAGGCTTGCCGAAACCATAACTCATTTCTTAAACGGTGGCCCTAATTTTTCTAAGAAGTCGCATTAATAACGTTCGTACACATCCATTTCTCAACCTATTACTTCCTGTATTAACATAAAGTAGGCGAGTTTGTTATTGTTTTTAATATTATTGATATTTTTATTATTAAAACTATCATTCTATTTTATTTCAGGAAGGCCAGTTTTTTACATTCGCCGGAGCCTCTACTTTTCTTGATTCGGCCCTTATGCCTACAATTCAACTCTAAGACCGAAAATATTTGATCCACATAGAATCTGAAAACGTCTACAAACTCATTTGAGTTTTCTTCTAGGTTGAAATAGGATTTGGACAGCATGTGTGATCTTTAGTTAGTATACACAATAAGCAGTTTATATTCGTGGCTGAACGCTGAAACTTTAAAAATAAGGTTAAGGTTAAGGTTAAGGTTAAAATAAGGTTAAAAGCTAAATAAGGTTAAGAATCAACTACTGGATTTTGTCAATTGCTCTGTGATCATTTTCATCCCTTCGCAGAAATTTATATACAGGGTTTTAATAAATAACAGCGAAATATTTCACCTATATATAGAGGGGACTTAGACAAGCAACTTTTATTAGGACATATTTGATCTATGACGTAAAATGTGTATGCTACAGGGCATTAAAGTCATTATAATTTGGTGCTCATAAATCAATAATTACGCGAAATAGGGTTTAACTGTTCATTAAATTGACTTCATGCTTTCCTAGTGATCGATAAAAACCTGAATCTTGATCATTCATCAACAGCTATATCATAATTTAGTGCTTCTATAATCTGCAAAATTTACAGGCTAATCACATGACTGGCCTCCACTGCATTATTCTTTTTTTATTCATAACTACTGACTACAATGTTGACAACGAAGCTCCTTTGTTTTGCAATTTTTTCAAATGTTAGAAATCAGTGGCGGCCAGGCTCTGGGAGATTTTATGCTGTAACAGGAAACATTTAATCCATAGAGCAAAAATCTCCTAATAAAAGTTGCTTGTCTGTGCCCTCTCTATACCCAGGTAAAATATGTCGGTGCTATTCATTAACACCTTGTATGTGTTTCTCCTGCATAAATGTATAAAGTAAACGTTACAGTTTCGTATAACGATTGTCCATATTCTAGAAATTAATCCTCCTAATTCCCTGGCCCAACTAATCCAGCCATTTTGCTTGAGAATAGTCAATATTCTTATTCGTTCTCTGTTATGGATAATAAAGCAACGAGATTTATCCGGCTAGTTGAATGTTTTCGCAATTGCTTATGCAGACTACTGCTGAAGTGTACTATAAAATATATAGAATTGCTCCAAATATCATTGCTGTTATCAAAATACCTTATGATATTTCCTAACAAGAAATTATCACAACCAAGCTGCCCAAAATAGCTTGAAATATTTATGACCGTACTGATAAGCTGCAAAAAGACTTCTTCCAAAATGACCTTCGCATTTCACTAGTCCTTTAATCCAATGGAAATAGCTGGTCATCTCTTCCTCAGTATAAAAATGTAGTACCTGCAGCCAATATTCATCTGTGGCTGTGAAATTCAACCACTAGCTCTCAATATAACTTTTTTGCTATTTGTATGCGTCTTTCAGGCTCCATTTATAAAACAATTGTAACATACCGCAATTATCGATAAATGAAAATGATATTTTGGTACATCACATGCATATTAAATACCCTACGGTGTTTAAACTACAATTGCTCTAATAATTATTAGAGCAATTGTAGTTATAATTATTAGTTTATTTTGCAGTTCGTGTTGATGCAAACTTGTTTTGAAAAATACGATTTCAATTAAGATCAATTAAAAGTTTATTTAAAAAAACACTAACACACTTATCACATTCTTCTTGCGTTGTCGATCAGTTTTCCCGTTGTGTTAACCACCATGGTCTTACGATCTTCCAATCAATGAAAACTTCAGTTTGGAGCACACTTTTTTTTAACGCATGTCGTGACTAAGCATAAAATATATTTTTAGGTTGTTATTCTTGTTCACAAATCGTTGTTGTAATTTCTATGAAATAAATCCAGAAAGAGAAAAATCGGTTTTATTAAGTTCAAATTAATTTATACTGTTAAAATCAACACTCCAAAATAAAATGTGAAACGCTGGTTATTGTTAAAATATCTGCTTCGTTCGTATGTTCCTGTTATTTTATTGCAGTAGTTATCTATTTTGGACGCCGACGAGCCTCTATAGCTATGGGTCTTCCACATTTATGCACACTTAAATGCCATCAACCTGAACCGAGAAAGAACCAATGAATTTCAGAATAGGAAATCACTGCCTTACTGACTGTTCCAACTTGGTCTTGTCGGTTATATCAAATTTGAAATGTGTTTATCGTAAAAATGTGTGAATTTTCTTGTGTTTTGCATTTCTTTTTAACCTTTTCACTGCTACTGACGTGTAAATGCATCACCTCAAAACTGTATAAAAGCAGAAACACATAAAACTAATAGAGTATTTCTTTATGTTTTATGTGTGAATTTTTACCTACGTATTACAATTGTCATTTACAGATACCAGATATTCCGCTAAAATTTACTTCATGAAATTTAAAATTATAGCCAACTGATGACTTCACTTGATGATTGCTTATATTCATATAATTATTATTTAGCGGTAAAAGGTTAATGGTCTTGGTTAAATTAAAATCCATGGAAGAGTCTAAATTCTAAGTAAAGATTTAAATAATATGCAGAGTGTTTAAAAAATACTTTTACAAACTTCGGCCATGGGTTCCTTACACCAAAAGAAGGAAAAAAGTTCATACAGGGTGGCGCACGAAATGTCATACCATTTAATTATCTAATAAATATTGTAATAAAGCAGTTTCGCTGTTTCTAACAGTGCTAGTGTAAGCCGAAGTTCGTGGAAAATCCTATAAGTGTCATCACATGTCGGATTTCACCATGGCAACGAACACAAACATTAGTTTGTAAAATGGCGCACAATGGGCGTTTGAATGGTGAACATTACGTGAAAGTTGTTCTGTTTTTTGCCGAAACGAAGAGTGTAGTTTTGACTCAGAGACGTTTTGGGAAAAAATAAATTTAAGTCGCACCTTGGATGAATGCTCCCGCCCACCACTCCCGCGCAATGCACTTTCTTTTATACCACTTCTTCTGTCCTCATATTACGTAGAAACTCGTGATTGGACGTTGGTAGTGTGACGTCATACCGGTAAACAAAAGCCTCATGTCTTACGTAAAAGTTGACAGGCTTACTAACGTCTGGAAGATATAATATGCCACATTTTCGAAACCTACAAACAGTGTATCGTACATTATTCGAAAATGCAAGGGCGCTTCGCTTCGGCTGCCGCCTCCGCTCGCGCACTTAACTAATGTGGTTAGTCTTTTGCATTATTTAGATTATGTGAAGAGGTGATTGTGGTCTGGTCGGGAGTGCCGAGTAAGCTAGAGGGTTGTCATTTTGGCGTATGGGTTGGTAGCTTGTATTTGGTACGATCGGGAGTTTGGAGAGAAGGAACGATCGGGTGTGCCGAGATAACAAGCGAACAGCAACGCATTGTTCGGAGCGTAAGGGGCGACTTAATCTTATCTTTAGCCGACGTTTTTGTGCTCACTTTAATACAAGATAGGCTCCTAGCAAGCAGACAATTTACAGACTAACTGAGCAGTTTGTGTTGGGAAAAAAGCGGTCGCGACGGCCTAGTGTTCGTACATCTGAAAATATTGAAGCGGTTCGCGTTGCTTTGACTCGAAGTCCGTCTAAAGGGCTTCTGCAAGGTTGGGAATCAGCTAAGAGCGCATGTAATGAAGTTGTGCCATGCGTTGTCTGAAAACTTGTGGCGAAAAGTGGTGACGAATGTATGGGTTCGTTTACAAGAGATTGTGAGGCAAAACGGCAGTCAAATTGAACACACTCTGCATTAAAGACAAAATTCCATGTCCTAATGATCAATTCTATGTATTCTATGTAAAGCTATAATAAAAATTAATATGTATTATGTGTAAAATAAATGGTATGACATCTCGTGCGCCACCCTGTATGAACATAGGTCCCATAATCCTTTGTTTTCTCGTTAGGAACTGTTCAACACATTGGTACACTCATAACAAATGCTCGAAATGTCCCCCTCTTGCTTCTAGACATGCATGCACTCGTTGAATCGTGGACTGTCCATCCCGGGTGAAGAAACTTTTCATCGACGTGTCATGGAAGCCTGCGAAACCATTCGGCACCATCCCGGAGTATTTGAAAGGGTGCGATAGTCCATTATTCGACGAGTGCATGCATGTCTAGAAGCAAGAGGAGGACATTTCGAGCATTTGTTATGAGTTTTGTGTGTTGACATGTTATGAATGTACCGATGTGTTGAACAGTTCCTAACGAGAAAACGAAGGATTATGGGACCAATGTTCATATGAACTTTTTTTCCTTCTTTTGGTCTAAGGAACCCATGGCCGAAGTTTGTACAAGTATTTTTGAAACACCCTGTATAGGCATGGATATTACAAAATATGCAGGTTTCATGTTTAAGTTATTAAAAAAATAGATTTTTTTTTAAATTATGAGATTAAAATAATGTAGGCTATTTTCTATAGGCCTATTTGTAATCTACACATTGGACAAAGAATAACGGAACAAGGCACGCATAATAGTCACTAGGCTATATGTAACTAGAAAATATTGTCTTTTATTTATTTCTTTTAGTGTCTTATAACTTTAAAAAAGAACATTGTACAAACTTGTACTCGCAAGATATTGATGGATCCACGAAGAGTAGATATATCTTTCACAGTTCTTCGGGAAGCCAAACTTTTTTCCATAATATTCTACGAAGAAGTTAGATATCGTCCTCCATATAGCCTAATGATACCTTTGACTTCTAATCCCTTTAGGTGAAACTTTTCCTTACAGTAGGGAATTTTTGGTAGGGCTACCATAAATATTCCTCTTTTCAACGATTACCTCCTATGGCCACGCTTTATCAAGTTCAAATCGGATTGTACGGTCGATGATGAATCCAGTATCTATTAGTTCGTTGAAAATATTCTCAAAGACAATTAAGTGTATTCGTCTCATGCTACCTTGGGTTGAAAGCCCATGCACTTCTGTTACCTAATTTTCTCTTGCGGAAAGGCAGTAAATTTTTGTGACACGAACTTAGATATCTGTCATGTTAATTATTATCTAATGTATATGATGTAAACTGTAGATTAAGGCTGGTTTAAAGCAGATTCTTTTACATTGATAGAAATTAGATTTATACTAAGTATGCAAAGAAGACGATTATCGAAGGTTCGTTATTAGATCTGCAGTTCAATATCTGTACATAATATTCAGCCTTTTGATATGACGTTAAAAAGATTGCTTTAAGTAGGCCTACGGCCTCCACTTGACTGCAGTTTTTTCTTCCTCATAATATGCATGCGTGTAAATGTATGCAAGAAATAAACTCCAGCAAAGGAGAGAGGACGTGTTACAGCTGTCACATTTGAGCGATGCCCCTTGGGGTACAGCTATTACCTCTTTAAAAAGCCAACAGGTGAATTTGTTCTTGTTATTCCAGCAGAAGAGGAATAACTTGACCTGACGTAAAATGTTTTACCCTTGTGGCTATATTTCAAAGTTAACACAGAGTTACAGACCTGTGCGTTGACAACCGGTGTCAAGCAAATTACGATCAACGGCCCATGTGTGAGGTCGTGGCTCTATAATGGGTGGTAATTTTGAGTTAATCCTAGCTGCCATATGATACTGCTGGGATGTTGTGCAGTATCTACTTCGAAAAAATCTTACAGGCTTGCTTTCTCTCGCATTTGACCCTAATCACTCGTGCCGATCATTACGTTTGTTTATTTAATTTTTATATCACCTAAGAATTGTACTATCTATAGTTCAGTAATTTATTAATAATAGCTTAAATGACCTAGCTTGTATTTTGCCTGTTCTTCGAAGTAAACTTATGGAGTGCTTCCGATTTTCGAACTCTAGGCCCTTATGTAGCTTTCCGTCTTTTTGCTGCAGGGTTTATATGACCAATACTCTTTCTTCCCTTTGGTGGCATTTCAATAATTCTGAAAAAGAAAAGCATCTTGAACGGCGATAAAGAGGGAAAGGGCCCGTAGGCTAAGTGTGCAAAGTTTCATCAAAATCGGAATGAAACTGTAAAAAAATGTGATCCTCATACGGGCCAAGGAAGCCCTTATGGATCCGGTGGGTTGAGGATCCCAGATTTTAAGACATTTGGACCGTGAAGGGCGTAAGGTTGTCAGCCTTAACGCATCGGCCGCCTTTACCCACATGATTGTTCTGGGTATTCGTTTCTGTCATAGACTTTGACCCAGAACCGTGGTGTCATCAGAAGGATTGGGCTAACTGAAAATCCTAATATCGATGGCTTAGTGCACATATGTGTTAAGTACAATTCTATAGTTTTTAGTAAATCTTTCACGAATGTACATTTGGATAAGTACCACATTTTGCCCCTTTCAAAAAGTTAACATTTTGCGTTTTTTACCCTTAAAAACTTTCAAAATGGCGGACGCAACATTAAAGTCGTTCCAGACCTTTCTTTGTAGGCTTACTGTTGCTTTAAAGATAAGTCGTATCATAAAACCGATTGCACCAACAGTAATGGATTTCGAGAGATTTACAAGTTTGACCATATGACTGTTCTTTGGAGATGTTCTGATCCTTATCACTAAGTCCATGAGAAACAAACGAACAGTAGACCCGAGTTCAAATCCCGTGGCCGGCCAATTTGACGGATAGTTTCCCCAATTGCAAATGCCCAATTCCATATTTACTTACCATGATTCAACGCCACTGTTTCATTTTAAAAATTGAACATAAGTTTAAATTAACAGACCCCGTAACACACCAGCAATGGAAAGCAGATACACATCAATTATAGCTAGTTACGTGGCCTACTGGTATAGCCACAGAACTTAACACACGTGATATGACCTCTAAGTTAAAACGTGTATAAATAAAGTGTAACAAAAATGTATCTTTGAAGTGAAGAAATTAAAGCTAGAAATGAAAGTTTACTGAAATACAACAGTGTTTATTATTTTGTGCATTTTGTAGTTCCATCAACAAGAAGGTAAGGCACTATATACTTTTTTTTGAAGTGCATATGTTCAAGATGGTGGTGGTGGTGGTGGTAGTAGTAGTAGTAGTAGTAGTAGTAGTATTAGTAGTAGCAGTAGTAGTAGTAGTAGTGGTGGTGGTGGTGGTGGTGGTGGTGGTGGTGGTGGTGGTGGTGGTGGTGGTGGTGGTATTCACTATAGACCTACACGACACTCGAACATTTCAAAAAAATTCATTATATTTAGGACCTTTTAGCCGAAGTTGTAATGTTTCCGCTGTTCTTTTTCTCTTTCGAAGTTTCTACATGACATGTTTATAATTCCGAGAAAAAAAAGAGCCCATCACTCCATGGGCCACCTTCTTCTAATGGTCTTCTTGGATTGTTTCGACAGAACTTTGAACTTTTCTCTTGGCAGATTTGGATTATCTAATTTATAATTTGAATTTAAAAAAACTGTTCACAAAACCCTTGCCAGTGTAGATTGAAAGCGGTTCATTGCACAACCATTCAAATTCACTGAATGAGATCAATCAACACAAACTCGTTAATGTTATTATTCTGAAATTATCGATTAAGATCTTT
Organism: Ectobius pallidus; assembly: GCA_964059195.1. Taxonomy (NCBI): domain Eukaryota; kingdom Metazoa; phylum Arthropoda; class Insecta; order Blattodea; family Ectobiidae; genus Ectobius; species Ectobius pallidus. Next base: position 129,835,409 of record CAXKWD010000002.1, read on the forward strand.
CGAAAATTTTCATTGAGGTCATTTCGCCTTTCAGCCATCTTCGGTATATGTTCTGCAGTTGGCTATATAATTATCCTGCACATTTTGAATTAATTCTTAACCAATATGTAACCAATAAATTTAAATTTATTTTAGACCTGATGTTCAGACCTTATAAGAATATCAAGAAATGGATGAAAATTGAAACGCCTCGAGTATGGATTTTTTAAAGAATAATTAAAGCAGTGTAATTTTCTGTTATCTCAAACGAATACAGTCAGCAGTCTGAAAGCTGCCACGGTGTAGAGTTAAAGATAAAAAGGAGGATCCAGAAATAAACTACTTAGTTATAGGAAATTACCGAGCCCTTAGAAAATGAATAAGCTTCTATGCGTGCAGTTGATACATTTTTAATTTTTCCTCCATAATCCTTATTACAGTGTAACATATGACACACAACATTCTAAAAAAGAAAACATATGAGTATGACTGTTTTTCATTCTATTTGTGCTCGTTACGTGATGAGTTCCCGACCGCGCTCCATAGCGCTCTCTAATCCGCTTAACACACAAGTCAGCGTGCCGCAGCGGACCCTCTGCTTCTGGAGTGAGTTATGAAAGTGGTACGATAAAAAGCGTGGTTTTATAGCTCACTCTGAGGCACAGCTATTGCATGATTCCGGCTAAAGAAAAGATTAACTGTCATTTACCATATGCAGTGCGTGTTCTCAAGAAAGAATGGTCAACTTGCGTGCTGGTTAATACGTGCACTAAAATATTGAAAGAATGTTTTATTAAAGTTCTTACATATTAATTATCTGTGACTATTTGGTATAATGCTATGTGGAATTTCAACCAATTGCAAATGTCTATCATCATAATTTTATCGTTTTATTTTTATCACTTTCTTTTTTTCGCATCTACATGAAATTGTTTTTATGTAGATTCACAAGGGCAGAATACTGAAACATCTTCATATCTACTCCTTCGTTCAAAAACAATCATTGAACATAGTGATGTGGGTATATAAAAGCTGCATCTGGTGAAGAAGTATATTGAATATTGTATAACTTGTATTAATAAGACAATATTATGAGTTATATCAAGGAGGTTATTCTGAAAAATAAAACAGTTGATAAAATCTCGTAAGTCGGAACAGGGCCGACTATCGTCGATAGCTAAACGACATGCTTCATTCTGCAAGTATTCGCTAAAATAGTCACAATTTATTGCAACTCGAGGTCCGGATTCTCTCAAGTTACTCGTGATTTTATCGATAAAATCCGGACTTTACATCACCCATGATAATCAATATCATTTATAGTAGATCCTTCATCGATGTCTTATTCATTCGTTTGGCAACGAATGAAACTCGAGCAGCTCCTGACATTTTCCTTTCGAGTTCTTAGCGATAGGTTTTAGACTGCGTCTACTGAACGAAGTTTCCGTAAAGCATAAAATAAATAATGAAAAATATATATTTCCTCTGAGACACATATGTTCATTCTTGTCTGGCTTTATTCTTCTCCATTGACATTGTTAAACAATATTGGTTGTAACGCACTAACATACCTCATCTCTTATTTTAGTTATTGTTCTATCATGAGTTCTTTGTGATATACAGTACTTTCTTCATACAGCGATTATCGGCCTGGGTGGAACAGTTGGTTGCCTCCGAGTTCAATCCCGGCCCAGGTGGATGGCATTAATGTGTGCATAAATAAGAAAGTTCTACTCTGTAGATTTTCGGGCGCGAAAGACATTAATGTGGGACTTAATTCCCGCACACCGGCGACAATTACAGGCCTAAGCAACAGCACAGAACCGTCGTTAAATAACCAAAACAATCATACAATGATTGACGACTATATATAGGGCATAATTATATAGGTGATACTCTAGCTTCTCCGGACATTGTAGATAGGGTAGTACGGTGGACCATAATGCCTGGGATCACTGCTAGCTCCCGTAAGGTGCTAGAAACGGTACTAACAGAAAAACAAATTGTCACTCCAAAATTATTTTGTCCGAAATTTTAAATTAGAAAGAGCGGACTGAACTCAATACCAGGAATAGGTTGAAGAGCGCTTGGAATCGCTGAATGCTCCACTTATTTCCAATACAGACATTAGGGTACGAGTTCAAGGAGCAACGAAGGCAATAATCACGGCCGCAAACAGAACTATTTTAAAAACGCAACCTCGGAGGAAAGCGGTGTCTTGGTGGAATGAAGAGTTATCTTGGCTACGACAAACGGCGAAGATTCCAAAAAAAGTAGAAACGCCAGTAGGGATAGAAATTATGCTACTTAACGACAAATAAGACGAGAATACGCGCAGGTTATTTGTAGAGCAAAAAGGCATAGTTGGCGCATTTTCGTATCCGCCCAAAGCGTATTAAACTCACGGGGCGTAGCGTACGAGCTACAAGCGAAGAAAATTCGACCCATGGAAACGCTTAGCATTTCAAAAAAGTCGAACAGCACTTATGCCGAAACGTGGGAGGATGTAGCCTACCTTGGTGGTCACTTTAGTTCCCCCCGGATGTCGCAATGGGGGAAAAAGAATATGAAATTGAAAACACCGCGGAAGATTTCGATTTAATTGTACAAATAGCGATCGGCTCGATGAAAAATAAGAAGCTCTGGGATATGATCAAGTACACCCTGAATTTCTAAAATATGGGGGCGAAATTGCTGCAACAGAAACTATTAGAAGTATACAATGCTTGTTTACAACAAGGCATCTTTCCCAATGCATGGAAGAAATGAGTCATTAAAGCAATTCTGAAATACCTTTCGCTGGCGAAATCGTATCGTCCGGCCATGGGACAGCGAGGAGGTAGGGAGTGAATCCTTGGATCAGCTCTGGTTACTGATGCCTGATGGTTTTATGAGGATGGAGAAAGGATAGAACGACATAAAATCAAATTAATTACTTTCTGTGTGGAAACCCTACGATAAATCAGTACATTTCTATCTGAACAGAAATCCAACTCACATCGCTGACAATAGGTGGAAATCATTAAGCGCTGACGTTATCAGTTTATTCACTCTAAAGTTTAATCGAAGCATTTGAGCTACTCTTCTGTTTCATCAGTACATGAGTTCAGGGAGAAAGCCAAATTACATAATGAACTACTGGGGGCATTAGATTCCACCAGTCCTTTATTACATTAAATTTTCTCAATTTATTAAGTGCCAGAATGGTAGGCCTACTTTATAAGATAGTGTGGGGGACGGGAAAATGTCTGTCCGTCCGTCCGTGTGTCTGTACATGCGATAACTCAAATTTGCTTTATCATGAAACTTGGTATACGCATTTATAACGTCCATGGGAAAAAGACCATTGATATTGGTACCGGAGTAATACCCAGTTTAGTGCCTATTTTATGGTAATATATTAGAAAGAATTTATCAAATGCAAATCAATTCTCATGACAACATACTGTTTTACACTATTCATTTAGGCCTACGGCTTTGGAAGTTGCAATACAGTTAGCCATACCATATTCTTCACATATGCTTATCAAACTAGTCAGATGATTGTTTATTTCGTTGGTAAGTTGAAATGAGTAGCCTACTAGTAATTTTAATTTTGTTTAATATACTTCGAACCATTAGACGTACCCAATTTTCAAGGCTCCATTTGATGGTAAAAAAATCTGATGTGAAAGTCACATAACTTCCTCTGCCCAAATAAAAGTTAGCAGTATTCACATATCCTTTTACAGAATCGCAAGACACAATTTTACGCTAATTATCCTATAAATACCTCTTCTTTCAATGATGCGACTAAAAGCGCAGGCTATATAACAAACTTAAAAAGAAAGAACAAGTGACTGCAGACGTTTATTGAACTTTCCGCCGTAAAGAATAATTTCCGAAATTTATCGAATATTTCCCTCAGATCCTTCTTTACTCTATACCTGGCCAACAATACATCTTTCTCACTTCACATTCTTATATTGAGGCCATGAAAGAGCGCGTATTCAGTTGTTCATCACGCAAGACAAAATTTCTACAAACAGTGGGTGAACAGTGGGTGGCTTGTAACTACCCTCAGAGAATTTTTTAGAAAAAAAGTTTCAAATAAAAGTTTTAGCTCTCAGTAAAAGGAACACGTGTGCAAATTTTAAAGAAAATCGTTAGAGCCGTTTTCGAGAAAATCGCGAAAAACGAAAATTTCTTCATGTAAAGTCCCCTTAAAAATAAGAGAAATTTGTCGTCAATCTTCGAATCACATCTTCAGAAGGTACCTGCCCCAAATACGAAATTTTGTTTTCATACGATTCTCCGTTTCGGAGCTAGCCTGTTCACAAACTTCCACACAGACACACAGACACACAGACATACACACAGACATGTTTCCAAAAATAGTATTTTTGGATTCAGGGGGCCTTGAAACGTGTATATATGCTAAAAACTCAACTTCGAATTTTAGGGTCGAAAACAATACTTCCTCTACCTATAGTACCTATGGTACGGGCAGAGGAAGTAATAGTATGTCTTATTGAAATAGGGAAAAATGTCTGTCCGTCCGAATGTTTGTACGCGCGGAAACACAAATGCGCTTTATCAGATTTTCATGAAACTCAGTACACATACTTTTTTCTTTGAAGCTTACAGTAGCTAAAACAGGGTTTCCACTGGTCGGGAAAATCCGGGACCCGGGAAAAGTCCGGGAATTTCGTATGGTCGGGAAAATCCGGGAAAAGTCAATGAATTTGTTAAAGTATCCGGGAAAATTCGAAAAGTTGTGGCCCAATTAAAACAGGTGAAAATTAATCCAAGCTTCCCAAAAATCTCAGCTGCTCTTGAAGATAAATTGCTTTCTTCTTATCTTTAGCAGAAAATTTACAACCATTTCTACAACCCCTTTCCTACATGGTGACCTCCTGAAAATTGTAAAGAGGCATAATCCATGTCAATTCAGGCAGGGGCTTACCTTCATAGTCTCAGATGTTAATGAATTTAATATATGTTAAAATTTAGGACAAAGTAAGAAACCCATTTTCTTTGTTTTGCCCCAAAAATTTCCTGGGCCGAGATACAGGCCACCAAAGATGGCGTCTTAGATGCCATTTCTGGAGTGTGATTTTCAGAAAAAACTTTAAAGTGCTCTATTTCTGGAACGGTTTAAGATATTTTGTTGTTCCTTTTTTTTATTTGAAAGATAATAATGTTCTGCTTCTAATGATATCCTCAATTTGGAAATGCATATACAGGGTGTTTTGTTTTGCCTTCTGATTTTTTTGTGATAAATCAATTTTTTTTTTTAAATTCCATTACCAAAAATTCTGATTTTTTTACTGTTGATCAGTAAAAAACAGTATTACATTCCCTAAAAAGGAGATCTTCCACTTTTCAGTTTAACAGGTTTTATAAACAATTGAAAATTTTGCCATAAAGTAAGAAGTGTATGGAAAGAGTTGTGAAAGACGACATTCTAAAAAAGACTTGTCTTCAAGACATCAACCTCAACAAAATTGAAAATTTAAGAGCCCAAGATGTTGACCTTGTTATGGCACAAGGTCTGCATTAAGAAAGTGTCCTAGACTTAAGGATTTAGACATGTTAATGTTTCGAAGGAAGTGCAGAGACTGTCTGAAATGTGTTGTTGACAAGCTGATGGAGAAGTCACATTTGAAGAACCCCTTAACTCAGGGTTTGTCTTTTATGAGTCCAGACAAAATCGTCTTCACTCCAGAAGAGGCTGTTTCACAGATGGTATCGACAATGGATATTTTGATTCAGTTGAGTTTGAATATTCCCTCTATTGCTCAGAATGCAGATCATGAGTAGGCCTATAGGGATCTTATTTCGAAGGAAACTGCAGCAGTTGAGTTCAAATCTTACTCTAAAACACAAGGTTGGACAAATTTTGGATGAAAATGCTTGATAGTTATGACACTCCTAGTTTAAGGAAAGTAGTTCGTTTATTACTTCCAATTTCAAATGGAAATGCTTCAGTGGAACATGGCTTCTCTGTGAACCGTGGCTTCTCTGTAAACAGTGACATTTTGGTGGAAAATCTGAAAGAAGAATCCATAGTTGCTCAGCGCCTGGTTTATGATGCAGTTGCTCAAGAAGGAGGTTCAGAGCATCTTTCCATCAATAAAGCCATAATTCTCTCTATTGGAAATGCCAAAGTAAAATAAACAAGATACAAAGAAGCACTTCAAGTAATAAATTGAAACGTACAGAAGAAGACAAGGCGAAAGCAGAAAAAAGGAAAGCAAATTTTCTGGCCAGAGAACTAGAAGAGAAGAAAAGAAAATACTCTTAGAGTCCGAAAAAGCTGCAGCTGCTCTAAATGAACAAATTAAGTTGCTGAAGAAAAAATAAGTGGGATCAAAAAGACCTATATGAAGGTATATTTAATTTATTTTACTGTTCCTTACTTTTGTATCTGTTATAGCCTAAGTAATCACTGTTTTGTTACTAAAAGTTTTCTAATTTCAAGTATGTTTAATCCTATAATTTTTCTTACACAGTTATTAGAAAGTGTTTCATAATCATATTTTGGTCGGGAATTTCTGAAATGATCAATGAAAATCAGGGAATAAATAGGGAATTTCTGAAGCATTACTTGGTGGACACCCTGTAAAAGGTAAGTCGTACAAAAAAAAAGTGCACAAGCAGTAATGGATTAGAGAGATTACAAGTCCGATACTTCGATTTTTTGTCGCATCTCCACCGATTAATTATACCTTCCATAGAGTTAGATTCTTTTTATTTTAAGTAAATTTTGTATATTTTCCTCATTATTGGCACACCCAACTGCCATAAGCGTGCAAAATTTAATGTTTCCAGCTGCCCTAATAAGTATGCAAAAACTGGGTGGATATCCGTGATGTCATTCACATCCACGACACTTTAGATCATCCACTCATTGACATTGATGTTTATCCTCTTCCATATGAGCTAGAAGCTTGAAATTTGTTTCATGCCTATACCTGGTGGGAAAAATCCAAAATCTCAAATTTTCATTTTTAACTCCACAAACTAAACTTTACAATGTTTTCCCTCACCCCCTGATGTTAATTTTACCCACTTCCAGATAAGCTAGAGACATAAAATTTGGCGAACTTACATATTTTGGCCTGTGCGCACTTGTTCCCAATTGATACATGCAAGCAGCGGAAAAGTTAAAGCTGTGCTGCTTCATCTGTTCTATTATATGTGATTAACATAATTTTCATCTGGCACTTTGTTTTATCAGTTTACCTGATTTTTTTAATAATGAAAATTTATTCCATAAATAATATCCACTAATATTCTCTTGGGGCTGTCCCGCAGAATGTTTTATGTCCCGAACGAATAATGATGCGCCACATGTAATGGATGAAAATTAAACTGAATGGCGCAATGCAGAATAACATATAACGTGCATTTATTATTCTCTATATCAATGCTATGAGCCAAAGAATATGAAATAATATATATTTAGTTGTAAATTTATTAACTCCACATATTAAAGATATGGGATCACACTACTCCTAACTGACCAGAATGACTTTTCTTTCGTCAATGTTCTTTCTCTGGCGAAACTGTGAATATCTCGGGTTTCCGACTACCATGCCATCTGTCTACAGAATTCTCTTAAGGAATTATATAGGCCTATTATGCATATGAAGAGGAGAGTTAAGTTTGAAACTACATCTCGTGAAGTACCGTACTTGTTGCTATTAACACATCTCTAACTCACTTAATACCCTCTGTATACGGTATGTAACTTATTGCTTACTATATTATCGTAGAAGGTTTAATAATTTCAGGTGTCATATTGGCAGAGTTTTTAATACGTTATGTAGGCGTGTAGAAAGAAGAATAGTGCATTACACAGCGAGCCTATAATGACATTTATTAAGACACGAGTATGTTTATGAAATGAGCGAAACAAAACAAAAGTGACAATTTTGTAAAATCGTTTAGCTTTTCATAATAATGAAAGTTAACTTAAACTGGTAAAATAAAATAAGATAAAGATGTTGCACCATCACGAAGAACCTAGGAGTTGCAAAATTAAGAAAGTTGAGTTAGTTGTGGGCTACATCTATATCTTATTTTATTGATCAAGCTCAACGGCATTTAAAACATACAAATAAATTCTTGAACGGTAAGGTTTTTTATGATGCCATTTACATAGCCACATGACTGTACGATCATAATAACACATTGGATAATGAAATTGAAACAACCTACCCCTAAGAGATAAGACATCTGAAGGAAGATGCTCGTTTTGAGTATACTTAAAGAACGGATAAGCCTAAAGATTGACAAAAACTATAATTATTAAAATCTTTAAATCTAATAGGGTATAAAATAATAATTGCGAAACAAGCAATTTCTTAGAATTAAGAAGTTACTTTCTGCAATACAAAGGCTTTATTTCGTGCCAAATATTGCTAAAGCAAGAGGTGGCTTTATAGCAGTGGTCGCCAAACGTCTGAAGCTTCTGAGCTACCGTACCGATTTAAAATCCTACTGTGAGCTACCAACCTAAAAATCTTACATTTGTTTATTGCCTAAATATGAAATAAATTTTAATTAAACTGTATATAACAAAAAGAAATTGAAATGGAACTGTACATAAGAAAGAAATTGAAGTGTAGTTAGTAATAAATAACAAATGTACGGGCAGAATTTTTATTAACTTCAGTGAGAAGAATGGAACTCTTTTTGTCATCAACAAGTTTTTTCATGTTGGGAGAGTAGGTAGTGGCTGCCATTCGAATGCAGTTGTAAGTTGCAAGTGTTCATCAATGAATCTGTTTCTGCACTTATTTTTAATGAATTTCATACTGGAAAAAGAAACCTCACACAGATATGTAGAGCTGAACATTGCCTTCACTTTGAGAGCAACCTGGACCAAACTTGGATATTTTTCTTCAGGAACAAGAAGACCAATATTTTCAGAGCTTGAAGAAAGCGATTTTACAGATAAATCATTTTGAAAATCAATCAGTTCCAACTCCACTGCAGCACTAGTAGCTCGCGATCGACGGTTTGGCGATCACTGCTTTATAGCATATTGATCGATTACAACTAAAAAATCGAAATCTGAGAGGTCCGCTATGATTTCACTTAAGAAACTATAACTATATAAATCCAATTATCAGTTGGTTTTGTGCTTTGCTATTTTATTCACTTGCATTTAATTGATGAAATACTCGTATGAATATCACTCGTGGCTGTGAATAAATTTACCTTCCTTAGTTAGTTTACTTGGAATTGGCTTTTATTTATTTATTTATTTTTTTTGTCTACAGACAAATTTGTGTCGATTTAGTAGACTGTTTCCTATGAGAGATTTTTGTTTTATTTGTGTTAGCCTATACATAATCTCCGTCAGAGAGAACTTGCAGAGGCCAAGATGGCGTAACGATGCACGTAAATGTCAAGAACTACTTCTTCACCTCTTTTTCTTTTGTTGACATAAATACGCGTTTAACACTCGGAAAGCTCACCCTTCATAATTACTAGGTATCCTGCTGCCAGGTCCACTTCTAAGCCTGCTTCAGGTTCCTCTGAAAGAGAATGTTGCTTTCCACTTGTACTTCCGTGCTGACTATAAGTACAGTACTTGTAACGTTTCCTTCTGAAAGTGCCTCCATAAGGGAGAATTGATTACATTCCATTTCATTTTAACTCTCTGTACCCGTACCATAAGGAGACTATTGGTACTGTAGAAGAAGTATTGGTGTTCGAATCTGAAATTAGATGATGATTTTTCGTTACTATCAGTAGTATCGATGGGACCGAGAACGCGTCGAACTACAAAAAACCCGGACTAACGAAGTTACCCGACAAATTAAAAGTAAAGTAGACAGCGTATTTTAGCCTTATACCCTCAAAATCTAAGACAGCTAATACGCCAAGAATATATAGAAATATGTAAGTGTGGACTACCTAAATATTGGAATTAGAAATTAAAGATGCTTTTCTATTACAGACCTTTTTAATTAATAAATTAATATAAAATAACTATTGTTCTCGTAGGCTTCCACGGCTAAATGAACAACAATAATAACCTTGATTGTCCGGGTAGCGCCGTGTCATCATGTCTAAAACCGACGTTTCGGCCCTCATGTTGTGGCCTTCTTCTGGGTATACTGAACTATGATGTTTTGTTTTCTCCTTTTGTTTATATGGTTACGGTTTGATTAGTCAGTCGGCCGACCGTTTATATTACGCGACATAAGGCAACGCTATACTTTTAGTGTATCTCTTTTTATACGCGTCACGGGAGGTTATTGCCACCCGGAAGACGCTATCTGACTGTTGCGCTGTTGCAATCATGTGGCACTTCACCCTAATCTAATAGGCCTATATGTCATGAATACTGCATATCCAACGCCAGCTTTAACAAGACCGTATTCAATTGTGAAATTCATTGAAGAATAACATCACGGCACGTAGAGGTCTGATATTTTCCTATAGGTGCACGCCTAAACGGGAAAACATTGTATAATTTGGACAAAACTCACTATGCGGGTTTTTTCTCTCTCTCTCTCTCTCTCTCTCTCTCTCTCTCTCTCTCTCTCTCTCTCTCTCTCTCTCTCTCTCTCTCTCTCTCTCTCTCTCTCTCTCTCTCTCCGAGCGGCTCAATTTAATCGTGAAATACACCTCGAAGCTTTAATTATCAATTGTTTTAATTGTTTATGCATCATTTGAGTAAGTACGTTCTAATCGTTTCATCTGTATGCCCATATGGCAGCACAAGATTCGTTTTGTTCGTTTAATTGTTTATACGGTATTTATTACGTGAAACTATATAATTAAGAATAAAATGGTCATTCCTAAAATTTACGTAAAAGCGATGTCATTATTAATAAAAAATTTTAATTATTTTTCTGTTAATTAAATGGTTTAAATAAAACATGCCCGGGCGGCTTGGGTCGCTTAAATCCTAAAAGGGAGAGGTAAAACTAAGATAAAGAAAGAAAGAAAGAAAACATCCAGGAGTTCAGTAATTAATCGCGGACAAAGCCGTGTGTAGCTCCTAGTTATCTCATAAATCGTAAATCTGATCACAAAATGCAGACTTTTAATAAAATGTACTATCTCTTGAATGTACATGGGCCTAGTTATATCCTTTCCACCGTGTCTAGACCTATTGTATGATAATTTGAGTCTCGCGCATTTATGGATTAATGCGGAAGATGAACTGCAGTGGTCTCCGGTATACTTCGCGTAACGTGACTGCCAAGTGGTAGAGATCAGTCGCCCACGTACTCAAAACTGCTTAACTCAGTGATCAGGTGGAAGTTATGTTCACAAGGAGAACAAGATTTTTTTCTGTGTGTATGAAACAGTTGGATGGGAGACTGAGAATGGTAATGACAACAGAAGAGAAAAATCATAGCCTTGCAATTGAGGCCGTTGCAGTGGCAGCCGTTGCGTTTGCGGCCGGCCAGAATTTGTGTAGCTTTTGCGGCCGGTCCCTTTTCGTGATAAACAATCTGATTTTCATGACAGGTTTTGGAGATGAGCAACGTCCATCTCTCTTTTGTGCTTTGTAAAGTTTGGATTTCATTTATTTAAAATCTACACTTTCAGCAACTTGCACACTATACTCAGGCATTATCAGTTCTTTCACTCCACAGTGCTGCCAATAGGTAGCATTTTGATGCCGGTTTTTCGATTTTTATTTTTCAAATACTAAATGCCTTATTTGACGCTGAACGCTGGACGTCTCTCGGGTGAAGGACCTCGCTATGTAGTTCAGTGCTAGGCATAGAGACCAGCTATGCTCCTTGTACCTTCCTTAGGTTAGTGGCAGTAAGTTTATCAACAGTGAAATTAATTTAACAGTTGTATATTAAATCTCACCCGTTACCTTATGTTGGTCACTCCGCCTCGAACATTTCCTAGTTGTAACGTCATAGACGTCAGCTGGAAATGGCCGCGAAAGTTACACTAGCCGCAATCGCAACAGACTCCTCCACAACGGGATTAGAATATTATAACTGTGTAATGTGAGATGTTGTCAGAGGTTTTGATTATTATTTGGAATACGTAAGGTGCGGTCCAGGTCTGTTTTTGAAGTGCGTACATGGATTTGGCTTGAAGAACAAATAAAACAACGGGTGAGGTTGGTCAGAGAATAGTCATTCCACTGAAGAGTTTTTCAAATGCTTGAAAGAAATACACCACTGAAATCTGGAAAAATTCTTGAAAACACCCACTTGACATCCTCTACTCTTCATATTCTAAAACAGAGTAAACGGCTGTATAGCAGTTGTCTAATCCTCATTCAAAGTCGCATTATTCTCGAGATAAGACTTCAGACTTAAGTTTGTATATGAAAAAATTGCTTTATAACTGCTTTTCAGAGAGTTTACTGTAAAAATGGTTTCTAATAGATTTAGCTGTTAGTGTATGTGTAATTTGTGTATAAAATCTAAACGAAAGCATTGGAGCCGTTCTCGGAAAAATCACGAAAAATGAAATTAGCAATAGTAGAAAAATGTAAGAGAAAGTCGTTCCGAATAATCGCGAAGGAAACACTACTCAACTGAAATATTATGTAATATACTCTCATCATTTTCATAATAAAGCATGGACAATACGATTTTCTCTCCTCAAATTGAGGTATAGAATAAGAGGTCATAATGCAGAGAGTCGATTTAGGTTATTTTAATCTCACAAATGTAAGTCTAGGTAATAGGCCTAATTTGTTCGGCTCGCAAGACTTTGGGCCTGATATATCGCAATTGATGACTGGCTTATGGCTACCATTAAGAAATTTTTTGCAAAAATAAGTGTCAAATATTTCATCGCCTAGTATAAGCATCTCGTGTACACAATTCAAACGACAAATTTCTTCATGTAAAGTGTCATTAAAATTAAAAGAAAATCGTTGCCAATCTTCGAGTAACATCCCCAGAAAATATCTAATGAAAATATTAATAAATATAATATATAATATGTAATATTTTCATCAAGATTTTACAATTTTAACTAGTACTTTTACTAAGAACTTAAAATTGAAGAAACTCTGTATGTGGTTGTGCTTGATGTGGGCTATGTAAATTCAATCTTTTTTTACATGTTTAAAATTTTTATCTTGACGGCTATGTTCATAGACATAACTAGGATTTTGACAATTGTAAATGTTGAAAATTGTGTCTATAAATTGAATTTCGACATTTGACGACATACCAGAGTCATTGCCATGAATATGAATAACTAGTAAATTAGGTTAGATTTCATCGTTACAAATTGAGAGAATAAGGTGGCCTATATAGACTATATCCATAATTGGGCTAATATGCTGTTCACAGACAGACAAATAGACGAATTTCTGGAAGTTATATATTTTTTTCATTCAGGGTTCCTCCTAACGTGTTTTCGAACACAATTCTTCTTGTTAACTTACTTTGGCACAAGTACATTTTAAATGCAAATTCATTTTTTTTTTTACTTTTTCTTTTACCAGTAGTATTGTGAAGAAGTATTGTGTTTGATGTCGATTTTTCAACATTAATACAATTTTTAAAATTCCCTCAATCCAAAATTACAATTTTCACAAACATAAGTTATCTTTTTGTCTTGTCCATGTGTCTATGTGCAGCGTAACTGGAGACCGAAAAATCGTAACTTGTAAAACGAAAGACCACTGATAAATTCCTTTTGGGTTTGTGACACGAAGATGGTGACGATTTTATCTTACTTTTATCACTACTATATAATGAAAATGTATAATAATAAAATACACTATGTAATATGTATTACACTATGTATATATAGGCTAGAAGATAAATAACGCTGGAAATAATAAAATTACATGTGAAGGTAATGTAACATAACGTACAAGCACGAAAGAAATAAAACCGTGTATTGACATTTATGAACATTACATGACGTTTGAACCTACATATATATATATATATATATATATATATATATATATATTTAAATAACTATACAAATAAATACAAGTCTAGGCCTATGCTAAGCCTACAGTAGTCAGTAGTCAGTAGTCAGTTCCTGCACTTTCTTAATCCTTTTGACTTGCCTGACCAATACAGACACATTAGTCATCCAGGCTTCCCATGTGTACTGGAACAGTATAAGTTATAGATGGCATTAGAGAGCGACATTTCTGTTCAGTCTTCTTGAAGGAAGTTTGATGTAAAAGTGCGGTAACATTGCAATAGTGTGACGCAAGGTTGACGTGTGCAACGGCTCGAGATAATTATTCTCCAGTAGGCATTAACTTTCAGTTCTGTATGTTCCTAGAAATTCTAGTCGTGTTATGTGTAAACCTGTGTCAGATAAACCATGTACCCGAACATTATCGTCATCAACACCATCATCTACACTCCATGGTTTAGGCTGGATCGCCTGTGTTGCGGATAAAATTTAATGATTTGTGTTAGGTATCTTCTGGGGATGTGACACGAAAACTAACGACAACTTTCTCTTACTTTTGAAAGTCACTTTACACGAAGAAAATTTCATTGTTCGTGACTTTCTTTAGGACGGCTCGAACGATTTCGATTAGGTTTTGTACACGAGACGCATATATTTAGAGCAGAAACTTTTATTATAACATTTTCTCGTACAAATCCTGAAGGGTAGTTATAACTAAGTACCTTTTATAGAAACTCAGTTTTACCTGATGAACAATAGTTCTTTAATTTTTTAACGTCTTGGACTCGCATTCGGGAGGTCCCAGGTTCAAATCCCTTGGCTGGCCAATTGGACATGGGTTTTTGCATGGTTTCCCCAGTCGTAAAGGCAAATGGTGAATTTGATATTTTCATATCATGAATCATCCTCGCTGTTTCGTCCTGTAGGCCTATCATATCCATTTGGATTAATATGAGTTGAAATTTATTGCATAAAATACACCAACAAAGAAGATGATTGGCAGTAAATAGTTCCATGGCCTGCTATACAGACTCAAGTCTCGACTCCTGATAATGTGCTCGTAGCTGAAAGGGGTATAAATACAGCTGAATTAAATTTTTATTCATTGAGCGATTTCCTCATTTCTGAGGTTAAATAATAATAATATTATTATTATTATATCCATCAGATTGAACAGTTGAATATGCATTCTTTGCAATACGGCCTCTCATTCTATGTCAGGTTGTGAAGTGAGAAGGGTTTATATTACCCATACTAATAATAATTTCAATAATAATATTTTATTGACCATATACATTACAGCAGTGTATAATTATGTTAAGAGCAAAGTCAATTACAGCTACAACAACATAAATCCAAAGTACAATTAAATTAATTAAAACCAAAACAATATTTATACATTGAATAAAATTAATTGAGTAACAACTAAAACATCATTATAACAGCTTTTTAGAATTGGTTAAATAAAGTAATTTAAAAAAAATAAAATGAAGTATAGGCCTACCCATTTAAAGCAGTTCACATATCCTAAGGACATGCTAATTAAATGTTTATTTAATATACTGCAATATGAATGTTTGTTAGCTGTTTAATGTAGCTCGGTAATTTATTTTTAAAAAAGAATTGAATTATAAAAGGGATCTTTAAGGGTAGCCGTTTTGCCCAAAAAGACTCTATGATAATTCCGACCCCTCTAGTATTATACCTATTTCATTGTTAGGGGTAAAACACTGGTTCTTCATTGGAAGAGTCAGTATTTTGTAAGCATAAAGTTCTACAACAGTTAAAATACAAAATTTTTTATAATAATTTTTGCATGATGTTCTTGGTTTAAGTGTAAAAATGCATCTAATAGCTACATTTCTTTCGTATTATCATCAAACGATTTATATTTCCTATGGATGTACTACCCGAGATTTCTATCCCATATTGCAAATGAGAATGAATTACACCATGCTTAGGGTTAAGAATGCCATGTGACTGCATTACGTCAGGTTCTATTTGGATTATGTATCTTCCAAGGATGCGATTCAAAACGTGGTTTTCATTTTCACAACCACTGTACATGAAGAGACGGGTCTTTTATCTTTCTTTCGAAAACTGCTCGAGGGGTTTAAATTTTCTGCATGAATTGCCTAATATACATAAAATATCATTACATGTGGTATATCATGTATTATAAAATATTATACTGTACTTTACTATTATATTGTATAACCTTTATTTAATTAGAGGAAATTATGTGCGTCACATTAGATTTTTTCGGTGAATAGTAGTTTGGGTATTTTTAGTCTGACACTTGTTGGAGACAAACACAAGGCAAGAAGCTTTGTGATTGATCGGTAGCAAGCCAGGCATGCAGTAGAAGTATCTGTCTATTGTGGAAGGGGTTGAAATAGCAGGTGAGCAATTAGTTTGCTGATGCGAGTTGTTATATTCAGTTGTTACTCAAGTTTCGTGCTTTCAGCTGCCAATCGTTTAGTTCTAACCAGTGCCAGACTAGGAAAAATAATGTTAGGTTTAATTTTATTTTATTCGTTTGCTCCAGGATTTGATTCTATTGTCCACGTGTTCTACTGTGTAGTGAATATCCAGTTAGAATGTTGTGTAGTCACCAGAGGACTATCTCATGTGTGTTAATGTTGTAATTGGTATTTATATCTCATTGTAAAGCAACTTGTTGTTATAGTCTTCTATTTAAAAGCATGGTCTTTGTGGTGAATCCAAAGCAGAAATGTTTTCTAAAGATAAAGACAGACAAATTTTCATACTCTTTAGCAATACATTTTGTGAAAGTAGTTCAATTAAATTGTGAATTGTAAACGATCTGTACTAATAATAAAATCTCTTTATAGTTGTCATATAACAAAATATACCCTGTTATTGACCTTTTCACTGTTACCGACGTATAAATGCGTCACTTCGATCAATTGTTTCTAAGTGGCCATTCATACACCGTTTTTCAGAGTGGTTACGGACATAGACAGTAAAGAAAAACAGTCTATCGCGAAGCAAGGTTCTTAAAATACTAAAGGTTAGTTCACTTGCCACCCTGAGCGGTCATTGGCTGCGGGATGTGACGTGGCTAGGATGTCAGGCAGCCCCTTTCTCATAAGAAATGAATGGAGAACAGATGGTTTTTAACCTTTATTATTTAATTACAGGCAGCAACTATCAAGTGTTCTAACATGCCAACCCACAGTATAAGAACTGATCTATTAGGCTGTGTGGTAGAAATTGTAAAAATCGATCGGGTTTGGTTTAAAAATCGTAGTTATTGAAGCTGTTTTTACAGGCTAAGATCACATCTGCATGTGATGTTAAGATAATATGAATGTATTGGAATTTCATGAGACTATAACACAGGACTATTTCTAATGTTCTTATTCGAAATAGGCAGGAAATAAGAACCACATTTTTAAATTAATTTTAATACTTCATATTAAAATACGTCCACCGCTGTGGCTCAGGAGATGCGTTCAATCCTCTCACGCAGCGGGCCCGGGTTCGATTCCTGGTCGGGACAAGTTACCTAGGCGAGGTTTTTTCCGGGGTTTTCCTTCACCTTTGAGACAAATGTCAGGTAACTTTAGGCCCTTGTGGTCCCCGGATATCGTCTGGCCGTCATTATCATCTTCATCCCCATCCTCGCCTTGTTCTGCGTGAGTGTGTGTGTGAATAGTGTGTACCGTCCTATGTGTTCGTGTTGTCTCGGAGGTGGCCCCGCGTTGGGCTGATCACTCATCGGGGGAGGCCATCCATGTCCTTGTCTGGTCAAGAAAGTATGTATGTGATTAAAAGATAATCCCTCTCCCGACAGGTCGCGGCCCTGTAAGGCCCGGGCGGCTTGGGTCGCTTAAATCCTAAAAGGGAGAAGTAAAACTACGACAGAGGGAAGAGAGGGAGGGAGGGATTAAAATACGGTAGGCATAAACTATTTATAAACTACTTACAGGAAAAAATCTATACAGTGCTAATTACAATTAGGCCTATATTAGTTACTAAATTGCCATAAGGTAATGTATCTAGTATGTACTCTTTCACTGAACAAGGGAAGTATTTTTATACCACACACCAACTCGTTTAATTTGAAGGTATTTAATGACAGCCATGTAATCTTCGCCGGTGAGCCGGAATTTTCTCCCTCAGTAGAGGGAGCCTGTAAATCTATAGAGACAAAGGTCTGTTTCATTTATGCCATCGACCTGGAACGGGATAGAACCCACGACCATGGGCACATAATTCTCCTCCTAGGCTTACTATGTAGCAATCATTATGATTGTTATATCACTAGGTATCACAGTAATTTATATTGATATATAGGTTATAATAAAACATTTGTTGATGTATGACAAGATTTAACGTGACTTTATTCATAGACTACTAAAGACTTGTCATGTCTAAAAATATTTACCCATCCAAACTACACAACTGAAATTTTTAGCAAGATATTACATGACAACCATTATAAAGTTTGCATTAAATTATATTAATTACATTTAAATACATATTACTGATACATGCACACTACTTCCAATAATATATTATATAAATAAATACAGTAAGTTATTAATTACATTAGTTGTGACATTATCTAGAATAAAGGCTTTTAATCACTAAAACAAATACATTACTAAGTAGCAACACATTACTTCCTGTAAATCATGGAATCTATATTGAAGCCTTCAATATTAATTAGGCCTATATTATTTGTTGAATTGTGAATGGAGGTCAGTAGAATATATAAATTTCTACTTTCTGCAGTAGACCTATTAGAATTAGTCTATAAAACATTTACAGTATTATGATATTAATAACGGTAAAGCTGTAGTTAGTGAAGGATTAAGAAAAAAAATAACATTTCTTCCCTATTTCGAATAACAACGATAGAATAGTCTTGTCTCTTTAAAGTATAATACATTAAGTTAGCTGGACATCATCTGCAGACTCAATCTGAACCTCTAAAAACAGCTTCAAAAGATACAATTTTTAAACCAAACCATAAAGACTTTTACTATTTCTCCCACATGGCCTAATAGAACAGTTATTATACTTCAGGTTGACATCTTACAACACGAGATACTTGCTGCCTATAATTAAATATTAATTTTTTTAAATCAGCTGTTTTCCATTCACTCTTACGGGTGAGGGTTGATCTGTCAACCCAATGACGTCACAAGCCAAAACCGCGCGGTTGGAGAGAGTTTGAATACATGGCCAAGTGGCACCCCCGTGATCGCGAAGTACCGGACCGAATTGCGGTGCATACGATTGCTAACGTAAAAAAATGATTTTCGCGTGTGATAAGTGAAGTTTCATTGAATAAATGTATTAAGTATTTTGTGAAGTGAGAAGACACCACTGGAAGCTGATATGGGGTTGAAGTTTGTTCCTTTAGGCAGAATTACCAGGTTTGTATTCTACCCTTATGGATTTATTGGTGTAGCCTAATCGGGATTTATAATAGTTGCTTTGTTGATCATGCGCAGTGTGAATCTTTTGTTATTTAAGAACATTTTATTCCCTGAAACACTTATACATTTGCACTATAATGGTGAATTACTCCAATGAAAAGTTATACAACTAGTTCAAAGCAATACTCTTGAAGGCCTTCAGCACAAAACAAACGATACAAATTCTGGTGTACAGAATTGGCTAAGCAGCAACAAACTTTTTTTAAACCTTGATAAGACGGTCTATATAATTTTCAACAAGAATAAAGAATGTGAACGACCATTACAAATTGACCTTTACAACACATCTATAAAAGAAGTTGAGAGCACAAAATTTCTAGGCATTTGGATAGACAAAAATCTAAACTGGAATTTCCACACAGAGGAGCTTTTAAATAAGTTGAACAACATAGTGTTTGCCTTCAGAGTGCTAAATAAATCCACTTCACTTGAAGTAATGAGAATAGCATATTTCGCTTATGTTCAATCAGTTCTGTCCTATGCAATATCTTTCTGGGGTTCCACTTCAAAAATCAATTACGTATATAAATTACAAAAGAAAATAGTCAAATTAATTAAAAAAGTCCCCCTACGTACACCCAGCAAAGATGTATTCAAAGATCTGCAAATACTGCCAGTCTCATGTTTGTACATCTCAGAAACAGTTAACTTTGTTCATGATCATAAAGACTTATTCAAAAGGAACTCTGAATATCACTCTCATGCTACTAGATCTTCGCATCATATACACCTCAGCACGCATAGAATTACAAATAGCTTGAAAAGTATTTCCCACAAGGGTAATAAACTTCCGGGTAATGTAAAAAAATTAACAGGAAAAACCTTTAAGAATAATGTTAAAAATATTTTGATGAAATATATGCCTCTTAGCGCAGATGAGTTTCTAGGTCTAAATTTTACTGAGAGTTGATATGTTTATTAATTATTTATTAATTATTATTATTATTTTTTTAAATTTGTGTATTTCATTACATTTCTATTATTGTGTTACAGCCTGTATTTATGTCTAAATACTCTGTCAAACTATAGTATTACTGTACGCTTCATATAACACTGATGTATTTAGTCTCATAGTTCACTGTAAGTAAGTTATGTTTACCCTAGTTTTAGCATCTAAACTTGACTCAGCCAATGTATACTCTGTATTGCTTATGGTGTCGAATAAATATTATATTATATTATATTTATGATACAAAGGTTTAAAAGAAGGATTTTATTTTGCGAGTAGATATTGTAACAAGGGCTCGTCGGGGTTCAAAATCAGAACACCGAGTTTATAATTGAAGGATGGAGGTTTCTTTATTTCCTACAACAATTGTCAATACAGCCAGAAAACTCCAGACTATTCGCCAGTTCACTGTCCTGTTCAGTGCTCACTCTCACTGTTCTCAGTCCTAATTACAGCACTGTTCCGTTCGCACACACTGTGCGGACTCCCAGTCGAGGTAATTCCACGTCGCGCCGGTCAACTCCACAGTCCTCGCTGCCGCTGTACGATCCACCCGTCGCGCAGAGTTCCCCGGGACGGCACTGCCTCAGCCCAGATCAGCTCACCAGCTCTTCCGTTCACTAGTTCCTCCGTTCACCCTTCTCTCCGGTCACTAGTTCCCCGTTGACTAGGTCTTCCGCTCGCGGGTCTCTCCTGTCACACTAGTCTCTACGGTCACCGGCTCTTCAGCTCCCCAAGTCACACTCACTTGAGGCCGCGCTGATCAGTCCTCTCCGTCCAGCTCACCCTCTGACGCTGACGCTCGCCGCTGCTCACGGACTGCCTCTCGCTGACTCTTCACGAACTCTTCACTGTACTGAACTGCACTGAACTGAACTCTCCTTGACTGACTCGGTTCGGCTGCTCGCACTCCTTATATAGCCTTAACGAAAGTTCCAGAGTCGAGATCTGGAAAGCTCCGCCCGCGCATGGTCTAGAATGTCCGCGCGGTGCGCCGTCAAGCCCTTAGCGCGTGGCTCCACCTCTGGCCCCTCCCACGAGCGCGCGCCGTGCCAGGGAGTAGGCCGCACCCGTCGGCGCGCGGCTCCAATCAGCAATAAGAGGGCCGTCCCTTTCTGGATTTATCTAATTCTAGTTCTTTCGGCCCGAGTCCTTCTTCTATCAGCTTCTAGGCTTTTCTGGCTTTGTCACAATATGTTTGCGGAACGAGCAGAGTAAAATCATTTTATCGGGTGTATCATACACGTTTTTTTTAGATAGTCGTAAATATATATAGACAAATAAATTATTTAAAGATATGAATTACCGCTCGAATGTCCCTAATTTCAATTGTATTTGACGGGTGAACGATTGAAGATAGAAACTTACAATAAGAAAGAAAAACTCAACAAGTTTCGAATTCTGTCGGTAGATGGTGCAATGATACGGTTTTCATTCTTAGATTTTATCGTTTATCAAAATGGCGACACCGCAGATGAAAGCTCAAACTGTTTTGTGGTATGCGGAGTTTAAATCAATTGTTAGAGTTCAGAGGGAGTTTCGGCGAGACTTTAACCATGATGCTCCAACTGCTAAAAGCATAAAGAAGTGGTACGATACATTTTTAACTACTGGAACTGTATTAAAGAAGCATGGTGGTGGTCGCAGAGCATCCGACGAAATAGTTGCAAATGTTCAAGCCGCATATGAGCGAAGCCCACGGAAGTCATTAAGAAGAGCTTCGCGGGAACGTCAGGTACCAAAATCCACATTGCAACGAATTGTCCACGAACGTCTCAAACTGTATGCATACAAAGTGCAGGTAATGCAACGTCTTGAGCCGAATGACAAGCCCAAACGAGTGGAATTCGCCAATACGGTGCTAAACCGTCTCGGCGTTGATCGTGATTTCATGTCCAAGATTTTCTTCTCGGATGAAGCCACTTTCCATGTATCAGATAAGGTAAACCGGCATAATGTGCGGATCTGGGGATCGCAGAATCCTCACGCCACACAAGAGCACGTTCGTGACAGTCCCAAGTTGAATGTTTGGTGCAGTTTGTCGCAGAATAATGTCATTGGACCATTTTTCTTCGCCGAGAAAACTGTCCGTGGTACCACATATCTTGACATGCTGGAGCAGTTCTTCTTTCCACAAATTGAACAACTGCAGCCTAACATCCTTTTCCAACAAGATGGCGCTCCTCCTCACTGGTTCAATGAAGTTCGTATGACTTTGGACAACCTTTTTCCTGGCCGTTGGATTGGTAGG
Organism: Ectobius pallidus; assembly: GCA_964059195.1. Lineage (NCBI taxonomy): Eukaryota > Metazoa > Arthropoda > Insecta > Blattodea > Ectobiidae > Ectobius > Ectobius pallidus. The sequence continues at coordinate 129,857,943 of CAXKWD010000002.1, forward strand.
GGAGGACCGATCGCATGACCCCCGAGATCTCCTGCTCTAACACCGCTTGATTTCTTTCTCTGGGGCTACGTCAAAGATAAAGTTTACGCCACCCCAGTCAATGACCTTCGTGATCTTCGGGAGCGCATCATAGAGGCTATTGAGAGCATTTCAGAAGACATACTCCAACGTACTTGGCAAGAAATTGTTCATCGGCTTGATATCGTCACAGTGACTGCTGGAGCTCACATAGAGATGTGGTGACGTGGATATCAAAACTTGTTGAGTTTTTCTTTCATATAAACGTTATTGTAAGTTTCTATCTTCAATCGTTCACCCATCACATACAATTGAAATTAGGGACATTCGAGCGGTCCACCCTGTATATTGCGAAGGTCCTCGTCGCCAGGTTGTAACTATACAAACCAAATGTTTAATGATGAACATGTATTCTGTCAGTGATATATTTATTCACTTCTAACACAATAATACACATAAGTTAACATAATTTGTACTTCTTCTGTAGTGAAATTAACAAATGATTCTACTTAGATGTCTGTAAATAATGTTCACAAGAATAATAAATATATTTAAATATGAAAGCTGATAATGTATATAATTACACATTTAATGCTAAGACTTGTATAGGAAATTGTGTCTGTAGAGCATTCATGAAACATGCCCATTTATTACATGAATTCGTACTTAAGAACTGTCTATGATTGTTCATGTACATTACTCGTCTAATATGATTGTGTACTAAATACTGTCTGTATTTATTCATATGCTTTTAAGTTTTATATTGATATTCATTGACATGTATGTTAGTTCAGAAATAACTCACGTAACTTTGCACTGTTGCGTAACAAGGTCAATGACTGCTGTTGCTGTATACTGTGCTGTAGTCACATGACGTGCGCTGACGTGATGATACAATATTATAGTTACTGACTAAAATACCCACTGCTGATGTCGTAAGAACAAACGTTCCTTGTAGAAATAATTCTGCTGAAGTCTGTTGAATCGTGATGAAGGTTGGCTGATGATTTGTCTTTCATAGACAAAATGTTGATACAGAAGGGCAGCTGATGCCGCTGTCTCGATGCTTCGAGAATACTCTGCTGAGGGGCGGTTGCATCCGTCTGAAGAGAGAGAGACGGCTGTTGCCGCTGATGCAACTGCTGGTTGTAAATGTTGCTGAAGTTCAAAACAACTGATGAGATCTCTGGAGCAACTGAAGTTCAACTGAAGATTCCGAAGTTACGTCCATCCAGGAAACCTAGCATGTCCGCTAGGGGCGCTAAACCGCTGCCGCATTGCGACAGTGACGTCATTAGACGTATTCAAGAACTCCACTGAACTGCTGTGGTTCGAGCAGAACCATTACCTACAGGGAGCGCCTGGAATCTGAAAGCTTCGCAGCCGTTAAAATTCGAACATGTCATTGGCAGTGCGCATGCGTGGAGTGCTCAAGTCCATAGTGAAAATATTGTCCACTACTCCACGCGCTTTAGTTAACCACGGGGATACTAGCGTGATACCGTCAATGTTTTCAACTCAGCACGTTTCACTTGCATTCAAATTCCCGCCGCCTCTGTCTCTGACGTGGTCCATGCTTTCAGTTTGCGGGCGAGCTCTGTACTACGTATCTGTGGTGCTCAACGCGGCTGTGATGGTCATTTATCTCTTCTTAGCAACAAAGATTTGTTATATTGTTTAGATTTACAACAGTTAACTGCGTAGGGAGAATTTGTGTGGCAGGAAATCAAATTTGGTCACCATGGAATGTTATTTAACCTATAACACTCAGTGACATAGTTTTCTCCTTTTAGTTAATATCACCTACCGTTAAAAGTGATTCTTTTCTCTTCGACTGTGTAAAAAGTATAAGGTGGTGGATGAATTAAAGTACAAATCCATTTCCACTTCAATACTAATCGGAAATTGTATACTGTAAGCCATGATACAATGATGTGAATTGTCTGCGTGCTACGTTAATGCTTTTGTTTATACTGGGTAGCCAAGATAAAAGAGGCCCGGTATGAATACAGAAGTACAAATACTTACAGAAAAGTAAATTACTAATGTATTATAATTTTTATTTAAAAGTAGTAAATACAGAATATTATGCATAACATACTGAATGTTCAATAGTTCACAGGAGGTGTTGAAAGTGTTCACCATTAACTTCGATACACAAATTAGCACGTCTCAACATGTTTTCGAAAACTTTTGCCGGTTCATTTGGTGTGATTTCCGCAATTGTATTGCGAATGTTCGTTTTCAACTCTTCAATTGCATGCGGGTTGTTACTGTACACTTTACCCTTTAAGTTACCCCACAAATAAAATCGCAGGCAGGCAGATCGGGAGATCTGGGAGGCCATAAACCATGTAATGTCCAACAGAGACAATAATCTGTGGTTCATGAAAGCTTATATATCTGTACGTTCTTTTCTGAAAATTTAATGGACGTATGACATTGAAAACCGTGAAGTATGCGCCGTGGCACCATCTTACTGGATAAACGCATACTCTCGTTCTTCCTCCGTCAGCTGTGCTACGAATGGTTCCAACAATTCCGTTACATACACTTTAAAGTTCACGGTGATATTAAAGAAAATGGAGCCTACAATCCGTTGGGCTGAAACTGCACACCAAACGCCTATTTTTGCATCATGCAGAGGCACCTTAAAGCGTTCCCCGGGATTGCCCGATGACCAATAACGAATGTTTTCAGAGTTCAGATACCCGCTAAGGTGGAACCGCGCTTCATCTGTGATAAAGTAAAGATTTGGATCCAGATAACCATCAGCGACATGAGTGAGTAACCATTCGCAATAATGTTGTCGTTTTGCATTGTCCGTAGGTTTTGATGTTTGCATCACCCTTACTTTGTACGCACGCATTTGCAACTGATTCAACATGTTCTGGCATGACGTTCGCTTGATGTTTAGTTGGGAGCATAGACGTCTAGACATTTACCTGAGCCAATAATCAGATTTCTCTCATTTCGTTGTTATAATAAGTTATGTTGTATAAATAATATTTTTTCGTGTTGCTTAATGCCAGCATGTGACGTATTAATCACAGCACATTGGTGCTTACGTGTCTAGTAACGAGCTGACGATTTTTTTCAGGTAAAGTCCCATCCTCATATTAATAGCAAGCATTTTATAACATAAACAATCGTGATTGGTCTATATCCGAGGAATTGCTAAACGTTATTGTTCACTATCAAACACGCGGCATATGAGTAGATTAGTCTTCACAAAACACCAAAAATCACACATTTTCGTTATGCATCGTTCTGTGGAGAGGGGATGTTTTCTTGACGATAGTATTATTCAGGAAGCCTTAATATCTTTTAATGTATAGGAGCTATAGCTTTTATAGTCTTCCTTTTTCGATTTTCACGTGCTAAAATTTGTTGTAATGTGTACTCTGAAACTACTAGAAGTACTAATTATTCATAATAATTATTCTTATTAATTCGCATATCCTCCTATGAGTTTCACATAGTAGTTTAAAAAAACATTTCACATTTCTCTTGGATTAGGGTGTGCTTCTCCATTCTAATATGGAATTCGCGTATGTGTTTGGAATTCAACCCTCTCTTCGTAGATGGTGGCCATTACATTTACCTACATTAATGCGAAGTACAACCACGTTCTTCCCCACCCCACAAACTCATGATCATGTATTTTTAGTTTCACAACGGGGTCAAATACTAACTGCTAATGAAGAGTCTACTAGACTCGTGTTCGATATCCGGGCAGCCGTCTCATCGAGGTTCTAGGGAACGGAACAGCTAGCATGTTCTTCCGGATTTTTGCTGAGTGCATTTTGTTAGTTTACCGAATCCAGTAGCAATTTCCAGGTTTCCTTTCTATAGTATGTTTCTTAACGTTGGTGTTCAGAATTCACTGACACAACTTACAAGGAAAAATTTCTTAAGAAACTATTCTATTAAAACTATTACAAATTCTAAAAAATATTTTCAAGATTAAATAAATTATCTCTCTGTCATATTGCAAGATCCTTTTCAAGAGCAACTTTTTCTTGAGAGAATCCGAACCTCGAGTTATATTTATTTTATTTTATTTTATATATTTATTTTCGAGTTATATTTATATTTTATTTATTTGAGTTACATTTATTTATATTATTTGAGTTATATTTATTTTGCGAATACTTTCGAATGTAATAAATAAATAAAACACGAACATTAATATAACACATCGGCTACCATCGCTATTTTTGTCATTATAAACGAGGCCATCGTTATGTTATAAGATGTTGATAGCCGAAGGCGAGTCAATCGGTATATTATGGCGATCGTCACGCTGCGAACGGCTATTAACAACACTTTTCGTTTTGCTACTACTAATAATACGGCTTTTAGGTCAAAGAACTTATAAAGATATTGCAGTACACGGCACAGATTCATAAGTTACCCAAAAAGAAATGAATGTAGATGCGATAAAAATAAACTATAAAAATTAAAATAACATCAGGCGAAAGACAAAGGTGATTAATTAAAATTTTAAGTATTCTTACACCGTACTGGTCACTGATTCGTGAGCTAAAGAGTCACAAAATATATTAGCGTTTTTTTTTTTTTTCATTTAAGTCTACTCTCATTCACTTCAATCTGCAGGACAGTCTCACTTCGACTCTGTATTTCAAAACTTGTATTAGTAAATGAGTCTTTAAATGATTCATTGACCTTTTTGTACTGCAGTTATTCGTTTCGTATTGAATGTTTGTAAAAAAGTGATAATTATTTTGTTTTAATGAATTGCGCGAAAATCGAAACTAAAGTTTAAAAATGCGTCACGAATATTGGTAAATTTTATAGCAGCTATTCTCCATCTGTTTTTCAATAACAATCGAGAGTACACTTCCATAATGGTGTGTTTCCACTTGTGTTCGAGAATGTGGTAGGAGGGTCAACCAAGCAACTATACTCCATGAACTGGGGTTGGCATTTACAGTTTGTATGCAAGAGTTTCCCATTGTTCTGTTTGTTTTGTGTGCTTCTATGGAATAAAATAAACTGTCTGCCTTTAGTGTTTTTTTTACGACTTATACCCTCAGTAATATCTTCTATTGGCACCCGTACATTACATACTATGGAAATGGTATACAATACTGTTCTGTACAATATTATAAATACGCGTCGAACGTTTATACAGGGATTGAACACTCAAGTTTAGTGTGATATGTAGCCAGCATGATGTTACTGTATATGGACAGTCACTTCACAGCATAATCGTTCGCACCTCGAGTGCATCTACTTTTGACTACCCGAAAATTATGAAAGGACAATGTATTTACATTCATAAACTTCACTGGTCACTATTTTGGCCTATGTGTAGATTCGGAGATAATTTATTTGATCATGTCTTATAAACGCAATATGGGACACGTTCACTTTTTATCTCTACCAAATTATAACTTAGCGCACTGTTGTAATTGCGTGATACACTCCCCCACTTCTTCCTAAAAGCCATACTTATTGAGCCTAAGCGTTCCTTCCATAAATAAACATTCGGAGCCTAGTTATAAAACACTATGTTTTTCTTCGTATTGCAATGCGATCTATTGTCAAATAACATTAAAATCCCCTGTTATCTTAAAATGCAAAATGTACGTGAAAACTGGGTTAAAATTGTGTAACAGTGAAGATTTTAACAACTTGTTTCTTCGCCAGAAACAAACAAAAAATTGAAATTAAATTTTTATACTACTTGAGTACTTTTCTCACAATTTTTTTTTTTTTACTTTAACCGTGATTTATACCGTATAAACCGTATAAACCGTACTGTAATTCATTTACGTCATCAGAGGAAGGAATAAGGAATAACTTTTCCATTGACGCTTTTAAATAAACTTGGTAGTTTTCGTGCAATTGAAGTAAAAGATTAATCCATGGACAACATAATCCACGAAACTTGGCAATGTTAAGACGCTGAAGGTTTTGATACTAGTGACAATTCATTGCCACCAAAAGACCGATGTGGCTGTGCGCTTTTGCCATTTTACGGAGACAATAAAATTAACCTAATTATCTCATAAACCATGTATGTATGCGTAATTAAGATAGTTCCATGTTTGCAGATTCACAGGCATGTAAACGAACTCTTGTGGCACAAAATTCTGGCACACTAATGATAAGCTGCAGCACTCAACCTTCGTTAAATATCCGTAAGAAACAAGATGCTATTGACCACGTGTTTGTACACCTAAAATTTACAATAAAAAGGAGATAATTCCTGTTCTATTTGTATCTTGGGAAATGGTTATTAGTCTATAGTGTAATCCAGTACATTTATATTTCTTGGTAAAACAGTACTTATAGCCTAAATAAATGTGATTAATCAAACTTCCCCATAAACGAGTAGGCTTTAGAAATGTAATGAACGCACATAATTACCAACAATTGTAATCAACACATACTAAATACTTCTGTTTACATTAATTAACTTTTAAAATATAGCATATATTTAGTTTTAAATCAATACGTAATTTTAAGAAGAAAGCTTACATTAAAGGCCCCTTATCGTAGATAGAAGTCTAAAAAAGTCGTGCATGAGATTGATAATCCTCATAGTCTTACTTACCACACAAGTCTACATGTAATTATGACAATTAGACGATTTTGGAGTAGCCATTATTACTATTATAATATCCTGACTAATTCTGTGCTGAGCTCATAAATCTCGAAATAATAGTCCTAGATATCTGACTTGTTCACAGTGAAAAAACCGTAAACATAATGAAAACATAAACATTGGTAATGACTAGAGACCGGACGTTAGGCACTTAAAATGTTCAAAATAGGCAGGCAAAAAGGCACTTAAAAATTTCAAAATAGGCAGGTAAAATAGGCACTAAAACTGTCAAAATAAGTGCTAAAACATTTAGAGTTGCATGCGAAAGGAGACAGTAGGTCGAAAAATATGAACTCATTCTGGATGTCTCTTGTTACTAATTCAAATAAAACATTTGAATCATGGAGCATTTAATCAAAATAACATAGACCTACCCGATACACATAATATAGATGGATCAAACCGAAACACTGTAAAACAATATTGTTCATTTCATTAGAGCACTGTACCGGTACCCCATTCGGTGCACAATATTACCTTTACAAACACCTTTTGCCAGTCATTAACAAACATCATTGATTGCACATAATAAGATACTTTTTAAAAATTTCTACTCTTAGGTTATGCCTCCTATCAGGCAGTACATTTTTAGTACCGAAAACGACCTTTCCACTTCTACAGACGTTATCGGAGCGTATTTGTAGAGTGGAAGAATTTGTGTATCAATATCAATTGAAACCCTGTTTTCACCACTAAGAATAATTCCTATGTCTCTTAATAATTTATTATAATTTATAATTATTAAGGCAACTGACAGTGGATGCAAGCAAATTTAAGTAATGTCAATAACCCATGAGATGCAAATTGCTTGGATATCACAAATTTTTATGTAAATTTTCAATGAAATGCTGTTTTTTCTTCGGAAAAGCGGAAATAGGCATTTATAGGCATTATAAGTTGAAATTGGCAGAGTTAACTTTATGAAAAACAGCTCTAAGGATATCATCTTGAACTTCTATTAAGTCATTTTTATGATATCTATAACGGTTAAGAATAGGCATCCGGTCTCTAGTTATGACCAATCACAAGTGAGAATGTGAACTACTGATTAAAATGAGTGCCAGAAAGGAAGGAACCAAAAGAACGAACAAATAATTATATCGAGTGAAAACGAATGTATCCGACTGCCTGATCGTAGTTCTGTTAGTTGTTTCGTTACTTTCGCATCAACTTGGACGTAGAAGCTTGGAGGTTGCAAATTTCTAGGTTAACGTTTAATTTTATCTTATGTATGAAGATTACGTGGTGCATTGCGAATGGTTCCATTGAGAAACATAACCCCCAAACTTTAAATACGTTGCGGTTACAGTTAAATTTCAATGTGGCTGGGTCGTCACCAGAATGAAGAAGTAGAATTGAGAAAATATTAATTGTAATCTGACATTTGAGCTAAAAAATTGGTCATTTTCATTAAAAAAAATCGCATAAAGCCGTGCATGTTTGGACTTAATATTTTTAAACCATATCAAAATCCATGGCATGGAATCGAAAACGTAACTTTATATCACTTTTCTGTCCAAATGAAATTAGATTATGTGGACGCAATCGTTATCAAGAGAAATTACAGTTCAACCTTAAAACATAAAGTTGAGTTTGCAGTATATTGTAGAGATCCTTAATGAAACACATTTAAAATTGTGACTGCAGAGCAATAAATTCATGTCTGCGTACGTGTTCGAATGTATAATCTGATTTTATTTAACGAAGCTACATTGGAATTGGTTTCTCTCTCTGGGGAATAACTTGTTTCACCGGAACAGGATCTGTTGACACTTTGCTTCTCTCACTAAACATTCGTTTCTAGTCTCCTGCCCTATCCTGTGTGGTTATAGTCATTAGTCGCTACTACATATTCCAAAATTAACTATAACTAAATACATGCGACAACATTCAGAAACGTAAAATCCATTCGCATTTACAGTTGACGTTGGGTAGGATGAAAACGAATTTTTGCACATGTCAAAGTTGACCCTTACAAAATAAGCTGTGAACCTGTTCAGTTGATTTCTTTCTGCCTTTAAGTAGCCTACTAAGTTTTGTATTGTAGCGAAAACAAGCAGCTGTTCAGTGATGGTCTACGACTTCCTTAGTTCCTTAAATGAGTAACTTAGCTCCATATATGGAGTAAATTATATAGTACCAGTATGGTACTTTATAAGATTGTGTGGGGAACGGGGAAATGTCTATCTGTGCGTCTGTGCACGTGTCTGTACGCGCGATAACTCAAATACTCTGTATCGTATTTTCATGAAACTTGGTATACGCATTCATAACGTTCATGGGAAGAACCCTATTGATATTGGACAAAATCGGTTCACCGGTACCGGAGTAATGCCTAATTTAGTGCCTATTTTAATAGTAATTTATCAGAAAGACGCTATAACCCAAATACCCTTTATAGAATTTTCATGAAACTTGGTATACGGATGTATGACGTCCATGGGAAGAAGCCTATTGAATTTGGACCAAATCGGTTGACCGGTACCGAAATAAAGAGTAATTAACAGTCACATCTATTATAATATAATCTTCGTTCTCCGACAATTCGAAGCATTTTGATTGGCTCGGGGCCAATCAAACAGCGACCGAGCTCCCGTAACTATAGTCCTTTCACATTCGCCAGAGGTTTCAAGGCCAAACGTAGCACGCCTATGATACCCCCACTTACCGTGCTCATATGACATCATACCCCTCCAATGCCAGTCACATGACAAACCAGTAGGGAGTTCCCCTTTGGTGTCGTATGAGTGTGTGCGACAGCGCAGCTCCTCTGCGCAAAGGGGAATACTGTTGACAGCTGATCAGTGGGGGCATATTAGACGTGAGAAGTTGTGGCCTTGAAACCTCTGGCGAATGTGAAAGCACTATAATGTCCTAATCTAAACAATTCTGTAAATAGAAATAATAGGCGAAATTGCTTATTAAAGAGCATGCTTTCATTTCCAATTTAATATAAGTGTTAATTTTGTAATGGATATAAGACGCTACAATATTATTGCATGACCCACAATAAACATAACGTAACAAATTGCTAATCATTTATTGACATTGTTATTGTTAGCCCGCTTTGATTGATTCATTTCTTCATGACGATGTCAGTGGAAATAAAAAATTTAAAACACAACTAGTCGTTGAATATTTATATAATATTGTGCTTCTATCGACATGTATGGCTACCGATATCTTCATTATGTTTTAATGTGAGTATTTTTCTTATTCGCTCCTGTAAAGCAAATATACCTAATGTAATTCCTGACGGATTGATTTCAGATTGACTTTAATTCCTTCATAACCTGTACGGCTGCTTTAAATTTGAAACAAACATGTCAGCGAATCATAAGCCTATTACATCATTAATATTATTGTCAGTGCATTTTGTAAAATGTTGACATAATTTAAGAATTTATTATGTCTGTGTATACCAATATGAATTAAGGTTAAGAATAAAACTTTTGACCTCAGTTCTTACGTAAGCCCTGCTTAATGAGTCGATCTGGAGTTTAACTCGGAGGTCTATTATAAAAATAATTTATTTTCTGCATGGGGCTATCATAATTGCAATTTTCACTGATTAAAAAAAAACATTCTGGCACTTTGTTGTATCAGTTTACCTGATTTTATTATTAATTGAAAACCTTTTTTTCCTTAAAAAATTTCCCCTTAACAAGTATTATCTTAATAACTCCCAGTAGCGGCTCGTGCTTGTAAACTTAGGTGAAGCACACAAAAATCAAAGTTTGAAAAGTTCATGTAAATACATCAACAGTAGCAAATACAATGTTCTCCCACAAGATCTCATACTGTTCAAGAGAAGGTGGTTTCGTTAATACCGTATTTTATCCCTGTTATCAATGCACATAGACCTACATGTACATTAGCTATTATATTACATTGCTTACCTATCTTTTGTATATCAAGTTGATTCTCCTCTTCTTTAAGACTGCAGAGCACGAATAACATTTAAAAAGTCACTGAATCCAGTTTCATTCCATGCGTTTTTTAACCCCCAAGGAGAAGGCATGGCCAACAGTATAGATTTTTGTAACGTAATGGCTCCCACATAACCACTGGTAATGGTTGTGCCATGAAGTTTTGAAATTGACTTTGTACGGCTTGGCAGCCTGGGGATTTAACTTTTTAAAATGAATATCTAGAACTGGTTGAGGTCTGCCTAAAAACAATGGATCTCTCTTATTATCCTCCCTCCAACGACTAAATGGAGTTTGTATTGGAGTGCACACGGGTCGTTTAACGGATTCAATTTTACATTACAACGTATAATAAATTTATATTGCCAAACACACTTAAACTAAAAAGCAATTTATTAAAAACCTGAAGCACACCTGAACTAATAAAGTGAAATCACTCTTGTATATACGTTAAGAACAATCACAACTGCCACATAGCACGACATGGAACAGACTGCTAATATTATTAGTGGGATTTTCAATTAAGAATCTGCAAAAAAAAGTAGCCAAAAGAAAAATAAACCAAGGAAATATAATGCCTCCTTAAAAATTAGAAAATAGAATCAGAGCTATATTTATTTTACTTCCTAGCAAGACTGCTGTATCTAGGAAAGAAATATCTTTTAGACGGTTCCGGCCGGACACCTAGAGATTGACTGTTCTAAGAAGGAAACCTGAAGTAAACAAAAACCAGTACATCTGTCTCACTCTAGCACAACTTAGCATGACTAGCATGACTCTAGCATGACTTAAGAGTGAGAGAGACATACTGGTTTTTGTTTACTTCAGGTTTTTTTCTTAGCTCGTCTCTAGTATAGTCATAAATCTATCGGCTTAGCGCGATGTAGAAGCAAACAGGCCAAAAGTCAGAAAATGTATCGCTCAAGTATGACGTATATCTCGGCGAAAGGGTGGAGTGGAGGGGGAAATTTTCAACCCGTTACTATAGCAACCGCTGTAAACAGAATTTTACCAAGAAGACGAAGAGAAGCTGGAAAGTTTTTTCTTCTGCCAGTCCATTGGTGTTCCGTGATTGCCATCCTGGTGAATGTTGAGGAACTGCGAAACGCTGGCGCGAACATTCAAACAATATATTACGGAATTTTAACTTATGACAAGTACAGAAAAAATAATAATGATAATATTACTAATATAACAACTTGAATAATCATAAAAATAATTATAAATAAAATTCGAATGAAATAAGTAGCAAATGGTAGGTGAATTTGTTCTTCACCATCTTCCCCTGAATAACCGCTACTGAAAACTCCTAATATAAAAATAAGAAATACAAACAAAAATATAAAGTAATATATTAAAATATTATATATGATTTTAAGCGTTCAATATGTTCTATGCTAACTTACAATATGAAAGATTCTTGACTATCAAGATATCCATCTACTTTCATTATATTCAGCTTAGGCCTTCATTTATACTTACAGTTTAGAATTGTAATGTATTGCTTGTAATGAAAACCCTACAGTCTAGAAATGTAGGCCAACAATGCGTTAATAGAACACTTTAAGGATAATAAACTGTGACTGTGAACTGTGACTGTGTTCTTAAAATTCTAACAGTGTCATCGCTTCTTGTGGAATTTTTAGACGAGTAACTGTTTTTTGATTATCAGAAATCAATAAATAAAATGGCTCGTATTCGGAAGATCCCGGGTTCAAATCCCGTATATACACAGCAGAACTCGGTTATAGCGACATCCAATGTTCCAGGAAATATTGTCATTATAAACGAATGTCGTTGTAACCGATATTCATATCTTCAGCCTAGTGAGGGTAAAAATGAAAAAGAACAAACATAATAACTTATTAGCCTTACTTTATTTTATATACACACTTTTAAGCCTACTTAGCTTACAATTAAAACAATTTGTCGAGTACTCACCAAACTTGTTTACTTAGGAGTAAACTAATCAGTAATTTTACTCTGTTGTCTGCTTTCCAAAACATACTTTCTATGTTCATTATTTGAGTTGCAAATTTCACTGCTGCCTCTCCTCATGTTCACAATTCTGATGGCAACTTAAGCGTCACTCACTGTAGGGATAGGCACTTTAGTTATTTCTTTATTTTCTACTTCAAATCCTTCCGTCACTCTTACTCTTAGGGCCTGTGCGACGACCACCTGATATATTTATCTGCCAGATAGAGAACTTATCCGAAGCTTCCTGGAAGGTTTAATTTACACAAAAATGTCATTTTATGCTCACATATGAATGAAATAGAATTGCACAAATCGATTAATGCACTTAAAACGATATGTTCTTGTGCAATTTAATTGTAAAAATACAAATCCGAGCTGCCTTCCGAACTACAACAAACACACCTCTTTTCTCAATGAGCTAAGGATCATTTTACAAAATCTTACTGCGTTCTTACCGATAGCAGTTCAGCGGTGGTATTACAAGACATCTTCTAGTTAAGCTATCTGGAAGTCACGTATCGGGAGGAATTGTCGGCAGGTGGTAATACAGACCCTTAATGCGTTGTTTGGTTATCACCACCTATATGAATGTGCAATGAGGCGATGAATCTACGTGCGTTCCAGAGACTACAGTAGGAAAGGTTCACTGTCCTTGTCTAACAGCATGGAAAAACACATGGGTCAATAGTCCTTGTTTATAAAATTCTTAAGAAATCCCTCCCCCCCCCCCCGCCCTGCTCGACAGTGGTCGCGTACCAATTTTTGTTTCATCTGGCGACTAGGAGTTGATTGAATATGCTGTGAAGTCTGTGTTTAGTGTGAAATTTAAAATGTCTTCTAGTTAGGCGAGAGGAGAAAGAATATGACGTCGCTACTGAATGCGGCACGGAGGCAGTGTCTGTTTTATAGTCGCCTTGCTCATATCGTTGACGGGCGGCTCGCTTTGTTCTCATATTACAATGTTTGTTGTTACTGTAAAAGGTTTTCTCAAAAGAAACCGCTGACTAAATTCGTGTTGCGAATTCTCTCATTGCTTAATGCCATTTCCACAAGTGTTTTGCTGTATCTGTACCTTTCCGCTCTCTTATTTAACACTATGCAGTGTGGCAAGTACGCCAAGCGACAAGGTCGGGCGGCGACTTCTTTGATGTTAACTGACAATGCAATGAGCGAGGCGACTATACCTGAAATACTCTAACGAGGTAGTGACTATCTGCTGTATAGTAGAGTTCTTCATTGCAGAACTAGGCGACTTCTAAGGAATGAACCATTAAGTCGGTGTTTCTTTGTGTTAATTTATCTGACCAAGTCAGGGATGGGGTTGGGGTCTCGGTTTCAATTTCCAAAACAAAAGCAACGTTGTAATTTTCTCTCATTGTTATCACTAAGGGGCGGATTTCTATGACCTAAAAAATAGGATATATGCATGCATTTATGACCTAAAAAACATTAACATATGACCAAAAAAATTAAAAATATGACTCTACCACATATATTTTTTTAAGTTTCGTTACAATACATTTTATTAAAATATAGTGTTAATTGTTTAAAATATCTGTAAATTCTCAAAAAGTATCATTTTAATGCAAAATCTGGAAAAGATTGTATGAAACTTCAAAATTTCTTTAATATGCACACAAATATGCAAAAAAAAGACCTAAATATGCATATTCATACTAAATATGCTACAATAGTTGAAAATTTCCTAAATATACAATTATATGCACAATAAAAGCTGTTCCATTTTCACCAGGATGCTTGGAATCGGGTTTAAATTAGTCGGAAACCTGAAATAATGCAAAGGGGAAAAATATGACATGTCATAGAAATCCGCCCCCTAGTTATCACTGACCTCAGTTCTTCCTCATGTGTTTTGTTGTTTACTGTCACTAAATCCTGCAAACCCACTTTTGACTCCAGGCAGAGTAGACGAGTAACAGTCACAAAGTATTCTAAGATTTTGATGGCTGAGATAACTATCTGAAAGGTGCAGTGACAATAAATAAAACATGGGTTGAGCTGGCAGCAAAATTCTCCTCCTAAAGGAAGCCGTCTGGTTATACATTGAAGAACTCTGCTATATATCATTTCTTGTCTATTTATTTAATCAAGAATGAACGTTACAGGTTTACACCCAATTACAATGTCCATGACTATGCTAGCAACATATAATATACGGGTACTTACAATTAGGAAATATCTGCTTATCTTTCTCTTTCTGATTGGAACACGGGTATTGTAGTATACCTTTCGCACTGGAATGATAACGGGGTGGGTACAGAGTTTCCCGGGTTGCCAGATTTCAACAACAGATCTAAACTATGTAGGTTCTTGGAAAATTCATTGCATACTGAAGCTGAAAATGACATTATATGCGAGGTAGACGCTTATACGTTTATCATGCTAAGGAAGGCTGAGAAACACAATCCTTATGGGGAATAAGTCCGTACCATGAAACTTGACGCTATATCCGAGTTGACTCTGAAACCGATGTCGTTACGAAAAGCTCTACTGTACTAGCTATGTTTTATCTCATTACCATGATTGCACGAATACTCCAGCTACAACTATAAGATAAAGCGAAAATAAAAATAATAGTGAAACGGTTTACTCGCATGGTGAGTTTCTACTAACTATCGTTGGAAAATCAGTTATGCTGTTTGTTACATTACATCTGTTTAATGTCATGTTTATGTGTTCAGATACATGCCATTAGTAACTTCATCACTTCTAACAGCATTTGCATAAATTACGCGAACTCTAGAATTTAATATCACAGTTGCTAAACTGTAGTCTGTTCTGTTGATCATTAGTACACCACTTTTCCGCAATAGTAACGAAAACAAGAGATTCGAGATTTAATTAAAACAATTAGGCCTATTATTATTCTTAACTCAACTTTCCTACGAGACAGCATATTATGTGAGGTGTTGACTTGGGTTTCGTGCCTTTTGAGTCGTTGGTATAGTTTGTTTTGGAAGCTTGCCTGTGAGCAATTCGTTTAACGCATTAAATGGTATCACTCCATTATATGACTATATTTATTGCCACATCATTGTTGCCTTGTCGACGGCATCAGTGTGTCTGTTATAAAACAATCTTTAGCAGGCCTGTCCTACTTTAGAGGAACTGGGGGACAAATGCATTTAAAGAAGTCAACTAAAGGGCCCCAACAAAATGTTACTTAATTTTGATTCATATTAGTCCACCGCTGTGGCGTAGGGGATTCGTTCGCTGCTCTTATGCAGCAGGGGGAGGGGTTCCGGGGTTTTCCTCACCTGTGAGACGAATTTCGGGTAACTTGAGCCTCTTTGACCCCCGGAATACATTTGGCCGTCACTATTATCATCTTTGTCCCGACCGCGCCTCGTTCGGAATGAGTGCGTGTGCGCCTAGCTGCATCCAGACCGTCCCACAGTGGTCCAGAATTCAAATCTAGAGGGAAAAAATTATTTATCGCACAAAAGTAACTCTTTTTATTTGTTTCATTGTTTTTCTTCTGTAAAGTTGATATATAAATTATATTAAGCCATAAAACAAAATTATAATATAAATTGCTAATTTAAAAATAATTTTTAAAATTTTAAATGCACAAAATAGCAAAGAGTTTTCATTACATTTTACAAGAGGTAAATACCTATAAATATGTATCTTCGTCCTCTACGTCACCTGCATCATCACTTTCTTCTGCGTCTGCTTCATCAGCATCATCATCATCATCATCACTATCACAGCCTTCTTCTTCTTCTTCTTCACCTACTTTCTGCTGTTATTCTTCTTGCTGCTCATCTTTCTCCCTACTCGACTTGATACTGGCACTTTTGGTTCTTGAAGTAGCTCGCATACTTATTGTGATAAGGGTCCACTGTTGTTCTGTCTAAACGAGGAAGAATGAGAGATTATGGGATCAGAACTGACAAGAGACAAATTCAAGATGTCTTTCATATTTTCCTTTCGTGAAAATTTACCGGAATGTCCTTCGCAAAGTTTACTTAAGAGCTTATGCCTTGCTTCCTGCGCTACTTTAGAAAGCATACCAATTGGTAAAATGGTTGATTCAATAACCCGTGCACCATGAATTAGGACTTTCTGAACACTGCAGGCATATATTACCACGGGTACAGACTCAGATAGAGTTTTGTTGTGTCTGTAGCATATTTATGAAATTTGTCAATACTGACTTGAAAACCACTGGAAATTACAAGCAAAATTACTGAGAATCGATTAATTAGTTCTTCCTCGATCGCGGTGAAGGTAGCAGACAATTGTGGATTTCTGAAAAAGCGTCGAGCCGCATTTCCATCGCTAGAATTTCCACTTTGGCTTGTCGACTATCAAACCCATTTTCTTGCGGAATTGTTCTACAGTTACTTCCTTCCTTTCATTTACTTTTTTCTTCCTTTCCTTTAACTTGCAATTTCTTTACATCTAGTCGGTATGAATTGTGAAGCAGACATTCAAAAAATTATTTTTACTCTTTTCCTGCGCTTTTCAAAATTTGACCTAAAAGTAGCCATAGTTGCTCCTAATAATTTAGATAAATCATTGGGATGCTCCTTTAATCCAAACTTATCAAATAAATAACTGCACAGTGAGTTTGTAGAACATTTCGTCTGATACGGTAATTTATAAAGTTCCATACATGTCACCACTGGCTGTGTTTGCCGGTTACCCCCTGAAATACAAACGCGATTTGTAAAAAAAACGGATCATTTGCGACAAACTATTCTTTTTGTATTTAAACCCAACCCTTTTCTTTACATGTTGACATATATTTAATAGTACCATCTCTAACGTATTTTTTTAAAACCCTCTACAATACTAGAAAATATAAAAAAATTCCCTACCTAGACACATCCATATAAAAATGACATCAGTAATTTATTATGTAGTATTATTTCAATAAATATTATATAAATCGCAAGTCCATACCTTTAGATGTGAATTCCATTTGACAGAACAACAAAATAACATTTCACAACTCACACACTGACTTCACACTTCTGACGTCGCGGAACTTGTTATAAGACTGATGCCTCTACTCCTTATCAACCCACAACTTTGAAGAGCTGCAGTTGCATACCCTTTTACAGCAGAGTTGATAAAGGCTGAGTTTAGTGAAGAGGGGTTGTCTGGGATGAAGATCCAGCAAAAATAAAAAGTTTTACAACAAGTAAGAATTTGTAGTTTTTTCCCTCTAGATTTCAATTCTGGACCACTGTGCGTCCGAGGCAAGACCCGAAGGCAGCCCCGTGTGATGTGTATGTGCCTCGCTCGCTCTCCGCTCGGCCGAGCTGCCTCAGCTCCATCCGGAAGGTTGTCGGTTTTTGGAATGCTCCAAGGAGCCTTGGTCACGTTTGCGCCGCGCCCACTCTGGACGGCACATTCTACCTCACGCCTCAGACACCCAGAACGCTTTAATTCATCTCGTAACCCGCCGCCGTGGGTGAGTCGGTAGCGCGCCTGCCTTCCACTTCGGCGCGGTTTCGATTCCCGGCCGGGTTGGGGTTTTTAAATTAGTGAAAAATTCCTTTCCCGGGTTCCGGACTGGGTGTGTGTGTCCTTAGGTAGGGGACTGGCGCACCCCGGTAACAAATCCGCTGAGAATATCCCCTTATGGGATCATCAGGGGTCGCTCGCGAACCTGAGGAGTACCTTTTTTACGGCCATTCACCCACTTAAAAGAGGGGCGAACATGGTGCATTTTCCGACGTGAAGTTACCTGCTGCCCAAACAAGGCTGTAGAATGTTATTTTTATTGCCAATGCAGCCGAGAAGTTAGATGTGTATCTTTTCAATTGAACTGTGTGAAATGTGAGTTCTTTCTTACGTGACCTAATATTTACAACAATGTAAATACTTCTCTCTGAATCTAAAGAACATTATTAAGGCAGTGTAATATAGGCCTAGTTAATATTACCAGACACATAATGAATAGAGGAGAAAGTGTGATGACTGAGGTAGTTCACTGGTTTCGCCGCTAGATAGCAGTTACTCCGTTTGAGACTCGCGGAAGCAAGATTACTACGGGCGGTATAGGAAAAATTGAAAACACTCTTAAACAAAATAATACATTAATCTATTTCAAAATGACTCAACTTATCTAAAATGAATTGTTAGATACTTTTGACAATTTTCGGGCTGGTTTACACGTCTTGTTAGATCTCATCTCCATAAATAAACATGGCCGTCTGTAACAGTAATTTCTCAGATTGTAAGAAGCTTCTTTCCAAAAATCGAAGATGTCCACAAGCAATGAACAATTATATAATATAGGTATGAAACAGATAAGGGATGATTTGATCTAATATTTTGTTGCCTAGAAAATAGGATAGAGGGTATGTTAGTATAATTTGATGAGAATTTGTTAAAGAATGTACATTTGTATAGAAATAACAACGTATAATTAGGGTAGAAAACAACGCTTGAGCTCTTTCCGGACACAAAAATAAAATTAAAAAATGTCGCATAGTCAATTTTCCTTCACCCTCGACATTTCATGATCGTCCCACATCATTCAGACAGCTGTAGTGCCCGGAATAATTACCACTCAATTACTCGTAAACCATTCAAGATGGTACTGAATTTAAAATAAAACTGAAATATTTCACTAAAACTTTCTCGCTTGAAGTTTTTACGGGACACAAAAATGAAAAAAAAATTGTCGCATAGTCAAATTCCGTTTCATCCTGCATGAATTTTGTGTAATTGGTGATGTTTATATAATGAAATAAAAACATTTATGTCCGCATTTTTTAAGTCTCTGTTTTAACTATCAGAAGGACTGTTGTGTGTAGATTATTTCTGCACAAATTTCACAGAAATTGGACCAAGGGTTAATTAAAGATTGCGAGTTTAATCATAAGATGCCAAACTATCATGATGCAGCATTGAGAAGTTGAAACGCAAACGAAGGTGCTGCCAGTGTTTCGGTGGACCGCCGCTCTCCCTATACCCACCATTGCCTGAGCGGCCGAGTCATCACACTTTCTCACTCTGGTCATTATGCTAGACATGTTTAACAACTGTTTTATATCCTATTTCTATTGAAATATCCGCGACAATTTAAACACAACTAATTAAACTAAACTAAACTTAATGGCGCTATATCTCTTTACGAGATTAGGCATGCCATCCGACCATTGAGTCATCTACCTTAGGCAGATGGTAGGATTGGTGGCATGTGGTCAGCATGCCGATTCGCACGGCCGTTAATATTGGCTTAGCCTACTGAACCTAAATCGCTACTTCCAGCTCCTAATAAACTTCTATATAATGTTTATTCTAATGTAACAATATCAATTGCTGCATTTAAAGTGGACTAATTTTTTTATAAAACCATTCTGATAAGAATAAAGAACTTCATTTTTTTGAAAGTAAATTTATTATATGATGTTTCATGGATTTCTCTGGAGGCCTAATTTTAGAAATTGCTGGTAGAGTAGAAAATTTGATGGGTTATTTTTGTCGCCACTTTTATATATTTGAATAACTTGAGCTACTTTACATTCATTAGGAAATTCTTTCGTAGTAAAATAAGTATTTATAATTTCAGCAATGTGTCCAGTTAGTTCATTCTTACATTCTTTCATTAGCTTATTTGTGTTATTATATTTTGTTTTATTGTCTTTTGATTTTAACGTTTGAATGTAATAAGTTATTTCTTTAGGAAGAATAAATCTTTTAACATCTTTTATAGTAACAGTGTTATAATAGGCCTAGATATTTAATTGGATCTATGATGCAAAATTAGAACCTACATTGACAAAAAAGCTATTAATGGAGTTTGGTATTTCAATATGTGGTATTGACTGTCCATTTACACAAAGTGCTAGGATTTTATTGTCTGATTTATTTTATAATCATACAGTATTTCAATTCATTACCTTCCATGTGCCTTTGGGATTTTGCAGTATTTTTTCTATTTTATTTTGGTAGTATTTAGGTTTTAGATTTTAAAGATCTCGGGCAGTTAATTCCACGCGAAGAAAAACAGTACAAATCAAAGAATATAATTCCTATAAAGATATATATATATATATATATATATATATATATATATATATAAGGTATATATATACATATATATACCGGTAAGTTGTCTAATCTCCAAAATGAAGTTCTTTGCGATATCTTTGGTTAACAGGTTATCACACGTATCTCTAGGCCTCGAAATAATAATCATGACAAGATAATTTGCTAAACTCAATTAAAATTCCAAAGTAAAACTCAGAACAAGTGGAATTCGGCTAGAATGATCATGCTGGGAATGAAGCGATCATGCTGTATTGGGAAACTTCGATTTCCTGCACGCAGTGCCGGTAACTTAACCCACCTGCATGTGTGTGTGTATGTGTGTGTGTATGTGTGTGTGTATATATATATATAGGTATATATAAATGCAGCTCAGATGCATCATTATATCAAATATAATTTTTGATATACCGGTATGTAATATTGCAGACATAGAATATAATCACTTGCTAGTTGAATTTTACAATTTCAATCTTACCTGTGTATTTACTTCCTTTTTATTTCTCAATATTGCCTTACTATTTAATTCATCCAGCAGCTAAGTATGATGCTACTAGTTGCGCTTACATTGAATTAATCGATGTATCGATCATTGCCAAGATTAAAATAGTCAGTACGTTTTAATGTTGGTGCCTTTGCAATTTGATCATAATTTCGAACAGCCGTTAGTAATGAATTATTATTCAAATGAGTTATATTTTTATTATTCGTTAATATAGTCAGCAATGCACAAGCATTAAGGGGTTTCGGCTCATCTTTCAAACTCTTCCTCAATTTTACAATGATATACAAACCACTCTTGTTTCGCAATCCACTGTTTTACGCCATAGATACGTTTTTGCATTAAAGTTATTTGATTCCGATGGGGCTTTGTTTGATCTACTTGTGTACTTTTGTGTGTATCGCTTTTTTCTGACATGAGAGGCTCACTAATGAGGTATTGTATGTGCTGGTATTCCAGTTTTATTTAGTTCGGTTTTTTCCGTATACTTAGGCTATTACTTTATTTTATTATTACGTTCATCTCCTTTTCTGTGATTTTTAAATTCAGTTTAATCATGCAGTTAACGGGTGGAAACCTTATACATACCTTCAGTGCAATGATCAAACAATTTGTGCGCAGTTCGTTTTAAAGGCTTCTTTAATTTAAAAAAGCATTTATGTTCTTCGCATTATGTTATTCTTATTTCAGCGCATTTTACTTACTGCAATTAAAGTAGAAAACAATTAGATATCGGAAATATCGGTGCCTTTAAGAAATTGTGGTAACTAGTTGCGAATGTTTACTTTTCAAAATAAGACTTGTTACGTCCTCATTTTTGCGTTTTTCACTTGAAATTATTATTATTTTTGTTAATGTTGCAGGTTGTACTACTACATTGTTTATGCTGAGGTTAATGAGGTAGTTGATCTTGACTTGGATACTACCAGATAAGTTTTCAAACCTTAACATAAATACCGTAACGTTTTTCCACTTAGCTTCTGATTATTTATCATCAGGCAGTGAATTAGTAAGTAGATATACGTATAAATATTTAGTTCAGGATATTAATGACGTGAAGTAGATTTAATAAACTAGCATTGCCAGAAGTTTCGTAAGCCGTGCGTTTTCCTCTTTAACCTTGAATAAATCATTTTTCAGAAACGTATTCCTTTTCCTTCTTTCAGGTTACGTTTTGTTAGTAGTGGTTAAGCCTACTTGTGTTGTCTCATTAATGAAATACCTTAATAGATCGCTATATATAACCACTTTGTCGTGCTGTAATAAGAGTAGGTTGCTTAATGCATGACTTCGTCGGACTGCTGTATTAAGAACACAATCTATTAGATATACTACTATTTGCGAAATTGCACTACCTGGAAATGCAGGAAGATAGTTTTGCTGTTAGGGTGGCATCTTGCAAACGTGAGTTTGCGTAGGTAGTATATATTGTCCCAGGTGCTCAGAAGTAATCTCACCAGCATGATATCCTATTCAACATCTCTCTGGAGGGATTGCTTTTATATGCTAAGTTGGGAAAAAGATAAAAATGTGAGAATCCACTATAAACGCGCTGGAAATTCCCATTCAGCGTTTATATTGCATACACAGAGCTACCTGCCAAAATTGCTTTCATAAATCGAAGAAACTCACACCATATAATTGAATACTGGGATTTCCAGAAATAAAAAGCCGTGGTATTCATTTGAGATGAATTCAATAGTCGCTTTTAAAGAGTAGTCTCTTAGTTTATTTTTTGAAAATCAGTTATTTTTCCCGAGCTAATATTGAAGTGATCTCTACTTTCAGGACACATCTTACGCTATTGGTAATAAATTTTATTTCAGTTAGGGTCATGTTGAATAATACGGTAGTTTCTTCCACCCTGTACCCTCAATAAAACCGGTAAAGGAGTATTTTACACATACGACATTACTGTAATGTATAGGCCTATGAATTACAGTTGCATAACCATGCAATAATCCAGAACGCTTGATATACATTTTTGACAGACGGTTATCACAGCTTATCAGATGCAGTGTCACGATATAAACAGCACATAACGTAGATTTGAAATTTGTTTAAACATAATACGAGGGTTGGTCAATAAGTAAGGTCTCCAACACTCTAGCCCAAGCTCACAACGTCGGACGAGAGATTTGGCACCACTGCCATGTCCCACTATCTCTCCTCTTTCAAACGAGCCATTGCTGAAGCCCCTGAACCTTTTAGTGTCCGAAATAGAGCTGTTTGAAATGGATCTCCCGATTTCCATCCCCGCCAAGTGCGCCTACGCGAAGTTTCTTACTGCAAAAAAGTTCCGCCGATTGAAATTCACAGACAGTTTTGCGAAGTTTATGGAGAGGGATGTATGGACATAAAATATGTGCGTAAATGGGTTCGTGAGTTTAAACAGAGCCGGACAAATATTCATGATGAAGAACAAGTGGGAGACCAACAACAGCCGTCACAGATGAGATGGTGGCAAAAGTCGATGAATTGGTGCGACAAGATCGACGCGTAACTACCCATGAACTTTGTTTATTGCTTCCTGACATTACTAAAGGTTCCATACAGACCATTTTGAGTGACAAATTGATGTTCCATAAGGTTTGTGCAAGGTGTGATTGCGGAGGCCGCACTTGGCGGGGACGGAAATCGGGAGATCCATTTCAAACAGCTCTATCTCGGACACTTAAAGGTTCAGCGGCTTCAGCAATGGCTCGTTTGAAAGAGGAGAGATAGTGGGACATGGCAGTGGCGGAAAATCTCTCGTCCGACGTTATGAGCTTGGGCTAGAGTGTTGGAGACCTTACTTATTGACCAATCCTCGTATCTTCTATATAAAAGTTCTTCACAGGCTCACAGCCGAGTCAAGGGTTTAATAAACTCCGAGCTTTCGGACTCCATATCTCTGAGTCCTTCTTCTGGGAAAGTGGTGAGAAGGCGGAAGGGGCCTGTATATATACGCCGGAGCAGTTAGTGGGTTCCAGCCAATGGCAGCGTCAGTAAAACTCTCTTGAAAAATTCGCCTAGTCGAAAAAGACGGACGTCACGGGGAACACAGGTTATGTGGGTCTCTTCTTTAAAATGTTGAGGGCCGGTTTCCAAGTCTCGCTTAGAGGAAGGCCTTTGTCTCTGTTTATGATGTTGTTACTGACTGAGACTGATTTCAATGGCCTCTTTAACCAGCCGGTCCATATACCCATTCGTCTTGTCCAGGATCTTGGTCTGGTCGTAGAGCATTCTGTGATTTTGCTCGATGCTATGTTGTGCTACAGCAGACTTGTCCGGATAGAATAGTCTGGTACACCTATGATGTTCCTTGCATCTGTCTGCCACGGTGCGTCCAGTCTGGCCAATATATTCCATCCCGCACTCACAAGGAATGCTGTAGACTCCAGAAGACTTATATATTATTCGCCGAGAAAAATTCAAACCTTATATATAATATCTTCTGTTGGTATCTGTAAGTCAGTGTATAAAATATCTCCCACCAAGTCGTTTATATATGCATTTCGGCCCAAAGTTAGGCCATCTTCAGTCTTTAGCCGCACTGTGGAGGGCTTGTGGAAGAAACAACCCAGCATATTTGTGCAAACGTAGTCAGACTGTAATCAGTACCGGTAATTACGATTCAGTGTGTCACCATGCGCGTAATCTAGATAAAATCTTGTGTTTAATTTAAACGTCACTTCTGTGGTACTTAATTTCCTAGTAGGTAGAGGGAGTATTGTGTTCGATCCTGAAGTTCCATCTCTAGTGTCAGCATTAATGCACGTTGTGAGATTCTCTGAATCCAAAAATACAGCTTTCAAAAACAGGTTCTTTGTGTGTCGTTTCTTTTTGAACCGCGAAGCTCGAGAACGAAAAATCTGAGAACAAATTAATTTCTGTGGGTTTGGTATTGCCTGAAAAAGTGGAAAGAAGTTTGGCGACGACTTTTTCTTACTTTTTCTGCCATTTTAGATTCAGATAGTTTCATTTTCCGTGATTTCCTTGAAAACTGCTTGAACATTTTGTTTAAATTTTGAACACATGAAGTCTATGTTAAGATTTAAACCTTTTCGCAAAACCTCTCTAAAAGGGTAGTTATATCAATCACGGGTAGCCAATCTTTGTTTAGGTCTATACAAACTCAGCCTTTGTCTAGTGTGAAGAACAATAAACGTGAGGCTGAAACAACGGAATACGCACCTTCTAGATCAGAGTAGACCTGCGTCATTCCTAAACTCAAGAAGAACGTCAGGCACACTAAAAACGAAGTATTGCTATTTCGTGATGTTTCTCGGCTAAGGATAAAAACTATACAAAATTCGTTTTTCACTCTACGAAGAACAGGTTATCCACATTACTCTTGCAGTTGTGAATGTTTCTTGACATGATAATACTAGCATGTGCCCGCGGCTTCGCCCGCGATAATTATTTCAAAAATTAAAAATTAAGAGCATAATAGTTAAATCATTATATTTATTAACACCTAAATCGCGTGAACTACATACCACGATTAGATAGCGTCGCCTGGTAAAAGCGACCTCAGATTCGAGTTCCTTGGCCCAGAAAATCCCTGTATAGTGAGTTTCGTACAAATCGAACAATGTTTAACCATATTTAGGTCTATGTTGATTATCCCTCTTCCGTGTAGGTTGAAAGTTTCATATGTCTACGGGCCTTGACATTCTAAACAAATGAATCGACCAGCGTGGGCTTACAACATTCTAGCGATCGCGATGTTTTTATTACCACGGTATGACAAAAATAGCCAAAGCCAACTGCAATTGATTTGACATTGAAATGTATTACTGAAATCTGATGCTTCGACAGCGCTAAAATCACGTTTTCTGCCAGTTTTTCACTCATAACTCGCGAACGAAAGCTAAAATTAAAAATTCGGCTTCGAGGTGCATTCGCCCACCTTTCAGTCCATCTATCTTTAAAATTTCAGATCTCTGTCTGTGGACAGACAGACAAACAGCATGTGCCCGCATGTGCCTGCGGCTTCCCCCGCGATAATTATTTCAAAAATTAAAAACTAAAAATTATGATCATAGTTAAATCATTATAATTATATTAACACCTAAATCACGTGGAGTGCATTCCACGATTAGGTAGCGTCCCCTGGTAAAAGCGACCTCAGATTCGAGTTCCTTGGCCCAGAAAACCCCTGTATAGTGAGTTTCGTTCAAATCGAACAATGTTTGACCATATTTAGGGTTGATTATCCTTCTTCCGTGTAGGTTGAAAATGTCATATATCTGTGGGCCTTGACACTCTAAACAAATGAATCGTCTAGGATGGATTAACAAAATCAAGCGATCGCGTTGCTTTTATTTCCAAGGTATGGGGTATGATGACAAAAATAGCCAAAGCCATCTGTAAGTGATTTGATATTGAAATTTATTACTGAAACTGATGCTTCTAAAACGCAAAAAAATGCACGTTTTCTGCCCGTTTTTCACTCATAACTCACGAACGAAAGCGAAAATTAAAATTCCGGCTTCGAGGTGCACATTCCGACCCTTTAGTCCATCTATGTTTAAAATTTCAGATCTCTGCGTTCAGTAGATTTCGCTGGGCATCGCGGACAGACGAAGGAGGACAGACGGAGGAGGACAGACACTTCCTTTTATTAATATAGACTAGCATGTGCCCGCGGCTTCGCCCGCGATAATTATTTCAAAAATTAAAAATTAAGAGCATAATAGTTAAATCATTATATTTATTAACACCTAAATCGCGTGGACTACATACCACGATTAGATAGCGTCGCCTGGTAAAAGCGACCTCAGATTCGAGTTCCTTGGCCCAGAAACCCCCTGTACAGTGAGTTTCGTCAAAATCGAACAATGTTTGACCATATTTAGGCCTATATTGATTATCCCTCTTCCGTGTAGGTTGAAAATTTCATATGTCTTCGGGCCTTGATATTCTAAACAAATGAATCGTCCAGGATGGACTTACAAAATCAAGCGATCGCCCGCGATAATTATTTCAAGAATTACAAATTAAGAGCATAATAGTTAAATCATTATTTTATTAACACCTAAATCACGTGAATTACATACCACGATTAGATATCGTTGCCTGGTAAAAGCTATCTCAGATTCGAGTTCCTTGGCCCAGAAAATCCCTGTATAGTGAGTTTCGTCCAAATCGAACGATGTTTAACCATATTTAGGTCTATGTTGATTATCCCTCTTCCGTGTAGGTTGAAAATTTCATATGTCTACGGGCCTTGACATTCTAAACAAATGAATCGACCAGCGTGGGCTTACAACATTCAAGCGATCGCGATGCTTTTATTTCCACGGTATGACAAAAATAGCCAAAGCCAACTGCAATCGATTTGACATTGAAATGTATTACTGAAATCTGATGCTTCGACAGCGCTAAAATCACGTTTTCTGCCAGTTTTTCACTCATAACTCGCGAACGAAAGCTAAAATTAAAAATTCGGCTTCGAGGTGCATTCGCCCACCTTTCAGTCCATCTTTCTTTAAATTTTCAGATCTTTGCGTTCAGTAGATTTCGATGGGCATCGTGGACAGACAGACAAACAGCATGTGCCCGCATGTGCCCGCGGCTTCCCCCGCGATAATTATTTCAAATTATAATTATTATCACCTAAATCACGTGGAGTGCATTCCACGATTAGGTAGCGTCCCCTGGTAAAAGCGACCTCAGATTCGAGTTCCTTGGCCCAGAAAACCCCTGTATAGTGAGTTTCGTTCGAATCGAACAATGTTTGACCATATTTAGGGTTGATTATCCTTCTTCCGTGTAGGTTGAAAATGTCATATGTCTGTGGGCCTTGACACTCTAAACAAATGAATCGTCTAGGATGGACTAACAAAATCAAGCGATCGCGTTGCTTTTATTTTCAAGGTAGGCTATGAGGTATGTTGACAAAAATAGCCAAAGCCATCTGTAAGTGATTTGATATTGAAATTTATTACTGAAACTGATGCTTCTAAAACGCAAAAAAATGCACGTTTTCTGCCAGTTTTTCACTCATAACTCACGAACGGAGGCGAAAATTAAAATTCCGGCTTCGAGGTGCACATTCCGACCCTTTAGTCCGCCTACTTATAAAATTTCAGATCTCTGTGTTGAGTAGATTTCGCTGGGCATCGCGGACAGACAGACGGAGGACAGACAGACGGAGGACAGACACTTCCTTTTATTAATATAGATTATAGATTATTATTTCGATGCATTAGTTCTGTAAAGAGCTGTAACAAAGTAGGCCTATCTACTTATGCATGCTCCAAAGTAAAACACTTGCGTTTACCAGTACCTAGGCCGTGAAATATTGATGTGCAATGTGTATCTATTGAAGTTGTCACTGTGACATGGCTTTTGCTCATTTAATTTATAATGCATTTTAGTGATTGTATTAGGTGAAATAACGAAAGTGAATCAACGATTATATTCCTTTATCCTTTTCTATGAATATTACAGCTTAAATATATATATATATATATATATATATATATATATATATATATATATATATATATATATTAAGTAGACATATCATAAGAAACGTAAGGAAGTTATTCGGTGGATTTGTAACTCTATAGAGTAGCATCAGATTTCTATAAAGCTGTGTGTTCTATTTGATTACTCCCTGGTTAGCAGTAACTTCAATCCAAGCGTTAAATGGTTCCTCATACGTAGGACTACATGGATGTGCTTCATTCCGTAACACTGTCCGAATTGTTGCTAATATGTAAAGTTAATTAGCACAATTTGTGAAAAAAACTTTTGATTCTCGTAGAAGTGTAATATAGTAGGATACGGTATTTATGCAGCTTTAACCCTTTGCCATTAAGATTTTCTGAAACTGTGATCCATTTTCTACATAAGTTTTAATTGCGATGTTGTTATACTATGACATCATGGAAATCATTCTGCAGAAATCCCCTTTGGTTTTAGTTCAGGAATAAAATGTCTATTGCAATTAGGTGATTAAACAAGTCAAAGTTTAGCTATGGAGTTTTGGTTGAAAACTAGCTTTACATTCAAGTCACACAAGTTTGTCTTCATTCATTCCTGGAATTGCTTTATTGGGACTAGATGTCAGGAGCGATAATTTTGAGCTTTCTTCATATTTGGAACGTGAAGGGTCATGATTGGAATATAACTTGGATTATCCAATAATATTCTCTTTACCTTCTCTTAGAGGTTAAGGGTTACGGTTGAAATAATTAGCTCTTTTGAATTTTTAATTTACATATATAATCTCCTCCATAAGCTAAAGTACAGAACTTCTAGTTGTCTGGTCTTTGCTTAATGCATTAATACCTAGTAGGCCTGTACGTGAATATATTCAGCTGTTACTATTATTTATTTTTACTTCCTGAGCTTACTTCATGTTCGCTTGCTAAGTTCTAACTCTTACGACTACACTTGAACAACCAGGATTCGTAATTTATTTTTAGAAACGAAACACTTAACGCTTTCCAGACCATTTTTCCGGCTTCGTCACACATCTAAGTTATCCCTTTATGCTAGTAAATTGAAATCTTATGGTAAAGCTGGGAGGAAAAGATAATCAGACCCATTAGGCTCTTCCAATGAAAAGTGTGCTACACATATTGCAACACAAAGGTAAAAGTTTGTAGACTTACCCATGTTCTGTGTGGTAAACATTCACAATAAACCATTTTACTTAAAGTTAATTATTTTGTTCTGTTGAAAGACAAGTTAAAAGATATTTATGGAAGAAGACACGCGTCTGATGATATTTCAGGTGGTCTCGAGTCCTAGCTTGTCATCGAGTTGCGTGATGCGGAGGCCACGGGGTGCATCATTCGTGCTGCTCTATTCTGAATTTTCAGGAAGAATCCCCAACATTAGTACTCACCCTCGTATTACATATATATCAATTTAAAACAAACTAAAATCCGTTTATTGTAGATGTGGATAACTTTTAGCAGTAAGAAAGGAGTAGAATATATACATTATGAAGAGATCTATGGGATTGGGCTTGATACTTCTGAAATGACGGATAGACGATCGAAATGAAGTTGACTGTCAGTCCATCATTACAGTACATTAGGATGTCACAGAAGTCAAACTAAAATTCATGCAAAGTGTACCTAACGTTTGCTTGTGTGGTGGGATTGGTGTCTTAAAAATGATTGAGATGCAACTTCGATGGTCTTGGAGTTCACAGTATGTACTTCAAATCAATTCAATTGCATCTGAATATGAATGTTACAAGCTAATTGTCCATTTAATCAAAATAACCCATTAAACATTACAAACTTTTGTCTATTTATTTATGTAAGTTTTATTTATGGTTAAATATGTAAAAAAAATATATATTTAGTTTTTTTGGAAGTTAAATTTTGTACAAAAAGTAGAAAGAAAACTAGCTAGAAAAAACAAATTCTAATGATCCTGGGTAATCTGAGGAGTAACAATCCATGGTACGGGAGTGTAGAATCTCGAGTTCAGTGCATTAAACAACAACCAACCACGTTCATGACTTGATACATAAGTTAATTGAAGTTATGCAGTGTATTTTCAAGTATTGTCCGTGTGTTATCTTTTTCGTGTAATGATGTACACGTAGGGGGAAAAAACGGACCGACTAAAATATCTAAGTTGCCGATATGAGCCACCGCGCAGGGAATGTATTGAAATTTGTTTTAGTATCGACTGTTGACTTAGCCCATTTCGAAACCCATTAGAAAATAAGCTAGTAAAATTCATTTTCTGGGAATAATCCGTTAATTAAGTAGTTAAAAATTGCGGCAATCGACAAGTAGTGGGAAAACAATGGAAACACGGGCATCGTACCTGCGACCTTTCGCATGAAGGTCATGCGCCCCAAGAACCTGAGCTATTCAACTAAGACGAAAGCAGTAACCAACTGCGTGGCTGTTGTCCAACTACACAGGTCAAAGGAATGTGCATGGACACTGGTGTGAACAAGGCTCTGAAATCAGCTACAAGAGTCGGTCCGCTTCCCCCCCCCCATCTGTACATCGTGATGAAGCAGCTCCCGTTTTAGAAATTGGAAACCCTTACACGGTTTATAATAATGCGCTGTTTCCTTTTAATTGCTATGACACAATGTTCTCAATTGGTTAGAGCGGCTTTTGGCCTTTTGTGAGGTCCAGTGATTTTCAAGAGTATTAAGAAGCGGGTTTGGAAGAGATGCGTTGCGTCTGGTAATGACGTTTCGGATGGTTTCGGATCATAGGTCTTCATAGAGTCGGATGTTACGAAGGATACGGGGTACATTTGTTATTCGTGTTGCTCTATTCTGAACGCGTGGAATTTTTAGTAGATGTGTTTTGACTGCAAATCATGGCAAGATGGCAGTTCTGAAGAGTGCGTGGTAAGATTTGTCAGAATGTACTCGATATGTTGATTAAAGGTATGCTGTCTAAGTGTAGGTCGAGATATTTGACATTGGATATTATTGCCAAATATGCGTATTTTGAGGGCTGTTGCACACGTGACTTTGTGAAAATTACAGCCTGCCTTTTGCCAGTGTTTATGTTGATTCTCAATTTGGTGAACCAACCTTAGAATTGTCGGACATATGCCTGAAGAATTCAGTTAGTAACACTATTTCACGAGAAAAAATGGACCCCGGATGAACTTACTTTTTTTAAATTTCAAATATATTTCAAAATTAGCCTACATGAATACATGAGGTCCTGAAACCCCGAAGGATCAGGAGCTCGTGCTCGGGGGCAGTTCCATTTTTACATTTATATGTTTTACATTATTGAAATATCATCTTAACCTAAATTTACCTTTGAACTAAGAAATAGACAAAATATTGTGAAATAGTAGCCTACTTGGGGAGAAAGAAAAAAGCTGAGAGCAATGGCATGGATTTATATAGATAATAATTATAATAATGAAAAATAATTATCATATGAGTTCTTTAATTCTAGATTTCAAGACTCCATAACTACATTTGGCTAAACCTGGATGTGATATGACGAGAACCGAAACTAGAGCTATGTGATAGACCAGCAGACTTTGCGCCATGCGATTATCATGTGTTCGGTAAGCTGAAAAAGGATCTCAGTGGACGATTCCGAAACGATGAGGAGGTGAAAGCAGCTGTATCCCAGTGGTTACATAGCGCTGGAGGTGATTTCTACGCATCCGGAATCGAAAAGTTGGTTGTCTGCATATATCTGTGGTTGTCTGTTCCGAGAAATGTTTACAGTCTCTTGGGGATTATGTGGAAAAGTGAACGTACATTGTATGTTGTCATAGCTGTGTTGCCTATGTGGTTTCATAAATGGCCATAACTTGGAGGTGTAACTTACTTTCTATTCGCTCTCGTATATATGTATCATGTGTGAATGCATTAGGTTTGCGTTTAATGGATATAAGGTGCTTCTGAGCGCTGATTGATTACGAGTTATGTAACTTCATAGCTGGCCTAATTTCTGTGAAAAAGTGTGTAAT
This sequence comes from Ectobius pallidus, assembly GCA_964059195.1. Taxonomy (NCBI): domain Eukaryota; kingdom Metazoa; phylum Arthropoda; class Insecta; order Blattodea; family Ectobiidae; genus Ectobius; species Ectobius pallidus. Next base: position 129,890,470 of record CAXKWD010000002.1, read on the forward strand.
AATATGTGTACTATTTGAAACGAATGTAGAGTTACAATCATTATTAATTGCATCTATAGATAAGCCTACCTTATTCTCTTGTTATCGTAAATTATTTAAGGGCAATAAAAGTGTAGAAATCAAGAAAATGTATTGGAAGGTTTGTTGCTGTGATTACATTTACTAACATGTCAACGGAGTTACTCATGTCTTCATAGCAGCTGCTTTATGTAGTTGTGATATGGTATTCCTACATTTACTTGCAGCTTATTAAAATTGTAGGGATTTATGCCTCTGAAAACAATCGTTTTTACAAAATGAAAAATAAAACGATAACAAACGAAAGAAATGTATCGTTAGAGTAGAGAACGGAAACGAAAAGTTTGGAGTCAAATTCTCTCATATTTAAAGACGAAGATTGGTTCTAGTGCAACCTTGTATTTCTGAACTATTTCATTTAGACAGACATTAAAACACACACACACATATATATTTATATATATAAGCCTATATATTATATTAAATTCGAGGATTTCTTCAAAGCACGTATTTTCTTAAACTTTCTGAATAGTTTCACTGTTACAACTTCATCGTTAAGTTTCACTCTTATTATTACGTTATCTAACATTGAAATCTACATTCTTGATGTCAAGAGGCAGAGTACTTCGATCTTACACTTAAACTGATGCAACTTCAGTTGAGTAGAATGTTGGCCTAGTTATTTTAGAATTCCTGATGGTGTGTACTAGTCAAAGGAAATATTTTGCAATAAATATTTTTTACAAGAGACTTGAAGCTTTGATAGTTGAATATCTGTAGCTATTATTAAGTGAATATATTTTTCAGTGAGGTATTACGTTCAATTTTCTATACAAGAACATTGTATTAAGTTGGAAATCCGATATGTACTGAAAGTATTAGTCTATTTTTAGAAGCAAATTATTCCTTTTATACTATTGTATGACGTAATAGCTCAAATCAATAAATTCTTTTTGTCTGCGTTTCCTAAGCGATTAAAGCTGCCTTTAAAAATAAATAGAGCCAATAATTTTAATAAAGACGTTATCTTTACTCCTTATTCATTATAAAGCAAAGATTTCTTTTAACAGGGTTATAAGCATTCGGTCACATAGAATAAAAATGGTTATTAAAACTCCATCTCAGATGGTATATTACATTATTTTATTGTAACTTACTAGGCCTATAATTGAGGGGGTTAAAGCCAAAGTGGTGTAAGTAATGTTTTATGCATTTAGAGAAACAGAAGGTTTTGTTAGATTCATTATAATAATCTCTCCTAATATTGTTCTCCCACCTACGTATAATTATATATATATATATCCGGTCTAGAAAACCACCATTAACGGCCGTGGGTGTCGGCATGCTGACCACATGCCCCCCAATCCTGCCATCTGCCCACGGGAGATGACGCAGCGGTCGGGTGGTAGGCCAAGTCCCTCCAGGGATGTAGCGCCACGGAGTTTTTATATATATATATAGTGTATGAACATATAGGACTTACACGACTTTTCCTGCTAACATAAATATCGCAACATTGCATTGCAATACTTAAGTTAAACATTTCTAAAACATGACTTTCGCCACTTTGGCTTTAACGCCCTCAATTGTACATTTCCTTAGATATAATATTCTATATGTATTACATTCTATATTTATATATTTTGTATTCTCCAATATTTTGAATCATAGAACGTGATATATGTCAGGGTTATAGTTTACATTTTTATTTGATATAATGAAGTTTCTTGAAGATTCATAAATATTTGTGGAAAGAAGTATTTTGAAATTAGGACCTGTACGAGTAAATTCTTTTAAAGGTTTTCTTGCAGTAACTTTTGTGTAACGAAAAATTCAATCTTCCTCTATGTAGTAAAAAAAACATTCGAACAACAGATATGTGAGATAACTGACTTTTCGGTATTTCATGTTGTGGGGTTCTGTATGGGAGCGGTGAAATGACTTTTAAATTTACCATGTCCATTAGCAAACTGTGTTGCAATGAACTCTGTTTCAAAGTACTTCCATCTAAATCTGTCAATTATATTTGGAAAATAATTAATTTGTTAATTTTTAATTTGAACTGCTTATCCGTGGCGTGTTCCATTGAACATGTGCTTTTTTTTTTTAAATAAAGAAGTTTACATAGGCTAACTAATTTCGTGTCCTTTACTATGTCAAGAGCAAGTTCATTTCCCTTAATCCCCGGAAGTCTAAGAAAGCATTTTTGCAATTGTTTATAAAAATTGTTTAAATAAACTTGCAAGAACATTGTATTAAGTTGGAAATCCGATATGTTTGAATTTATATTTGTTGTTGGTACTCTTTGTCAATGGCAACCTGCAGGTGTTGCAGGAAGAAATAAAATAAAATATTCACGAGAAATCGTTTCTCTGTATGTACCAAACATTTTTAAATTTCTGTCCTAGGTGGAATGAAACTACAATTCTAAAAGAACCAAGGTTTCTTACTGCTAGAGTCTCATGAATTGGAATTAACGGAATTAATTGAGGCTTGTGAGTCACTGTAGAAAGGCACACTGTTATAATTGTTTTGTACCACTGATACCATAATTTAATGCAAAGAATTATATTTGGAAGATAAACATGGGCGCTATCGTATGTATTTCAGTGTAAATTTCCAAGTGACCAGCTTATCAAACGAATGCGCAGACTATTACTTTCTCGCATATACGTAGTTTAGAGAAAGTATTGTGATCGTGACAAAAAATCGAAATGAAGATAACACCGGGAAAGCATGTTTCACGAGGCCTAGAAACCGAAAAAAGTGTTTTTGGAATGACGTCTGTCCGTCCGTCTGTGGACAAGCACAATGGATAAACGGTCCATTGTATTTACCTCATTTTTTGAATCAAGGACTTTTTCAAAATGTTATCGAACCGCCCAGTATTTGGGTTTTATAACTGAAATATTAAGGAGACTTTTCATGAAAACTTTTTTTAAAATTTAGATTTTTGAAATATTGACTCTAGCGATTTTAATACAAATGTGAACTTGGAAACTCTTATCTGTGACTAATAAAATGTCTATATACGTTTCTCTGCAAAAGTGACTTGGGGGTACTTTACTCGTATCCATTTTCAATTTCTCTAGATTATCTCCATTACATTAGGCGATACATGAAAACCTACCACAATAGAGTTGTGGAGAAAATTAAAAAGAACATTTTTTGTTAAATACATTTCTTTATAAAATTAATAGGTATGAAGATAAAAGGAAATAATATCACTTAAATGCGAATTTCAGAACATTTTGATTAAAATATGAATATTCTTTTGTTGCCCATAGTAACAAGAATACTATAATCTAATTATTGTTGTGAAATGTAGTCAGTTTACCACATTCTAATGAACACACCAAAATCAATTAGAGCGAGGTGGTTTAGGGTAATAGGGAAGAGGTCCTGGGTTCAAGTCAAATTTCGTGGCCACCCAAATTTACCAGTAGGCTCTTGTAATAACTAATTCATGCAGCATTTGCTTTTATTGTTCGGCTATATCTCAATGTTTCCTGCACTTTTGCCTTGGGAGATTGAGAAAAACATGGAAACTCCAAATTAATATTATTTTTATTTCACGGTAAAAGCATTGAACATAAAGATCGACCCTGATGCTTTCCGTTCTAGATACTCGTTAGTTTTATGAAAATGTAATAAATACAATTTTAATTGTCTCTATAATTTACTTTTTTCTGTGCTAGCCTTTAACACGTATTATGTGAGAAAGTTTGTGCAACATATTTTTGCACCATTTATTTATATTGTTTAGCCGTATTACTGCTACTGCTACTGCAAAGCAATTGTATTACATAATATTAGTGTTTTTGTATTTTATAAACATAAATAAAAGTGCAGTTTTAATAACCAGTGTTGAAGATTACAATCTGAAAATGAAACTAATTTATCATTAATGAACTTCATTTCTGTAGAGGGTAGTAATGTTAGAGTTTATTGCAATTTACTTACAACCTTATATCCTCTACAAAGTACTGTGTTATATAAATAAAAGGTTAAAACACGTTACATTACATGTTACAATACATTATTATACATTGAATACAGTCATTAGTTAAGAAAATTGTGTACTTAAGATACAAAGTCAATATAATGAAACTAAAATTAAGTTATACCGTTAAAGAAACATAAAATAAACATTTTTGCAGAGTAAAATAAATGCTAATTTTTCTTCAACTAGGCCTGTCTATTTCTAGGAATGCATTTCGGCATTCTGTCTATTTCTAGGAATGCATTTCGGCATATGTTATGCCATCCTCTACCCTTTGAAACTCTCGCACAGTTTCACTTAAAACGTTTCTTTAACGATATATTGTTAGCTTTATTATTTTGATTTTGTATTGCAAGTACACAATTTATTAACTATGAACTATATACAATGTATAATAATGTAATGTAACATTAATGTAAGTTTTTGAATATCTTATTTATATAAGGTAATACTGAGTAGACAGTATAAGGTTGTAAATTTAAATAAATTTTAATAATAAATATTAAAAATTAATGAATTTAATACAGAACAATTTGTTATCGACTTTAGATGCTTCACAGTGCCACAGTGAATGTTATAATAAGCGAATCTTTTTATAATAGCATAGTTATGAGGGTTATTCATAAAGTAACTTCCGTTATTGTTTTTTTGCACGACTTAACTAAATAGTGGTATTTACGAATGTTGTTGCCGTGGATCGTAAGTTGACATTCCCACACGCAATCTTGTTGCTATGTGCGGTAAGTGTTTCCGTGCGGTTATGAATTTACTTACGGCACATCATAATACAAGCCTTTATTGGACAAGTCTCCCCAGGACAAATATTCGGTTCGCATAACAACAAACACATGCGAATCACTTTCTGAAATAAACATCTATCTTCAGGAATGTATATACATAATATTTTCAGGTAATATCACAATTAATATAATTAAATTTATATAAATAATCATCGTGTAAAATATAACATGCAATACTCGTGCCGTAAGCGCATAACGGATCTCGGAAATTGAAAAAAAAACTCGGCACAAGCGCCTCCTTTTTTCAAACTCTTTCCTCGATCCGTATGCACCGCTTACGGCACTTGTATCGCAATATACTATACAATACTTTTCAAAATACACACTATCTTATTTTTCCACGTACTTCCCAGCCATATTGAGTCACTTGTCTCCGAGCTACGTACATGTGCGCTGTAATCGCAAGTCTCCCATTTGTGAGATACGTTTTGTGATAAGATTTCTTGTGGCAAAAACTGTAAAGCAAGTGAAATCCAACGTCAACTTTCTGACACGATGCAATGAGGATAGGTGGTGTAAGACAATGTTGGAATACGTTCAAAAATGGATGAACCAATGTCCATGATGAAGAAAGAAATGGTAGGCCGAGTGTCGTGAATACAGATCTGATTCGGATGGTTCACGGAAGGGTTAGAGAAAACCATAGATTCACCATCTTGGAGCTTTCTGATCATTTTCCACAGATTTTTTGCACTCTTAACGTTCCACTAGTTTATCATTTAATACCATTATACTTATCCATGTCGTCCACGGCGTTGTAGAGGTAGCGTGCCCGCTTCTAGATCCGAGGATCTTGGATTGAAACCCGGCCAAGGTAGATGGTACTTTCAGGACGTAAACATCCTGGGCACGGGGTCCTGCGGGAGAGACTTTAGGCCGGGGGCTGTGTCGTAGATTTTCGACAACTCCAAGCCTAAATAGAGCTTCTGGAAAGAAAATCTTCAACCCTTTCAGTCCAAGTAATACCTTAGTTTCATGCGATGGTTGTGAGGCGATGGGCATACTACCTGTCCCTCTGCTCTCTCTCTCTGAAAATAAGCTTAACCAAATTAGTCTAGGTACAGAAACCTCCATCTGGAGGATGTACGAATACAATACTTATCCACAATGCTAGTCAAAATGTTAAAGCATATTTATACTAGTGAATCCAGCTAAATATCCTCTGCTGCCACTCTAATCCTCTTCGACCTGTCAAATACTGAGTAGAAAGGTAATTAGGTGTATTCACACTTGTCTGCAGTCCAGTACAATTTTGCCAAATACGTACCACAACACTTACTTTAATTAAAAAGTAGTGTATGACAGTGGCAACACTGGGGAAATCCACGCGACTACCAGAGCACCTGTTCTTTGTCGGTGTCGAAGTCGGTGCAGATTTTCGGATTAGGGAACAATGCTATTTATTATATTCTTTTGTAGATAGACGATGGTTTGGGACGAGGCCTTCTTAAAATGGCACCAACAGTATTGGTGTTATCTAAATTCATGTTATTAATAATCAATAAATCAATGCGGCCCGCTAGTTTTTCATCGCCCTTTTGTTAAAAAAAATGGTTGAAGACTATTGGATTAGATGTGAATGACATCATGGCTATCCAGCCGCTTTTTCCATACTTATGGGACAGTTACTCTACATGTAGAGTTTTTCCATAATTATTGGGCAGTTACGTGTAAGCTACTCTTTCTAACACTTTTGAAATTTTTTTGTTCAGTCTGTAGATTCTATATTAATTAAGTTAGAGGCGATATTGTGTTGCATTTGCATGAGATATGAATGCTATTGTATCTTCTTAAATTACATTTGAGCTAAACTATTAGTACGTTTTAACAGTTAGTATGTTTAGTAAACATATTGCCATTGTAATTACTGTAATTTAATGTTTGTGAAGTTAATGCTACATTTAATTTATAATGGAATACTTTTTCATCCAGTTATTCATCGACTGCCCCCATTAGAGTATACAACAGAAAATGGTGGTGACGTAGGCAACAGGTTGGGTTAAATGATTTATTGATCTATTCTTTTTTTGTTGTTATGTAATTCTATCATTCCTCGTAAGAAGAATCTGCGAAGCATTTGATCGAATTAAACTCTACGTTCCACTGGTGACAGTTAAAACTTTGAAATGTTATGATCTAAAAAATCTTAAGTGTTGCTAGGCCTATATCAAGGACTTGCTTTATTAAATAGGGAGGGATAAATTTGCCAATCTCTCTGCTCATCCTTAGGTACCCTGACGGAAAAAGTTGTATTGCATTGCATTGCAGTACCTATATTGTATTGAAATTCGATATATAGTATGCAATAAGATACAATTCTTTTTAGGTTCCCTACCTAAAAAAAGTTGTTTTCAGAAGAAGAAGAAAAAACGGAGTTCGAAAGCCTAACTTTGCAATAAAATAAAATGTTGCATTCAAATTTAGCATCTTTATATATATATAACTTAATATTGTCTTACTGCCCCAACATTTTAAAGTATCCCTACTCTGATTTTCCCGAAACTGGCTATAGTAATTTTATTTAAATTTTTACTTAATATAGGGTCATTCCATATTAAATCAACAAATTTTAAGAAATTTTTTTGCCGCACCATTTTTGATTTTGATGAAATTTGGTAGGTGATGTGTACCAGTCTTCTGAACCCCAAAACAAATCTTGTTATACCTCTAAAAAATTTTACTCCTGAGATATAGACATTTGTTTGGAACACGAACAAGCAAAAAATGTAATTTCAGACCTATTTTCTGAAAGCCGTAGAATTTCTATTTGAATCAGTAGGATGATCAAATAGGGCTCATTGGAAAGCTTAAAGAATGGGCTTTCATTTGTGTATACTAAATTAGATTTAAGTTAAGTCTAAACTGACGTTTCTAGGGCTCTAATCTTCGTTCGTGAACTGTCGTTTTGCGTAACTTTAGACATTAAAAAAACAATGAAGGACTTGGAGTAACAGGCCAATTTTTTTTCCTGTTACACTTATGTATGAGGAGTATGTGTAGGAAAAAAACTGAGCTGTTACTGGTGGTCCTTCACCCTGAAAAATTTACTTAAACTTCGAAAAAAATGTAAATCGGGCTTTTTCTCGGTCCCAAAAAGTAATGTGGGACAGGTGATAAAAATCTGAAAATGCCAGGATGAGAAGCCCTTATAGTGTACTTTAAAATAAAAACAAAATCATTTTGTGACCCGAAGGGATAGAGGAGCTACAAGCCTTTGAAATATCAAGAAAACAACACTTGACCGCTACTGAAAATAGGCTAAGCAGATAGGATAATTACCACAAAATTTAATTTAAATTTACATATAATATAAAACATTTATTTACAAATGAGAATTTTCCTCAGTCATACAAATTTCTGATTTTTTGTAATTTTTCTAACAATTTTTCACATTTGACTTCTTTTTAAGCTACATTGATGGCAATTTCAAGTAGACCTACTGTATTTTCAACTATTGTATTTAGAAACCATTCTTATCCTGGTTTTTTGAATGTAGTTAATGCATTAAACACTAAAAGCTGCATAAAGCTCTTTAAGGTCACATCAAATTAACCTTTTCTCTATGTTAACCTTTTTCTCCATTAGGTCCTCTAACAGATACACAGTCCCTTTTCTTTGGCATCATTCTGCTGTACTCATCTTTTTCGTAGAAGTTTTGTACAGTTTTGACTGAAACTTCATCAAGTTTATTCCTAGTCCTGTTCTCCTTATTCTGTGGCAAAATCCCGTTCTTTTTCACTAAATTTCTTGACTGGCGGGCTAAGTATTGGCTGACATTAAACTCACTCTGAACTATATTAATACTCCGACTACTAGGAGCTAAACTTACAATGTTCTTTAGTAGTTGATGCAACTTTCATTTTTTTCTTTAAGCTTGTGAATTAGTTGCTTGTACTCATTCGCTAAACTGGCAGGCTGGATGTTCATTGAAAATTCCTCATTATCAGTTGAAATGTTCAAATCAAAAGACTTGCTTAACTTTCCTGTTATAGATTTGACTATAACAAATCTTTTATTTGTTAACTTTAACTTTATTTGTTAACACTGAGGGTCCAGCTTCAACTGACAGCTTCTGCGCCTTAACAGGAGAAATACCAAGGACTGAACAAGCATCATTAACTGTTTCAACAAGAATGGCTTCAGGTTCATAAATGTCTGTCTTCACTGTCAGTGCCGGTCTCTGTGCCTTGTTTTGGATTTTTAATTTTTTTTTTAACACTTTGTGCACAATACCTTCCCTGTGATTAATTTCAGCTCAGGACTGCACATGGAAAGTGTCATTGATATTTATCTGAGAGATATTTTTAATATGTTTTGAGTAAACACTGTAGGGGTCAGAGCAAGACCATACACAAGATTTGGAAGTATCTGTCCAAAAATTCAGCCTTGTGAAACATTTTATATCATCGCAACCAGTTCTAATTGAAAATAATGTTTTTTTGTTCTTCAGTGAACTCGGAAATAGTATTGAATACTGAAGACCTAGAGTAAGATAATTTATGAGATACCTCTCCTCTGAAGATGCCAACAGTACAAGAACACTCAATCATAGTAATATACTGGTAACAATTTCAATAGCATGTATTCAGCAGAAAATAACAATAGTAATAATTTAAAAAATAAATAAACTAATCAAAATATAATGAAGCACAAACACAACCTACTTGCTGTGAGTCAGCTCAGTAAGTGGATAGTGGACAGCATTGAACAGAGGAGCTGGATCATATGAAGCTATGAATATTCAAACATGACTTGGTCAGCAACCAGACTCCAATGAACAGTGCGTGTCCAGAACTTATCCTATTATAACAGTTAACATATAATTCAATATACTGTATAGAAGAGTAGAGTTTAATGCAGTACCAACACCTAATAAACCAGGATAAGAATGGTTTCTAAATACAGTACTTGAAATTGCCATCAATGTAGCTTAAAAAGAAGTCAAATGTGAAAAATTGTTAGAAAAATTACAAAAAATCAGAAATTTGTATGACTGAGGAAAATTCTCATTTGTAAATAAATGTTTTATATTATATGTAAATTTAAATTAAATTTTGTGGTAATTATCCTATCTGCTTAGCCTATTTTCAGTAGCGGTCAAGTGTTGTTTTCTTGATATTTCAAAGGCTTGTAGCTCCTCTATCCCTTCGGGTCACAAAATGATTTTGTTTTTATTTTAAAGTACACGATAAGGGCTTCTCATCCTGGCATTTTCAGATTTTTATCACCTGTCCCACATTACTTTTTGGGCCCGAGAAAAAGCCCGATTTACATTTTTTTCGAAGTTTAAGTAAATTTTTCAGGGTGAAGGACCACCAGTAACTGCTCAGTTTTTTTCCTACACATACTCCTCATACATAAGTGTAACAGGAAAAAACATTGGCCTGTTACTCCAAGTCCTTCATTGTTTTTTTAATGTCTAAAGTTACGCAAAACGACAGTTCACAAACGAAGATTAGAGCCCTAGAAACGTCTGTTTAGACTTAACTTAAATCTAATTTAGTATGCACAAATGAAAGTCCATTCTTTAAGCTTTCCAATGAGCCCTATTTGATCATCCTACTGATTCAAATAGAAATTCTACGGCTTTCAGAAAATAGGTCTGAAATTACATTTTTTGCTTGTTCGTGTTCCAAACAAATGCCTATATCTCAGGAGTAAAATTTTTTTGAGGTATAACAAGATTTGTTTTGGGGTTCAGAATACTGGTACACATCACCTACCAAATTTCATCAAAATAAAAAATGGTGCGGCAACGCCCATTTGTTGATTTAATATGGAATGACCCTATAATTACTTTGGGGGCATGCCGTGGCGTAGTGGTTGAGGCACTGAAGTACAAATCGGTAGGTCGCGGGGTCGATCCCCGATGAGGTCTTTGGGATTTTTCAATTGCCTAATCCTTCTCTTGTCATTATGGCCCTAGGGCCGACTCAGCCTCTAACAGAAATTGGATAAAGGCAGCCGGTGCGTAAGGCTAACAACCTTATCCCCGTCGCGTGCCGACTGTCCAAAATCTGGTAGCCTCAACCTCCTGAAACCCTTAAGGCCTCCACAGCCTTTACAGGGAACACTTCCCTTTTACTTTACTTTACTTTTCTTTTTTTAATTACTTGTACTAAGACCGAACATTTATTTGCTATTCTTTTCGTATACGTTTTGTCTCTTACAACTGTGAAGACATGTTTAAGCTCTGTTTTCGAAGTAGGCTACCATCGTTTCGCCTGCGAGGAGGCAGGGAAATGGGCACTACTGGTAAGTTGCAGCTTGGTCTTTGCTAGAACGGGAAGAGAGAAATTTGCGTGAAATAACAAAGGATAGAGAAATTGCTGTGTCCTCACACACACACGCACACACACACATATATACTGTATATTATATTGGGGTACGTCGTAGCATAGTGGTTGAGGCACTGCGCTACAAACCGGAAGGTCGCGGGTTCGATTCCCGATGAGGTCGTTGAGATTTTTCAATTGGCCTAATATTTCTGGTGGCACTATGGCCCTGGGGTCGACTCAGCCTCTAACAGAAATGAGTACCAGGAGCAAACCGAATGTCCAAAATCTGGGAGCCTCAACCTCCTGGAATCCTCTGGGCCTCCATGGTCTGTATAGGGATCACTTTTACCTTTTACCTTTACTTTTACCTTTACCTTTACCTTTACCTTTTACTGTATATTATATTCCAGAAGTATTTTGCGTGTTGTCTCCGTTTTCCTTTTGTTTTTATAGTTGTTGCATATTCAGAATATTTCATATTATAATCTATATGCCGATCTTTTTAACTCGGAAATCCCACTTTTCAGCTTAAGTTGACTAAGTACTGACTTATATACTTTGTGATTTAATCACCGTTGAATTAAATTATGAAGTTGTCCAAAAACTTATTAAGTGCCAGTATGGTACTTTGAGATTGTGTGGGGGACGAAAAAATGTCTGTCCGTCTGTCTGTCTGTCTGTCTGTCTGTCCGTGTGTCTGTACGCGTCATACCTCAAATATGCTTTTTTTTATTTTCACGAAACTTGAAAACACATTTATAATGTCCATGGGAAGAACCCTATTGATATTGAACCAAATCGGTTCACCGGTACCGGAGTAATGCCCAATTTAGTGCCTATTTTAATAGATTATATTAGAAAGGCGCCATAACTCAAATACGCTTTATCGGATTTCCATGAAACTTGGTATACGTATTTAAGACGTCCATGGGAAGTACCCTGTTGAATTCGAACTTAATCTGTTCACCGGTACCGGAGTAAAACCCAATTTAGTGTCTATTTTAAAGGCGCAATAACTCAAATACGTTTTATCGGATTTTTATGAAACTTCGTATACTCATTTATAATGCCCATGGGAAGACGTCTATGGATATTCGACCAAATCGGTTGGCCAGTACCGGAATGATACCCAATTTAGTGTCTTTTATGTTAATATATAAGAAGTCGCGATAACTCAAATATGCTTTATTGGATTTTCCTGAAACTTTGTATACTCATTTATAATGTACATGGGAAGACAACTATTGATATTGGATAAAATCGGTTGACCTGTTTCGGAATAATGCTCAATTTAGCGCCTATTTTATGTAATATACGTATTCGAAAGAATTTATGAAATACAAATCAGTTTATCATGACAACATAGCCTATTGTTTTACTGTGATCTTATAAGGCTTTGGAAATTAAAATACAGTTGGCTATGAAAAATAACACTATTGCTTTACATGCGCTTATCCAAGTAGACCGTTAAACTGACCCAGATGGCCGAGATGGTAACGTCTTGGCCTCACGTTCTGGAGTTCCATGGTTCAAATCCCGAACCCGGCCAATTTGACTTTTTTTTTGTATTCTGCATATCATAATTGCAATCATAACTGATTAAACAAAAGCATACTGGCACTTTGTTACATCAGTTTACCTGATTTTATTTTCTCTTTACATATGGACATAGGCCTAAGAGGAATATTCTTCTGGGCCTAGTATTTCATTTGATGTAATTGATTTGTGTTTAGTCCAGATCGTTGCGAATAAATCTATAATATTGCTATGTATGCCAAGAACAGTTCTCTTTTACGCCGATTTCATTCTCTGAGTCCATATGTTGAAAACGTATCTCCTTATTGGAACTGTTTTACTCTCATTAAATAGGGTATTTAAATCACATTTATACTGAATTTGTGTTAACATAAATTCCTGTTGTCTAGATATATGAATATTGTAAAAAAATTGTACATTCATATAAAAATTGTATAAATTATTTAGGCCTAATAGTCTGAAGTATGATATATCATGTTTTAACTTAAGATTAATTTTATAATATCCCCTTTCACATTCCTACAACAAGTAAAATTGTCGCTTAAGTACAAATACCGCTCTTCACGTGAAATTGAGATCCTTTCGCACCAAAACATAATGGGAATATCTGGCTTATAATTACCCTTCAGATGATTGTACTAAACTATGTCTCAAATAAAAGTACGAACAATTACTGCATAAAATTAAATTGAAAACTCCATCAATCTGGTAAGAAGGGTAAATCACATACCGGTAAGGAGCGCCACTTAAATATAGAATTTCATTTCGATAGATTTTCCTATATGAGCTATGCTCTTCTCAGCTATGCCAGATATACCGATCAAATGCCTTCATTTTCAGGGTCAAATATAATATGGTAAAACATAAAATTCAACATACGAAACATTGAATAATAGAAATCTTTTCTGGATTGTAGGCAGTGTACAGTGGCCTATTTGTTTCCAAACGTTTCGTTCCCAGCTGTGGGGAACTTCTTCAATGGAACCGCTTTCTCACTTCTATGTCTAAAAAAATGGTGCCGTTGAACACGGCGTACATTGCGGAAAAAAATTCCTTTTATTCAATATTCCAGCCATGATCGTATGGCACTTGAGCTTATAAGTCAGCCTTAAGAGTGATAAAGTAACTCATCGCTGCTTTCGAGTTAGGGTACATTGCTCAGAACCAGTTTTACTCCCAAGTATGCTGAATTTAAATAAAGAACGTTTCATGTAAGTTTTCCATAGAGATTTAATCCCATTTAACATTGGCTTCGCATAATAACGGTAAATTTAGTAGAAATTGTAGTTAACTTAAATGAAATTGATTTTTAAAAAAATCTTAATTTCTTGATTTCAGAATGAAACTAAATTTTATTATTACCTTGTACAATTCTTATAATTTAAGAACTAAATAATTTCTCTACGCAACATAATTGCCTGTTTGTTTAAGCAGTAGAATAGGAAACCTATATTGTCTTGCATTCATGGCAGGAGCGGCGCCAAGGGGGGCCTGGATGGGTCCTTCTCCACCCAAAATGAAGCTGATCTACCCAAAATAATTCTGACCCACCTTTTGGCCCACCTTTGCTTTATACAAAATTCATTACGAAAGATAGCGAATAAACTTTTTCAAAAGCTGAAAAAGAACTTTATTCAAGTCGTTTCTTTCGTTTTAGAACACGTGTTATCTGTTTAGCCTAGGCCTACTATTAAAATGTTACCGCAGGAGAGCTACCAGTTTTCTTGTTAAGTGTTTTAAATAGCTTATCTGACCGCATAAAAATGCAAAATAAATAAGATACGTTAGGGGACACAAGTTTCAATTTAAGGACATACATTTTATTACAAATACACTCATGGTACACCTTTACATTTTCTGGGTCACCTGTAGGCTCATTTCCGGAGCCACCAATATATATATATAATATGTATAATAAGTTAAAATTACTATATATATATATAGTAATTTTAATTCATATAGTAAAACCTTGTTGTTAAAAGTTAAAATTAAGTTGAGATAATTATGTACTAACTAATATCTAGAAGTGATTAATATTATGTTTACCTCATTTACATGTAGTGAGTCTATAATAAAATATATAAATGCATTATATTGCCTACAACACCCTTATATGCATATAATATAATATACTAGCAACTGTACTTGTTCTTCGCATTGGGATTAGTGGTTATTTATTTAAGCCCTAAAATTAGTAGACAAAAAGACGGCTAGGCGCCCACTTAAAATATTATAGGCCTATATACTTTTACCAATCAAGTATTTTACAATTTAAATGTTATCGGGAAATCAGGGGGAAATACAATCACATGGTATGATGTAAAATGAAACTTCAAAGTGTAGATAGATCAAATACAATAAAAGCTATCGGATTCATTAGATTAAGCTAGCTTTAAAATTATTCTTTCCCAATAGGCCACGATATACTTAAGTTATGATATACAAACGCAATAATGCAGCTTACTAGATATTTGAATTTAATTTAATTTAACATCAAACGGGATTTTATTTTTTATTAAATTATTAACCATTTATTTTATTAATTCCGAAATATCTGGGCTTCCATAATAACTGTTTTCGTCTAGTACAGAATTTGGCAATGATTATGACGCATTACTATCTGATATTCTTATTTCTATACTAAATCTCCAGGGGTTAATAATCCTGAATTCTAAATCTTATTGATTTACACTGAGGCATTTTGACTCCATTGCAACACTGAAAAAATAGCCTAAAAAGATTGACAAGATAGTTAAAAATCCCACATTAACTAATAATTTGCTTTCTAATGAATGTTCATTTAACTTTTTTCATAAAGGAAAATAGAAAAAACCAGATGCTATTTTATTTATAGAGATTGTTGTTATTGAGATCTTTGTAGACTAGCTCATCAAGTAACTGTTAGGTTGATTTTATAGACCCAGAGAGTGAGAATAAATTGTCCGTCAAGTAACTTGATATAAAAATCCAGATAACTGCAATTAATATTCAGTTAAGTATGTGTTCGAATATAAAAATGCGCTATGTGTCAATGTAAGCTCATAATTATTGCGTTGATATTATTATTATTATTATTATTATTATTATGATAAATGGCATATTAATAGGCTACTCTTTCACTTAATATATATTACTGTGATAAGAATGGCTGTAATATGTAATACAGCCGTTATATTTTTGTTTTGTTTTGTTATCAGTGATCTTACAATTATGAGCAAATGATAAGATCTAACTGATATGCATGTGCGTGTGTAAAGCGCAACATTTATTAGTCACGAAACAGGAATTGTTATAACATTACTTTTGCGTGAATGAAAATAAGTGGACATTAAATAAGCTACATATATAATAAAATCTGTCCTTTACTTATATTTTTTGGGAGATTTGTGGCTCTTTCGTAAGTCGGTCGTATAAACACGAATACTGGTATCTATGTTCAACAGGCGATCGTGCAGCAAAGGAATAATGTTTTTACATTACTCACAGATTAGTTGCAGACGCCGCTACGATATCTTCTTGTCGCTGCCATCGCATAGACGCGAATGCCGTTGTTAAACTAACGTTGTTTTACCAGTCTTCTCGTATCTAACTCCCCCTCCTCCCGCGAAATTCAACTATCCCCTATACTCCCTCTATAGTCTAGGACTTGTATACTGGCTTGCCGGCTATGTATCTGTAGACCTGATTCCCCCGTACCGAACAATCGGCGGCAACGACGGCGACGGCGGTCGACGTCTGCGTACGTTGTATGTTTTCCCCTTGCCCGAATCTGTGTGATCCACCTCGATGCAACCCGAACAGCCACTACCTGCTATTCCGCGTTCGCCAACTCTCCCACTCGCACATCAGCGCAGCCTTGCGGATATTTCTAAAAGCTTCAGCTACTACTATCTGCCGCCATCAACCTAGGCTACCACCTCAACGTCCCTTTGTCCCCACTCTACCTCCGCCGACACTCAAAGTGGGTCAATACTGCAGTCCTGAGGTCACATCTTCTGTTGCCCCTCTTAGCCAAACACTACTTCACATTTTTTATTATTTAAGTTTTTGTGTACCTTTGTTCTTAACTCTACTAGGTCATGATGCATTGGGACAGACACATAGATGCTGCCATCTCAAAGAAGAATATATTCAAGTTCTATAATACTTTGTTTAAACCTTCAGTGAAACTACCTGTTACATTATGGAGTGGTATCCTCGATGCTCGTGCTAATCCGAAGTGCAATTTGTTTCCTTCGTAAGCGCTGGTTTAGAAAAGTCACTTATAAACCACTGTAACTTATTACATAAAAATATATATATATATTTCATAAAGTAATTTACTTCTCTGGTGGCAAACTCGCCTTATTTAATTAACTTTACAAAAAACTGAGCAGTTTTCAATTACCTCAGAATTATGTCACAGCTTATTTTACTTCCTCTCCTTACAAACGCTGTCGCTTTCAATGTTGCACTTGTGCGACATTGTATAATTTTTTATTAAAATTAAAAGTGCTAGTATGTGTCAAAAATATGTTATAACATCAAATGTTTAAAAATACTTCATTCTTCTTCTTCTTCTTCCTTCATGCTTTAGACATTTCTGCCTGTTGCTATCTACATAGGGTAAATCTTGTTCATTCAGTTTTTAATAGGTCTACCTATAGGCTACTCCTTTTTCATCTTGGTTTATAATTCATAAAGGAATGTGGTAATCTCTCAGGTGTCATCCACTTTGTTTGGTATTCTTTCACTGTATCGTTCAGGTTATATATCCTTGATTCGTCTTTCAGTTCTTCTTTCTTTCGTGATCCGCTTTCTATATCCTGCAATTTCTCTTATTAATTTCATTTAAAATCTATTTTTTTAAATCTTAGGCCTAATCCTATTTTCACTACCATAGTAATTTTGACACTTACATAACTTTATAGAATTTTATTACTGTGTCTTTCCTTGCTTTATTTTTAGGAGTTTTTCTTTATATCACTATTCAAATAATTTAATCTTTATGTTTGCGTATCTTGTTCAGTGTTATTTTTGTATGACATAATTATGACATCCCAAAAATTTCTGATACATGTTCTACTATATGATTTCCTATTGCAGTTTTCGATCTGATACTTTATTTGCCTATGAATTCATTCCTTTTCTTTTATTTGTCATATCATCATACATTACTATTTAATTTAATTCGTGTACTGCTTTCATATTCATATTTGAATAGCATTATTTAGATAGATAGATTTATTAGCTGCTTTTCACATTACGTATATTGTCAGAAATATAAAGGTTAAAAAAGAATCTAAAAATCATTGGTGGTATGTAGGGAATAGAATTGTCCATGAACGTTTCCCCGATATTCCTCATGAATACAGACAATGGAAGATTTCTTATGCAATGAGGAAGATGATTATATAATTGAAAAGATGTAAAATGAAAACAATTTTTTTTATGGTTGTATATTTACATTTTCAAAATAAACAGAATTATTTCGAGTATCATGATCATGGACAAGATTACAAGTTGTGAAGTCTCCTGAATATTATTTTTAACATAAAGGAGCTCTGCCAGGACAAACATTGATGGCAAAGAAAATATACCAGAGCGAATAAAAAGTGGTTTGCAAGAAGATCTAATGCAAGCTCGAAAAATCAGTCTCACCGCCTTCTTCTGCAAAATAAACAGAGAATGTGTCGAATTATGGCAGCCCCATAATGATATACCATAATTTAAATGACTATGGGTGTGTCCATTACTAAGTTTTGGGCCACATTATTCGCCACCTGTCAACCGAAACGAGACTCGAGATGAGCGCCTAAAAACTTAATAGAAATATGATCAAGAGGAAGGAGACGATTTAGTGTAAAGTTTATAGTTTCAGTTTTACTAATGTTAATTGCAAGATTGCTAGCATTGCACCGATTAGGCCGATGTATTAAGGCCGGAATATTATTAAGTTCAACAGCTAATAACTCAGTACTTTATTTTGTGACATTGACAGCCAGATCATCAGCAAACATCTAAGTTTCCAGGCAGTCATCAAGAATCAAGTTTGGAAGGTCATTTATATAGATTATAAATAAAATGGGACCAAGTATGGATCCTTGGGGAACCCCAAACTTTACTGGTTTAAACTGAGAGGTTTCAGAACCATTTAAAATGACACACTGATATCATTTCATTAGATAGGACGATAACAGTTCAACACTAATATTGTCAAATCCATAGTTCTACTGGCACCTTTTTAGGAAATTTTATTTCACGCGCATAAGTTCAGCTTCCGAGATAGAGTTACTTTCTCTTGTGATATTGTCTTTAAGGTCTTCTAATGTATGGGAAATAATTGACTTATACACTTTATTTTTCAAGGTTTCTCATAAATAATATTCACATACTGTTAGAAGAACTTAAAGACAATATCACATAGGCCTATCGTGTATTTCTGACACGTAAGGGATACAATTTGTCGTTAAAATGTTCACATGGTTTTTATGCAGCTTGTTTTTTTCCAGATGAGAAACGTTACATAGCTTTTAATTTATATTTCTCTCTTTGCAGGTGAGTGTGCATCAGTTCATCTATTTTCTCCTTGCCCCATGATTTAGTAAGTAATCTATACTCTAATTATTCAGATAACTTAAAGCTTAGAAATTTGTTGTACTATACATTATAGAAATGTTATAACTGTGCAGGTTGAAGAGATAACATTAAAATAAACATAAAACTTGTTCTGTATTTTATGATTAAGTTCATGATTTGAGAGATAATTAATTAGTTTACTGGTCTCAGCAGAATTGCAAAAGTGGAATGCAAGATCGCCGAAGCAGAGGCAATAACCTGTCTGTCACTCGTACAAAAACACATTACGTGACGGAAGACACTTGCTTTAACATTGCCATACTTCGTGGAATATATTATCCTTTTATTTATTTTGTACAAAAATCACCACCCACCATAGGCAGATGGCAGGACTGAGGCATGTAGTCGCATGCAAATTCCTGCAGCGGTTATTGGTATTATGGACCGGAGCCGCTACTTCTTTATCAAGTAGCGCGTCAGTTGGTGTCACGAGACTGAGAGCACCACGTTCCACACCTCCCCATCTCAGAAAACATTGAGGAAAGTACGGGCATTGAACCCAGATCTGTGGATCCGTAATCAGCAACGCTAACCATTAAGCCACACAGGCGACTACACGTTTTGTTACTAATTGTTGTTATGTATTTAAAATAATAAGATGACAACTCCCCTGCCTACAAAATAACCAGTTTCACGGACATGATATCGTTATAAAGTGATTTCTTTTGAGTATCGTAATGCTAGTGTCTCGCAACAATGGCTGATGTAATAAATGAATTGGATGTCTATGCTAATAATAACAATCCTGTAACTGCAGTTCTAGAAGATTCTGAATGTCTCAACAATTTCATTAATAATACAGCACACAACTTTAAAATATTTCATATAAATATTCGCAGCTTAAACAAACATTTCTTGGAATTATGTGCTATTTTGCAATATTTTGTTCTACCTTTCGATTTCATTATACTGACAGAAGCCTGGCTGACAAATGAAATAGGATACGATATAACAGGGTATAAAAAACATGTGAAAACAAATAGATATAGTAAATGTGATGGATTAGTAATCTACTGGAGAGTTAATCTTGATATTGCAATAGTTAATGTTGATATCCCTCAGTGTAATTCGATACATCTAAATTTCGTATATAACAATTATCCCTACTCAATTACGGCAATATACAGATCATCAAACAGTTGTAAAAACGAATTTTTAGATAATTTCGAGGTATTTTTATCTAATTCAAAAGAAATCAGTAACCAAATCATTGTTGGACACATAAACATCCAGATCCTGGAAAATCATTTAGACATTTTTGGCAATAGATATATGAATATCATGCACGAATATGGATTTGAAAAATTTCTAAATTCCATTACAAGACCTGATTCAAAAACTTGTCTTGATCACATATTTTATAAAACAAAAAACAACTGGAATTTTGCTCCAGCAGTACTCAATAGTGCTATAACTGATCATTATGCAGTTATATCTTTATTCCAAATTGGCATAAATAATGTTAATATTTCTGTAAATACCCTAAGAACTTTTAAATCCATTAATTTTCCCAAATTTTGTAAAATTACACACTGTTCTATCAGATCACTTACATGAATGCTCTGACACTACAGTACATAAATATTCTTGTAAACTACGCAAAATAAAACCCTGGATTACCATGGGTATCATCAAATCTATCCGGATAAGAGATAAATTAGCCAAAAATATTAAAAGAGAACCCAATAACGAAAATTTAAAAATTTATTACAAAACATACAGAAATACCCTAACTGAAATTATAAGAAGAATGAAAGCTCAGTACTATAAACATAAGTTCCAACAGTGTAGAAATAACCCCCGAAAATTCTGGAAAACAATAAATGAACCTACGGACACAAATGTAAACAATTCCCATGCCATTACAGAGATTTCAAACGAAGAGGGAATAACACTTGAAAATAAAAAAGAAATAGCAAATGAATTCAATAAATACTTCACGAATATAGGACTAAATATTACGTCAAAGATTACTAAAACAACATTTAACAATAATTTGTATAAAGATAATAACCAACAAATAGCCAGCTCTATGTTTTTAGCACCGATCTCCGAAGATGAAATTAGTAGTATAATGAAATCAGTAAAAAATAATGTTTCTCCTGGTGGTGATAAAATAACAAATAATAAACTAAAAAAGATTTGCAAGTATAATATATTGAAACCTACTGTACATGTCTTTAATTTATGTCTAACACAAGGAGTTTTTCCGGATATCTTAAAGAATTCGGTAGTTGTGCCTTTACATAAATCTGGTGAACGGAGGAATTTAAATAACTATAGACCGATCTCTCTGCTCTCAAGTTTCTCAAAGTTATTAGAAAAATGTATAAAAAACAGAATTGTTTCTTTTCTGGATAAGAATGAAATACTATGTCAACAACAATATGGTTTCAGAAATAATTTGTCAACAGATAATGCAATCTTTGAAGTTACTAGTAGGATCATACACGAATTAGATGCAGGACATAAGTGTTTAGGAATATTTTTAGACTTAAGAAAAGCTTTCGACACGGTTAACCATCAATTACTTTTGGCTAAATTACATGCAATAGGAGTAAGAGGGATAGCTCATAACTTACTCCAGTCATACTTAAATTCAAGAAACCAAGTTACCAAAATTGATGATGAAATTAGTGAAAACAGAGAAATTCAAATAGGGGTTCCTCAAGGAACAATATTAGGCCCAATTCTGTTTTTAATATTCATAAATGATTTGTTAAAAATTGATTTGCAAGCATACCACGGAACTTCCTATTCTTATGCAGATGATACAGTGGTGATCTTTAGTGGCTTAACCTGGGAGGAAGTTTATAAACATGCAAATGCAGGCATGAATATGATAAAAAAAACTGGCTAGACGCTAATTTATCGCTAAATGTAAATAAAACAACTTTAGTACCTTTTTCTTTAACAGCCTCTGGTATGCGTCAGTTAGAAACACTCAACTATCTAAAATTAACAATTCATAACCCTATTTGTAGTCACTCGGCCTCATGTAATTGCCCTTATCTTAAAGAATCTACAGAGGTGAAATATTTGGGAATCATTATAGATCAATACTTAAAATGGAACAAACATATATCATATTTATGTACAAGGATCCGCAAAACAATTTATAAATTTGTAAGCCTACGTCATTACTTGCCTACCTCTGTTTTAAGGCTTGTATATCTAGCTATAGTTGAATCGGTAATCCAATATGGCATATGTGGGTGGGGAGGTACTGCAAAAACTACTATTGAGCCACTGATCATATTGCAAAAACGTATAATTAAAATATGCCTGAATAAACGAATTGATTATCCCACTAACCGGATATATAACGAATTTAAAGTATTAAATATTGAGCAAATTTATAAACACACTATATTGAATTTCTACCATAAAAATCGAAAAAAATATCAAAAGCATCCTCATGATTACACTACAAGACGCAATCAAATACCTACTCTAATTTAACCTAAATGTTTCACATCGGCAGGACTATTACACAGCTCAAACTCTGGTCCACGGCTATACAACTCAATAATGAAACTTCACCCTGAATTAGCCATGTACAAGGATTTCATTTTCAAATCCAGAATTAAAAAACTAATATAAGACACATTAATATTAACCACATTTCACACTTTCCCTTTTATAATGATTTAAATGTTCTTCTTTCCCTTTTCTGAATAGTACTAGTATCACTATATTTTATTGTATTTTTAGTTTAATTTGATTGTATTGCACCTGTATTCATTTACATGTTATTTATATTTTGTATTTGTATTTTATTTTTATTTTTAACTGATGTAATTTAAAAGGGACTAACCCCAAACACGAGCTTTGCTCCTTTGGGGTAACTTATGTAATTCTTTCTGTATTAATTTAAAAGAGTAAATAAATGTAAATATAAATAAAATATAAATACTTGTGGGGTTGAGTTTTGAAAGTATCCTAAACTTGTTAAGAAACAGTAGGCTTATTTGGGGTAGACAGTATTTGTGATAGAGGTAGTAGACTCAAGTATTTGTACTGGCATATGTAAGAAGCAGTAAATAGTTCATTTTATATCTCAGCACAACTCGTCATCAACATCTCAACCGCTTTATTACTCTGTTTTATGAGTGGAAAAAAGAAAAGAAAAAGAAATCCCGCCGGATGAATACGCAGTCCCAGTCCAGGGAAATTTTCGACATTTGTTGTAATGATTTCGGGAAAATCTCCACCGAAAGTTTCACCCACATTAATTTATCAGAAGGCGATTCGATTCTTACTCGACACAAGCAAAATTACAACTTTCACACCTATCGTAAACTAGCAGGTGCCCATGGCTTCGCCCGCGATTATTTACTCAACTGCCAGATGTTTTATTTAAATGATTTATTTAATACAAAGCTAATTAAAACATATTTATTAACACTGACATCTTTTCTTACATAAATTGCAGAAATTACATAATTTTATTCACAATTATATTGTTTTACGTAATAAATACAAATAAAATCAGGTAAAACTCATGTAACAAAGTGCCAGAATGCTTTTGTTTAATCAGTGATATTTGCAATGAAGATTTGCAGAGAATAAGTTATTTTTGTAATCGATTTCCCAGTTAAGCTCCAGATCGCTTCCTTAAGCAGGGCTTGCGAAAGAACAAAGTTTGATCCTTAACATTAATTGATACTCGTATACACTGATATAGTACATTCTTAAAATGTGAAAATATTTCACAAAATGCACTGGCAATAATCTCTCCATATATAAGAGGCTTTGTCCTGACTGACTGACAGAGAATCAACGTAGAGCCTAAACTATAATAGGTAGAATAGTTTGAGTGTGATAAATCGTTCTTCCTCATTTCGAATTTTACATACCTATTTAAGTTCCTAGAGTTTTAAAATCGAAAGTCCTTCATAAGTTAATTTGTAATGTCAAAATACAAAACCCGAGGACGCCGGACCTTTTAAGCTAGCTAATGATTTAAGTGTAGGCATACGATTCCCTGACATGTCTGTTTCAGGTTTAAAGCAGGAGGGTATAGGTTATGAATGAATTAAATTTAATCTGAAATCAATCTGGCAGGAATTACATTAGGTCTATTTGCTTTCACAGCAGTGTATAAACTGAAAAATACTCACATTAAACTATAATGTAGATATCGGTAGCCGTACACTTCGATGGAATGTGCAGTATTGTATCAACAGCAGCAGTGTTTAATTATTCAACAGCTAGATTTAAGTTATACTTTTTTCACTGACATCGTTATAAAGAAATGAATCAATCAGTCCTGGCTAACAATATCAATAAGCGAGCGACAATATGATACTTTTGTTCAGGATATTGTGAGCCATGCAATATTATTATAGTATGTTATACCCATTATAAAGTTAATATTGTGTTTGTATGCTGTCAAATGGACAAATAATGATTGTGTAAAGTACCAGCTGGATAGAACTTCTGCAAATGAAATCATGCCCTTTAATAAATAGTTTCTACTTATTTCTACTTACAGAAACTGATACATTTTAACTTGTCTTGTTAGTGACGGATACTAATGCTTGTGGGAACTCGGCCGCTGACTGATTTTCCGCGAGCTAATCAAAATGCTTCGGCCTTTGGAAAACGCAGATTATATTACAATTGATGTGACGTGAATTAGTCGTTATTCCGGTACCGTTTGGTCCAAAATCAATAGGCTTATTCCCGTGAACGTCATAAATAGGGGAACACGGGGCAGAACGGGGTTGCTCTATATCTCAGCCGTTCGGTGCTGCCGTCGATTAAAAGTAACGAAGTCACAACGGACGATCAGCAAAGCATCTTGGGATGTCATTCTTTTTCAATTTGAGTTGAGATGTGTTTGTGTGTATTGATTTAGTCGAATTAACGAGTTTCTTTGTAATATTGTCGGTCCTATGCAGCAAGGTAAGCTGCAATCTTTTCTTTATTTTATTTTTGTTTGTATACATACTAAAACTGTATTATTTAAGCATTATAATAAAGGTGCTATACGTGAGAAAAATTTGGATTATGGAGGGCCATTGTTTAATCTAACATAGCGTTGTCTCTGGGGTAGAATGGGGTGGGGCGGAACGGGGCAATGCTCTATCCCCCTTAAGAGGAGAACTGAAACATTCAGTAAACATAAAGAAGTCCAAGGCCACAAACAAAGAGGAAAGGGTACGGAAGAAATTCTTTGTAGGCAGAAAGCAAACATTAGAAAGGACAGGAAAGAAGACCGAAAAATCACAAGTCGGTCGAGTCCAAGTGAAAATGAAGAAGGTGATGAGGACACTGCTTGTCTTATTCGACCTCTATTGAAGGGTGGATTGCTTGTGGTGAATGTAAATAGTGGTCACATAATTCGTGTGCAGGTAGCCTATAGTACTCGTTTGCAAATATTGTACTAAAAAATAAGTATTTTGTTTTACCCCATTCTGCCTCGCATACGGGGCGGAACGGGGTGATTTACATTTTCTTAAAAACTTCAAATTAATCCACAATTAAACAACATTTCTTAGATTTTTTGGTGCCAGTTGTGTTCTTTAGACCATGAATAAATTATGTATGCCTATACAATGCTGATTTTTTTGGTATATCTTCCTAGATAGGATTAAATAGTAAGTGCCCCGTTCCGCCCCGGGTTCCCCTACTTATACAAAATTTCATAGAAATCTGATAAAGCGTATCTGAGGTATCGCGCGTACAGTTACACGGATAAACATTAGACGGACAGACATTTTCCGGTCCACCACACATTCTCAGATAGTACCATTGTGGCACTTAATAATTATTAACTTGTTAATTATTAATCTTAATAATTATTAATCTTGTGCTGCCATATGGGCATATAGATTTGAAATGAAACTATTAAAATGTACCACAGATTCTTGATTCTTATCCAAATCATGCATAAACAATTAAAACGATTGTTAATTGAAAAACTGAAAATGCGGCTTCGAGGAGCAGTTCACATTAAAGTGCGCCGCCCGGCGAAAAGAAGGATTTCAGATTCGCCCAATAAGAAACACGTAGTGAATTTCGTCCAAATCATTCAATGCTTTCCCGTTTAGCCGTGCATTTATGATTCCCTTCTATCCACCTATATAAAAATACAATTCATGACATATGTAAGTTACCTATTATCGTAAATCCTGGAGAGAGAGAAATCTATTTTGAGGCTCGTGTGTAATAACGGTTGTGTGCACATCGGCACAGTCGCATTAGTATTTTTATCTTGCAATATCATCGTGCTCATCGCCACACACCCTTCGTGAACTTGGAGTAGGGGTGGACATAGAGACAAAGTTGGTATTACATTATCGTATTGAATGCAATGGAGGATTATTTTTATAAATTACAAAACTTCTTTGAACCATCAAATGCCTTATGCTATCGGCAATTTCTTCCGCTCGGCTGTAGTGCCTGTAGTCGGTCTAAGAACGCCAGGCGTTATTTTCAATGTAAACTACTGTTACACAGAATGCTGATTTCATTGATGAATCAGTGAACACCCAGTATAAGAATAATATGAGGAATTTCAACAAATCCTAAGTGTCTATTGTCATACTTTTACCGTTTATTTATATCGCTTTCATTTCATCTTATTTAGGCGCACATGATTTTATATAAATTCAGAAGGATTGAACGCTGAAACCTAGTATTCATACATGTAGATCCTTTGATAGAAAATAAGCATTGAACACAGGGATTGGGTGTATACAGGGTGAATCATAACTATACCGACAAAGTTTCACAAGTTGTTCAGGGTTGTTTTTTGAGTATTTTTCACACACAAGGGACCCATACGCGCAGTATCGAGTAATTGTTATTGCATTGCTTTTATTTCTAACGTGACCACCTTTGTACAAACAAAATTACACCCTATTTAAAGTAATTGTTCATAATGTCGACCCCCTTGATCACGATAAACTTCACAGCGATGCCTCTTGGACTGACGCACACGCTCCAGGAGATTTCCGCACATCGTCAGCGGCTGTTACAGCCCTAGCAACCAGGTCCATATTAGTTTCGACAGCAGTCACGTATACTAGGTTCTTCATTTATTCTGGGATCACATTAAGAGCATGAAGATGGTCATATGTAGCTAAAATGCACCATCTGTAAATTTCATTTCAGGACCTCTGGTGTCACTTACTGAATTATAAGCTGATATTCTTATAATAAAGATGCATGTCTGGCTGCCGAGTTTTCATGACCTACTCAGCATAGAATACCCGTAGTAATAGCAATTAATACAAAAGAAAGGAAGCTAGTAGCAAATAAACATAATCTCAATAAACTGAAAGACGAACATATGGCTGGAGTGAATAACAATTAAGTAGGTACTATCAGTAATAAGTACTAGTACCAGTAATTACTCTCAGTAGTTATAACTAGTTTTTACTTAATTTTGAGTGAATAGCCTTATGTCGGTATTTATAACTTAATACTGGATAAACGTTGGTAGTTACTACCTACTTAGCTGTGCAAACTACATGTAGTGAGCCTTGACTACTGAAAGTAGGCCATGATATTTAAAATAAATGCTACGCTCTCCATAATGCTGAAAACAGTCCATATCAAGAAGGCCTCGCGGCCCGTTCACAGTATTCCCATACCCAAATAACTTTTCGTAGCACCATTCTTGAACTATCGACAATTTTTTTTTGTCTGTTTACAACATTTTATTCTGAAAATGGCAGAATTAAATCCAGGGACATTAGAAGAACGGTACTGGTGTTGTGGGAATGGTCGATACAAGTTAAAAGGAAGACAACTAAGATGTGTCGGACGTCAGCGAATGAACAATAAAGCAAATAAATGAAAAGAAGGAAAATAAATTTAATGTGCTTTAAGCTTAATCTATCGTTGGAGAAAAGAACAAGTCGGTTTTCATTACAGTATTTTGCTAGAAAGTTGTATTATTTACATGCAGACTTACTGGAAAGGAATTTTGCTATATTGTTTTAATTCAAGCATGTCAAAAGTGAATCTTGGAGTACCTGTACAGTGCTACGAATTTTAAACAGATTTTCTATATTCTATTGACTGGGAGAGAAATTTATAAATAAATAAATAAAGTCATTTCTCCAGTTATATATTCTACTATAATATCTGCATCAACATTTTTTTGTATTTATAGCGAGAATTGACATTGCTTTTTTATTCGCCTGGTGGAAAATCGACAAACTACAGTCGATTCCATTCCTTCTATAAAACTACACCCGTTATATTTTCTAGTAGTTGGCAACCCTTTAGAATTGACGTCAATTTCAACTGACCGTCTTTTGCGATAGCCAGTCTTTCATACTGCACGCAATATCCGCTCCCCTTACCCCCACATTTTTTCAGCTCAAGATAACTGGCCGGTCTATACCATGATTTCTGTCTCTGATAGCCAGGATAACTTAAAACCCAAGCAAAATTTCCAATTTCTGCCTGTTTGCTAAGGCATCGCTAAGTGTTTACATTTTGTTCCATGAAATATGGAAGAAGCCACCACATTTTCTTTTCTGAATCTTAATAAATTGTGATAATCATCTTCTTGAGTTTCCATTCGCTCTATGTTCACATTTTGATTTCTGATTTGTAAAAAAGCAAGCATTTCAGGTAAGGCATTGCAGTTTCTTCCATTCTTAAGCAAGGTTCGTACTACATTTGGAAATTTCACAATGTTTACTAGTATAGATAAGTAAATACTTGCCATTATTAACATATTCTACAATAGGTACGACTGATTTAGTATATACTGATTACTGATAAGCATCAGTATTTACTGAAATATTTTATTAACTAAAATGCTAGTCTTTACTTAGAATTTTGCAGTAACAGCACGTACTGCCTTTTATTGACTCTACCCAATGTTAGAATTATACAGATCGGGGAAAGTAAGATTAAGGAAAATGAAGGAAATTTAAGAGGAAAGAAAACAAGGAAAGAATTAATTCCAGTTCTTTCTGTGTGGCAAAGGCCGGCATGATCCATTGTGTGTAACCGTACCTGCCTTGTATTGGAAACGGAGGAATGCAAGCAACAGATACTAAACAGCACTCGACTAGTGTAGGAAGGAGAACAGGAGCTTCTAATGCTGTTAGGAGTGGTTAGTTGAACCCCAGCGCATCCATTACAAACTCAGACGTGAGAGGATTTGCCTCACGCACTACATTTTAAACGAGAAAAATTCAGCTGCATTCCATGAAGTTCTTGTTTCAGAGGTTAGGTTCAGTTCAATGAATGGCGTAAAAAATAATCATGACTGAATATTTTCATCCTAAAAAGTGTGATATTTCAGTTCTATCAAATTAATGGAAGGAGTTGAGTCTAGAAAAAGAAATTTTAACCGTGAGTTAGTCACATGAAAGGCTTCTTTTATGCATTTTTTCAGATTTTTTGAAGGGTACCCATCAGAGATATTTAAGCCCAAAAGTAGTGAAAATCTGAAAAACGATAATATTTGAGGCCAGTTTAGAAATAAGGGATGTATTTTTAGACCCTGAATTTTCCCTTACAGACAAATCACATGCAGGTTTGAACATACAAAAATTAGAATGTTTACAATCACTTCCTTCTCATATAAAATTTGATCCAAAAAGTGATATTTAGAAAAATTTACCCGAATTTCAAACTCATATTTTTGTATGAAAAATTTTGTGTTGAAGAAAACAATAAAGTATTTCTGAAAGTACACTTCAATAGTTACGAAATGGTTCATAATTCAAAATTCTAACTCATATGGTTGTTGAGTTATGAAAATATTTGTATTCAGCTACATTCGCAAAAAAAATGCGTTACACCAGGATTGAAAGATGGACACCCCTGGGAAACCAAGAACACAAGATTTTTTTTGAAAACTTGTTTTGATATCTTGAAACATGTATGAACTCATACACAAAAAAATGATTTTTTTCTAAAGTGGCCATGCAACCATTTTTAAAAAAATTGGATGATTTCATATGGAATGACCCTGTATGATAAGGACCAGATACCTATAATCATGCTTACGCGACGGCATCGTGCCACTGTACTATACTGGTATTGCAGTAGTTGGATGCATGAAAGCATGCAAAGCCCAATCTATAAAACTGTCGTTGTTCGGTACGGAAAGTCCTTATTCACAAAGCTTCCATGTGACATTCTCTGGCATTTTCGCTCTAAGAAAAATGTATTCTGATGTAAGAATGCACTTGACATCTTGTCACATCCGTTCTGCACGGAGGCTGACGCACAACTTAATTCCTCTGTGCGTGTAAAAATGCCATCAAATTACGTGTATCTATGGAGCTGGTGGAAGCTTTTTTGAATAAGGACATTTCGTAGCGAACTTCGAGGGTTTTATAGGTTGAGCTAAGCGTGCATTCATGCTTCCAACTACTGCAATACAGTAAAGGGGCAGAATGCCTCGTGTATGCATATTTATGGGTGTCGTGGGATTGACATGTTTTCTATCAGAGCGAGAAATCTCAATTAAAATCAATCAATTGCAATTTAAAATTGCAGTTATTATTATTAATCTTATTATTATTAATCTTGTAATTCACTAATGTATTATTTTCTTTGCTTTGGAAGAAAATATCAAAATCAACATTTTTCTTCGCTGGAAATTATCTAGCGGAATATATTATTTGGGTAATTTAATTCCCCTTTTAACTTATAGGTCTAACATATAACATTCGTTAAGCTCTTGAAGTTACTAGTAAAACTATCAGCACTCGTGAAATTACTGTAGGTAGTTAAAACAACGTTATTGTTCAATTCTGGAGAATCGTGTTGCAATTCTGTATACTTTCAAGTTTCACATCATCATCTCCATGTGCATAGTGATTTTCTAGACTTCAGTCTTCCCTATTAAGGCAGTACAGTCGGTCAAATAAAAAACTTCGGGACTCGTATGCAGTTAAAATTAAAGTTTTAACGCATTAGTTCACAAGTTTCTTATAGAAAACATAAAATACAGGCCATTCTCGGAACATATGAGGCCATGCGACAGGAGGGAAAAAATGAACAACGAGGGAAAAAATGAACAACGCGGAAAGCGCAACACACGATATTCAACTTAATGTATTGTCATAATTCATTTTGCTTTGTGTCATCGCCATATACGAATGCTAAAGTGAGAAAAAGTGTAGTTAGGGCTGTAATTGACCTGCATTTTTCGGCCTCTGAAGCAGCGAGAAGGTTCCATATTTATGAAAGAGCAGCTCACTATAATGCGACCGGAAGTTTTCATAGGAATCTTGGATCTGGCCGGGCGCGTATTTCGATGCTAGATTGGTTGCAGAAGTTGAGCGTAAGTTATTGATTTTGCGCTACAAGTACCGGTATTATAAAATAAAATCTTAAAAAAAATGCTCCTTGAATAAACATATTCCTCGCGAATCTATTGATTATTAATATTATAAAAATTTGCAACCAAGAATATGGCGGATTTGAGGCATATAGCCACAGCCTTCTATACATGTTTGTTTTGGAACAAAACTGACTAAATAATCAAGAAAATACATGGATAGACAGAAGGCATGTGTGAACCTAACCTTAAGTCTTCCTGTACATGCGCATATGCTCGTTCGTGATACTTTATAAAATAACGCACGACGTTTTTTATTTGACCGACTGTACATGATCTATCGTTACTCTATCTACTGATATTGCAATATTGCTATTTCTACATTTTCAATTTCTTCGAGAAATCATGTCTTTCTACATTGATGTATTTCGAGTATAGGTATCTAGAATGGTATCAGTGGAAGTAAGTTGTTATCTGGTACATAATATGTCATGCAAGTGCATTTATACATTGCATTTGTAACATTATTTGATTGGTCAGGTGTTACGCCAGTCTTTCTCTCCCATAATCTATCTATGTGGGCTATCATCAGATGTCATATGCGTTGAAAACAAAGAATTATTTATTTATTTTCTTGTTCAAGTTGAAATGAGTAGGTCTACTAGGCTACATGAATACCGTACTGTTATAAACAGAAGGCATATTACTGTGAAATAATTAGGCTTCTGTACATTAATCTGAGTTCTCTGGCAGTGGTGCAACTCTCAAATCCAAATCATCTGACACAGGCTTGACTTCCATATCGGAACCAGCTTCCGAATTTTCACCTAAATTGATTATTAATTTGTTGACTAGCCTATAGTGTCACACCCGCAATCAAAATCCCACATCTTATTTTTCTCCGTCAATATATGCTTAATTTTCTTTTGCCACATTCATGAACCTTAGCTTGAATAGCACATTTCATAAAGTCCTCAAGGTGATCTAAAACACAGCCATCTACCTCCCTCATTTGACTTCATTGCTAGATGGTTGGATTTGGGGGATGTGGCACGACACCCATAGCGGGTTTCCAATTAATCTTTCAAAGATGCATTGTGATCCAAGTCGATTTTTTTATCACTGTGCTACCACTTCTACCATTAAAAAAGGCTCAAAATATTTTCTCGTCAAATTTGAATTTATTGTGTATTCAGGTGCTCTTTTATGTCTTGGCACATGCACTTGCGTTTATGTAATAAGTAATTAATTTGCAATCTATCCTTGTTTAAGAACACTCGCCTGTTATCTGCTTATCATTCTTCTTACATATTAGAAAATAATCCACTAAATAAACAAATTTATCCACTTTTCGTTACGAATTTATTTTCTGTATTATTTCCCAACTATTGAAAGTGATGTACTTTGACTGTATTTCACTTGTCGCTGCATCGTATTCCCCAAATGTTAGTGCCATTATGTTATAACTAGACTTCGAACTTTAAGGTTGCTAAAATGCAATTTTAGGGGCTAAAATAGGCTCTAACTTTTTTGGGAAATAGGCTCTAAAATCGGAATATAAGCTCTCTTATAAAATAGTTAATTTAATATACGTTGCCAATTTTCTTATATATTTCACTTATAACACAGAATTATATATATATTAATATGCTCACTCAAAACTGCCATCTGTCTTTGGTAGATGCCGCAGTGGTCGGGTGGTAGGCCTTGTCCCTCCAGGGATGTTGCGCCACGGAGAATATGCTCACTCATCAATGATCATGATCTAACAACACGGACATACAGTGCAGGGAAGTACACATGCCTATTACTCTGGCCCATATTACTATCACTGATATGTAGTAGACTACCGTACTTTACATGAGAATTTCATGATATATTATACAATTTAGAAGACAAAGTTAATTAGGTAATAGGCCTATAAACAACATTGAATATTTTCTTCCGATTCTCGTCCATCATTAATTGGCTTCATAATAAATTACTCTTTATATTCGGCATTTCGCATTGCACACAACCACAGGACAATGAAACTGAGCTGAAGTCCCAACCTAGATTTTTTTTTATTTTACCGTTATTTAGAAGCTGGGCCCGCTAGTTTATTTATTCCTCTCATAGTCATTCAAAGAACTCTTTCGTTTGTTACTGGATAATGAACTTTGAAAAAATAACTAATTTCCTCGGAAAGTTCAAAGAATTGTTTCCATCAAGACATTGCTGGTCTTTAGACATACTGTTAGGTAAGGCACGTACTGTAAAGTCCGAGTCAAAAATTCAATATGAACTGAAAACGAATTTAGTATACTAAGTTATAAAAAAACTATAGAAAAATTACTTATTTGGAATTTGAAGAAAAAAATACATGCAATAAGACAATGTTAGGCTCTAACATCAAAATAGGCTGTTTTAGGTAATAAAAACAACAGTTTCAGGCGTAAGTCTCTTATGAAACCCATATATACTAGTTTTAGTATACATATATACTAGAAATTAAAATAAGATTTTACCTAAAGTCTGAAGTCTAGTTTTAGCCTATTCACTGTCGCAGTTTTGTCTTTAAATTGCTTTCATTTTCTTTACTAATCATGACTGTAATACTAATTTTTAAAACGAATTTTTTTTATTCAAAGAAATAGCCTATGGAACACTATCATATTATGGCGTTGCATTTTGAAAACGTGCTGGATTTTAGTTGATTGGCCACGTAAACGTCTGTAAGATGCAGAAAAAATTACACCCCTGCTATACAAAAATATATTTACATTCTTGTGGGAGTGAGGAGCAGGCTTGCTCCATTCCAGTCACGTATGGTTTGATGCCTGGATTGTGGAGGCTCCGTTCGTCATGATATCGATCCTGTGCATTCATAAAACACGCGGATAAGAGGCCGAGTATTGACGCAAGTTTTAATTGCGTGTCCTTACTGTGATTATGACAAAGCTAATACAGACATTAAACTTGAAGTAATTCTGCTAGTAATTCCATCCTAAGTTTAATGTGCCTTCAACCTTAACTACTTGATAGTGTAGAACATAATTCATAGAAACATTTTTAATACTAACGAATGAGAGGCATATTTTTACGTAGATCATTGCATAAATATCACACAGATCGTTTAAAATCTTACACAGACTGTTTCTTCTTCCAAAAATGCGAGTTGTACATACTAATATAATAAAAATAATCCAGGTGTATAATTTTGAATTCTTTAACTGTCATAAAAGCCAATACACTGATGGAATGATACGATAATAATTCTAAAAGAATCAAGATGCAATGCTGCTTGAGATCTAAATCAACATATATTATACAATTTTCAACAGGAATAAAATCAGGTAAACTGATGTAACAAAGTGCCAGTATGTTTGTGTTTAATCAATTATGATTGCAGTTATGATATGCAGAATACAAAAAAAAGTCAAATTGGCCGGTTTCGGGATTTGAACCATGGAATTCTAGAATGTGAGGCCAAAACGTTACCATCTCACCCACCTGAGTCAGTTTAATGGTCTAGTTGGATAAGCGCATGTAAAACAATAGTGTTATTTGTCATAGATAACTGTATTTTAATTGCCAAAGCCTTATAAGATCACAGTAAAACAATAGGCTATGTTGTCATGATAACTGATGTGCATTTCATAAATTCATTCGAATACGTATATTACCATAAAAGAGGCACTAAATTGAGCATTACTCCGAAACAGGTGAACCGATTTTATCCAGTATCAATAGACCTCGTCCCATGGACATTATAAACGTGTATACAAAGTTTCATAAAAATCCGGTAAAGCGTATTTGAGTTACCACGTCTTTAAAATAGACACTAAATTGGGTTTTACTCCGGTACCGGTCTACCGATTTGGTCCAATATCAGTAGACGTTTTACCATGTAAGGTACATTATAAATGGGTTTACAAAGTTTCAGGAAAATCCAATAAAGCATAGGCCTATTGGAGTTATCGCGACTTCTTATATATTACCAAAGAAGGCACTAATTTGGGCATTATTCCGATACTGGCCAACCGATTTGGTCGAATATCAATAGACGTCTTCCCATGGACATTATAAATGCGTATACGAAGTTTCATAAAAATCCGATAAAGCGTATTTGAGTTATTGCGCCTTTAAAATGGACACTAAATTGGGGTTTACTCTGGTACTGGTCAACAGATTAGGTTCAAATTCAATAGGGTATTTTTCGTGGGCGTCACAAATGTATATACCAAGTTTCATGGAAATCCGATACAGCGTATTTGAGCTATGGCGCCTCTCTAATATAATCTATTAAAATATTCACTAAATTGGGCAGTACTCCGGTACCGTTGAACCGATTTGGTTCAATATCAATAGGGTTCTTCCCATGAACATTATAAACGTGTTTTCCAAGTTTCATGAAAGTCTGAAAAAGCTCATTGAAGTTATGGTGCATACAGACACACGGACAGACGGACAGACAGACAGACGGACAGACAGACAGACGGACAGACAGACAGACGGACAGACATTTTTTCGTCCCCCACACAATCTCATAAAGTACCATAATGGCACTTAATAAAATCAGGTAACCTGAAATAACAAAGTGCCAGAATGCTTTTGTGATAATTGATAATCTTATAGTTTCACTAATTTTAAAGGCTTTCCCTCACGCATCTAACTTTCTGGAGAAATTTACTCAGCCAGGAACAAATTTAGACATTCCTCCCTACTTCTTTGTGAGTTGAAATATTTTCCTGGCAACATCAACGCTCTGTAGCTCCACAGTACGATAAGATATGAACTCAAGTTAAATGTTTTCTGCATATTAGCAGATTCTCACCCATTTTCATTTGATATCCTCTTAGATCGTCCCAGGCGGTTCCAGGTCATTGTTGCTCTATCTTCCCCACCTAGCGTTTCTATATATATGATTCCCTTCCCTAAGTCATCTTTAAATCTGCTTGTGTTTCGAATAGTCCACCGCTGTGGCATAGGGGATGCGTTCGCTCCTCTCACGCAGCTGGCCCGGGTTCGAATATTGGTCGGGACAAGTTATCTGTGAAACAAATGTCGGGTAACTTTAGGTACTTGTCCCCGGATATCATCTGGCTGTCATTATCATCTTCATCCCATCCTCGCTTTGTTCAGAGTGAATGTGTGTTTGAATTGTGTGTCTCGTGTTGCCTTGGAAGTGGCCCCGGCATTGGGTTGATCGCTCATCCAGGGAGGCTCTCCATGTCCTTGTCTGATCAAAAAAGTATTGATCCATAGATAATCCCTCTCCCGATAAGCCCTGTAATACCCGGATAGCATGGGTCTCTTAAATATCCCTAAAAGGGAGAGGTAAAACGAAGGTAAAGAAAGAAAGTAAGTAATTCTAATGATATGTTATCATTACAATCAGCCTCAATGTTCTGCCTTTCAATATCCATTAGTCTCCCTTTAACCTTCATCCAAAAGTACATTTATTTTCTATTCTCAATCCCATTCTCTCATACCCATTCTATTCGTATACCCTCTTAACCCCTTTTTAAGCTAGTTTGAAGTTCCTAGATTCTGAAGTATGAGAATATTACAATTATCAGTAAGGCTCGAAAGTTAATGCTCTATCAGAAGACAAAATATGCATGAACGTGTTATAAAAGTTGTAAAATATACTCTGGAACCAATGAAGTATGCTCTAACTTTAAGTAATTTTAATACTTTACATTCTTATGTTAGCTAAATTACTTTAGCAGTTATATAAATTACATTACAAAACTTGAGATAAAACAAGGTCATTGAAAGAAAGTTAAAATTAGTAAACGGAAAACTAATGAAGTGAAAAGTGGCTTTAATATGATACAGTCATTCACTCAGCCAAGTGTGATGTAAATGTTTGAATTAACACACACACATATATACATATTTATAATCTATCAGAAAAATGTGAAAAATTAATAAAATATCCACAGATATTTTAATATTAAGCAAATATGATGCATTATCGCAAATTTAACAAAATGTGCAACAATATGCAGACTGAAGCAATCAGTTTTCTGTTGTTTCTGTCATGTCTTAAACACGTTTTAATACCAGCATGGTAATAGAGTGCATTATTAAAAATAGCCTATGATTTTTCATAAACTCCCGGCCCTAAGTTATTTAGTAACTAACCAGCCTCGCTCCAGGAATCGTGGTTCCGCTTCCATATTACTATTACACTATTTTGCTGTTCGTGGAGTGTGCATTCGGTGCAAAAAACTTGTAGGAATATTATATAACGTGCAGTGTACGCTGTACAAAAATTGGTGTAGGTTGCTGGGGAATGCTGAACTTGCATCGTATTGACCTTTTAACACACACTCTCTCTCTCTCTCTCTCCCTCCCTCTCCCTTACACACACCACACTTGCACAAAGATACCCACGACTGCACAGAGAGCGTTGATTCTTAAGTTTCAAGACATGTACGACTTTAACATCTGTTATTTGTTCTTTACCTGTTGTGAATTTGTAGAACTTACCAAACATTCAATTTCGTTTCGTACGGTACCTTGAATAAAACTTCTCTTCACTTCGAGAGTAAAGTACTGAGCACGTGTTTCCAACTTTGTAAATTAGGTAGACTGCTATAGGACTTTCGTGGCTTACAAGAAAATTATGGGACGGCTCATATCATGGATGAAACTCAACAAGTAATGTTGAATATACATGACGCCGCATCTTACGAAGGGATATGTTCTACCGTGCGACTCGACTTTACTGGAGATCTTAGTACGCATATTGTGCTTACCATCTCCTATTTTACAGTTCCTCATTTACCTCAAGATTTTGAGTGCTTCCCTGGGACTGCAGTACTAAATACTGGCAAGAGCTGTTGAATGCATTTTGCTATATTTATATTGGCATATAAATAACTAAGTTTCTTCTAAGCTCCTATCAAACAAAAGACTAGTTTTCTTTGCACCAAGTAATGAATTGTGTTAATGAGTTGACAGTAGGTCACAGAAATAAATTACCATGCTCTGTTTTAATATATGGAAGGAAGTATATAGAAGTATATGGAGAAGTGTCGGAAAAGACATTTTCGAGAAATCAGCACATCATCAATATCAACACAGCTTATAATTATATTAATCCCACATTTTAAAATCTTTCCCCATATACTAAAACCATACATTTGAAAAATGGGACAAATATTATCGCAAAATGTTGAATTAAAACAGTGAATATGTAGAACCATATGTGTTATTTTACAGAAAAATTCAGACGTAGGAATGTTTCATATTATGCTTGTATAAATGAGTAGACTACATGCGAATTCTATTCTGCTCATTCTTAAAAAGACCAATAAGATTCACTTCTTAATTTTTATGTTGTGTACTTCTATGTTGGATGTACACCAACCGAGTGAATTTTTACATCTTTCACTTCTTAATTTTTTAAAAAATTATGTTGGGTGTGCAGTTAATTTACACTTTTAACTCTTTTTAATTTCTCTTATGTTGTGATCTATGTTGGATGTACACCCAAGTGAATTTTATTGATGTTTTAAGAACATTTGAAGTTTTTGGTGGTTTTAATTATTATTATGCCAATAATAAAAGATTTTTAGTTATCTTAAATGGTAACTTTTCAAACCAAGGTACCCTGATGATGGTACAGTGAAACCGAAATGCCTAAGCAAAAATAAATATTCTAGTTGAGAAACAGGTATTACATAATTTTATTCATTATTTCGCTAATAATCTTACGGTCTCCTGATATAAAAATATTTTTTGAAAATTCTTAACACGTGGAAGATGTAAATAGAGTTCACTTGTAGAGTGTATTCCAGAATATCTCTTGTATAGACGAGATACATTTCCGTCTCCTTTGCATACGTGTAGTGTCAAATGAAGTTTGTCTTTAATAAGGCTCCAGTTTCAGGAGTAAGGGAAAATTTAATTCGCGCTTTAAATAGGTACATGTTAATTGGATTAGAGGATGAAACCCCGCCGCCCCGTTGGCCCACATCGCACATTTACGCCGCTAAAAATATAGCAAGGAGGATTAGAGTGCACTGGTCTAATTATGTTACCAAGTTACGATTCTGCTTGGGTAAATAAGACTTTAAGACAAACTTGATTCTCTTAAAATGTTTGTTAGAAGGTGCAAATGCGAAACTGACAATGATCTACTCAGGTACAAAAAAGGAATTAATTTTTCCCCAGTTATGATAGTTCATGTAATACTTATATACTTTTAGAACAATAATTTATCTACTGAAAGGAAAAAAAAAACAAGTTGTATTTATTTAGTGTTTTTCGGATATCTACTGTAAGTATATTTAGACTTTACCATTCACAGACCGCCTATTTGATATTGACCAATTTCGTTTAGCTGTGTCCCGGATATCGACCAACTATGGACGTTTCTCTTGTAATATGCATGCTAGGAACACAAGGATGCGATTGTATCTAATAAAACGTTGGTTCGTTAATGGAAACGTAGGGTATCGTTATGCAGTGATTAACAGAGCTACGTCACATGCTGCCAGTGAGGAGAATAAAAACACATTACGTTATACAACGTAACTTATTCGGAAATTAAAGCAATTCAAATGTTTGATTAATAAGACAATTTCGATTCGGTGCGATTCAGTTCGTTTGTTTTTATTCTGTTCTGATGTTGTTTTATCTGAACTGGATTAAATATTTGTCATAAGAACTGTTGATAGCACTGGTAAGAATCTGGCAACTCATTCGATTCGATTGTTCATTCATTTAGTATGCCATGATGTCACAGCTGATGGAATATTGATTTAATTTTTAAAAACACAAGTAAGAAAGTAATTAATATTTATATAATCCGTTACATTTTATTCATGTAATAGTTTTAATAAATCTCACCCGAGATTACGAGCTCCATGAGATAAATTCATCGATAAATTCGCCATCTCTCGTGGGATTACCTACGATAAATACATAGAATTCCTTTAATTCGCAAGGTTGCCTCATAGAATTAACAACTCAACTGAAAATTTGTGTCGTAATGTGCTTTCATTTTAACTTTCTGGGTTCCTTTTTTTCAGCTGCTGTATATTATCTTTCGTGGCTAAGCTTAGAAGTAACCCTGTATAAACTAAAACATGATTGGTAAGTGCGTGGATTTTTAGTGTTAATATTGGTATTTCTACATATTTTGGAAATTTCTGAGACGATTGGCACATTATAAAAAAAGAAAAAAAACTTTTCATTTAATTATGATTCAAAACTTACTACACGGATATTATCAATTATAAATTATCTCCAAGTTTTCAGCAGCGCTCCCTGTTACCATCCTGAGGACACTGAAGAGAAGTAAACACGGATAAAAGCGACTTGCTTATATATCTCTTCATTGGAGGACCTGAGCATTGAGAGCTCGCACTAGATAACTACCGGAAGTGAATAAATAAAATAATAACATAAAAAATCGAGAATGCGTGGGAAATAACTGGCATCCACAGACAGATCTGAAGGGAAACTTCAAACTAACTCATAAGTGTTAAAGCTAATCCATGTATACATAGTATTGATCTCCAATATAGTATTTTTTTAGTCCTGTGTTATTTCGTTTTAGACAGCTCACGACAGAAAGAAAACCTACAGAGTGCATTCCAGGCCTAAGACAAAGGAAAATATATATATGGAACACAAAAAGTAGTACAGAAAATAAATAAAAACTGAACATGTATACTAAGCGTAGAGAGATATTCTCTGGAGAACAGATTAAACATTGTTAAAATAGTAATTGTAATTATTACAGTAATAATAACATCAATACTAATTTTAAGTCATCATCATTAAAATAATAAATGTAGCAGTAAAGGATAAAATTAATTGAAGAATTAGGGGGTTAATAGAGAAAAAGACCATATTTGCAGAAGAGATGCACTCTGAAGGATACAACAGAGTGCGTTGCCGAAAGCGTGGAGATAATCTTTGCAGACGATACTGTTCTTGTAGCAGTTGGTCGTGAGAATGCAATATTGCCGACTAGCAAGGAAAATCAGGCATTTAGAGAAATCAGTAGCATTAAATATCAAGATAAATAACCAGCCTTATCCATTTGAACATTGATGAAGACTTTATCATTGACCATCTTGAACCTGGAGGAAAAGTAAAATATCTACTCATTAACTTTCATGACCATATAATCTTGGACCAGCAAAAAGTGATCAACCAGCTGAAAAAGTCGGTCACATAACAGAAGCTATTAGTTGTATATTAGTATATATGACCCTCGTATATCCTTTGCAAAATGTAAATACGAAAATACCACATTCTCTCCTTATGACTGAAATATTACTATGGAAATCCATCAGATAGACCTCATTGTGCACGATACTCTCCGAGAAAGTTTAAAAGCTTTGACGGCAATCAGCTGTTAGCAAATTCTCGAGCTCTTGTCTTACGCGATAGATAACAGCTGATGGCGTACGGTCAATTCGAAGCTTGGTCTCGGTAGTTTTCTTGCAAGAGACAGATGTTTACAAGACGAAATGAACTCAGTTTAGTATATATTAAAATTAACACGAACATAATTTATTTTATTTTAAATACAGGATGTTTATTGCGCAATTTAATTTCCTGCTCTCACGGTTTCAAGATTGTTCTGCATTCGATAATAATCGATACCGCATCTGTGAAATAATGACAATCTTTATCGAAATGGATATCAGTATGATACCGTTTCATCACATGTAAAAAGCGTATTATAGTATGGTCGAACAAAAAATGCCACTTGTATTTTGTACAATAATGCAGGTGCGTGAACCAAAACTCCAGGCTTAGTTTATGTGAGCCAGCCTCGTGTTTTAAAATACATTCCAGAAAAAGAAATGTTCAATACCAATGCAAACATGACTATGAAGTGCACTAGATAAGTATATGGGAGAGCCTGTATAAGTGGAGTGTCCGTGGAAAACGATATAAGTGCCAGAAAAATTTTTGGTTGTTTTTTCATAGAAATTGGTGTATTTGCCATTGTCAGCAACCCAGTAAAGGATATAAAAAGCGTTCATTAGGTGTAATCTAATGAACGATTTTTATATCCTTTACTGGGTTGTTAACAATGCCACATAGACCAATTACTACGAAAAAACGAACAACACATTTTTTTGGCACTTATATCATTTTCCACGGACACTCCATTATAAATATAACATCTGTGCGAAGAAATTTTCCACAAATGCCAAGTCAAAGACCAATTTCATATGACCATTTTGACATCGACAAAGCGTTGTCACCAGTGGAATTTCAAAGCAATTGGCAATGACGGATAGTCAGCGAACAAATAAATTCATGGTCACTGCACTAAGCGTTAATTGCTGCACATATGGACTGAAAACACCATTAAATATACAAATGCAGTATGTACACATATACAATATATATTTTACATATAAAAACATTGTATATAGACTGACTCTAGATTGATTGGTATATGGTTATTTAACGACGGGGATGTACTGCAACTTAGGCCTGTGACTGTCGCCGATGTGCCGGAACTTTGTTCCGCAGGAACTCTTTTACATGCCAGTAAATCTACTGACATGGGCCTGTCACATTTATGCACACATAAATGCCATCGACCTGGGCCGGGATCGAATCTCAACCTTGGGCACAGAGAGTCAGCGCGATACTAACTGCGCATCCCAGGACTGACTCTAGAGTTTTGAACACAAATTAAACTGCGTAAATTAAATAAGTAAAGTAAAGTAAATTATGTTCGTGTTAATTTTAATATATATATACTAAATTGAGTTCATTTCGCCTTGTAATTTCAGGAAATGAGAGCTGATATATATATATTTTTTTATAGTTACATACAAACACACAATTAAAACATTCATGGTATTATGTAGTGAATAAAGTTCACATTCATGATTAGGGGGCCGATTTCTATGACCTAAAAATAGGATATATGCATGCATTTATGGCCTAAAAAAACATTAAAATATGACCAATAAAATTTAAAATATGACTTTACCACTTACACATTGTGTATATATTTTTTTAAGTTTCATTATAATTCATTTTATTAAAATATAATGCCAATTATTTAAAACATCTGTAAATTCTCTAAAAGTATCATTATAATGCAAAATTTACAAAATATGATATGAAACTTCAAAATTTCTTCAATATGCACACAAATATGCCAAAAATATGACCTAAATATGCATATTCATACTAAATATGCTACAATAGTTGCAGTTATATGCACAATATGCACCAGGATGCTTGGAATCGGTTTAAATTAGTCTGAAACCTGAAATAATGCAAAGG
This sequence comes from Ectobius pallidus, assembly GCA_964059195.1. NCBI lineage: Eukaryota > Metazoa > Arthropoda > Insecta > Blattodea > Ectobiidae > Ectobius > Ectobius pallidus. The sequence continues at coordinate 129,934,264 of CAXKWD010000002.1, forward strand.
GGAAAAACATGACATGACATAGAAATCCGCCCCCTATTAATGATATTATGTAGTGAATAAAGTCCACCCTTATACCACAAAGTTCGCAAACTTTGCTAACGTTATCAATTCATGGTATTGCTCACATATAAGTGAAATTGTCGTATTATTATAGGCCTATACACTGCAATATACAGAGAGTGTCTACACCGAAATGCTCTAATTTTATTTTGCTTCCAATACAAAAGAAAAAGAGATAGGGATATTTTAGTCATAAACATAAAAATATCACACTTCCACTTGAGCTCCTGCGGTTACACGAAGAACATCTGTAGCGGTGTAGCCCCATAAATAGAAATCCAACGTCAGGAGAACGTGGAGACCAATTCACTGGTGGCTACACCGAAATGCGCAAATTTCAGATCTGACTTGCCCATTGGGTACAAAAGGGGAGTACTACACCACAACTTGTGCCTTCTCTTGAATTGACGCAATTTTCGCGCGGACCGACAACAGCGCCAAATGCGCCACGTGTTGGCTGTGAAAAAATTTTATCCGGAAATTTCAACTCCTGTTGTATCCAATGGAAAAGTTGACCAAAAAAATCGTATTATTAAAAAAGTCTCGAAATTAGGGCATTTTGGTGTAGACACCCTGTACATTGTACTGTATTTCATAATCACTTGACTCCAGGCATAAAATTTGCAATTCGCGATATTTTGTTTGAGTCTTAGGTCTACTTTTTAAAACTTCGCTTTATCTTTGTTTGAGGGTGTTTAAACTCCTGTGTATTTTGTTGGATAGCTTCACTTAACGCTTCTAGTCTTCTTATTAAGTTCCTTCCACCTATAGTCAATCCGCTCTTAGAACCAAACCTAAAGTAAATAAAAACCAATAAGTCTGTCTCCTATGTATGAAACGGCCAATAGTAAATTTGTAATTACTATGTAGTGAAAATCTGATAGTCCAGCGCTCGGTATAGGGTACCCAAATCAAGGAAGTTAAAAATGTCCGGACAATTGCTTTATGAAGGTTGAAGCGAAGTGGAGATGGAGCATGGCGTTACTTGTTGCCTCAACATGTAAACATTCAGTCATAGTAGGGCACAAAATAACTGTTCATATTTACAGTCATAAATATATGCATTACATTTCTAGTTTAGAAATGATTTGCCTCGCATTATGTGTTTCAATTTACGTTATAATCTATAGTTTTAAAGAACAGGAAATATATATACAGCCCATATTTTCTGGTCTTGTACCACTTTTCTAATTTGATTCAGTGATCGTCGTAAGAAGGTATTAAGGAATTTTTCATATGATCGACTCCCGAGAACCCTTTTAGTCATGTTTTTCAAGAAACTCTTTACAAAATTTGTTTCGACCTTGTTGAAAGTGATGGTGGTATGTACTAATATTATTCGTAAATGTTGATAACGTTCGGTTTGATCTTCAATGTCTGATTTTGATTTTGAATGTATAATTTAATATTTCCCATGTGCCTTTTGCTATCACAGTATTTTTGAATCAATCGAGTTCTACCTGTCCGTATATCTTTTGTGCAAAATGCAATGTTTCTTCCTTTCAAATCCGAATCTATCGAAGATCCTTCTGAAGAGAACGCTTCGTGCTCTCAATTTTCGGGATGCTTCTCAGAACTGTGAATTCCAAAATAACAGAATTTACAGTAATATGAATCCTGAAATAATAAGTAAAAATAATGGGAAACATTGTATTCATTACTTACAGGATTGAAGTATAGTACGTGTGGACCCAAGCCAAGCAGCAATGAGAAAGTAACAAACTTTGTTATGAAACATACTGCACGGTCTCACGCCACGAGGCATGGCGTCATTTATACACAATTTTATATATATATTTGGCATCTACAGAGGCAAGCATTTCCTCTTTCACAAGAACAGACAGTAACGGGAATGATTTACAAAGTATTTAATTACTTTGAACACTGATGGGACAATGGGGACCTATCCATATTATTGAGCCTCTGCAATTAGTATGAGTGTTTTCTTCACATCCCATTGATATTCAGGATGAGAAAACTTGTAAAATGTATGTGCGTATACTTGAAGCTTTTCGTTCACACGCTGTGACATAATATGATAGAATAAAGGTTCGTCCAAAAAGGTCACGATGCGAAAAATATTTTCAGATCATTCACAATCACATTGTTTTAATTCCTGAGGAGACGTTACGTGGTTCGCTGCAGACCTGGCACCCCCCCCCCCGTGCTTGCCTACGGCCACGATGTTCCTGACGTATAAATTCGTCACCTCAATTTATTATTCTAATAGCGGAAGAATGAGACCAATAGAGTAATTTTTTATGTAAAATTTGAGGATTTTTTCTCTTGTTACGGTGATCATTTATGGGAACCATATATTCTACTGAAATTTTACTTTTCGATTCGAAGCTTACAGCTCTCTGATGGTTTCACTTGATGACTGACTTGATGATAAAATACGAACAAAGAAATATTTCATTATATTCCACCTTTGCATCTTATTAATTTCGCAATGCGAGTATTTTCTTTATTCCAAGGACAAACACATACGCATACATATTCAATAGTCCTTCTAGCTACATAATTGTTTTATCTTTACAGTAAAATGCACCATAATGCATGATATTAATAAATTTCGTAAGAGCAGTTGGTAGTTTAAAGTCTCGTGTTAATTTCTCTAACTAAAAATATTTATTCCAACTTATGTTTTTTTTTAACACTTGTGTTTTTCTGTCTTTGTTTTGGTCTCCTTTATTAAATTCTGTATCGATAAATGAACATTGTAATTAGATTTACCTGTAATGACTGCAGCAATGATCACTACTAGGAAATGGGAGTTTGAGCAACCCAAACTAGTTATGAATAGAGAATAAATTAAACTAGTTGATCAATTGCTATATTTAGGGGTGGTTCTAGACAGGCCATGGCGCTTTCGAGCCAGTGGTATTACGTATATTGTGCACCTGCTTTTAAGGATTGTATAAACAAAAAATGGATTCAAAAGAAGCTTGCTCAAGTTCAAAGAGGCTTCATACTACGCATAGCAAGAGCACATCGCACTGTAGGCCTAACTGACGATGCTACATAATTTAATTTTTTAAAATATTTATTTAATACTTGAATACTTATTGGCCCCTGTCCTGGATTCCTCTCAGAGGCTTTATTTTATTTTATTTTATATTTTTTTATATTTTTTTTTATTCTGCATACATATTGCAGGAACGGGCTTGGAACCGTTATATTTGCCCTGCATGTACAGAAGACAGATTAACGATTTCAAGAAAGATCGTGAACATCTGGGCCAAATCCCCAGCGATGAAATGGAAAGAAAAGCACATTTCTTGTCATACTAAGTTGGAACACTGAATGGCTAAATAGTAGCAATGGGTCCCTGACAAGAACATTATTTCTTCCTTCAGTGTTTGACCGTTAAAGTGCAAATACATAGAAGCAAATTTTATACTAACACAATTTATAACTAGTGACGGAAAATTTGGGCACTATCTGGAACGATTTCAAATAGGAAGTTATATCAGTATTTGCAAGGAAACAAACCACATCTTCTATTTCAATGCTTTGCTTTTGGAAGTTCAAAGACAAGAAATTATTACTGAATTAGAATATTGCCAAAATAGATTTCAACAGCCTTTGACAAACGTTTTGCATAAGAAAAGCTGCTACAAGAAGTTAAGTGACTATTTCAATTCTATTTTAAGAAATTTTTATTTAGTATTTAGTATTTGATTGTTAATTAATTTGTTCATATATGATTTTTTTTAAATATGTAGCCTAAGTATAGAAATTAAGCAAACTGTAATTGAATGAAAATTGCATTAATTAGTACTGTAACTAAAACCATAGCATACCGGAAGGTGAAATAGGGTAATTATATTTGGAGTTTCAATAATAATAATGTTCACATTTTAGTACCATTAAATCGTAATAATAAATTATTTGTATCATAATTTTAAACATTTCCGGTGTTATTAAGAGTCTTTGCTTCTGGATGTCGTCTTTACGTTTCGAATTTTTCAAGAAAATACGATATTTTAAGAGCCACACACTTAGAGTAAAATCCTTCTTCGGAAGCTAATTCGATCTTCTCTATATACCGTATAAAAGCCAAAACCCACTGACTGACTGACTGATCACAGTTTCTCAAAACCTATACAGCCTAGGAACGTGAAACTTGGTACACACATTGCTCCTAGGCTCTAGACGCGCACTAAGAAAGGATTTCAAAATCTTTGGCCTCTAAGGGCCAAAATAGGGTTGTAAAGTTACGAAATTCACCAAAAGGAATTCATACTGCATGTACACAATCCCCATGACAACATAATTTTTTTTTAAACTACACAGGTGGCTTGGCATGACACTGTGATTTCATTTAGACCTAATAGATATAAAATTATGATAAAGGTTATCAATAGAATTCCTAAAATATATAAATTACTAGCTTAAAAGACCCGGCGTCGCCCGGGTTTTGTATTTTGTAATTGGAAATTAACTTATGAAGGATTTTCAATTTTAAATTCTAGGTCCTTATATAGGCATTTATAATTTGAAATAGGAAGAACGACTTATTACACTCAAACTATTCCCTCATAAAACGCTTGATATAGTTTTTTATGGCTCATAGAGGATCTAGAATTTTGCATCCCATCGCTTGTACAGTGCACAGCAAGCCTGGTAGAGGTTTAAATAAGAAGAAACAGAAATTCCTGTAACATAAAATTGTAATATCGAGGCGGGAAATTTCCCACTCTTATGTTACCATAAAGCATTATCACTTTCATACTTTTCTCTCCAAAAACCTGCGATATAATATAATAATATACACATTACCATACCTCGTTTTGTTTTCTCTATGTCCAGGGTAGAGAAAGTTATGTGATTCCATTATTTTAGTGGATTTCATTCTGTAATATTTATTTATAACATGAATTATTTTGATAACTTCTCTTATTTGTCAGAAGTGCATTTCAATTGTTTTTTCCAAGCCCATCATATAAAATTTGGCAACAATATATTCTGTGATTTGGAATTGATAATTCTATGTAAAAAGGGATTAAGTATTTTCAAAAACATTTAATTTTTGGCATTTAGAATCAGAATTTTTCAAAATCCTTTCTTAGTGAGCACCTACATTATGAAACGAAGGTACTGTCAAAATTCCAAGTCTCTACCTGTTATAGTTTAGGCTGTACGTTGATTCCTGTCATTCAGTCAGTCATTCATTCAGTCAGTCAGGACAAAGCCTTTTATATATATAGAGATTACGAACTATTTTGTGACACGAAATAGATATAGAAGGTCCTGGGTTCTATTCTTAAGAGTTGAACTCTTTTCTTATAGTTAGCCTAGGACTGTATTGCGAAAGATAGTTCATACAATATCAATATATATAATTTCCTGATTAATTTCTATTCACCATATTATCTCTCTATCTTTACCTTAGTTTTTACCTCTCCATTTTGGGGTCATTTAAGCGACCCACGTTGCCCGGGCCTTACAGGGCCGCGACCTGTCGGGGGAGGGATTTTCTGTGGATCACATACATACTTTCTTGACCGAACAAGGACATGGAGGGCTTCCTGGATGAGTGATCAGTCCAATGCCGGGGCCACCTCCGATACAACACAAACACATAGGATGAGATACACCATTCGCACGCTCACTCTGAACAAGGCGAGGATGGGATGAGGATGATAATGGCTGCCAGATGATGTCCGGGGACCACTAGGGCCTAAAGTTACTAGAGCCTAAAGTTATTAGACTTTTGTCTCACATGAGGAAAAATCCCGGAAAAACCCCTGCCTAGAAAACTTGTCCCGACCCGGATTCGAACCGGATTCCGCCGAGGAGCGAACGCATCCCCTACGCCCAGCTATTTACTGTATGTTTGCCAAAATTGAAACAGAACGATTAAGTAAACGAGGGGTGGAGGAGTATGTGGAATATAAATACGTCCACCGTGTTGGCTAGACGGCTGATGATTTATAGAAGTACATCGAATCGACTTTAAATTGTGTTCACTTAACCTATATATACATAAATCTAACAATGCGAAGCATTGATGGGTGAGCTAGTTTATTTATAAAAATTTCCTATTTAAATACTTAGATGTAATCGACTGCGATTCGGGAGATAGGCCTATCAGAATTAAATACTCTGTGACGTAATGAACACTGTCCTATTTAAAAATCGTTTCTTGTACCCCTTAATTTTAAAACTCTTATTGCAGTCTTATATCAGATTTTGTGGAGGAAATACGTACCGGTGTATTGGCAGTGCTAATAGTTTTCTGCTGTATGAAGAAAATGTATTTTTGTTGACCAGAGATTCGACTTCTTTTAACAAACCACATATAAGCCTGCCGGGCACGAGCAAGGCTGTACGGGAGGCAGAAACTAATAAGGTAAAAATAGTGACACTGGAAACATTCTGGTGATCTTTTTAATAGTAGAGGTTTGGAGGAAAATTTATCACAATAGCAATCTCCTGCTGGTTATAAGAACTTGAGTAAAATACTAGGTAGTTATAGTTATTATAATTAGGGATTTCGATCGAAGGATCCCCTTATGAGTTAGGAAGCACACATAAGACAGATGAGGACTTTTCGTTATTCGGAAACATGACGACGCATAAATGATCGCATGTCGCAACCACATGACAGCTTGGTGACAGACAGTCAATACTCAAACAGCTCCATGTAATTTTCGCTACTGTTCCATATTTCTTGACTCCGGAGGGGAATGAAAAACTTGTTTTTATTCCTACTATTACTAAATGAAACCACATTTTACAGGTATGTTGACTGATGGGGCTCAGTATTTTGTTAATCCGAACATTGCTATAGAGTAAATAAAGAGTGAAACCTTATAAACGTTGTGTTAGTTTCAAGCTAACGTTTTATTAAGCTTTCATTAGCTGCAGTAGTTCTTTGTCAGAATTTTGCCTCATACCCAAAGTTATGGTAAGAAATTAAAATAATAAAACCGAGTACCGGAACTAAATCAGCAGAGAATTGCAGGTAGGCCTGTGTATAATTAGGCTACACATGCTGAGAAATCATATAGGCCTACCATACTTATACAAAAATGTAATAATTCATGTCTGTCTGTAATGATTTGATGCAAAAAATAAACTGCTGAAATTTTTCATAAACATCGTTTTTTTACCCGAAAAAAATTTAGGACTTAAAGTTCTTCTCTAACCTTAGCTATTTCACATAGTATCAGTTAAAATGAACACAAGCGAAGAGAAAATAAAATCCTACGTCTGAAAACATTATTAATAACATACATTCTGATAATAAAAAGAACATATTTATTGGAACTTGACTTGTGTGTATAATGGCTTCTATTAACAACGTTAGTAAAATCAATTAAACTGGTATATAGTGATGAGCAAATGCAAGACCAAGACCAAGACCATGGCGGTCTTGGTCTTGGTCTTGGTATTGCACTCTCAGTCTTGGTCTTGGTCTTGGTATTGCACTCTCAGTCTTGGTCTTGGTCTTGCATAGGTAACCCTGGTCTTGGTCTTGGTCTCGGTCTTGCATCAGTAGTCTTGGTCTTGTTGCAAGAGTCTTGCAGTTTTCTTTTACGCATCTTACTGTGGTCAATGGCGTTTACGTGATTTAAAGTTACACCGATTACATGTGTGTTATTGCTTGCGAAAGTAACGAAAGCTAATTGCTTTTAGTTCCTTTGACCATGTAAACAGTAATGTGACGTCATGCTGTTTGCTGAAACGTCCATGGTGATATAGGCTAGAACAGTAAACTTTGAGCGTTCATTTAAATATTCTCTGTTATCCTATTGCAGAACTTTAAACTCAAAATCCAAGAGATGCTATACACTATTTGAGAGTGTAAAATTATGAATATTATATTGTAAAATTTCAAATTGAACGGCTGCGGAGACAAGAAGTAATATTAACAGGATGTGTATGAAATGTTTTAAAGATTTCCGCATAGGAGAGAGGTTCTATCTGACATGTTTAAAACTGTATAATATAGTAACAAAACACAACGCCATTGAAGCAGATGCTTTAGAAATTGTGCAATCTATAGGAAATCACACAATGTCCATTCGAAAGCCAAACCATAGGCTGCAATAAATAATATTTCTCTTTGCATATACCCTAGTTCTAATTTATAACACATTGTGAACAGATCATTTCTGCACTTTAAAGATTTCCGCTACCCCCCATAAATTACTTTCTACTTGCTTTCAAGTTTCGGGCCTTCAACTAATTGGGTCATAATTAATCATAACTATTCTTCGTGCAAGCAAATATTTCTAGACCAGCCATTTTCTACTTTTAGTATCTTTTCCCATTCGATATGCATCCTTAATATAAATCAGCAGCAATAACTAAAACATCGCCACTGTTGTGTCAATAACAAAATTGTAGTAGTAAAAAAATTTTCAGTGGATGTCCTACCTATCATCAGCAAAATGTAGGCCTGTATAGCTACAGTACAATCAGATACGTAACTGTAAAGTAATAACTAGCAAATACCCGCCAAATAAGTTCCTGTTTTAATTAATCAACGGTTTAATTGTGTTTAATTGAATAATTATGAAGAATGCCGGGCGAATAACCTGATTTTTTTAGACTTCACTTTACTTTGAAATTTTCTGCAAGGAGAATGGAATGAGCTGAATAGTTGTGTTATATTTTGTTCAAGTAGACAGGAAAGATTCTAAAAGTGAGAGTAGGCTATGAATATTAATGTTAGGTGTAAAAAAGGATGTCATCGTTAATGAAATAGGCTACTGAACATGTTAATAGGCGTTTTAAGTTACGGGGATACAGTTTAAAGTTTCAAATCCTCAAAGTCTTGCAAGAGTCTTGCAGCTTGGTCTTGTTCTTGCCAGAGTCTTGCAGGGTTGGTCTTGGTCTTGGTCTCGGTCTTGCTTGGTCGGTCTTGGTCTTGGTCTTGCTAACGCTGATGCGGTCTTGGTCTTGGTCTCGGTCTTGCATTTTCTGCAAGACCAAGACCAAGACTGCAAGACCAAGACTGGTCTCGCTCATCACTACTGGTATAACAAAGTGCCAGATGGAGTTAATAGGCAATATATCACATGCTTCTGATTTACATGGCACAGACCTTGTACTATTAATATTATTAAGTAGGGATATTTAAAACATAAATGTTTATTATTGATAGAGTACTCTATTTAAATATTATAATAATACGTTAGTAAGCAATTCATTAGCAGTAATGTAAATAAATATTCTTCACAAACCATAATTCACAATTATTACCAACGTATGGGTTTACCAAAATACTGACAAATGTTTAACATTAACATATGTTTACTTACCATGAGATATATGAAGATATAAAACTTCCTCTGTAGATTTCAGATATCCATTTAAGCCGAGTGGATTCTATTTTAGGAAATATAAACACTTGGACAAACTCTCCGTAATGATGATTTGCCATAAAAAAATAAAAAGTATATTAAAAAAACATGCACCGTTAATTGTCGTTCCTCCGGTACCGATTAACCGATTTCGTCCAAAATCAATGTACCTATTCCCATGGACGTTATAAATGTGTATGCCGAGTTTCATGAAAATTCAGTAAAGCCTTGACTGAAAGCATATTCGTGTTATCGCGCGTAAAGGGACACTGACGGACTGGCATGAAACTTGGTATACGGATTTGTGACGTCCATGGGAAAAAGCCTATTGAATTTGGACCATATCGGTTGACCGGTACCGAAATAAAGAGTAATTAACAGTCACATCTATTATAATATAATCTTCCCTCTCCGACAACTCGAAGCATTTTGATTGGATCGCTGGTGGCTTTTTAAATGGCAAATCATCACTATATTAATTAAAATCACCAAAAACTTGAAATGTTCTTAAGACGTCAATAAAATTCATTTGGGTGTACATCCACTGCCACTGCCGAGCTGCCATAACTAATGTCCTAATGTAATCAATTCTGTAAATAGAAATAATAGGCGAAATTATTTATTAAAGAGCATGCTTTCATTTCCAATTGAATATAAGTATTAATTTTGTAATGGATATTAGACGCTAAAATATTATTGCATGGCCCACAATAAACATAACGTAACAAATTGCCAAACGTTACGCATATTGTTATTGTTAGCCCGCTTTCTTCATGACGATGCCAGTGTAAATACAACATTTAAAAACACATGGATTTTTATATAATATTGTGTTTCTATTGATATGAATGGCTACCGATATCTGCATTATGTTTTAATGCGAGTATTCTTCTTATTCGCTCCTGTGGAGCAATATACCTAATGTAGGCTAATTCCTGACGGATTGGTTTCAGATTGACCGTAATTCATTCATAACCTAAACGGCTGCTTTAAATGTGAAACAAACATGTCAGCGAATCGTAGGCCTATTACATCATTAATATTATTGTCAATGGCATTTTGTAAAATGTTGACGTATTTTAAGAATTTATTATATCATTGTATACCAATATGAATTAAGATTAAGAATCAAACTTTAGACCTCAGTTCTTCCATGCCCTGCTTAATGAATCGATCTGGAGTTTTACTCGGAGATCTATTACAAAAATAACTTATTTTCTACATGGGGCTACCGTAAATGCAATTTTCACTGATTAAAAAAGCATTCTGGCACTTTGTTATATCAGTTTACCTGATTTTATTGTTATTCGGTATTGTGTTATATCTCCTTCCCATGGGTGAAAAAACCTTTGCACTATTTTTATCCTTATCCGAAAAACATCACGAGGAAGTAACCATACTTCCTTTTTTTAGTGCGCCTGTCGTTCTTCCGAGAGTTTGATAATGACGCCTGACTGTATCTATCTTGTCGCTAGACGCAGACCTATCGCTCTTCCGGTGTCTCGCCAGAGCGTTGGGCAGTAATGTCTTCCAGCATTTCATTCTGATCTCTGTTGCCTGGTTTGATCAGACTCATTTTCTCGCACAGAATACATTGCTCTGGCTTTTGATCAAATATGTATATATATGTAGGTATTTTAGCCTAGACCCTAAAAAATCCCAACTTAAAAGCGAAGGACCAAAATGCCTGAAAAATGTAATTAGTGAAAATGGAAGGTAATTATGGAATATATAGGAGATAATTTGTTAATAAGAATGTTAGGTTAGAAGAGCAATATATAATTAATTGTGTGAAATGTTTATTTATGTATTGTTGACAATAGAGATTATAATGAGATATTACCAATTTTGCAGAATAGATATTCTAGGTCAAATATGTCAATTTATTACTTAATTTTTCAAGATTAAAAAGTTAAAATTGTATAGTATTAAGATTCCTTATATACAGTATAAAAAAATTAGGATTAAAATGTTATTATCTGTAACAGTTCATTGAATTGTACAGTAATGATAAGAAATGTAGATCTATTCAAACTCGTTTACATCATTACGATTTTGAATATGCTACAAATTTTTTAAGATCTCTTTTTATGTTACGACAAATCTTGTGATTTGTGACGTAAAGAGTAAAAAATGCAATAAATCATAAATTAATACAAGTTATGTATAATTAGATAAAACCTTAAAATATTATAAAGTTTCTGTAATAAGAAACTGTCAATTATATAAGATGTCACTTGACCATTTCACATTGACTACTGGTGATTTATATATGTAATACAAAATATTGTATTTCACAATGTTATATTGTATACTGTATATAAGGAATCTTAATACTATACAATTTTAACTTTTTAATCTTGAAAAATTAAGTAATAAATTGACATATTTGACCTAGAATATATATTCTGCAAAATTGGTAATATCTCATTATAATCTCTATTGTCAACAATACATAAATAAATAAACATTTCACACAATTAATTATATATTGCTCTTCTAATCTAACATTCTTATTAACAAATTATCTCCTATATATTCCATAATTACTTTCCATTTTCACTAATTACATATTTAAGGCATATTGGTCCTTCGCTTTTAAGTTGTGATTTTTGAGGGTCTAGGCTAAAATACCTACATATATATACATATTCTAATTTACCCTCAAATAAAAAAGATGAAATTCGTCAATTTTGATCAAATATTTGATATATGCATAAGTACATAGGTCAAATATTTAAGTAACATTCGACAGATAAGTAAACTGGTTCGCGTGAAGTTACATGCAGACAGGAGTCATTCTTAAACTCCGGAAGAAGGTAAGGCGCACTAAAAACGAAGGACGGTTACTTCCTTCTGATGTTTGTCGGGTAAGGCTAAAAACCGCCCAAGATACTTCTTTGCCCGTGCGAGGGACGGGTACCCAGCTAGTTAAAAATAAGGAAAGAAAAAAAACAAAGAAGTACCGTATAAATTACAGAGCCTTAAAAAATGAACCGCTTTTAGAGAGGGTAGAGAAATAAAAAATGAGATTTAAACAGACTAGACCTGTATATTCATACCTCCTCTTTATTTATAAGCAGTTTTAAGCACGTAGTGCAGAATACCTGCCACTTCAAACCACTCCCAAGGCGTGTGATGCATTTCGCATTGGATCTTGTGTTGCGTACTTACCCCATTGCGTTCTAAGGGAAAACGTGCTGCCTAGAAGAACACTTGAACAATCTAAACCATTTGTTTGTTGTTGTTTAATAAAAGCTTGACAAATGGAGAACGTTTTCATTTCATTTTAATATGTGCATCTCTTGGGATTAGGTGAAAAATATTTGCGCTCGTATATACGAGATATATTTATGATAATTATATGGTATTGTAATAAGATAATTTGTGTGTTTTTGCCAATGCTACCACTTCCTCGTTAGAGTTTGCGTTATTCCCCCTGGCTTAGTGGAAGCGTAATGGTGTTGGCAAGGAGATCTTTTCCCCACAATTCTTATCTATTGTTAACTGAAGAATAATGCAAAAATGGATTGTAATCATATTAATACTTAATTACGATATAAGACCGTTATATAGAACTTAACATGCAAGCATGAAGTTAACAAAACGAGCGCTAGCTAAATATTATGTTGGCTAACATTGTGTTTTGTCAGATTGTTGGTATCTAGTTTATGGACCAAATTTTTATTTCCGTAAGAATTACTTATGTTATCCTGATTTGTAAATGATTAATAGGTACACAATAATAGTAGAAGGAATAATAGAATTTTTAGCGGTTAAAATGAAGGAAAGGGATGACCATTAATTTGTATGAAAGGGAAGAGAACGATAGTGATATCTGGGGATACCCTTTATAATTTCTAGAACGTGCTTAGCCCGTATAGGTTAATGGAACTAAACATAGACGGAGATAGTTCTGTTAAGTAAATAAACAAGATCCAAAATAACATAAAATCATTGTTAATTATTGTGCACTAGTTTTCTACCATTACATTGTGTCCAGCTTCTACACGCTTCTACATTATACTAAACACAAATCAACTCTGAATATATGATAAGCCAATAGAATGTTACGCAACATGCGGCGTTGACGACTCAGCAGTGTGCAGCTGTCTCTATCTAAAAGACAGAGAAGGGAGATGCATGCCTACTCACTAAGGGCCTTGCCACACGGACGGAATAAACGCGGCCGAATATTCGGGCCGAGACCGGCTGATTTTGACCATGTTATACGAACCGAATTTCGTTCGCCGAACTTCAGCGACCGAAACGCATGATGCATGTTACACGGGCAGAATGTTGACCGAAAAAACGCAAGCTGGAATTCTTTCGAGGGCAAAATGTACGAGGTTGGAAGTTTAAAAATGGCAACACATCTATAAAATCCTCCGCGCGCGTTCATTCGGTCGACATTCCGCCCCTATAAATTGGCCCATGTTACACGGAGACCGAAAAAACGCGGCCGATTGTCGGCGAACGAAACGCGTATCCATTGGGTCAATGGGTAGGTAATGTTATAAATTACACGGACGGAATAACCGCGCCTTCAGACGCGGAAAAATTGGTGTAGGCGGTTTTTTCGCCTAGCGACCGGTAAAATTGCGGAAAGAACGCGCGCACAAAAAACGCCTATGAAGTTATACGGGCAGAATGTCGACCGAATGCACGCGCGCGGAGCAGCAGCAGCGCAGAGGGTGGGAAAAATTTGAAATACGTTGTGGTGTTTGTGCATGGCGATTGACTTGCGACTACATACAGGAAGACCCTAACAACCACGCATGGCTACTGCACGTTTAATTCCTGGGAAAATAGACAGTTTTATTTGATGTCACCACTTTATACCTTGAATCTACAGAAATTGATAAACTTCGAAACTTTGGGTATAGCAAGAATTTTAGATTTAACGCGGTAGTAGTCAAGCAGCCGACGTGTGTTCTGTAAGACTCTACCGACCACGCATGCACGGTAAAAATGTCAACTTGGGATGTCATGGTTATATTTTGACAGATGAGAGGTATTGCACATAAAGCTGGGTTTACACTATGTAACTTGTTTAATATAACTTGAGTTATATAACATGTTTTCCAAAATTGTTACAAATACATGCAAATTGTTACATATAACATTGTGTTATATAACTGATTTTTGTGTTATATAACCAGTTTTCTGCGTTTACACTCCGTTAGTTGCGTTTACACTATGTAACTTGTTTATATAACTTGGGTTATGTAACACGTTTTCCAAAATTGTTACAAATACATGTAACTTGTTACAGATAACATTGTGTTATATAACTGTATTTTGTGTTATATAACAAGTTATACCTTGTTATATACAGGTTATCCCACCTGCTACATGTACATTTTGCTGCGTATATATAGTAACAAGAAAATGTCCACCTAACCACAAATAATTAGATTTATCCAAAACTGCAATCTATGCAACGTTTACTATGCTTTTCAGGTGTGCAATAGTATAATAATAATATAACCTAATCTCACAAAACTCTCATATGTAATATTATAACAATCGCATTCATGTTTCATATCTTGATGGCGCTAGTTACAGAAGATATACATGGACATGTCCAAAAATTATCACAGAATATACAGTAGTAAAAACGATTGTCGATCACACTGTACTCAATTACACATTCAAACTAGCAAATGTTGACATAACCACTTAGAAATTGTTAAAATAATTACAATTGTATTAATCTATATATCATGTATAACAATTGGTTGGTTAGGTTAAAACCTGTGCACTATCGTACCATTGTCTGTTGCATCTCTATTATGCATATGTAAATTTGTCAACCACTTCTTAGCAAATTATTGCCATTAATATAAAATAACTCGCAGGCGCACTGAAGTCCAGTAATTGTAGATTAATATAACCCCATTGGTGATGGTTCATGGTAGTATCGCGTTGCATTAATTGAACTTTGTGAAATTTTTTAGTATCACAGTTGTACTCAGGCAATTCGGACGTCGAAATTCACAGTCATAAATAGGGATGATCAAGATATAAGCGAAATGAACTTATCCAAGAGAGAAATAAAATCAGGTAAACTGATATAACAAAGTGCCAGTATGCTTTTTTAATCAGTAATAATTGCAGTTATGATATACAGAAAATACTTTTTTTTTTTTTTTTTAATAGATCTCCGAGTTAAACTCCAGATCGATTCATTAAGCAGGGCTTACGGAAGAACAAAGGTCTAAAGTTTGATTCTTAACCTTAATTCATATTGGTATACACTGATATACTAATTCTTAAAATATGTAAACATTTTACAAAATGCATTGACAATGAAATAGTACAGTAAGCCAATAAGAAGAGGATAGTGCCACCTAGCGGTATGCAGTTTTGTTCTGAGTATAGGCTTATGCAATTTTAACGCAACGCAATAACTTTAAAGCTAGTTTCTGTTCGTGAAATAACATTTATAGGCTTATGTTATTCTTTAGGAATGATGTAGGTCAATGAAAGACAATGAATTCCCAGTTTTTTTAAAGAAAAATGTAATACTTATTTAAGCACATTGACAAAATAGGACACAAGAATGGAATAGGCTCAATTTAACACAATTGATAATAATAAAAAAAAATTTTGCTTCAGGGTGGACTCGAACGTGATATCTCTTGATTACTAGACAAGCATCTTACCCCAAGACTAAACTACACTACGACATTTGAGTGTCCAATACCATTGTCGTAGCTCACAGAAAAGAAAAATCACCGTATTTCGAAATTAGGCTATATTTCGAGCCTTCTAGTTATCTTATGTTACAATATAGAATAATTTCATTCATTGGTAACATAATATTCGCGATATTCTAGTCATAAATGCGAATTTGGCCCTCACTAAAGCAGAGTACCAACTTAACCATATTCTCAGAAGTTAATGTTTTTATTTATTAAGAGGTCAGGGATTATAAATCTGACATAGGCTGAAGTAAAATTCAATGCTTTAATCTAATTGTAATCAATTTTAGCAAAATAATTAGTCATTATACAACAGCATTTCGTCTATAATCGTACATATGGGAACATTTGTTTTTCATGTAGGAGTCAACTGTCCATGGCAACTGAAGGAAGCTTTATAAGCTGTCATTAATTGATGACGCTATAAGAAAGAACCGAGAATTTGATTTTGCATTTGAAGAAGGTGCCTTCTTTTTACCCTCCTTTACTAAAGAAGGTTTCGACAGGAATTGAAGGGTTGTACCAGAATTACCCTTTATTTACCTTAGTTACGAGACTCGCCCGCTGATTGGTTGGCCGCGAGCCAATCAAAATGCTTCGAAATGAACCAAAATATTATAATTAATTTGACTGATAATTACTCTTTATTTCGGTACTGGACAACCGATTAGGTCCAAATTCAATAGGCTTATTGCCATGATTGTTATAAATAAGTATATGAAGTTTCATGAAAATCCGATAAAGCGTATTTGAGTTACCGCGCCTTTTCTTATATGATACCATAAAAGGGCACTAAATTGGGTATTATTCCGGTACCGGCCAACCGATTTGGTCCAATATCAACAGACATCTTCCCATAGACATTATAAATAGGTATTCCAAGTTTCATGAAAATCCGATAAAGCGTATGTGAGTTATGGCGCCTTTAAAATATACACTAAATTGGGTTTTACTCCGGTACCGGTGAACCGATTTGGTCCAATTTCAATAGGGTTCTTCCCATGGACATTATAAACGCGTGTACCAAGTTTCATTAAAATTCGATAAAGCGTATTTGAGTTAGAGCGCGTACAGACACACGGACGGACGGACGGACGGACGGACGGACGGACGGACGGACGGACAGACGGACAGACATTTTTCGTCCCCCACACAATCTCATAAAGTACCATACTGGCACTTAATAAATGACACAACGTTCAATTAATGCAACGCGATACTACCATGAACCACCGCCAATTTGGTTAATATTAATCTACAATTACTGGATTTCAGTGCGCCTACGTGTTATTTGATATTAATAACAATAATTTGCTGAAATTTTACATATGCGTAATAGAGATGCAACAGACAATGGAATGATAGTGCACAACTTTTAACCTAACCAACCAATTGTTATACATGATATATAAATTTCTTTCTTCTTTCCTTCTTTTTCGTAGTTTTACCTCTCCCTTTTTTAGGATTTAAGCGACCCAAGCCGCCCGGGCCTTACAGGGCCGCGACCTGTCGGGAGAGGGATTACCTTTGGATCACATACATACTTTTTTGACCAGACAAGGACATGGAGGGCCTCCCCGGATGAGTGATCAGCCCAATGCCGGGGCCACCTCCGAGACAACACGAACACATAGGACGATACACACCATTCACACACACACTCACTCAGAACAAGGCGAGGATGAGGATGAAGATGATAATGACGGCCAGATGATATCCGGGGACCACAAGGGCCTAAAGTTACCTGACATTTGTCTCATAGGTGAGGGAAAACCCCGGAAAAAACCTCACCTAGGTAACTTGTCCCGACCAGGAATCGAACCCGGGCCCGCTGCGTGAGAGGATTGGACGCATCCCCTGAGCCACAGCGGTGGACATATAAATTTAATACAATTTAATTATTTTAACAATAAGTGATTAAGTCAACATTTGCTAGTTTTAATGTGTAATTGAGTACAGTGTGATCGACAATAGGTTATACTACTATATATTCTGCGATAATATTTGGACACATCCATTTATACGATATATCAGCGCCATCGTCCACCGCTGTGGCAAAGGGAATGCGTTCGCTCCTTTCACGCAGCGGCCCGGGTTCGATTCCTGGTCGGGACTAGTTACCTAGGTGGGTTTTTTTTCTGGGGTTTTCCTCACCTGTGAGACAAAAGTCGGGTAACTTTAGGTCCCATGTGGTCCCCAGATATCATCTTCATCCCATTTTCGCCTTGTTCGGTGTTCGTGATGTCTCGGAGGTGGCCCCGGCATTGGGCTGATCACTCATCCGGAGTGGCCCTCCATGCCTTTGTCTGGTCAAAAAAGTATGTATTTGTTCCAAAGATAATCCCTTTCTCGACAGGTTGCGGCCCTGTAAGGCCTGGGCGGCTTGGGTCACTTAAGTCCTAAAAGGGAGAGGTAAAACTAAGATAAAGGAAGTAAATCAGCGCCATCAAGATATGGAACATTGATGAAAATTGTTAATATTACATATGAGAGTTTTGTAGAGGGCATATATGTGAGATTAGGATATATTATTATTATACTATTGTACATCTGAAAAGCATAGTAAAGGTTGCATAGACTGAACTTTTGGATAAATCTAATTATTTTTGGTTAGGTGGACAGTTTATTTATACAACCAAACGGAAAAAATAAATTCATCAATATCTAGTAACAAGTTACAGAAGATAGTTGAGAGAATATTGTGACAATATTATAGAAGAAAAATTCCTCTGACACTGGGACTTGAACCCAGGACCTTTGGCTATCCGTGCCAATGCTCTTACCAACTGAGCTACGCCAGAGTTCAATTCACAGCGCCATCTGGCGGGAACCTAACCTCGAGGAAATATTTCCAGGGAATGTTCCCGGAAATGTTCCCACAATTTCATAAATTCCCTGGAATGTATGATATACGAGCAAGAAAACTCAGATGCATATTTGTTACTTAAATTTAATCATGATTAGGTTAAATAAAACTAAAAACTGTCATAGGTTCAAAGATTAATATTAATATAATTAATGAAAGAAGATAAAAATGAACATTAATTACACTGGTCAACATGATTTTTGTCTCATGAGTATCAATAGTTGTACTTAATGCAGTTTTTTATCATGTTTTCAAATATGTATTCGGAATTTCTCCATCACCCACAGTTTTTTTTTAAATTTCAATTTCAATTAATGGATTTAAATATATTTTTTTAATAAACGGCCATTTGTCCATTGTAAAATAAAAACTCCTAGAGCATTGTAAATGTGATGGAACCAAATGAGCTAACACAAATGGTACCGTTGCTACTGTTGTGCAAGTTCAGACTGTACAGACAGGCACAAACATGATCATGCATGCATTCATTACAACGATGTCAGTTGTGAGAGAGCAGTGAACCAGTAAACACGTAATAGTGAGTGCATTGTGTCTGGATTATTGTATATTGTATATTACATCTTTACAAATTTATTTCTTTTAATTTGTTGTTAGTTACAAAATGCCTAGAGCTTGTTAAAATCATCCTAACAACTTTTGTTATATATGTGGTGAAGTGACGCTCAAGTCCCAAAGGCGAAACCTTACTCCATTGGTAAAAAAGTGTTATGAACTTTAAAGTGTAAAGTGGGGGACCAAACAAGGACCTTGGCCCAACATATCTGTTGTTTATCGTGTAGTAGGCTTCTCACTGCATGGAAAAATGGCACACGCCACATGCCATTTGCTATCCCTATGATTTGGAGGGAACCCAAAGATCACTCCTCTGACTGTTATTTCTGCTTAACAAACATTAAAGGGATTGCGTCAAAATCAAAACATACAGTGGTGTACCCTGACTTGCAATCTGCAATGAGACCAGTTCCACACAGCGAAGAATTGCCCATACCAAAGCCTCCAGAACATGTGACATTAGATGAAGAGAGCTCAGATTCCGATGGAAGTAAGGAAGAAGAAGAAACAGATTTTGGTGATACAAATTTTGAATAAAGCTGTTCATCTGAGCCTCATTTATTGACTCAAGAAGATCTTAACGATCTCATACGAGATTTAAAATTATCCAAAAACCAGTCTGAAATGCTTGGTTCCCGGATAAAAGGATGGAATCTTCTTCAAAAGAATACAAAGATATGTACTTATCGTAGTCGTCATTCTCAATTTAAAGGCTATTTTTCTGAAGAAAATGGCTTAGTGTTTTGTAATGACATTTCTTCTCTTATGGAGACATTTGGTATTGAACATAACCCAACAGAATGGCGCTTGTTCATTGATTACTCCAAAGCAAGTTTAAAAGCAGTGCTTCTGCATAATGGAAATAAATTCCCTCAATACCTGTGGCTCACTCTGCTAGTATGAAAGAAACATATGAAAACTTTCAATTTATATTGGCAAAGCTTCAAAATGCAGTATATGAATGGAATATTTGTGGTGATTTGAAGGTAATTGCACTTATTCTTGGTCTGCAGCTTGGTTACACAAAGTACTATTGCTTTTTGTGTCTTTGAGATAGTAGGGACAGAAAAAACCATTACATCAGAAAAGAATGGCCTAAACGCGAATCATTCATTCCTGGACAGAAAAATGTGAAACATGACGCATTGTGTAATCCTAAAAATGTGTATCTACCTCCCTTACATATCAAACTAGGATTGATGAAGAATTTCGTGAAAGCCATGGGCAATACTCCTGGTTTCATGTACTTAAAACAGAAGTTTCCTAAAATTAGTGAAGCAAAAATTAAAGAAGGGATATTTGTGGGTCCACAAATACGATCACTAATGCATGATGAGAAGTTTGAGGAACTATTGAATTCCCTGGAGAAAGCAGCTTGGCAAGCATTCAAAAAAGTAACTCACAGTTTTTTGGGAAATGGAAAGGCGGAAAATTACCGTGATACTGTCAATGATCTTATAACATCTTATAAAAATTTGGGCTGTAATATGTCCTTAAAAATTCACTTCCTGCACTCGCACCTAGATTTCTTCCCGGAAAATCTTGGCGCAGTGAGCAATAAGCACGGGGAACGCTTTCATCAGGAGATTTCAGTTATAGAAAAGAGATATCAAGGCAAATGGAATCCTAATATGCTGGCCGATTATTGTTGGACCATCAAGAGGGATGCTCCACAGGCGAAATATAGCAGACAATCGTCATTTCTTACTTTCTAGGTGAGTCCGAATGTTCGGATATTGTGTATTTAAGAATGTAGAAAATATTAAAGTGTTTGAAATTATAAATGCCTGTCTCTCGGAAACCTTGCGTGATGGAGAAAAACCGATATCATATTTGAATTCAGGAGAAGAAATGCTATCAGAATCACATATTTTTCTTTCTGAGACAAAAAAAAGTTTATTTTTTGTTGCCCAGTGTTATTTACGTATAAAATATTGTAATACTGAGTTTTCACATAGTTAACAATGAAAATAGGTTAATTAACATTTGCCCTGGTTCTTGAAGGTCAATACAGAAGATTAACAATAGAGTTCATTGAAGAGATTGACTATTAATTAGACACAAATTGCAGTAATAATCATAAACTGCACGAACCCAAACAACTTTTAGGAATAGGCCTACTTACTTTCTTTAAATGTGTGACCTTGACTTCAACTTAGAAGTTGGCCTAATCACTTCCATTGAAATCCATTATATTTTCTTCATCATCCTCTTCTTTCTCTTCTTGATCAGAAAGGATGCCAATATTATCACTGTCATCATGGCCTTCATCATCGTCATCATCATCATCTAGGTTTTCTTCTTGGTCCTTCCCTTCATCTGGATCGTCTGGATTATAGTGGAGGCAAGACCTATGTAGACAGTCGGGATGCTTTGAGGATTAAGCCATTGTCTGGCACTTAAGGAGTGATATGGTAATGACTGAACGGCAATCGTCTGGTGCCCCACGTGGAGTCATAGCTAAAATGTCAAAAATTCAGAAATGAGCACTGATTGGTTGCACACGAAATTCTATTGGCTGTCAGGCAAATTCAACGCCCAAGAAAACACGCCGAAAATCCAGAAT
This sequence comes from Ectobius pallidus, assembly GCA_964059195.1. NCBI lineage: Eukaryota > Metazoa > Arthropoda > Insecta > Blattodea > Ectobiidae > Ectobius > Ectobius pallidus. Next base: position 129,956,356 of record CAXKWD010000002.1, read on the forward strand.
ATACAACTCTATTGTCCAAGACACCCTCATTTCAAGTTATTTACTGCGGATTATAAGGGTATGTCGGCATTGCTTTGAAGAAAGTTGTATATGTAGAAGTAGTCTCCACTATACCAGCACTTTGGGTATGAACTTCAGTATATTCACTCTTCTTTTTCTTCTTGTGAGGTTGAGCATTCAACAGTTTCCAGTTGTCTGAAAGATAAGTGAGTTTAGCTGCTCGCTCAGATGATAGGCGTTTCCTCTTTTTAGATTGCATCCAGGCGGCAGAAGTGACTGCAGCTCCTAAGATTTGGATGGCCACATCTGCCAAGTCGCAGGTTCCTCTTAGCCCTCATAAATCATCAAAGAACTAAATTTCCCCCTAAACTACAGTAGGATTAGCCTAGATCGTGGGACTGATTTATGATTAGGCTGTAAACTAATTATATTTCAATTTGTGTTTGTGTAATATTGAAGGTGTTGGTTTCTGGCATTTTATTTAAAATACCAACTAAATCTATTAACAATTATGTTAAATTACTTATCTTTAAAGCTGTTTAAATAAGTGTGAGGTATCACTTTATAACATATAAGTTTATAAAGAAAACCTAAGCGATTATCACGAATTATTATTTTTTAAAAGAAGATGACTTAGGGTACATTGTTCTGACAATAAGTGAAAAATTATGTCATAGGAAGAGGTAATACTTCCCTAGACGGTTCCTTGATAAATATGTGGAATTTTACTGAAATAGTTTCATTTTAAGGCACCTGGATCGTTAATAAGCAGTAAAACATTCAAAACTAACGATTTTTATAAATCCTCACTTTTGGGAATATTTCCTGCCCAAGGAAATTTTATAAATTCCATCCCACTGGGAATATTTCCGGCCCACTTTACTACTGTGCAGTACAAATGTCTTTTTGTCTCTCTCTAAACGTTAGTTATATAAAAAAGTTATATAACCTATTTGTTAAACATATAACTTGTTACATGTTACGTTTAACTTGTTACATTATACATATAACTTGTTACATGTAATAAGTTTATTAAACAAGTTACATAGTGTAAACCCAGCTTTACACATAGGCCTAGCTGTCAAGTTCATAAACATGGACACTTGGACAGTTACTTCTTTTCGGATATATAGAATTAATTTAGGAGGCATATAAGAGCCCGTTTTTAAAAATATTAACAACTAAATACAAATTAATATGAACTTGGAGCAACTTTACTTTTTTCAGTAACAATGCTTGCAGCTTTAGCTCTCGGTATTAATTTTGTTGCAGTCCTTGGTTTGCTGAACTGCCTTCATTAGAGCCGGCATAGGGGCTATATGTTTGGCTAGAGCATCTATTTGTTTTTCTGTACTAGCAGAATTGATTATTTCTGTTACCTTCGCAACTATGACTTTCATGAGGGTCAAACTCATTGACAGATTAACAGTCATACACAAGGGAAAGATAACGGGAACTTCAAAATATCTGACTTGAGGAAGCGCCATAAGAAAAGTATGGATTTCCAAACTGACAGAATTATGCAGCAAGACGGATACTGGCAAGCTGTTTCGTCGTCAAAAATTAAAGAATTTTACGAAATTAGACAATTTATTGTCCCACTGCGATTGTCAGATTGTGTCAGGAATGTAGTTCTTACATTCATATGTACGCCTGCAGTTGCCATGATTCAGCTATCAGATGTAATTTGTGAAAGCTAATCCATTTACTATGCCGGACAATTAAACCGTGTGCATTGCCCTGCCGAAGCTCAAGCATTATTATTGAAAATAAGTAAAGTTGCTCCAAGGTCATATTAATTTGTACAATGATTATTAATCTTATTTTTAAAAACGTGTTCTTATGCCTCCTAAATTAATTCTTAATATCCGAAAAGAAATAACTGTCCATGTTTATGAACTTAACAGCTAGGCCTATGTGTTATTAGCAATACCTATCATCTGCCAAAACATAACCATGACATCCCAAGTTGACATTTTTACGTTGTTGTAGTAGTGTGTGCAGGCTGTGGTCATTGTTATTGAAGTTACCAAGCAAGTTACGGACTATTGCCCTCGAAAGAATTCCAGCTTGCGTTTTTTCGGTCACCATTCTGCCCGTGTAACATGCATCACGCGTTTCGGTCGCTGAAATTCGGCGACCGAGATTCGGCTTGTCCTCTAGTTTTTTCGCGTCTGAAGGCGCGGTTATTCCGTCCGTGTAATTTAAAACATTACCTACCCATTGACCCAGTGGATACGCGCTTCGGTCGCTGACAATCGGTTGCGTTTATTCCGTCCGTGTGACAAGGCCCTAAGACAGTGGAAATCAACTTCGTCTTGTGATGACGTTTGTGGAGCAAGTGCACGCGAATCTCTTGTGTGAGACGTCAGTAAGAGCGCATGGTAGTAGGGGTATTTAGGGTACGCTAGACCTAGGTACTTGAGAACCGATTCATTTTAGCTCTATGGGTAGAACAGCTTCTGGTTGGAAATACGGAAAATTTTTCAAAGTTAACGCCAGTACGTGATCCTGATACTGTTCTCTCTGCACAATATGTGTTAGTTCTGCTAAACCTTCTTCTTCAGTTCGAATCGAGGTTTCAGGATGTTGAAAACATTTCTCCAATGTTTAAACTTTTTGCTACCCCATATTCAATTAATGTGAAAGACATTCCTTGCCGGTATCAGTTGGAACTTCTGAATTTACAACGCGACGATATGATAAAGGACAAATACGAACGTAAAGTGGACTTGGGTGACTTTTACACAAATTTCTCTGAAATCAGATTCCCGAGACTTTATGCACTTGCTGCACGAATGTTATGCATGTTTGGATCAACATATGTAGCCGAACAGTATTTTTACCAATGAAATGTGCAAAACTCAAGTCAAGAAGTACATTGTCAGATCACAACCTAACATGTAGTCTTCGATTAAATATTCCTCAAACATTACGTCCCAACATTGATAAACTTGTTAAAGAAAAAAGAGATAGGAAAGTCAGAAAATTGTTACTGTAATTTTGTATAATCTAAGGTGCAGACGAGCTTGTATGGTAATTAATTCAGTTAGGTTTTTATTATTTTTATTGCAGTGAATTATGTTAATTCAAATGATAGTGGTGTTTATTTTTGTCAAAGAACATAGATTTTGTTGAAAGGCAATTGTTCTCACAGTATAGAAAAATAGAAGAATTATTTATAATACATTAAACTACTGTACTATAATTAATCGATAAACTATCAAGAAAATCAATTCTTGTTTCATTAACTCGGAATCACGTGTAACATAAGTTCTAACCCCTTAAGTTTCCGCTCTCCGCAATACTAATACCCCTTTCTTCCCCCCTGTTCATTGATGCCGCCATTTCACATACTCCTCGCAGAGGTATAGAGCTCTGCGCTTTTAAGATGGCCGCCGATAATGAGGTATTGTCCACTTCCGGTTATCTCAGATGCCTGTGTTTACAATACAGTTCTGTGCTTGTGTCTTGTTTTGGAAGTAATTATGCCGATTAACTGCTATGTTTTCGGCTGTTCAGCCGTTGCAAACAAAAATTTAGGACTTAGTTTTCCAAAAGAAAGGGCTGTTTTTCAAGAATGGGTGGTAAAATTACGCCATGGAAAAACACCTTCCCAGTATTCTCGTGTTTGCAGCTGCCACTTCACAGAAGATGATTTTAATGTTCCTTTGAGCAGTTTTGCCGAGTATTTCATGTTTTTTTAGAGTGATTAAGATATTTTTGATATAGTAGATGTTGAGAAAAATATATAAGCCCATGAAATAATAAGTATACCTGACCAACTTAACCTCGATTAGGCTCATATTCAAGTTTCATTTCCATGTTAAATTAGTATTTCATCTTTTTAGTGTAATTTTTGTTGCCAATTTATTTGGTCATTTATTTTGATATTTAAGAATGTCAATGTCAATCGAAATTCCTCCCGTAACCGATAAAATGGTCATTCTGTATTGGAATTGAGTAAAAACAATAATTGAGTAAAAAACAAACTACATACAATTTTTTAGGAAAACATGGGTCCAGGCTTGATGATTTTTTAGAGTAGAATTGAGCCTAGGCCTAAGGATAGCTTAAATGTATCTGAAAATGTCTAGATTTGTTGTATGCCTGTAATAGGAACTCTTGTAACAAGTAGATCAAAACCTGATAAAGAAAAATGTAATCATAATAGGCCTATAGTTAATTATAACACTAATTTTTTTAATGTCATGTTTCTTAATATTCAAAGTTTTCTAGGTAAATCAGATATGTTATGTATTATGACATCAGACAATAATTTGGAAGTAATTGAGATGGCGGAACACTGGCTGATCCCAGAAAATATAAATTTGTCAAATACTCCAAATTTTAAAGTAGCCTCTTATTTTTGTAGTAGTCATAAAAAGCATGGTGGTTCAGCTATTTTTATTTTTAAAAAAATCAAAAGACAATAGTAACTGTACAACTACTCATTTTTATTGGTATTTTGCAGAAGAGGCAAAAATACTGTTTGATAATAAACATTTACATTATGAAGTAGCCCCTCAGAAAAGGCTTTGTTAAATTTTATGCGTTGAATAATGATGCCCTTCTTAGTCCAAATAACAGAGTCACACCTGTGAATATCAGTCAGTAACATCTGTGCCTGTACTTGTGCATAATGTTTCTTATTCACTAACTTGAACTTGATGAATTTTCTAATTGCTCGAGTCTGGCCAGCTTTCATAGGCCTACTGCTGCCTGCCCTACGCTTTTCGAACCAAGTCAAAAAGTTTAAACCGTTCTTTCTTGAATGAATTTATCTTGAAGAAATTTGTCGAAGGAAAGTCGTGGGTACTTTCTGATTCTATAACCTCAACTTCGAATAAGGCAAAGTTCCTATCCGGAATTTTCTCTCGCCTGAGCAACCTGCAACCAAAACAAACAGCGTCGTATAGGCCTATTAGACTGTGTGTTCAATAAGTTATGATACGAAAAAGTTCATGCATATTTGTAAAAAAACATGAAAATAAATCGTGCAACAGTATACAAAAACATTTGAGACCGCAGGCATATTGCACCATATTAGAACCGTTAGCGAACGTTTCAGAAGACAGGTAGCTTTGATTTCTCACCTTGCAATCAACTCTTGCTTTGTTAACTATGAAATATTTGTTGCACCATCTTCGGATAACATCCTTTTTAACTCCTTCACTGTAAAATTGGCGAACCGTCCCGAATTCATATTGAAAACACACAAGAATGAGGAATCCGGAAGTTGACAATACCTGAATGTGGAGAGCAGCGCGCTCAAGTGGCAGGAGGAGAAACTACAAAAGCCCAGAGCTCTATAACGCGAGAAGTGAGAGCAGAAAGCAGTGACGTCACGGAGCAACCTTCTGTCCTCCCCTGCACTAAGAGGAACAAGCAAGCATTGTTTTAAGGTATTTCATTATTTTTAAATAAGCCGTTTTCTCCTCAACGAAGCGTCGTATAGATATGGGATTCGAACAGTCGGCTTCCAAATAAACACAGCTTTCCAATGGTAATTTCAGAAAAGACCTTTATGCAATAGATTTTGAGCGCGCAAAGAAATAAGTGAAGTACATATCTTTAGCGAGGCAGCGCGGTCCATTAACTGTACAACAGTCCGTCGCCGTGGGTGAGTCGGTAGCGCGCCTGCCTTCCACTCCGGCGGCCCGGGTTCGATTCCCGGCCGGGTCGGTGATTTTTCAGTAGTGAAAAATCCCTTTCCCGGGTTCAGGACTGGGTGTTTGTCAGTAGGTTAAGTCTTAGGTTAAGATAATGCGCGATTCCTTAATTATTAACTGTACAACACCGCTTGTCACTCATCACGTGATTCTGCCTGCTCCGCGTCAGGTTCAGAGTTGTTCTGTGTTGACTCTAGGTGTAAAACTGTATATGTGGAGCGCAAATGTCACGTCATTCAGTTATTCTTATTAGGCTACTAGAAGAGTAACATATAAGCTGTTGAGTTAACAGTGTAAACTAATAAATACGGTGGCACAATGCTGACATACAGAAATAATATTAGCGTGATTCGAATGGGTAATTATAATGCATTTCGTACAACTTGATTATGCCGTATATTTTTGGGCTTTGTTCCGTGGCCGCTGAATAAATGTATTATTCGTTTTGGAACAAAACTGACTAAATAATCAAGAAAATACATGGATAGACAAGAGGCAGGTGTAAACCTAACCTTAAGTCTTCCTGTATATGCGCATATGCTCGTTCGAGATAGGCTACTTTATCAAATTCCGCCCGACGTTTTTTATTTGACCGACTGAACGTCAAAGAAATGGGCATTTAAATTAAATTTGTCGACATGTTTATGCTCTTATGTTGTATAGAGGTAGCCAGAATGCTATTAGTATTTAATGGAAGATTGTTCTGATTAGTCCAGGCTTTAAAACTTAGTGCCCGAACCCACAGAGGGAGTTGATTCCGGTTACCAACAACTTGAGTATAGGGGGTGGAGGGTGATTGCGTAGGCTGATAAGACAGTCGTAGTACGGTGCCTCTCAAATTGGTCATCAGTGTACCTTGTCATTGTGCGTGTTTAAATTTATAATACGTGTTCGGAATGCCGAAAGTAAAGTGTTCTAAAACGCAAAAATATATTGAAACATTTGGGAGGGACTATTATACACAAACAGGAGAAAGTATCGTTTTGCATGTTTGTAATATGAGTTTAGATAATGAGAAGTTATTTTGTGGTCTTCCTATATCTGTATCCGGTTTGTTTACTAACACGTGAACTAGCATATGGTAGCTAGGGCATACGCCGAGCAAAGTCTGTACAGTACGGTTGCTGTTAACATATTCGATCGGGCACTAAGTTTTAAAGCCTGCTGATTACTCTCAGAGAGTTACAGGTTTCAAATTGCAGTCAACCCAAGTGCGGATTTTCAGATTGCTAGCACTCCAGCTCCCTACTGGGTCAGAAAACATCTTTGTATTTTGAGTTTTCCATTAAATGCTTATGTCTTCTTTCATATGAATACTATATAGAATTGAAATACTGCCAATACAGGTTTCAAACAACGAGAGAAAATTGTTTTATCTTGCCTTAAGCGTTGAATGTGTTAAACACATTTCACATGTGTTCACATTTCAGTGATTGTTCATTGTACGTTCAGCTCGATAAATCAAATAAATATTTAGTACCTTAATCCGAACCTGTTTTTATTTATTTATCTTCCGCTTCTTCGATGTAACTTTATAAAATAAGATGAAATGAAAACGGTAGTATGAGATCGAAAGGCCTAGGCTAAATAAATAAAAAAGTTGAGATTAAGGTTTTAAATACCGGTAATTATTTTATTAAGGGTTGAAGTTTTCTGATAGATTATAGTTCATATTTCTTGTTCACATTTCAGTGATCTGGTACCTCTCTTCCATAATTTCAATTTATGTAAGATGTAGAAGATTTATTGTAATTACAATATTTTATTATGTTATTAGGGAATAATTTGAAGACAGACTAAACTACATAAATATAGATCACATTTTTTAAAAAGGAAATGATGTACCTATGATTCTTGCTTTTTTAGATAGTTTCCTTCTGCCACAACGCGTTCATTCTGCATAGAAATGAATTAAATCTGTATGCTTGTGTGTTTTTGTAGACTATCAGATTTTCATGTGATCTTAGGTCAGAATACATACAATTATAGCTGTATTGCGCATTGTTACGCATTATATTGAATAACAGACCACTGCCCAAGGCGAGTCATAGGCAGGTGAAAACACTATAGCCATTTACATCCATTGTACTTCCCTCCAGTCTGCACTTTAGTGCTTTGGGCCTCTCTATACTAATTAATACCTGCACAAGGCTGACCCGGTTTATGGCAATAGCCAATCTTGATTATCTCATATCACGTCATTATATCCATGCAGTCAGGAGATACAGCTGTATGGTTTGAAGAGCAATGTGAAAATATAAAACAGGATCCATAATTCTGTATAGAACGTATTATAATTAGAAAGAAAGTGGATGAGGAAATGGCTAGTTAAAAAAATAATTCTCAACACTACCAAAAATCTCACTGATCACTGAGTGGTATATGCTATAAGTAATTTGCCAATAAGAACGGGTAATAGATGAGGTAGAGCAGGCATGTCTAACTCAACTTTTACTGAGGGCCAACTCGACTTGATCATTTAAAGTTCAATGCCGAAATGAAAATAGACTATAACCTTTGTTCTTATAGAATTTGTAGGGAGTTGGGCTAGGTAGGAGTCTAGGATCCCTAACATATAATTAAATAAATTTCTCCTACTAAAAATATTCCTTCTGGTACCTGGTTGAGCAGTGGTTGATATGAAATAATAGTATAATAATTCAAACAACAGAGTTAACAATTTATTTGTATATAAATCCAAGTTGAATACAATATAGTTACTGTATTGGTCCAGGTTTGGTTAGGACCAAGAAATATGTCCAAGACTGTAAATTTATTTGCTTATATTAAGTTTGGTTATCTTTAACCTTTGCTTAAATGTTCAGGCTATTCTTTAGCTGAACTCAATTCAGTACAAGTAAAGCGGAGGTGGCATATTGCCCAAAACTCCGGAAAATTATAAATGCAGAAATTATAATAATTCTTTCAAAGTTGAGAGCTCTTCACATTCGAGCTATTACAATGGGAAATGCGAATCCTGCACAAAGTGCCAAATGATTCGGTAATTATACAAGCTGCCAAGTTGTGGTCAGGTTAGGATTTAACCTTAATGTTTTACATTGTACTTAACTTTTGATTTGTAGAGAGTATGCAGGTTGTCCTGGACTCGTTTGAAAGTATTAATAAATGCCTAAGATCCCATCGGTGAGGTTATGTAGAATGCTGAAGTTGCTGCTGGAGGCTGTGGGTAAAAGGCTTCTTTGCCTTAGAAGTCCAGGTCTAGAAGTTCTGGTAGACTACATCTTCTGCGTTGTGTAGAGTAGTACCATGAAGTCTCGGTACCCAAGTGTCGGTACTGGGATTAAGGCTAAGGTGCTTGCCTTAGTGAAGTTCGATGAAGAATGAAAAAGAGTCAAACAGGTTAGCCTACGTACCACCTCTAAAATTACATTCGAGCGCTTTCAGTTTCTCGATCGAAGTAGCGTAGAAGCTTCTCGAGACTTCTATCTTGAAATACGGCGAATGTACAATATCTTCGTATTTCAAAAGATCTGTAAAACTAAGAAAAACTATTTAGCAAATTGTTTTATAATTAATGTTTATGAGTGTCTGTAAACATTTCAAAACATTGCTAAGCTTTCGAGATATCGATAGAGACATCGATCGACTCATTGAATGTTTGGTTACTAATGTTTAAGAAGTATGTTCAAAAACAAATGTATAGAAAGGAAAATGCACAATGTGAATAGGTTTACATTTCTCCTGAAATGTTACAGAATTTAAGCGTGTTTTTTTTTTTCATAAATAGCAACCACCCGACTTTCAAATTTTAACACACTATAGAATAAAACACTATCATTCTTGCCATTTTATGCTATGTGTATTACAATCAATAAATTTTATAAGCAGCTCATTGAAAATGTCTGGATAACCAAAATATCAGAACTTTACAAATTTTAGGCTTACATTCATTATTTATTAATAATTGTGTTATGTTGGAAGCATACGGACTGGAGTGGAGTCAGAAGCAATGCGGGAATCTTGAAAATCGTGGTAGGTTAAAAAAAAAAAAAAAAAAAAAAAAATAATAATAATAATAATAATAATAATAATAATAATAATAATAATAATAATAATAATAATAATAATAATTATTATTAATTATTATTATTTATTATTATTATTATTATTATTATTATTAAACTGAGCGCTACTTATCAGTTGCCCTTCCCAAGGCCTGATTTTAAATCTAAAAACCATAATATTATCATACAATGAAGTTACAAACTGATCTTTCTTCTTGTAATTTTAAATTTAAGCATTTTAAATGCACTGCAATATCTGCCACGAATGTCAAATCTCCAAGCAAATTACAAACGTCACATAGCTTCTCTGGTGATACACCTTTCATTTCTTAGAAAACTTTAATTTCTTCTCAAAGGGGCCAAAGGCGTTTTAAAACTTGATGACAAGGAAGCCAGCGAACTTCTTAATGGCATGACAAGCCTTCAAATTCACTACCTATATCACTAATCAAAGTGGGAAACTGAAGTTGATTCCGTCCCCTGGAGCAAATAAAATTCCCTGTTTTCTTTCCGAAATTCAAAATTCGGTTAGTTTTTATTGTTCTGAGCCTAGTGCTTAATGATGAACAATGCATTGTATAACTCTACCAGTATTTTATGATAGGCCTACACTTGTCTTCTGTGCTGATCGATAATAAGGTTTCAGCCAATTTTATTTTACATTACATTTTGTGGCCGACATATTTATACATTTTTTCCCTAAAACTTTAGGGGACCGCATTTCGTAGCTGAGGGGCCGCATGTTTGACACACCTGAGGTAGAGTATATAATTAACTAGCATGTCCCCGCGGCTTCGCCCGCGATAATTATTTTAAAAATTAAAAATTAAGAGCATAATAGTTAAATCATTATATTTATTAACACCTAAATCACGTGGACTACATACCACGATTAGATAGCATCGCCTGGTAAAAGCTACCTCAGATTCGAGTTCCTTGGTCCAGAGAACCCCTGTATAGTGAGTTTCGTCCAAATAAAACAATGTTTGACCATATTAGGGCTTACAACATTCAAGCTTTCGCGAAAGTTTAATTTCCAAGGTATGACAAAAATAGACAAAGCCAACTGTAATTGTCAAACTTCCATTTAATTTAATTCCAAACCCATCTGAAACCCACTGGCAACAATATGTTTTAATGTCAAATGTGATTCGGATTCGATAATTCTGTGTAAGAAGGGATTAAGTATTCTCAAAAACATTTGGTTTTTGGCATTTAAAATCAGAATTTTTCAAAATCCTTTCTTAGTGAGCACCTACATTATGAAACGAAGGTACTGCCAAAATTCCAAGTCTCTACCTGTTATAGTTTAGGCTCTACGTTGATTCCTGTCAGTCAGGACAAGGCCTTTTATATATATAGAGATAATTAAATTTTCAACTTTTCATCATTTCTGAGAGGTAGCAAATTTCCTTTAGAAGATACCTACGATAGTGTTTCTATTTATTATTTTTTAGATGTTAAATTCTTTCCGCTATTAATTTGTGGGTATTCTCTGATGATGATGATGATAATAATAATAATAATAATAATAATAATAATAATAATAATAATAATAATAATGTAATAATAAAAGAAAAGTAATACAAATTGTAGCTCATATTGTTACGACCTATGGAATGATCATCCGATCCTTACATATACGAATAAATCTTTTATTGACATAGTATCGAACAAACTAAATTATGGCATATAAGTGTGAACTTATTCCACTTACAAATTAGGGGAAAATATAAAACACTCTCATCACTCATGAATGTAAGGAATTTCAGGTAATAGTCTTATGCTTGTAAAGCCACTACATGTTCCTCCTATCCGTCTTCTGATAAGACTGAAGTAATTCCCTCAGATAACATAAACACTTTTGTAATTGGATCAGTTTCATGTTTACAATTCATCCGATCATCTTTTACAATCTTCCAATTTCATTCCGAGATATCAGGAATGGGGCTTTGGTCGGCTTGCTAACATCTATGGCTGTTATTTTTCATCACGTAGTAGCGCCTCATTTATACTCGCCGTACTTAGTGCATCCCAATCCAGAACCCCCCGCTTCAGAAAAAAATCTGAAATACTGGAGATTGAACGAGACCTGCAGGTCTGGAGTTAGGAGTGCTAACCACTAACTAGATCATGCACACGTATAATCAGAAATTATACTTATAAATAATAATAGTCATATAACAATATATCTCATTATCATAGGTAGGTAGGGGTTCAGATAACGTTCATAGTCTTCCTGAGACCCTTACACATCCCTGTGTCTTAAATACGGCTTTTGAGTAGCAAAAGGTCAAAAGGTTGAAGATCCATGGACTAGACATGCAGACGGTACAATAGTAATTAAATTATAAACAATAATGACTATTTATAGATCGTCTTAACCTTAAAAGACAATACAGGTCTTATGCAGCGCACTGATGCCAGATCTACTCACATACAAGGCCATGCACTTGATGTGTCAAAGGTCTTATATAGGTGTGAAAACCCTAGAAATGTCTGATATATTTGTTTGTTGCATTGTAAATTATATCCTGGAGATCGAACGACGGCACACCCACCCCTTCCCGTTCCTTCGACCCACGTGAGTAGTATTTTCTTTATAAAAATCTACATTCTTTGACCAATGTCTACAAAATTTTACACGTGTACACTGTGCACTCGGGTGAAATTTCTATGAGACAATAATATTCAGAAAAACCACCCCTTATGAAATTTTTAACCCCTATTATGAAATCCCTATACAAATATACATTCTTTGAACAATTTTTACTAAACTTTTCACACAGATCCTATAGAACCAAGAAAAAGTGTTAAGCAACGTTAATTTTGGATTAGATCACCCCTAAAATCTTTCACCCCTATTATACAGGACGTTTACTTAAGGCTGAATTATTTTACCAATTTTTACCAAACTTTACACATAGACCATATAGAACCGGGGGAAAATTTTAGGCAAAACTAATTTTGGAACAAATCACCTTTCAAAATGGTTCAACTCCTATCATATGACCTTTATTTTAATTTACATCTTTAGACAAATTTTTATAAGACTTTGAACACAGAACCTTCAGAACAAAGAGAAAAATTAAGGCAAAACTTATTTTGGAACCCCTTAAATGTTTCAACCTCTATTATATGATCTTTATTTAAATCTACAGTCTTTTTGCTTGCTGTCTTTTTTATTATTATTATTATTATTATTTTTATTTTTTATTTTTTTTGCTTTCTCAGAAGACACTTCTTTTGTTCTTTTCTTGTTCTATATAGTAAACTTTTTGAACACCCGGTAGCTTTTCTGCTGTCCCTCTTATTGCCTGAGTTACGTTCATTTTCTTTAAGAAATAATTAAATATTATATTTAGTATTGTAATTCGTTCTTTACTGCGCAGTTTACCAATACTGCGATTTCTAGTTTCTCTATTCATAATTAATTTCTCTTAAGTACCACTTCACTACACAGTTAAACTTCACAAAACATCTAATATTATAACACTGAGCTCTGAAGAAGACTGAATAGTCTAAGAACATCTGAGTACACAAAATCTCAACAACAGAGTCATTGACTGCTAGAATGCCGCGCTGGGAAAAACAGCGATAACTCATGAATGCTACGTGATACCGATCTCTGGTTTATTTTAAACCTATTTCCGACATTTGTAAGCATTTCTTGCCCGGGCGGCTTGGGTCCCTTAAATCCTAAAAGGGAGGGGTAAAACTAAGATAAAAAAATTAATAAAGCATTTCTTCTCACCTACATAAAGTCAAAACCAAAGTAGGTTACTCGCTACCTAATTCTTTTGTGTTACCATCCGAAAAGTTTCAAGCTGCACCTAATAAATAAATAAATAAATAAATAAATAAATAAATAAATTTATTTATTTATTTATATATATATATAGACTATATTTTGCTCAGGTCTGAGACTCTACAGGCAATGACTTATACATGTCACCATTCTCTCGGCACAGTAAGATTTATTATGTAAATACAGTAAATATTACGCTTACATCTGGTCAGGAATCAACACTGGAAACGTATTTCACAGTTCAGCAACTTTGGCATTTAATGATTGTAATCACTTCCTATAATCACTATAAACACATATCCTCAACAGCCGGGTGAAAGGTAATACCTTTGAGAGGTGGGAGATGAATTCAAAGAGACAACGATAACAATAACATAAATACAGTAATTATATTTTACGTAAGATATCTCCAATATTAAATTTCAGCGAATAGGCTAATTGAATAAATGAATGTTTATTGACTCATCGTGTTTTATTCACAGAAAACAGCCACATAGATTGTATGTCATGAATGACTTTTAATAATACAATCACTAGCTAAAATGCTATATATATATAAAGAAGACGTGTTTATATCACTTCTGTAGGAGGTGATAAAGAAAATTCCATAAATATTGAGTAACTCAGGTTTATGATTGGCTGATTTCATAGACTGTATGTCATGAATGACATTTAATAGTACCGTGACTATCTAAAAAGCTAGATCTATTCAAATAATTCAATTTAAAAACATTTTATTAATTATAGATTACATTCATATTATTCGTTAATTAATAGGCATTACAGGCTAAATGCAACTCATGGCATTGCCTGTGATTATAAAGATTATTTCAATTTCCTCAGAAAATGATATCATAATTAATCGTCTGTTGAACAATAAAATTGAAATAATAATTAAAAAGTAGCAATTTTGTTTAAAGTAATTTGTTTCCAGAAGGGGGGCAGGCAGCGAGCTTTAATGTACTGATTCAATTCGAAATCTGCGCAGACCACTTAACACCCCGCCTGATTTACCGTTCTCTAGCGCCAGGTAATTGGACTTGAGTTGGAACAGACATGAAAGGAAAAGAAAATAGATGAAAGACATTGAACTAAAGGAACTGAATACTTCTCAATGACCCTTGATCACACTAACACCTTCCTTGGCTGAGTTCCATTCGGACTTCTTAGAGCGTGTGCACATTATTTTCACGTAACAGAATCGTTACAGGAAATCTTCCATGTTATGACTAGGGCCCGGATTTTTATGTGCTAAAAAACTTTAAAATATTTATTTTTTATGTGCTAGAAATGTTAAAAATATGTGCTAAACTTTTAAAAATATGTACTAAACCAAAACTATATATTTTTTTTTCTGAAAAAGAAACAAAAACCCCAGAATGTTCGTAACTTATTAGAACAAATTATATTGAAACTCACCAATTGCAGCTAAACATCAGATGTAAAATGCTGACTGGAGTTGCAGTGCACAACAAATGTCATCTCCAGATTATGGATCACAAATCCTTGCCTATTATCCGAGAATAATGCCTTCTATTGAGAAAAGGAACGTTCAACATCACACGATGTTAACCTTGCATATTTGAAGAGGGGTACATCACTAACACACACACGATCAAGTTCACTTATGTTTTGGCCTTCCAAAACTTGAGCGACTTTGCAGGGTTTGGTAGCCACCGTTTTTCTCAAACATACCTTTAAATTTTGTTCTTAGAACTTCTATTTTCGAACCTGCCTTTCAATAAATTTATTTCTTTAACTGAGTTACGCAATGTTGAGATTGGGTTCTGTCCTCCCCGATAAGCAAGTGCAAGTGAATCACTCTCACCTCATTGCAAGTGAAGCATTTGTGTTGAATTCTTTCGAGGTACAATTTTTTGTTGTAAAATGTTAAAAGAGAATGAGGAAAAGTACTAAAATATTTATTTATGGAGAATTTATCGAAAATATTTATTCATATAACTTTTTTTTATAAAACATGTGTTTTTATGTAAAATAAAATTTGGAATTT
Source organism: Ectobius pallidus (assembly GCA_964059195.1). Classification (NCBI taxonomy): domain Eukaryota; kingdom Metazoa; phylum Arthropoda; class Insecta; order Blattodea; family Ectobiidae; genus Ectobius; species Ectobius pallidus. The sequence goes on from CAXKWD010000002.1 coordinate 129,971,872, forward strand.
GCGGTTGTCGGACCTTGATATGAGCTTCAGGGAAAAAAATTACATAAAAAATCCGGAAAAGTACTAAAATATGTATTTATGGAGAAAATATCGAAAATATTTATTCACATAACTTTTTTTGTAAAATATGTGTTTTTATGTGAAATAAAATTTGGAATTTGTGTTTGTCGGACCTCGATTTGGATATTAAACTTTGTTTTAGGAATGTACACATCAGGAAGAAAAACACTTTTTTACATACAAATCCGGGCCCTAACTTATGACTCTAGTTTTCCTGCGCGACATCTCGAATTACAAACCGTTCTGTAATATAGGCGGACCTGGCAGCAATAGTCATATTGAGAATTCAGAATTAAGTTCACTCATGTTCGACTCTGAAATTGGAAGTTGAGTTTTTAACATAAATACACGTTTTGAGTTACCGGTACCCTGAATCCAAAATTGCTAGTTTCAGAAACTTGTCTCTGTCTGTTCTGTGTTTGTGTCTATGTGTCTGCGAACAGCCTAGCTCAAGAATTGAAAGTCGAATGAAAACATAATTTTATATTTAGGTTAGGTATTTCTGAGGATGTGACATGAAGATTGGCAACTCTCTCTTACTTTTATTGCCCCTACATGAAGAAAATGTCATTTGTCGCCATTTTTTCGAAAACGGCTGATACAATTCTGTTTAAATTTTGTAAATGAGATACTTATTCCAAGAGCTAAAGCTTTTATTTGAATTTTTTCCGAAAAAATTCCCTAAGGGCAGTTTAAGCCATCCACTGTTTATGGAAACTCAGTTTTGCTTGAAGAACATCAGGTTGAAAGAACTGAATAGGCATTCTGTGTAATACGGCCTCTTAATCTATCAGAATGTAAAGAGAAGTATTGCCCATACTTAGGGCAAAGAAAGTTACGTGAGTACATTACTTCAGATTTTGTTTGGGTTGTAATCGGGGATGCGATTCGATACATGGTAACGACATTCTCTTAATTTTGCAACCAATTTACATGAATGAAATCCCATATTACTTCTTTTCTATGGTTTATTAATAGGAGAAGGTTAGGTGGTATCGAACACCTTGGGTTTTATGATATAACTTTTTTGAAACTCGAAAAAATTGCAATCTTCTTTATAAATATATTTACTGTTATACCAAAATGTTTATTTGAATATATTTAACTGAAACTAAAAAAATTAATTAGCATAAGAGAACACTGGTTGTAAGTTAATGTTAATACAGTTTTAATTCAATATTGACATGCATTGACATATATATACTACTTATATATGTATATATATGTGTGTGTATTATATAAACTTTTAATCATTTTTAAGGATATTAATAGTTTCATATACATTGTATAAATACTGTAGTGACAATTAAGGTTTTAATTTACAACCAGTGTAAAATCGACACATATCTAGTTGTAAGTGTTAACCATGAATGTCAAATAAATGTATGTATTTGCACATGATACAGGCCATTGAATTTTCCCCATAAATTTTAATACAGCAGTTAAATGAAAACAATATTATTAGCAACCTTGTATCAGGATATAAACTATCGGCATTAATAAGTTTGAGGTATAAGGTGGTACTATAAATTTAAGTATTCGCCACAAACGAACATGAAATTCGTCAATCAGTAATAGGGAAATCTACCATTTAACTTGGAGAGTTGTCACCACCTAAAACTTCCAAATATGTTGGCAGCATTGGATAAGCCTGTACCGGAAGGACCAATAACATGAAAGATCGTCAGTGTTCAATCTACCTGCCGCATAACCCCTTGGAACGCCCGGTAAATGAAGTAATAGTTGTATTAATTAAGTAGTATTTGTATACTACAAGTAGTACTTGTGTAATCAGGTCTACCGAGGATAATAAAGATCATTGCTGGGTGTGATATTTTGGTACTAGAAAAACTACAACTGCCAAGTTTGATGTTATTTTGTTCTTTTGAACCTTTAGATTTTATATATGTTTTTTGTACAAAGATGTTAGCAAAATGAAGAAGAAATGGACAGAAAGGCACCTTAAAATGGCTCTCTGAAGTGCTGTTTATTTACAATATCCAGAGTGGGACGTTGTGTTACGTGGCTAAGATTCACGATTCGATTTTTGGTTTCCACCATTAATGCAAGTTATGAAGTTCATTGACGTCAGACTGTAATACTGATTATCATAAATAAAGGGAAAAATGATCGCATGAAACGAAAATGTATATTTGATTTAAGGAGCGGACTCTGGGAATATAACTTTACAAGACTATGGCATAGACCTTGCTCTTACTACAACTCTGCATGAAGAACATTGAACTTTCAGAATTTTCTCGAAAATGGCTCTAACAATTTTGTCTACATTTTTTATGCTAATTGCTTGTACAAAGATCTAAAACATTATTTAAAACTAGTAATTCTGTGAGAAGCTTTCCCACTTTTGACAAAAGTTAAGAAAACTATAATATAGCTAAGCAGTTAAGTACACCCTTATAAAATTCATTATAATCAAATAAAAAGTACTTAAAATACATACTGACTTCACAGAATGTCCTGGCAGTTAATGATGTTTGTTAATGATTCACTAACATGTACGTAGTGGCTTTAATATGAGGGCGTCGTAAAGGTTAAGACAGGAGTATTGTGAAACCACTTTCAAGCTGTAAACAATTCGTCAGCAGATGTATTAATACTGGCAAATAAATAGGGCTAAGTAAAAAACGTTTAAAATGAAATATAAGTTATTCGCATTAAAGTTTAATGTAGTTTTACATGAGGATTCAATAAATGTACAGAAGACGACCACAGAGATATTCAAGTTTATTGTAATTTTTAAACATTTTTACACTTGACCTACTTCCCAGTTCAACCTTTCACATTTCATAATCAATATTCATATAAAACTAAAATTAACATTCAATTAATTTTCCTTTGTTGGATCCGTATTATGGTTAGGGTATTTTAACATTAATTTCAGCTTCAAAGTTGATCATAATCGCTAGCAATTGCCATTTCTTTTGTTGATACGAATTGTTCATTGAATAAACTGCTTGTGGGACTTTGTATAACGATATCGAAACAAAGCATTCTGTTAGACTTGAAAACATAATCATTTAATTAAATATTTTAGCTAAAATACTTATTAAAGCTCAATAGAGTGCAAATTAATCAAATTGAAGTGAAAAATATATTTAATTTGAGAGCTAACGCGAATGTATTCACCAGTATTCGCTTTGAAAAGTGCAAAATTACGATCGAAATGGTATTTGTGATATTTCTTTGTAGAAATTGCGTGAAGGGCAGGCATAAGTTAGCCACTCTTTCCACGAACTTAGAACCGGAATAAAGTCCTGCCTGAAGAACAACGTGACATTGCTTGAGGTTAAGACGATTGAAAACTCAAACCCTCAATGCAGTCACTTTCCAAAAGAAATAGCAATGCCCGTGATTAAGGAAAAAAAAGACATGCGTGTTTCATGTCAATTTTCTTGCTGGTATATAGGCTACAGAACAGAGTTACACTTTCCTGAAAAATCTATTACGGCTTCGAACTTCTTTTATGTTAATGTCAGTAGCAGATCCTGAGCTACCATAACCCTGGTAATCGTGGTCATTTAGAGGCACATCTAGCTGGCGTGGAATTTGCAGGAGAATAATGGATGTTGGTGTGAAAACGAAACAATGTGTAAGGGTGTTAGTTGCCTGTTGCAACCAGGAAGACCGATCGATGTGGCTTTCTTAGCATTAGACCTTCTTCCCGCTTACCAGTCCCATCTAACCCTCGTTTACGTGAAGCTGAGATATTCCTTCACTAAACTTACTCCACAATGTTGCGCCGCAAGTCGTCAAGGTGATCTCTTCGTAAGTATCCTCAACTTTCTAAAACCCTGAATTTTGTTTAACTTAAACCTAAGCTTATCTATACTTAGTACACTTCATGTATCGATTCTAGTGGTCGATGTCAACGAAGCTAGACACATTGCGGACTTATCATATTGTTGTAATGTTATAATCATTATTAAGTGCCAGTATGGTACTTTATGAGATTGTGTGTGGGGACGAAAAATGTCTGTCCGTCTGTCTGTCCGTCCGTCCGTCCGTCCGTCCGTCCGTGTGTCTGTACGCGCCATAACTGAAATACGCTTTATCGAATTTTCATGAAACTTGGAAAACACATTTGCCTTAGAAAGGCGCCATAACTCAAATACGCTGTATCGGATTTCCATGAAACTTGGTATACTCATTTATGACGTTCATGAGATGTGCCCTATTGAATTTGAACCTAATCTGTTGACCGGTACCGGAGTAAGCCCCAATTTAGTGTCTACTTTAAAGGCGCAATAACACAAATACACTTTATCGTATATTTATGAAACTTCGTATACGCATTTATAATGTCCATGGGAAGACGTCTATTTATAATGGATAAAATCGGTTGACCTGTTTCGGAGTAATGCTCAATTTAGTGCCTATTTTATGGTAATATACGTATTCGAAAGAATTTATAAAAAAAATGAAAATCAGTTATCTTGACAACACTGCCTATTGTTTTACTGGGATCTTATAAGGCCTTGGAAATTAAAAAACAGGTAGCTATGACAAAAAAAAAACTATTGATTTACATGCTCTTATCCAACTAGACTATTAAAATGACCCCGGTGGCCGAGATGCTAACGCTTTGGCCTTACATTCTGGAGTCCATGGTTCAAAACCCGAAACCGGCCAATTTGAATTTTTTTTTGTATTTTTATGTGAGTGTGCGATTGTCATAATATCACAAATCTGTACAGTTCAGGTGATGCTGGAAGATTTTAATCTCATTAAAAAAACTAGACCTTTGTTCTTCCGTAAGCCCTGCTTCATGAATAAATCTGGAGCTTAACTTGGAAATCAATTAAAAAAAAAACATATTCTGCATATCATAATTGCAGTCATAACTGATTAAACAAAAACATACTGGCACTTTGTTACATCAGTTTACCTGATTTTTTATTAGGGTGTGTATTTATGTGCATTAAAAATCATATACCTATATGTGCATATATGCAGAAAAAATAGGGTAATTTTTAAAAAACGCACAAACTAAAGATACCTGTAGCCCTTTACGCCTATTGTTTAGCAGTAATCTTCTCCGTGATGTGAAGAGTGAATATTTTTTTAAAATTCTTACTGTTGAATATTAAGACATATTTCTCTAAATATTTACAGGCTCTAAATCTTTTTCGTTTGTCGGCATAAATATTATTTTAAATCATATGTATCCAGGCCAAATGGCGTAACCCTAAAATTTTACTAGAGAGAAAAAAGCAGCCCGTATTAAAATATAGTGAAAGTAAATACTGAAACTTTGATGGTTTCACCAATTGGCTTACTCATCTCAAGATAATAGTGGGTTACTCATTAGTACATTTGACTTGTGTGCTCAGCTGTTATGATGGTTTCACGTATTTAAAAAAAAAAGGCTTGTAATTATTTCAAGCTTTTTACCCAACCGAAGAATTTTTGTAGGCTTACCTATTTGTCCAGCACGTGTCTTTCAATACCAGCTACCTATCTGTACCAAAACCTCATTTTCGGGGGGGGGGGGAAGTAAAGTTTTTGCGCATTTGGCCTGGACACAATATTATAATAATAATTTCATTTCATTTATTTATTTAAAGATGCTACAGACAATAACAATAATAATAATGGCCCAGAATTTTAGGTTTTTATAAACCCTGCATTAGTTTTTCAAACATAGCCTATTAAAACAGTTTTATTTTAGTTTTTTTTACCATTTTCAGACAAGTTTTTTACGTTTCACTTTAATATGTACAATAGACACATTGAAAGAAATACGAGCATTAGTTAATTAAATTTTTACTTACAATTTCCATGGCTCTGAAACAAAAAACTATAGGAACCCTTTTGGTTTAATTTTGAACAATTTTAACTTATAGTTTATACAACACAATCAATTTAAATTTGCCCATGTCATTTCCAACTTCACCACATAAAATCTACAAGAACCTTTTTAGGTAGATTTCGAAGTAAAATTTACCTATTACAATCGATACAATGTCATGACCTTCGAAACATTCTTTCATATCTTTACGTTTCATGCCTCCTAAGTACGAAACCACCGCCTGTTAAAAAAAAGTGATATATATATATCTTTACATGCTAGCGGCCGTAATTTTGAAGATATTCGAACCAAATTTTATTATGTTATTTCTAGATCCAATTGTTCGGACAAGTTCGTTAATGAGCAAAATTGGCCAAAGGGGGTGGTCGGGGGAGGGGGTTGAAACTTTAAAACATTTATATCTCGGCCCCTATGAAGTATAGAGGGAAACTTTGTTTGAATAAATTAGAGTACTCCCTATGGAGTTCACAGTGACACCAACCATTCAGGGGTTTTGGGGGTACGAGTGGGGTTGGGGGTGGGGGATGGAAATTCGAAATTTTTGAAACTACGTCTTGTGGGGTATCGTTGAAAAGCTCTTGATGAGTACTCTACAAATCAATAACTAGTTTCTTGATAGTTCTCATATAAGGCGAGATTTAAATGTTTGAAAAAGTGCTCTTTCCTCTATTATTGCGGGTTTGTCATGCCAAGGGTAAAGAAGAAGCGACAGTAAAATAAACCAAAAGCACTTCGAAATCTACCTCAGCCTGTTGGCTTGCCTAAAGGAATTTTTTTCAGTTAATCAACCAACTTTTAGAATACTTTACTTTCGGCGTCTTGTTGGAGCAAACACTGTGAATGAACTCCAAGTGTAAACTACTTAAGAATATCTTTAATTTGCTTCTAAAAACCGGGAAATTCGGTTCACTAATGATTTCCTTTTACCGGGACAGTGGGGGTATTAAATTACAAAATGCAATATTTGTCTTATGATGAAAATGCAAAATGTAGGCCGATGTTTAAAAACTAATTTTTATTAGAAGAATAATATAATTGAGGGACTTTTTTCAAAAGCCGATAACCGAAGGTTTTGACGAAATTGAGATATATATTGTTTCGTATAGTTTAAGTAGCTGCCTTTCCAATGGTTATTCTGGTTCTTTCGTATTCCACTCAGAAATGGTAGAAAATCGGTAGTTTTTCAAAATCCGATATTTACGGTTAAGGTGTTCTAACAAAATCCGATATCTGTGGCGAATAAAGGATAGGCGAACTTTTTCATGTGGCAACACTGACCATTGAATTAATCGTTGGTACCTGGCCATAGTTACATCTCCCCCTGTTCGGATATTTGGGAGGATAGAGAAGGATTACAGGATTAAAGAAGACATTATTTCTCCTCAATAGTACTGCGACATATTGAAGAAACATGTAACGGTACAAATGCTTGGTCAAGACTGGAATTTACGGGATTTTAAGAAGACTTCAAGTTTGCAATGATTTCCAAATTGTCATTTCACATTTCGGCAGCAAACGTTCTTACGCTACAATTGAAATGTTAAGGGAGAAAGTATATTCATTTCGATCTGTTTATTTTGAATCAGACATTGAATACGAGGTGCTATTAAAAAAAAATAAAAAACTTAAGTTTTTGCAGAAACAAAATGAATTTCCCAAAGTAAACCATGTGTCGGAAAAAAACGAGATGTCGAAAAACTAATGCAGTACTTTATGTAGATGTCGGCTGTTGATAAAAAAAAACGCTGATTAATAATCAATTTGTTAATCTTTCTTTACCTTAGTTTTGCATCTTCCTTTTTGGGGACATTTAAGCGATCCACGTCGCCCGGGCCTAGTTTATTTATAATTTTATTGTATTTTAATTTTAAAAAGTTTTAACCATTTTTAGTTTTAACGTCTTATTTAGCAATTTTCGTTTTATAAGACTGGACTTTGTGATGCCATGACAGTGAAATGGATAATTATGTAAAAATATCACAGAAAGCTAGTAGAGAAAAAAACATTTTAAAACCTAAGAATCCTGGCCCTAATAATAATTATGATAATGATAATAATAATAATAATAATAATAATAATAATTAATAATAATAATAATAATAATAATAATAATAATAATAATAAACAGTAGGCTACTTAGCAGAAGTGAAATATAAACAGAACATTAAAATCCGGTCCGCATATCCAATTTAAAACCTATTAGAGATGCATTGAGAATTGTATGTACTGTGTTCGTGTTTAAGCTTGATGTACAGGTAACATTGTTTTGTCATCTGTAATCCCTACTGTCAAATACGTGAAACTCATCTCTTGTTAGTTCCGACAGGAATCAATACGGTCGGGGAAACTGTCAAATTCACACAAGTAAACGCAGGTTCTGTAACTCTCTGGCGTAAAAATAACGTTCGAAATGAAACGTAGGCTATCTGATCCAAGCTTTAACAATTTTTGTTAGAATGCATAGCCCAGAAATTCCTTTCACTGTATGTTTGACTGAATTAAATGTAATCGTATAAACTTATACTAGACACCATTAATTATTTTGTTTGTGATCCTTGTTTTGTGTTGTTAATAAATCACAAAATAACTACAGAAAACTAGGATTTGTGTTTCGACATGTGCAAATTATCGTGGAATATATTTACCTTGGCCAACTAATCAGTCTTACTAAAAGCAGGGACAAATAGCTCCAGAAAAGAATAAGTCTAGCATGGGGCAAGTTCTGGAATCTCAAATTCATTTTAATGGACGAAATTAATATAAAACTAAGATTGGAAGCCCTAAAGACCTGCGTCATACCGGTCCTTTTATACGGCTGCCAAACATGGTCGCTTACAGATGCACAAACTAAAAGGATACAAATATGTCAACGGAAAATGGAGAGAAAGATTTTAGGAATTGGTTTTCAAGACAGGGTAAAAGACGAAGAACTGAGGCTGAGAAGCGGTGCAGAAGATGCAGGCAAGACAGCTGCAAGACTAAAATGGAGATGGGGAGGACACGCAGCCCGAGACGAAGATGGGCACAACAATTTTTGGATCAGCGGGGCCACAATGAACAAGAATAGCCAAGGACAGGAAAAAATGTAAAGAACTAATGTTAAATGTAGAAAATAGGTAGAAAAACTAAAAGTGAAGTGAAGTGAGGTGTAACACAAAGAATGGAAGTGTATATAAATAGGTACAGAATAATTTAGGTAAAGAGTTACATCAAAGCTCACAGGGACTAGCTCTCCCTATGAGTTTGACTGAGCTAGCCCTACCGGAAGGTAGGAGGCCCTTGTCTGCTAGGGATGTTACGGGCTTATTTATTATTTATTTATTTATCCATACCGTAGGTCCTAAGGTATCTGGTAGAGGAAATATGGTATTGTTTCCAACCCTGAAACTTGATATAAAGTTTTCAGCATTAAAATATATTTAGAGGTCCGTGAATCGAAAACATGTCTGTGCGGTGCATAAGCGCGTTATTTTGCAATGTGTCTATGTGCCTGTGAACAGCATAGAGAGAAAAAAGTAATGATGATGATGATGATGAGAGTCCTATTCGAAGGCAGGTCCAGACCCTGGACGAAGCCGTGGGATGATGACCATAACTCGTCCGAGGTGATTCAGACAAGGGTGATACCGCGGAGATTTGCCAATGCCTCTTGCGGGATGAGAAAGAAAGGATACAACACCCAGTCCTGAACCCAGGAAGGGAATTTCCCACAGCTGAAAAATCCCCGACCTGGCCGGTAATCGAACCCAGTCCGCCAGGGTGGAAGGTAGTCACGCTACCAACTTACACGCGGCGGCGGACTAAATAAGTAGTATGGAATGAAAATTTTATATTTGGGTTGGTTAACTCTTGTGGATGTGACACGAAGATTGACGTCGAATTTCTCTTAGCCTACTTTGCTGCCAGTTTATGTCAAAAAACTTCAATTTCGAAATTTTCTCTAAAACAGATGCAACTATTTGGAACAAATACCTTTGATGAGGTAACCTGGTTGGACCTGATGCTGGTGTGATGTGAAGTCCTGGGATGACCTGGATGCTGCCCAATCCAATGCTCCGTAGAACTCACCTTTAAATGTTTTTGCCCGGCTAGAGAACTCTTTCTTAGGGACAACGCGTTAATTGGAATCTACAACTTCAATTGAGATTACTAGAGTCTGATAAAATGGTATTTATTTTACAACTTGTTCTTTGGAATTATCAACTTCACAATACAATTTATCTCGTACAATCAACTTATAACAGCAGTCTGTTACAATTAATTCGAGGTTGCGATATACTCGGTTTCTTGGAGGGGAATTATTACGTACTTCTGTTACAATTAATATTTCTTAATAATGACTTGGCTACAACCACTCCAGTAATCTTTAGTTAATTCCCAGTTATTCATCCCTTATTATCCCACAAATTCTATACCGACTCTCTAGTTAAATAGGATGTGTCTAGCCCGTAGCCCCCCCGACTCGGACTTAGAAAAATTATCAGACTTACACAAACGAAGACGGCCGCACCGGCCTCTCAGATTTTAACTCCTACCCTTGCTGAGTCTCCAGCGTGTCTCTCTAACAGAAATCCTCCACCCATCCAAGAAACCTTGCCTCGCCATCAAGAGAAAATGTAGTCCCTCAATCTTATTGGCTAACATCTTTTTTGTATTAGTACGCTACTGGACTTCCTGTGGAGACTGATTGGTTGACAGACCCACGCGTCCAACATGAGTTCTTAGGAAGTAAGTTCCCGGAAGCCCACACACCTCTATTGTTCACTCACGCCGAACTCGGAGTTGGGTTTCCATGTCCACACAATAAAATCAGCTCTTATCTTAAATTCTATTGTCCTTGTTAATTTTTCAAACAATGCTAGTAAGGGGAATTTAGCTACAGTGACTGACAGCCTTCTTTTGTCCAGACTGACTGTGTTATTGTTACCGTTACTTGTACTTATTATTCTGAAATATAATTTCTCTCTCTTGCTGGAGCAACTATAAGTCCAAGTTCCTAAGCTTTTTAATAATTCTGACTTCTTACTTATTTATTCCCCTGCTTAAATTAATTTCAATAAAACCCCAATAAAATAAAACAGCTTAATTAAATCGTATGAAAAAATGAAATGAAATACAGCCAAAGGCGTATTTGCCGCATTTTTAAACTGTTGTATATAAGGCACTTTTACTAAGAGTTTTATTTTATTAAAATCTTTTTTCGTAAAAATTATCTCAAGGATAGTTCTAAGAGAGCCACTGTTTTAACAAACTCAAGCTTGCATTAGGCTGAGACAACTGAATACGCAGTTCCTGCAATGTAACCCCTTATTCTATACCGGGTTGTGAAGTGAGAAGATCTACTGTCTCTTCTGAGGATAGAAACATTCATGTGAGTGTATCACAACAGATTTTTGTTAATGTATCTATTTTGTCTGAAATTACATGTGACCGCAAACCCATAATACCACAAAAATAAAATTGTGTAAATACAGAAATGTGCTCCTATAGCTTACGTATTCTGGAAGTTATCTGGAATGTATTTGTCATTCGGCAGTAATTTGGGTGCAGCTGAGTTTATCGTGATTTGACCAACACCTGCCGAATCTCCTGTTAAAAACTGAAAATATAGTAATCATTAGTAACCAGTTTGAAACCGGTACTAGTTTAAAATCCTTATGATCCTTGCAGTGGAAGTGATTGAATTACATCTTGCCTATTGCAATTCAACTAAGTAGGATGTTGGATGCATATCTGATTAATTAGCCATCCATTTTATAGAGTATTGACACTGTTGTAAATCTATGTTTAATTCTCTCTGCTTAATTAATTGTGTACCGTTACGATTCTGTCATATTGTAAAGAGATGGCCATCTAGGAAGACATTTGGCAGTGCATGTGTTCTTGGCACTGCACAGTGTACAATTCTCTGCCACTCCCTCACCCCTTCATTGGTGCCACTATAAAAGTTGGTTAGTTGTACAGAGCAGGCCAACTAAAAGACATTCGGCGAGGGGAAATGCGAATGTGGTGGAACCATTGAGCTCTATTACATACTGGAGGTAGCACTGCATGATGAAAAATCGTGACGGCAGAGTTCGCGGTCCGCCATGAAAGTGAGCGTATAATTTAGCTCCTATCCCGTATCTCCTCCTAGCAAACTCATGTGTATTAATGGAATTATGAAGATGTATTGGCGTTTTTAAAACACTTTTATGAATGAAACGCTCCAATATAAACTACTTGATGCTTTTTAAGTACATAACAAAACTAATTTCATATCGTAATGGTTTGGTAAAAGTATTTCTTTAATCTCGATCAGGCGTGAATGTACATTGGTAAACAGTTGTAAACACTCGCATTTTAAATATTAAAATAACTTCACAATAGGCCTTCATTTTGCGATATTATGCTTGATTTCGATATATAAAGAGAATAGACAAAATCTGTTCTAAGTGCTTTGGAAATGTATAAACCGTGACCTTCAACTGTACCGTTACTGTACTGGATACAATTCACATTATTTATTTATTTTGCTAATAATTCCTGTAGATTAGTGTAAAGGGAAGTCACTGAAATGAAATTTCAAAATACTTTAAGTCAGTAGGCCTACTTAGAAGTTCCTTTTCTTCGAATCTGAAATTTAATTAGCCATGCTATTTATCTTCTTATTCTTGCGACAGACAATCGTCTGTAGCCTTTTGTTCTTTCTCAATTCTGTTTGGATAGGAGATGGTGGGAGATGATCTGTTTGCGTCTGTTTATCTATTTTCGTATAATTTTCAGCGAGGTCTTATACAAAAACATCTGATTCCTCTTATTTCTGCAATTAAAAACTAGCATGAAAAATTTAGGCCTACATGCATAAGAATACTATGTTTACATGACTGACATATTGCATAATTTATATTCCTACTTGGTACCTAAAGTAGGCCTACTACTAACCACATTACGAACCAGAGGCGTACCGAGGGGGGGTTTGAACCCCACCCATTGATTAAAAAAAGGAAAATTGTACAATTTTTTTAATTCTGCTTATAAATTGCTTAAGAGAGTATAAAGCGTGGGAAGCTTACTCGTTATTGTGCATCTTAATTTTTAAAGTTTTCCGGGGGGAGGACCGCCGAACCCCCCTCTCCCTGGGGGGTATTCTATACCCCACAGATGTTGTAACCCCCCCCCCCATATGGTCGGCCTGTTTACGCTTTGTTACGAACCAGTTGTCTTTTTGGAACAATAATTTTTTGAAGGTGTCCTGGAAAATTAAAGACTGATGGTACAGCATCTTTTAGTAATTTTACAAGTGCACCAGACCTTGACTGATAGCAATCAGGTGTAAAGTGTCTGCTGCTTAATTTACTGTACGCTGTGGGTGACCAATATTCTCTGCGGATTGCTTGAACCCACTTCTTCGGAATATCAGGCCAAGAAAATGGAAACCTGTACAAATAGGCAAGAAAAAGACAAGCGTTCGTGGCTAATCTACGATTGAGGTTAAGTTAGATTTGGCCAGTATCCTCAAATGTTCCAAACAAAAATAACCTACTTGTGAAACTTAAGTCCACTTCTATTTCTCTGGAGCTCTGTGTAGCCACATACCACGCAATATTCGACCATTTTGTCATGAAAAATATAAAAAACACATTCATAAATATATGTTTACCATACGAAGCACACTTCACCAATACGCACGGCGGTGTAGCCAACTTAACAAGTGAACGTCACGATTTATGCAATTCCAAAGCACAGCTGTTGTGTATCCTGTTTATATATTGAGATCACTGGGTGGAACCAGTGAAGGAGAGGGAGTGGTAGGGAAGTCTACACTGCATAGTACCAAGAGCGCATGCGCAGTCAAACGTCTTCCTAAAGTCTGACCATTCTAAGAAAGAAACTTGAAGTAAACAAAACCAGTATGCCTGTATTACTCTAGCTCATTACTCGTGAGTGAAACATACTGGTTTTGTTTGCTTCAGTTTTTTTTTTCTTAGAATGGTCAGGTTATAGGTGTATTTCCCTGAATATTATGACTATCGTACTTGCATTATTTTGTAATTTGTACTGTACTATGTGTATTTTTTCCCCCGAGTTTGGCCGTCTGTGGACCGCATGGAACCTATAAGGCTTTCTGATTAATCTCTTCTTCTTCTCTTCCCAGAACCTCTTCATTCTTTCACTTCTGATCTTTTTCTCTTCCTCAGATACTACCCGCTTGGGTCTACATTTTTGGTGTTTTCTCTTTGAATGTCTTGGTGCTGTCATCTCGGTTTCTAAACTCTTTTCTGTTGTGATTCATGTCTACTGTAAGTCCACTTTCCACTGCATATTTTTTTACCTCTTCTACCCACTTTTTAGATGTTTTCAGTCCAATGATGTATTCGAATATCCTCTTAGTCAGCCGGTTCTCAGCCATTCTCGCCAGAAGTCTGTAGAATTTCAACCTTCGTTTCCGCATGGTGACTGTGATTTTCTCGGTGTGCTTGTTGAGGTCGTAATTTTTCCTGTTCTTCCAAGTCTCGTCAGCAGTCCTCTGTGGTCCTAGAATGTTTCTCAAGATTATCTCTCTTTTTTCGAGTTCTTGAAGCTCCCATTTTTTATTCAATATGAGGCACTCCGAGGGATATAGACCTTCTGGCTGTACAACTGTGTTGTAGTGCCAAAGTTTTGTCACTTTGCCACTTTGAATAATACAATGTTCTTATGCTTAAAATTATTAAGATCATCTTTTATAATAGCAATACTAGATGATGCTCGTTTATTATTTCTGTTCTGGGTTAACCTGTAGGTCAATTCCAATTTTATACTTCTTGCCTTGTTTGCCTCTTTATCCAGTCCATTGGTTTCTATCCATTCCGCTAGATATTTGAATTTTTCAGTTCTTTTTACAGTCCAATGCTTGACGTTTATGTGTATCTCTCCTTGGTGTCTGTATTCCATGTATTCTGTCTTTTCGTAGGAGACTTTGAGACCCGTTTGCTCAGCGACTTTGTGAAGAGTATCCAGCATATTTTGGACGTCTTCTCTGTTATGGGCCAAGAGGGCAAGATCATCCGCGAAACTCAAACATTTAATTTCCAGATTCTACCCCATCCTCCCCAAATGTACTCCCTTTATTACTTTCATTTCCAAAGGTTTCTCCCATATTTTCATGATTTTCTCTAGTACGTTGTTAAATAGGATTGGTGAAAAGCCGTCTCCTTGTATAACTCCCGTTTTTATTTCAAAAGGATCAGATATTTCTCCGAGGAACCTGACTTTTGAGATGGTTTCTGTCAGGGTTTGTATTATTATTTCTCTCGTTTACCTGTTAATTCCGAACTCCTCTAGGGTATTAAATAAAATCTGTCTGTCAATTGATTCATATGCCTTCTTGAAATCAACAAATATTGAAACAGTGTTCTCGTTTATCAAAGCTCTTGTTCTGAGAATGCTTCTAAGGTTGAATATTTGTTCTGCGCATGATCTCCCTTTTCTAAAACCTGCTTGATACTCACCGACTCTGTTCAGCAAGACTTTGGAGAGCATCTTCTATGTGATCGGGAGTAGAGAGATCCCTCTGTAGTTGTTAATGTCTGTCCGGAGACTCTTCTTGTGAAGGGGATGTACGAGGGTGCATTTGCAGTCCTTTGGGATATTTTCAGTATTCCACATTTCTTCTATGATGGTGCGGATTTTTCTGCTGCAATTTCTCCTCCAAACTTCCACATTTCTGCGACAATTCCATTTTCGCCTGGTGCTTTGTTGTTTTTAAGCTAGTTGATTTTACGGTTGATCTCTTCTAGACTTCTAGACTTGGTGGCTTAGAATCTGGGTTCTCTTGAGATATATTCTCAGTATCCAATCTTTCCACAGGTTCTTCACAGTTCAGCAGACCTGCTGGCCCCTTCTTCCTGCCTTGAACACGTGGTGTTTCCAACGATCTTTGCCGAAGGCGTTCTTAGCAGGAGATGTTCGGCGCGGCCATCTTAACATACTACTATTGTCTACTTCCACTTTGAATAATACAATGTTCTTATGCTTAAAACTATTAAGATAATCTTTTATAATAGTAACATTAGATGATTTTGTTCATAAAATGTTTTGTATTCCTCATAAATGTTCTTAAAAAATACAAGTAGCGAAAATTTTTATTTACCTTTTCCCTGTCATGTTGGTCAGTATGATGTAGGCAATTTAGCGTGATGTCACATGTCTACACCGTTGCCATATCGCTGCAAAATCCGGAACCTCTACTGGCAGGGTTTTATAGTTATCGTAAGCAGGCCGACTCCAAGGGGTCTGCCAGCTGGGTGTGGGTATGCTGCCATACTTGGCAGAGTTTCATAATTCCAGCCATGCCGGTATGAGGATCTCTAGCCAAATTCAAGGCATCTGGGCTTTGAGAGTGGGGATCACAATGGAGCATAGGCGATCACTCCCTGGATGAACTAAATGTGACTGGGGTTATGTGGGAGTAAGATTGGGGAAAAAGAACAGAAATAGGTTCCAGAATGAAAGAATTAGATTCTTTAGAAGAGTGGAAGGTGTAATCCTTTAGAAATAGATAAAATAGAAAATAACAAGATTAAAGAAAATTTAGTGAGATGTAGAAAATAGCGAATTTAGAGAAATATAAATTGTAGAATTAATAAGTGAACTAATAGAATATAAAAGGACTAGATATATGAAATATATTTTAGGAATGGAAACATAGATAGAATTCCACTGCAAACATAGACCTATTTATGTCGGGATGATGGTAAAGGAAGTCTGGCATACCCTGAAAGTGGTGCTGCTGCAGCAGGCTATTTGAAGCATTAACTGTGACGGCGATGATTAAGGGGTGGTAAGGTGGTAGCTATACGGTAGATTGTAAAGATATGGGTCCAATAAAATAATTTAACTCATGGCTCAATATTTATCAAAGTTCATTACATAGGTAAGTTTCTACTGAACAAATAAAACATTTTTAATAAGCGCTTTAAATTGTATGATTCTTAGGCTGCATAGCTCGCTCCGATTACCAACGACAATTGTATATCGACAAAATCGTTGTAGATACAATTCCCTGGATTGCTTCTAAAATTTTAACCAAATATCACAAAAAGTTCGATTTCTCCTCAGCAGGCTTTGACGTTTTCGTCGCGAGACTGGGAGAATCTGTTTTCTCAACCTCTACTGTCAAAATGCTGGGGATAATGTATATAAAACATCTGCTTTCAGCAGAGTACATATTCTGTTCACGATCAGTTTACTTAGAGAAGACAACAAGGATGTATTGACTGATCATTCCTGTGGAATGCTGTGGAATGTAAACTGCCCGCTCGTGTTTGAACAGTATTCAAGTCCTTCCTCGCGAAGCGTCAGTGGAACCATTCTCAGACAGTTTAATCAAAGTTCGTTATTTAAATTTCGTTTTCTTTCATACGATTTCTTTGATTCATTCCGAATGAGGTATATGTTAATCTGATTTGGATTTTTTGTAAATTAAAATCTACAAATTAAAATTCAACAAACTTAAAATTACTTTTATAAATAAAAATCTTTGAAGGAAACTTCGCAAGATCCTTGTGGCAAGGATTACCTAATTTTAAAGGACATTTTCTATAGTCCTAGTAATGCCTATTCACACCTATAAGCAATGGACAAAATAAGAGTCAAGACTACTGCTAATTTTGGGAATGTAAGTAAACTATACTCATTAGAGTCAGGTTCTTTTCACGTCTCTGGCCTTGAAGACTAACCCGGTCAGCGAGTCTTTCGTTAAGAACATGCGCGCACTCGCATGCGCGTTAATCAGTGTGTTACTGTTGAGCACAGAGTGAAGATCACGCCTGCAGCACGTTATCAGCCTATTTTGTTTATAATTATATTACAGGATTCTTCTAGTTCAGTGGCATTAATAGCATTGAATTTTCTTAGCTATCTTTTATCTTAACACTGTCAATATAAGGTTTATAAATGATAATAGTAATGGTCATATTTTAACATCGAAGGCTTTCACGGCCGGAGTCTTGCAGTTCAAAAACTTCTGCCGGGCTGCTGGGCCCGCCACAGTAACGGGCGAAACTTCAGGCAGTTTTAAGCCAAGACTATGGCCCAACAGCCCGGAAGAGGTTTTTGAACGGCAATGGTCATATTTGTTAGAACTTCAGAGCAAAATATAGGAAATATACCGTTACATCTTATTTGAGAAATATAAATTTTCACTCATAATGTACCTCTAGCGTCACAGCAAAGTATGCAAAATATGTTTTTACCAAATTGGCAAGCATTTAGCTTCAATGAAATAGAGTAATAGTACGAACACGAATTTAAACTAGTCAAAACAAGGAAGGAACCCCAATCCTCAACTGACCGATAGAACGGTCACATTAAGTCGAAACCAGACAATGTAATACGCAGTAGATTAGATAATACCTCTAAAGAGAGGATGCAGCTCTACCAAAGATAATAATAAAGTGCAGTAATTGATCCGTAGGAACAAATAAATGGGCTAGGTCCTGATAACACACTTAAGAAACGATTTTATGGAAACTGAATGGGCCGTTGTATTTGGTATTGCCCTCGTAGAGAGAGAAACACATTAAGTTATTAAGAAAACTTATGAAGTAACCTAGTTTTGGGAAAATGGCTTACCCCAGAGTAAGAAATATGCCAATTATGTGAGGCATAATTGATAGAATGATGTACTATTAACAATGAAATAATATAATAATTTAATAACAATAATGCAATAATAGCAATCATGATAAAACAATGTAAGTAGTAATGGTATCGGTGGTAGAAGTTATGGCTGTAGTATTATAATGCAGTATTAATCATAATTAATAATAATAATAATAATAATAATAATAATAATGATATTGATAACAATTAATAATAAATTAAGTTTCCTGCGCTTTGAATACAAAGGTGGACCACTTATTCGATGTAAATCGGCCAAGGCTTATCAACTATTGACTAGCCTTGTAGTTCGGCAACATGCCCCATTACGTAGGGCTACTATTATGTTTGTTTTGTACAAACGACAGACAGGTCCGCAAATGAACTTATCACAAAACGCCGAAATAGGTGTTATGTTTATTTTAATGTTATCTAGTACCCTTTTTAATACCGTTGTTGTATTACTTCCACTCTATATAATTTATAGACTAATAATCATGAATACTCTTCTCTATTACTTTCTTTCTAGGCATGATTAGTTTCTCGATTTGTCTGTCTTGACTTATCTTTCATTTTCATTGCTGTTTCGGCTTTCATGTCTCTCTGTCTCCTCTTTCTGTAGGCCTACGAATTGTGCAGGATAATGTTATTTATTTATATTTATTACATGTTTCTCTATGTAGGCCTAACTTAAATAATTCTTCAAACTGTCATTCTTACTTTTATACTATGTAGCCTACGACTATACACGACTCTGAAATTTCTTTAATCTGGAAATATATGTTTTGGACGATTAGTGGTTTATATCCCTTTCCTGTTTAAGCTGTCGTGGTGGAAACTTAAATTTCCTGCACTTATGGCCGAGTGCACGATTCTCCGGTTTTCTCAGCCGTTTCGTTACCGCGGTAAACGTAATACCGGGGTATTCTCAAAATCTCTGTGCACCATTGCGAAAATACCGCGGTTTGCTGATGCTTGGAAATATTGCTGTTACTCTGCTCCGAATCCATTTTTCTTTGATGGTGTCTTCCATGGCCGCTAGGTTCTCTCTCTCTCTCTGCACGTCTGCCAGTCACGGTGGCTCTGGTAGGCTATTGGGGTCCCGAATTCAATGTATTTGTTCCCTTATTATTCAATAAAAAGATGTTCATAAGGATAAAAGGGAATATTATATTGCGTATATATGTCGTCTGGATTCATACTTCGAATTCAAGCACCATAGATACTGTACCAATCGTTTAATGAGTTCGTTTCGCCTACTACTGGTTTGGTTGAGGTGAGAAAGGAAGGTCATTTCAATCGATGTTACAGCACAGTATTTGCAAAGATATGTACCATCGTTCATTCTTCAAATAGATCCCACCTGTCTGTACATTTCAATAAAATAACATTCATGTTTTAAAGAATAATTCTCACACGTGTGCAATCCAAGGCAAAGCAACACCACGAAATCTCTGCTCTGAGTTCGACATAGCCTCGCTTTTATTCCCGTACAACTAGTAGAAATTTTAGGTGCAAAATCATGTGCATAGCCAAGAAAGGGCTGTTATAATTATGTTCGTATATGTGCAGGTGTGATAAATTGCTTACATATACCGATACACGGGCTATATCGTAATGCATGCAGCCATTCACTTAAATTTGGCCTAGGACCACTGGTATTCCATATTTCATTTATTTTTTGCCTTATTGTTCAGTAATAAATGTTCATAAGGATACAATGGTATATTATATTGCGTATATATGTCGTTTGAGTCCAACCTTTGAATTAAAACACCATAAATACTGTACTAATCGTAATAATCGTGGTTACGCCCACTAGCCTACTCGATGGACCTGGTTTGGTTGAGGTAAGAAAGGAAGGTCATTTCAATCGATGTTACAGCACAGTATTTGCAAAGATATGCACCATCGTTCATTCTTCAAATAAATCCCACCTGTCTCTAATTATTCTTTATGTTCAATTAGCTTTTGGCCTAGATGTCATAAATATGATACATTACGCTGATCTACATCTTGGAAAGAAAACCGCTGTTTTCTCACTTTACAGCTCCTTCACGGGCGGTTTTCATCTTACCGCGGTAAAAGTCGAAACCGAGAACGATGCAACGAAAGTATGACTTTACCGGGGAAAACTAAGCAACTTTACCGCGGTATTCTGAATACCGAGGTCGGTGCACTCGGCCATAAGTGTCCGTACCCTCAGCTACCTGCGTATGTCCCTTCTTTGCGGCTGAAGTTCATAGTTATATTATATTACACCTAATTCTTTTATAAATATATGATTGTGTGTATGGAATTTAATCATATTTCCTAGTTCAAATTTACCTTTTTAACCTTGCCTGTTTTTATTTCCCTTTTTATTTCTTAATTTTCATTGATCTAATTTACTCAAAGATAAGTGTGATTGAACTAGTTGCGCCTGCGCTAAGTTAATAGATGTATCGATCGCCACTTAGATTGAAATAGGGTCCTTCGCAACCTCACTATGTTAAACAGCTATGAGAGATCAACTATTTTTAACGTAAATATATTTTATTGTTCACTAGGGTCCAAAAAGAATGTGTAATTCACATAGGTTAGTGAATTGGAGAATATCGGAAATTTAAAACTCACCTGCGGCTTATCATGCAAACTATTCCTCGATTCCCCAACGATGCACTTACTATTCTTGTATTGCTATATACTATTTTAGGTCGAGCAATTTAAAAGAACGAGTACGCTTGTGCTAAAACTACAAAACGATAAATCGTATGAATATTTCATTTTGTTTCTATGCAATTTACGAGTGAGCATTTAAAACATGCTCATTTCTGGACCCTTTTCTCTCTGAATCTGTGACACTGTGTCTTTACGTTCTCTCTTTGTCATCTCCCTCCCTCCCTCCCTCTCTCTCTCTCTCTCTCTCTCTCTGCCTCTCTCTCTCTCTCTCTCTCTCTGCCTCTCTCTCTCCCCCTCTCTCTCTCGCCAACTAATTTTCTCTTTCAGCATAACTGAGTGATGCTGAATGTACCACATGTTTCCGGCAGAAGAGCAAAACAATTCAAATACAGGAAACTCAAACGTTCAAAAACATTTCACTTTGTGAGGAAGAGAGGAAGGTAACTGAATTTCCATACGAAACAATTCATCCAGTTCCGACTTGCCTCTCACGAGTCAGCTCAGAGCTCTCTAGAGGCAATTAATTTCGTTTGTCTAAACAGGAGATCAACTATTTGTCAGGATGACCAGTTCAGTCGCGCCGGTAATTACATTTCCAATCCTGTGTTCCTGAGTTCAATTCTTGTCGTTTGTCGCCTTAGGTAGCATTAAACTTGTTAAGCAAACGGAGCAAATCTCAGATTATGGCTGGTAATTCAAGGTTCTCTTACATTGAGCCGTAAATTCTGCTCTTAACCTCTAGCCTATACAGTGTTCATTTAATATTCATTATTTCGTGGGAAGCACAAAGTAGTTTAGTCTTACTTACTTATTCAATGGCAGTAGACAATTCCTCAGAAAGATAAAGGAATATTATCTATTTTATCGAACCCGAAGGTTCATTGCTGCGCTCACCTGAGCCCGCCATTCAACCCTATTCTGTGCTAACTCCATCCAGTCATCTCTCTCAAATCCTACTTCCCTTAAATCCATTATAATATTGTCCTCCCATCTACGTGTAGATCTTCCACGTAGTATTTTCCCTTCGGGTCTCCCAGTCAATAGTTTTGAGATATGTCTTTCCTCCCCATGCGTGCAACATCTCCAGCCCATTTCATCTTTCGCTATTTAATTACCCTTACTATACCCGGTGAAGAGAACAGGAACGGAAGCTCGTCGTTATGCAATTTTCTCCAGTCCCCATTTTCATCTCTCTTGAGCCCAAATATTTTTCTAAGCACCCTTTTTTCGAACACTCTCGGACTATGTTCTTCCCGATCATTAGGGGGCCATGTCTCACATCCATCTATCTGCTCTTATACAATTCAACGGCCCTAAATAGCGTGCTTGCTCGCTCGCCCGCTTCGTGAGACATCGGGTATACTCGGCGATGTTCGTCTCTCGCAGTGTAAACTTTCATGACGACTACAAAATTAGGAAAACCGTTTCTCTATTATATAAGGCCTAAGTGAAATTAACACAATGAACAAATATTCTAATTTTATTTTTACTTACAATTTTCATATCTCTGAACCACAAACATTTTTAATACACTACCAGTGTAAATGTCTTTAAAATCCTGGAGTCAATTAATAATGGCGGGTGAAGCCGCGGGCATCAGCTTTAATATATTGATAGTTTAATCCTCGAAGTATCGCGGACAGAAAAAATCCAAATCAATCACTCCTTCCCTTGAAAAATTATATAATTTCTGAAAATTACACTGAATTGATCAAATAAAATTCACATCATATTCATCTGTCAACAAACAGTTGAGAAACGATACGTATTATCCACTGCCGTCTCGAGAATTATACAGTTTAGAAAGCAGTGGTTCACAGTTATCTTTGGAACTGCATAATCGAATCTGAGATCGTTTTCCCAGGTGGCGATTTCTAATCGTGGAATGTACTCTTGAAGCCGGAATTTTAGCTGTTTCATTAATTACACAAGTCAACAGTCAAAATGTATTCGAGATAAAATTAACCATACATTACTAATTTGGGGTCGCTAAACACAAAAATGACATCCATTTTTGTCTGTTAGTTCTCATTTCTACAATACACAAGTCAGTTTGTTTTACTAAAAACAGGATTTTAACCGAGTAACTTTGTTTGAAACAGACTGTACCGGAAATTTAAGGGTGAATTTATGGCTCTAGCATATAAGTCAAACCCTCAAACTGATATTCCTTTATAAATTCAGTTCAGTTCTTGCTTTATGAGTGAGAAAACTGTCTATCAGTGGTCTTTGAAATAGTTAAAATAGGGAGTGATTTAATCGTTATTGTGAGTGATTATAATTATAATTATAAAATAACATATATGCGTATATATTATCCTTTCTGTAATAGAATTGGCATGAAGGCACAGAATGCCGCGTAAGTGTGTTAACAATCCAAATAACTTTTGTTTTATCTGTGGAGAAGTGACTTTTAAATCACAAAAGGTACGGTTAACTCCTATTGTTAAAAAGGCCTATCATCTCTATTTTGGTTGCAAGGTTGGTGATCAGGACAAATCGTTTGCACCCCATATTTGTTGTCATACTTGTTCCACAAACCTACGCGAGTGGCTAAATGGAAACGGGTGATATATGAATTTTGCTATACCAATGGAAACAGGGTTATACGAAATATTGTTGCTGTTTATGTGAATGGGATAGTCGTGTGAAGGACAAACACTATGCAATAAAGCAAGAACCAGGTATTAAAAACATTGTTTACAGACCACTGGTTGACAAGACTGAAATAATATTACCTGCGTTGCTCATTAAGTTGGGACTAATGAAAAACTTTGTAAATGGTATGAATCAAAACGGAGAAGCATTTTAGTATCTCTTTCATAAATTTCCACGATTAAGTGAATCTAAAATCAGAGAGGGAATTTTCATAGGTCCCCAAATAAGAAAACATTTGATGAACATTTTCATAGACTTCTAACAGGCAAGGAGAAAACTGCATGGGTAGCGTTCACTAGAGTTGTACTTAATTTCCTTGGCAACAAAAGGGCATCTAATTACAGAACATTAGTGGACAATATGTCGATGGCTTATAATAGAATGGGGTGCAACATGTCTCTCAAGATGCATTTCCTTCACTCTCACCTGGTCTTCTTCTCTGACAATCTTGGAGCAGTAAGCGACAAGCATGGTGAACGTTTCCACCAAGACATCGCTACTCTAGAACAATGTTATCAGGGGAAATGGAACACGTCTATGATTGCTGACTACTGCTGGTCTGTAGTAAGAGATGCTCCTAAGATAAAGTACACTAGAGAAGGCAAAAGACTACGTTTATGAGGTATCTGATTAAAGACTACTTATATTTTCTTGCACGAACAACAATGAAGGCTATATAGACGATATCTTCTAAACGAGAACTAATAAAAAAATTTTACTGTCATTTTCGAATTTAGGAGGCCAAATTACATAAGATTTGATACATTTTATTTCGGATACAAAAAACTTTTTAAATTTTGTTGACTTGTGTTATTAATGGTTTAGTTTAAGAATGATTCACGTGCAAGCTTTAATACTTATTATACTATTAATTTTTAATTTTTCAATTAATTATCGTGGGCGAAGCCGCGGGCACCTCCTAGTATAATACAATCGGCAGGATAATAGTCTTATAAATCTTTATTTTCAGATTTCTGGACAGAATACGAGAAGATAAGAGTTTCGGAACTGCATAAAAACAAACATTTCCTGATTTGAGTCTACACTTAACTTCTGATTTAATATTATTTGTGTCTGTAATTATTGTTCCCAGATATTTGAATTTTTCTACTCGATAGAACGATTTACCGGCTATTGTAATATTTTGGAAGGGCATTATTTTGACGTTCCATGACCATTTACTTAGTTTTTCTGTATTAATTTCCAATCCAACATTCCTGCAGGCATCGAAAAGACTTTCTGCATTTCTCTCGATTGTGTTTAGGTCATCGCCCAGCTAGCAAACGTCATCTGCATAAACTAAAATCGGGTGACTGCCATTTAATTCTAGGCCTACCTTATTTTTCTGTACTTTCCTAATGGCATACACCAAAGCAAAATTAAAAAGTAAAGGTGATAGTGCATCTCATTGCTTCAAGCCGCTTCTAATGACAAAACTAACTGATATAAATTTCCCTACCCTGACTCTGCTGTAGGTTTCATTTAGACACATTTTGATCAGCCTAACTAACTTCTTTGGTATCCCAAAGTCATTGAGGTTATTGTATAGTTTGTCTCACCTAACTGAATCATATTCTTTTTTTAAATCTATATATAGCTGGTGAACAGACTTATTATATTCCCACTATTCCTCCAAGATTTGGCGAATACAAAATATATGATCAGAGGTTGATCTATTTCGCCTAAATCCACATTGGTGATCTCCAATGATTTCGACCGCATGTGGGGTTAATCTTGACAGCAGATTTTATATATAATTTTGTATGATGTTTCAAAGAGAGAAATTCCTCGATAGCTATTATCTCCCTTTTTATGGATCGGTATAGTAATGGATTCTTTCCATTCCTTTGGCAATTCCTCCTTTCTCCAAATCATAAGAATGAGCTTATGGATCTCTGAGTTTAATCTATCCCCACCTGCCTTAATTAATTCTGTTGGAATTTGGTCAACCCCTGGAGATTTGTGTGCTTTTAATTTACCTATAGCTGTTTCTACTTCTGTTAGAGTTGGTTCAGAAACCAACGGCTCTGCTGTTAATATTTCACTTTCTACACTTTGGACATCTCCATGTACATTTAATAATTGATGAAAGAAATTTTTCCACCTATTCAAAATATTATTTGGAGCCGCGAGTATAGTGCCAACATTGTCGTTAATTATGTTTATTCTAGGTTGAAAACCTTTCTTGAACTCATTTATTCCCTTGTAGAGATCCCTAACATTAGCCTATTGTCTTTACTATTTTCCTCTAATTCATTTACTTTATCTTTGAGATAGGTTCTTTTCTTTGTTCTAATGATTCTAGAGGTTTTCTCGTTTAGCATTGTTGAGATTTTCGACCGTAGTGTCATTCGGATTCTGCAACCACTGTAGTTTTGCCTGCTTTCTTGCATTTACTAATTTCACGCACTCATCATCGAACCACGGTTTATTTGGTTTCAGTTCAAGCGGACCTAATTTTTCTTTTGCGGATGCTTTAATATTGTCTTTAATGCATTCCCAGGTTTTATAAATATTCATATCTTCCCTAGCTTTTTGTTCGACGGTGTTTTCTAGGAATGAAATCTCGACTTGGTAAGTATTCCTATTTTGGTCTTCACCTAACTTTTTCAGATTTAATCTCTCTACATGGAAATTTTGCCTAGTTCCTTTGTATAATGAAAGTTTCTCCCGAACAGCCGCAACTACCAGATAGTGATCCAAATGGCTGTCAGCACCTCTAAAAGTTCGAACGTCGATTATACTAGACTGCCTCCTTGCATTTATTAGCACATGGTCGATTTGTTTATGAGTCTCTCCATCTGGCGAGGTCCATGTGTATTTATGAATAACACTATCTGGAAATTTTGTACTCTTTACGATTAAATTTTTACCGGTGGCAAAATTAACTAGTCTAACCCCATTGTCGTTGCTCAGCGAGTGGGGACTTTAGTTCCCAATATGGGCTTGAAAATATCCTCCCTTCCTACTTTCGCATTGAAATCTCCTGGCACAATTTTAATATGATATGCTGGAAACTGATCAAATGTTCGTTCTATTTCCTCATAAAAAACTGTCCTTGTCATCATCTTGTTTATCTTCTGTTGGTGCATGGACATTCATAACTATGATGTCACACCACCGTCCTCTTACAATACCATAAGAAAGCCTATCATTAATAAACTCTACTTTCTTAATGGCTGAATTAATTATCCTATGTATGAAGAATCCGGCCCTAATTGATGGTTATTATTCCCTTTCCCGTAGTTTCTCTAGTTAGCGAGGCCTATATAAGCTCAAAAAGTTCTACGTTCCCACTCATAGTTCCTACGATTTTTAGATTCCCTCGGTGTAGTCCCTGCCCGGAGATCCGAAATTTTTACCTCCGGAAAATTTTACACTGATAGGATCCATAAATCAGGCAGCGTTACTTAACAATATTTTTCACAGGGAGAGTTTGTTAACCTCACGCCAAACCCCCATCTGAAGGACCACCTCATGTCGTCTGTCCGCGACTGCTTATTCAACATATTCGTAGCTACCCCCCATATCTGGAGGCCGTATCCTCTATCCACAACATGAGGACGTGCCATTCCTTGGTGGCATGTGAATATATATATATATATATATATATATGTATACCCATACACATACATGTATACGAAGCATAGAGTAGTTTAGTCTAATTATTAAAATTAAGTGCTTTCAGTTTTTATCTATATTATGATGATAACATTTGCTTGAAGTTCATTTAGATGGGATGTATATATTTAGAGTAAGCAATTAACTGTCAAACAGTGTTTAGATAAATACGTAATCTTCCGCGCCAGTGTAATTTATATAATTTTTAGCTTCACAGTCCATGTTTGTTATATTTTTATGCCGCAGCTCAATCCAGACAGCTTTGCCAATAGCAATTTTACAAGCAATTAGGCTTCGATAGTATCCTCACTAGCTAGCTTTGAGATCTAATTTGAAAGGAATAATAGATTATAGCAAATCGTGAAAATAGTAAACGGATCCAGAATAAGTTGTGTTCCAGAAATAAATATCAATGCTGTTATATACTTGATCCAAGATGTGTACGGAACAAAAGTAAACAACAGAGTGTGAAATTACAAAGAACAGTTCACAAGAGTTTGTTTTTGAGACAGATTAATTAATTACATACAGTAAAGTCAATTGAACTTTTGTTAGACTAGACAAAGTCTTGTGGTTTAGTGGTTAATATTGCTAGTTACAGTGACAAAGGTCGCGGGTTCGATTAACTACTCTGCCAAGTGAATTTTTTTTTATCTTTGTTTCTGGTTTAATTTTTCCCGGTGATCTGTATTCTTTTAGGGTTTTGAAAACCGTACTTGAAGCTACTCCCATGGACGATACCAGTTTCACTCCTACATCTTACATTCGTACTTCAGGATTTTCTTTTAATGTTTTGTATACATCTACAATCTTTATCTTCTCGCCGCTAGACAAACGTTTCCTCGCTCATGTTTTCTTTATTTGGGACGTAAGCACTGGCTCGCATTTTCTTCATGATACAAAAATTATTAGGAGCTATGCTTATCACTTTTACTTTCAATATGTGGTGTATTTGAACTCACATTATGCAAATGAAAAAATACAACGAATTAATTAATTATGTTATAAAATACGTTTTGCATTCAATAACTTATGTCACTTGTGTTC
Source organism: Ectobius pallidus (assembly GCA_964059195.1). Lineage (NCBI taxonomy): Eukaryota > Metazoa > Arthropoda > Insecta > Blattodea > Ectobiidae > Ectobius > Ectobius pallidus. The sequence continues at coordinate 130,000,373 of CAXKWD010000002.1, forward strand.
CTTCAGAATCAACAAACTTACCAAGGCAACGATAAAATCACATGCAATCTTGTTTGCTAGAGAAACATTGTAAACCATCTAAGCCTTTGAAATCAAGCAACTCTTTTAACAGAACTTATGTTCTCAGAACAATTACTTAAGCTATAAATATGTTCACGAAGTGTGGAATTAAAGTAAACATCTGACTGAGCTTGTAGTACTATCATGAGGTAAGCCCTGGTGCCGCGAAACAATGAGCAAATAGGACACAGTTAGTCAAGGTAATTCTGATATTTACATTTGCTCCGTACACATCTTGGATCAAGTATAGTTATAAGCAGGGCCCGGATTCTGATGACCTAAAATTGTTTGAAAAATGACCTATAAAATAACCCTAAATCTTAAAGAAAAGAACTTAATAATCATAAAAAATGACCTAAAAACTGATATTTTATTTATAAAAAATTATTATTGTACACACAAAGTTATAGACTAGTTTGTACATAATTGTAAAAACTGTAAATAACTGTATAATGTTGTGAATGTCCTTTTCTTACGGAAATTTATACTGGCACTGAGGCACTGGTGAGTCAGAATTTGGCACATCCTTTTGTGGTCTGCCGGATTATATTGTTGTTTATAGAGGGTAAACAATAGTTTGCACTCTCAAATCCAAGCAGGTGGCAGACTCTGGTGCCACGTCAATCTAATAACAATAGTAACATAATAAAACGTTTGGCTTTTCTTTGATTCTCACTTTCTACTGAGATATGTCAACATTTTAATGGCGAATTTTTCCTTCTTGCATTAAACAAAGATAGCACCGCTAGCGACGAAAAAAGTTAATACACTCAATGTAAATACATGAAAATGACTAAATAAGGAAGCAAATGACACGAAAATGACAAAATAATTACCTAAACTTGAAATAAATGCCCTAAATATATAAAATTGCATTAAAGTATTAAAAAAATGACCTAATATGGCCCTACTAGCTGAGACCTGGGAAGAAGCCAAAGAACAAGTCTTCGAACTACAAAAACAAGCAAGAAAATAGGTCTCAACATTTCTTTCGAAAAGACCAAAATAATTACAAACATGAAGAATTCTCCGAAACATGTCAAAGTGGGACATCAGAACATGTAAATTGTCAAAGAATTCAAATATCTTGGAGAATGGATCAGCTGGAATGCCCTCGAGAAAAAGGCAATAGAATCTAGAAGAAATAAAATTGAACTGGCCTTCTAACTAACCAAAAACACATATAACAAAAAGACCCTCTCACGGAATGCAAAAATAAGACACTATAACACGGTAATCAAGCCTATACGCAGCCGAAACACTGTCCATCACTAATCATGGTCCAATTGAAAGGCTTGAGATCAAAGAAAGAAGGATATTAAGGAAAATCCTAGGCCTTAAGTTCCATAACAACAAACTAATCCATATCAGAAACGAAACACTTTACCAAAAGACTGAAAAACTCTCGGACTCAATGAGGAAAAGAAGAATTGATTTTTATGTACACATCCTCAGAATGGACCCAAATAGACTGACCAACAAAATCTTTGAATATTTTCGCAACAAAAAGACCAAACCAAATTGGTTTAAGGAAACGGAGAAGGACTTAAAAGAACTCAGAATCACAGAAAAAATGCTCATAGATAAAACTGCAAAAAAAAAAAAAACCAAAGTCAAGAAAGAGAAGTTCCAAGTCAAAATCAAAACCAAACGAATGATTCAGATCAGTGAAGACGAGAGAAAAGCAAGATCAGAAAGAATGAAACAATACTGGGCTAAAATTAAAACACAACGAAGTGATTGATTCAACGTACCCCAAAGTTGGGTGAAACGGAGAAGAAGAAGAAAAATGCATTTCTATAATCTAGAGGCCATGATCAGGATTTATTCACAAGGTGGCAATGTCTATGCAGCATCAATAAAAAGATGACATGTCATTAGAATCCGGGCCCTGGTTATAAGGTATTTCTCGATTCTTCAGAACCTTGCCATTTCAGGCCCTACCCTGCATAGAAATTTAATAATTATAACATTCAGTACACTAACATTTTTAAGCTTTCTCAAATTTGATTTTTTTTACATTTAAAGCTTCAACAAAGCTTCATAAGCTTCTCTTGTAAGGGAACATACTGCTCCTGTTGCAGTCAAAACATCACAAGAACTATGGCTTATAAAAATATTGTGGGTGCACTTTCCTACATCAGAACAAATTTTGAGTTCTTTCCCGGTGCTTTCAAACTACTCTGGAAAAACTAGTTCCAAGTGGAACTAGTGTGCTGAAAATGAAGATGTTTGAAAAGAACAGTGGTTTCAACATTTACGATCAATTAGCAGAACTTAGCAATCTCTTTGCAGATTGTGAATTAAATCCAGTAGACATTACATGCTTTTAGTATGGTTTAATAGTTTATGTTCCATGTATAAATCTTTACTAGGAGACAACAGACAGTAATTTTTCTTCGAGAATCTTCACAAAGTGTTCGTTACCAAATTACCAAAAAATGAGCAACAATGGCGAAGAAGAAGGGTTGCCTATATATTATCTCATAGGACCAGGAAACTAGGCTGGATAACTATACAGGAACACTGGGAAGACTGAGGGGGGAATCAGAAATAAAAATATTGTAAATAAAAAGAGCTGATTCAAACCGTGATTAGTGGTTGTGTTTGTGTATTCCCGATAAAGAAAATGAAAGTTCGTATACAGAACATCGAGGCAAATCTATTAATAGTTAATTAAACACTAAGGACAAAGGCTGTTGAATTAAGACAAGAGATAAGAATTAATACAAATGTACAGGGTTTATCGGAAGTAACAGCGCATACAGAAAATGTAGAAAATACACAATACTGTAGTAGAAGCAAAGCAGCCTGAAGTCAGCAATCCCCTTAGCTTTGGTACCATCAGACTTCCACATCTTTGGTCCATTAAAGGAGCATCTTGGAGGGCATAAACTCAAGTCTGATGAAGACCATCCAATCGGCAGTGCACGAGTGGCTACAGCGTCAACCAAAATAATTTTTATCACACGGTATCGAAGCACTTCCTATCAGATGGCGTAAGAGCATTCAACTGGGAGGGTACTATGTGAAAAAATAATGTACAAGCAAGCATTCTTCCTGCAGTAAAACAGTGGAAAAAAAATTATTGCGGTTTTCATTTATTCTCCCTCGTAAAACTGAATTTAATTATATATATAAGGTATATATATATATATGTTTGTGTGTGTGTGTGTTTATGTATATAGTAAACATAGCCTACTCATTGGGTTGGAAAATTAATAATTTATTCGATCTAAGGTTACGCATCTCTGTGCATAAATTCTACACTAGCCATTATTTATTTTTATGAACTCAAATTTCCCATTCCACAACTTGGATTTCCTTCCGGATGAATCAGTGAGGAAGAACATTTTCTTAATGGTAGTAGGAGAGCGCGTGCACTTTGTCTTTTCTTTCTTTGTTCGTCCATTATTAATTAGATGGTGGGAGAGAGAGAGAGAGAGCTGGTACAAAGGTTGAGATTGTGTTTTGCTGTTTCCGGAAAACAAGACGAACGTGCGATTCTTTTAAGCATGACATGGAACGCCTTTCTGTAGCCGCCCCTGGCTCTGTCTCAAGAGAACACTCCAGCAGAATTCAAGATTCCAGCAAATCTTCTCCTTCAGGCATAAAACTGTGCTACATTTTCACATCATGCTAAACAGTTCTCACATACTTTAACGTAAGCAAGCCGAAATGATATAGGCTATATTTACATTAATAACAAATTTACCAAGTGCCTATCATAACGAAGGCAAATGATAGCATAAATTGAGTTATTTTCTCAGTTATATGTGGATATTTCCGAATTCTAAACACAGGCCATTTGGTTCTTTTTTTCCTAACAGATCAGCTGAATAGGTCTCTTTGGTTTATCATTCAACAAACATGTGTAACAGAGGACCGGAAAATGGTTTATCGTTCACCAACATGCTTAGCGGAGGACCGGAAAATGTTAAACCTTTCAAAAAGGATTGACGCTGACTTTTAACATGCACCTTAACCATAATTTGAAATTGTTCAGCTCGAAACAAAATCTATATTTGGGTTATATATAGTCTATATGCCACACATATAGACTATAGGCCTACGGGACAAGAAGGGCACGCCAGTTGGTTGAACCCTGCGCTTCAAACCTGAAAATGACAGATTCTTTCCCCAACGAACTTAATGGATTTTCAATTTTTATATTTCTTCTTGAAGCACTGCGGCCCTAGGATCAACTCAGCCTCCGATATAATTGCGTACCAGGAACAAACCTGAGGGTATAGGTGGCCGATACGAAAGATTCATCTTACCACTTTCATGTGCTGGTTGCCTAAAAATCCAAGAACATGCAGAAACTCTAGGAGCCTCGAATTGCTGTAATAGGAATCCAGAGTGAACTGTGATACCATGTCAAGGGTCGAGCAAACTATTTCATTCACTGCACGACTTATCTTGGATGTAGGCCTATACTATTCTTATTGATTTCCACTGAACTCAAAATCTTTTACACTACGTTAAAACTCGCACTTCAAGGAGATGACTTGTTCTCACTCCACGCCTAATGTTGAAATTTAGGTGTTTGTGTAGTTAATTTCATTGTTTTTTAAACATGTATACTTACAGAAGGCTGGGGTAACAATGTACAGGGCAGGCGAGCTAAAAAATCATTAGACGGTACGCATACAGAAAAGCAAGGAATTTTCATTTTTCAGAAACTTCGGTCATACATGACAGGTTAAGTTAGCTTAGAAAAGGCAAAATGCACTACAGAACAGTGTAGACCCCTAGAGCCCTAGATAAGTTAGAAATAGAACTGTAAGCAAAAATCGGGGGAAATTATTCTCTCGAGTATCATATTAATTGTTTGCCCATCATCGCCTTCAAGACACAAGCCTGCACAATTATGTCGTCGTCAATTTCGAGGGGAGTACGTCTATTATAAAACTAAATCTAAACAGGGTGAGCGGGTTGGACGAGTTTCCAAGAAATTCCTGGTTGTCTGCAAGTCATCCTTTGGGCATTTTTGGTAATTTTGAACGATTTTGTAGTAACGTTCCCGTATCCTAGAAATACCCTTTCCTTTTTTGCTGCAACGAGAATAAAAAAATCTGATGTAAACACATAACTTTCTCTGCCCTTATTATATCCCAGCATAGAGTAGGCCTACTCGGCTCATTCAGTTTTCTCAGCTTCGGTCAAAGTCGCATTATTGAAACCTAAGTTTGTGTGTGAAATGAGTAGCTCTTCAAAGAATTTGTTGGGAAAAGTGCTTAGGATAATACATAATAATATATATACACACGCACACACCACATGTAGCCCTATTATGCATATTTTGCAATTCGCATAGAAAATTTAAACAAACTCTTTAGAGCTGCTTTTTAGAAAATCGCGGAAAATGAACTTGTCGTCATGTAAAGATTTTGTAAAAATGAAGAGAAAATGAATGATTGATTCGCAGGATACACAACCCAAATAAAATGTGATGTAGGCCTAATGTATCCACATAACTTTGTTTATCCTAAGTATCGTCAATGCACATTTTTCACGTAACTTTCGATATAGAAGAAGAGGCCGTATTGCATGGAGTGTGCTATTTCAACCTGATGCAAAGATTTATTGTTCACCAGGTAAGACTAAGTTTCTCCGAACGATGACTGTCTTATGACTGTTTAGAGGAGTTTCTCGGAAAAGAATTCCAATGAAAGTTTTAAATCTTACTATAATCATCTCTTGTACAAAATCTAAACAAAATCGTAAGAGCCCTTTTCGAGAAAATGGCGAAAAATGAAAATTTTCTTTATGTCAAGTGATATTGAAAGTAAGATAAAATTGTCATCAGTCTTCACGTCACATCCCCAGAAGATAATATCTAACCCGAATATAACTTTCTTTATACTATTTTCCTTCTCGCCCTAGGCTGTTCACAGATACACACAGACATACATGTTTCTGAAAATAGCTTTTTTGTTTCAGGGGATTTGAAAACACGACATAAAATTTCGTAGTCAAATACAATTCTTCCTCTAAGTCAGTGGTCTCCAACTCGCTGTATTTAGTGCGAGTGCAAACAGGCTTGCACCGTGCGACTCCTGTGCACCACGTTACGTCAGTCTGAGACGGGGTTCCATCTCTTTCGCCTACTTCCAAGCATTATGTCGGGTGTAGAACGCCATCAACCCCTACATTTATGGTAATATATACCAGTATAGAAGTTTGAGTGTCGTTTCCCCGAACTATATTTCCCCGACTGCATAGACATGCTGCTAGTTTTTTTTGTCTATGTGCAAATCTACGTACATATGCGAAGCTTTTTTTTTCACCGATGAAAATAAACAAAACCCGCAGCAGAAGTCAACTGTCAGATGAAAACGTAAAATGTGTACATAGACTGGCTGCACAAACATTGATTCCATGTTGAAAAACTAGTGCATCAAAAGAGACAACAAAATCAAGAAAACTAGCTTCCACTAGCGAGTGTTTTTGTAGTGTGAAATGCTTTATTTGAACTGTCCTTTAATTCTGCTGTATTACATGGAGATTATAATTTCTCTGAATTTTGTTTGAAATATAACTATGGGTAGTATTAGGCTAATATTTATGTTCAATAATATAAATGTGGAAATGTGTCATTTAAAGGAATGAGTCTAGATTTTGTTTTCATTTCACAGAACTTGTGGCATTATAATTTAGTTATTATAAAATTGAATAAAATCAGGGACTTTTTAACTATGTTCAAAACGACAGAATTAATTTGTGTGTATTATTTTGCTAGGAATATATTGTACATTATTTGCATTGTTACAAACATCAAGACTTCACGAATGTTCTTCTATTTGTAGAAAACATAAGTAAATGATAATGAAATAATAATGTAATAACACACATTTATACAACAATCTGTTGATATTTCAGTATGATTTGTGAATTTGAAAAGCCTAATGAGCATGCAAGCCACTGAACTCAAGAGAACCCATATACCACGCCGTGTGTGCGCACTAAATAATTCTAGCGTGCAAAGGGTAAGCTTGCTCTTACTGCTGTACTCATTGTGCAACGAGTTGGTGGCCGCTGCTCTAAGTAATAAGGATGAATTTTATTTAATATTGCATGACATATTGAGGAGCACTGTATAGAACGAGTTTCGAGATCGTAGGTGTGACTCTAGGAAGATATGCGTGTTGGTCATAGTGAAACTTGTGTGCAATTTGTAACAGAGGAAAATAACACAAGTCTCAAGTTCGGTTTGCATGGTTACAAACTTTGTCAATTAACTACATGAACATGGGTTTCCAGTTCCCCGTACTCAACCCCCACTGCAGTGCATATTCTGTTGCAAGTATTATAGTTCAGTGAGACACCACCAACATCATGCTTGAAAAACCAACATGTAACTCGCATATCGTGGTTAGTAACTTGGTAAGTTACTGATCCTTCTGCTAATATACCCGTAATGCAAAACTTCAGCCTAATGATTATCCTCCACGAAGGAAGCGAAAGAACTTATTTCCTTGGAGTATGCGATTTTCAAGCCAGTTAACCCTTTCAGAGCTGAATTTATATTTTTCATATAACAGTCGGCGTGCAATAATGTTTTAGCCAGTGGCATGGGTAGGTGTTGTTCGGTCCAGAGCCGGCCCTAAGTAAGCAGGTATCTCTGTCTCACTCTTAAGTAGATACGAGTAATGCGCTAGAGTGAGACAGAAGTACTCGTTTATTTCAGGACCGGTTTTAGAGCAGACAATATCTACTCATTCCACTGTCTAAAACATTTGCGCGCCGACTATATGCACTCATCAACAGAACTCATTGGCGAGTTTCAACTTTGAAATCAGCTAGGGAAATTTTAATGAAGTAGCTGGTTTACGTGGCTAACAGTTTTAATACGTGGATAAATATCTTCATACATTAAGATACAGCATTAATCTATTATGGCTCTTTCTCGGTCTTTATGCAGTGTTTGCTACGTCAGTAGCAGTCAAAAGATTAATGTGTACGCATGCAAATAAATAAACTTAATGTTAAAATATCTTTCGGCGTTTGTACTTAAATATGGAATTCTAATTTTAATTTTAGTCTCAATGCAATATTTTCCCAGCTGAATTTTTCTTACAATTTTTGTACAGTAATAATAAAGTTTTTGGATTCGTTATATATGGGAAGAGAAGACCTGATCGACCTCTACCAGGCTAAATAAATACATTATTATTATTATTATTATTATTATTATTATTATTGTGAGATGAGCGGAAGTGATTTCACGTGAAACATTGCAAGTATTTTATTTTGTTTTTTATTTTGTTTATTTATAATTTGTTTGAAGATTTCTTTTAGCTGGAAGAATTAAGACAGCAGGGCTTTCTCTTCAACTCAATCAAACTAAAAATGCAATGAATAGAAAAAAACATTATTACAGGGAGAGAAAAATGTAATACTAATAAAGTTAATTTTTATCATTATTATTTAGACATCATTATTCAGCGACTTTCCCACATAGTGGATTATGTTGAAAGAAGATATGTAAAATATAATTATTTGCGTGTGCTACCAACAATACCATATACTTTCACATATGCTTCTATACCTATTATACAAAACTCGCATTAGATAATCTTAAGGATCTAAATCTGGAACTAATAACAACGCTGTGGTTTTACAGAATTAACTTATATTACCAAGATAACAATCTCATTCAAAACATGCACGTTCAGTATAACACTAAATCTTCGCTTATCCTGCTCTCCGGTTACAGATTTTTTGTAGGCCTACTTTTATATGCATCCCTTGTATTGTTTTCCCTCATCTTAACAGATTGTCAATCTATTGGGTTTCAGAAAAAATCTGTCATGATCACAGGACGCCAAGCAATTATGACTAAAACACTTTTTTCTAAAATGACGTAAGTTCGGAATTCGTTCTAATATGAATCTATGAATACATTCCCTCAACTTGATAAGAAAAAGTTTACTAATTAATTCAAGTTTATGATGAGTGACTTTTCGATTATAACAAGTGACACGCAAACACGATCCTTTACTTTACTTTAATTTAATTAAAGCTATCTCAAGTAGTCCTACTATTTTCTAGTATTTGTAATGTGTTTAAAAAGAAACAAAAGCTATTACCCACGTTTTTTAATTATACCGGTAAAATGATAAAATTATCTCTGTCGACAGAGACATGCGGCATATGGGTGCGGCCGAGATCTTCGGATTTTTCAATGCGTAACCTGGGCACTATGTCCTCCGGGAGAAACTATTACAGTATATACCGTGGGTCCCTGGGACTTTTTAAGCGACCCACGCCGCCCGGGCCTTACCCACCTGTCAGGTGAAAAATTATCTTTGAATCACATACATACTTTTTTGACCAGACAAGGACATGGCGAGCCTCCCCGGATGAGTGATCAGCCCAATGCCGGGGCCACCTCCGAAACAACACGAACACATAGGACGAGACACGCCATTCACAAACACTCACTCCGAACAAGGCGAGGATGGGATGAAGATTAAAATGACGGCCAGTTGATATCCGGGGACCACAAGAGCCTAAAGTTACCCGACATTTGTGTCATAGGTGAGAAAAATCCCGGAAAAACCCCACCTAGATAACTTGTCCTGACCAGGATTCGAACCCGGACCCGCTACCCCACAGCGGTGGGCTCTTAAATAACTCCAAGCCAAAATTAGAACCATTGGGCAAAATCTCTCAAACCTTTGACTTTCTAGTTAGGCCTACTACCTTACCTTCCTCCTAGATGGCTGTCAAGTCGATGGACTTATAACTACTTTTAATATTAAATACAAATTTCGCAGTTCAATTAATAACTTTATTTATTGCTAAATAATGAATCCCGTTACATGGGCTGGAAAATAGGAATGATATCTTTAAATGAACTTTACCATTACGTGAATTTTATCAGTAAATGAAAATAATGACGAAACACTGAGCTCTGCACGTAAATAAACTCACTGTGTGTAAATACTAATACAACACTGAGGTTCCGAAATAGGAATGGCCGTTCCATTGATAAAACTACGACTTAATCAATATTGCCGATAGAGTAGTTCGCAATCTATACCATCGCCACAAGAGTACGTTGTATGCAGTCCATAGTGACACAATACTTAATTAAACTCACTATGTTTTGTGTAAATCATGACAAATACTGTGATTCCGAAACGGGAATGATCGATGAGCTCACAACGCTACAACTTAGTAACACCGGCTCCAGTGTACATTGTATGCAATCCATACCATGATTACACAGGTCTACGTGAAACACAACAAATAACCTTAATAAAAATTAAATATTGACCGGGCCAATTGTGCCATCAGGATGAAATCTGAGATAGACACTCCCCATGAGTTGGGGAACATATGTTAAAAATTTCAGATCTGTAGGTCAAAGGGTCTAGGAGGAGTAAGCGAGCAAACAGAAATTTCAGGGCGAACTTAGAATAGTATAAGTGTAGATAGGTAGATTACATCTAGGCCTACTCCGGTTACGCATTCTTTATAATAGTGATTTCTACTCAAGGCTTGTAAACTACAGAGGTTGCGTATTCCGGCGAGTTTATAGGACAGGGGGTTGCGGCGAGCAGGATAGATGTGTGACGTGGCCAGTTTCCAACTCTCTCAATTCCCATCATTTGGGAGTCTAGAAAATGCTCACACCTCATGATTAAACTCGTAACCTTTAGTGAACCCTTGGTCGGATTCCTGCGAAATTTGTAAAGAAATAATCTACACATAACTACCCTAGTAATGTTTAAAACAGAGCCTTAAAAAGCGGACACAAATGTTTTTATTTCGTTTTATAAACATCACCCGTTACACAAAATTCATGGAGGGAGAACCAAATTTGACTATGCGAGAGTTTTTTGTATTTTTGTGTCCCGAAAAATATTCAAGCAAGAAAGTTTTAGAGAAATAATAATTTAATTTTGTTATAAATGAAGCCCCATCTTTATATCTTGAATGGTTTATGAATAATTGGGTGGTAATTATTTCGGGCGCTTTAGCTGTCTGAATGATTTGGCGCTTCGAGCAATGTGCCGCTGCCCAAGGCTTGTATACTGATCTTGGCCGCTGACCACAGTCTTTTAGGATAGAAATTACTAATATATATTGTTTTTAATAGTTCAGGATAGTCAATTAACTGAACCGTTATGCCTAGAAAATATTACTCATTCTAGAGGTTATGTTAGTATAATTTCATGAAAATTTGTTAAAGAATGTGTAATTGTATAGAAATTACACCTTACAATAAGGGTAGAAAACAACTAAGGGATATTTTTATATATTAATAGACTATTAATATATATAGTACTAATATTAATATTAGTCTACATTGTATAGACTATTGTAGAGTATTAATTTGTATTAATATTGTAGTGATAGCAATACATTTATATTAATAATAATTTTCTCCTGGTTATATGGGGTAAGTTATGTAGGTAATGATTGTTGAAACACGGCCGGAAGTGTAGATATGTATACAAATTATTTGACAGAGATAATATATTAAACTAAGGGATGGTTTGTGATTTGCAGGGCAGGAAACTTTCATGAGCAACACTACGAAAAGAGGGCGAAGGATCTTTCAAATCGGCGTCTCAACATCAGAAAAGAACACACAAAGCACAATTTGCTTTGCAGTGCATTATACATAAATATCTCAATATTTCAAAGAATTTTTCCAGAATTCTTTCATTAAAAAGTACCATCGTCTTGCCTTAACTATAACCCGATAGTATGCTCTTAAAGCCTCGGCAATTCACCGCCCGTTTTAACGTTTTCATGTTGGTGTACATTTTTATGTTGTTAAATTACATTAAAATATGAAAAGGGCGTAACAAGGCATTAAACCAATAAGGCATTTTCTAAGCTAACTAGACATAAAAGTTACTAGCAAAAAGGATCAAAAATAAAATAAATAATTCAACAAATATCTAAATAAAAGTAATGCAGATTTACGAGATTAGGAAAAAGTTTGATTCATTCCTTTTCCCCAGCGGATCAATCTTTCAGTATGGGTACAAGTAGCCAGTTAATATCCTTTATTATTGAGTCTACGACTAAAATATTTAAGGATTTCTACGTTATTGCTAGTAGGCCTATTTTATTGAAAAAAATACCTCTCTACCGTCCCGATAGCTTTAGCGCCTGGAGTAATTACCACTCTATTACTCGTAAACCATTCAAGTTATAAACATGGTACTTGATGTATAATAAAATTTAAATATTTACCTAAAACTTACATTTTTGATAGATATATAAGCTTTCATGAACCACAGATTATTGTCTCTGTTGGACACTACATGAGAATATTATAGGAGAAAAATTCCTCCGACACTGGGACTTGAACCCAGGACCTTTGGCTATTCGCGCCAATGCTCTACCAACTGAGCTAAGCCGGAGTTCAATTCACAGCGCCAGATGGAACCTCTCTCCTATGACTGATTGCCCTAATGGTCTACCTCACAGACAGACAAGTTATGTCATATGCAGTACTGTGAGGCACACTAATTAGTGATTTTTGTGACCGGGCTTCCACTGTTATTGTACAGTTAACATCCAAGATAGATATATAAGCTTTCATGAACCACAGATTATTGTCACGGTTGGACACTACATGAGAATATTATTAGGCAATCAGTCATAGGAGAGAGGTTCCATCTGGCGCTGTGAATTGAACTCCGGCTTAGCTCAGTTGGTAGAGGATTGGCGCGAACAGCCAAAGGTCCTGGGTTCAAGTCCCAGTGTCGGAGGAATTTTTCTCCTATAATATTCTTACATGCTTGAATCTTTTTCTCGTCGCAGAAATAAAAAAATTGTCGCATAGTGAAATATGCTTTTTCCTCGACATTTCACGATCATTACAAATCAATCCGACAGCTATAGCGCCCGGAATAATTATCACTCAATTACTCGTACCCATTCGAGATACAGAGCTGGAACTTCATTTGTATTAAAATTCAGTTATTTCACTAAAACTTTCTCGCTTGAAGTTTTTTCGGGACACAAAAGTAAAAAAAAAAAAAAAAAAAAAAAAAAAAAAAAAAAAAAAAAAAAAAAAAAAAAAAAATGTCGCATAGTGAAATTCGCTTCTCTCTCCATGAATTTTGTGTAACGGGTTACGTTTATAAAATAAAATAAAAACAATTGGGTCCGCTTTTTGAAGGTTCTGTTTTAACCATCAGTAGGGCTGTTGTGTGTAGATTACTTCTGCGCAAATTTCACAGGAATCCGACCAGGGTTAACTAAAGGTTACGAGTTTAATCACGCGGTGTAAGGATTTTCTAGACTGAGTACAAGCTGGGAATTGCGGGAGTTGGAGACTGGTGACGTCACGCACTCAAGTGCTGCGATTGGTTTATCCCGGAATACGCAACCTGTATAGTTTACTGATCTTGATTTCTACTGCCTTACCACCTGCGACTTAGTCCTCTACAGGGAAAATTCATCTTTGGTATTGAAATCTCCCCTGGAAGATCCATGCTCTGTGCAAGAAGTTTATTATTATTATTATTATTATTATTAATATTATTATTATTATTATTATTATTATTATTGCTATTATTATTATTATAATTATTATTAGTATTATTATTAACAACAGTCCCAGAGTTCCTTCATCTTCGGTCGTATCCCTGGGCATATTACAAGAATTTTACCAAGATTTGCAATCATGTATTTACATTTGTAGTTCATTGTCTCTTCGATTTGGCGAGGTAGTGTAGGCCTATGGATGTCTTCTTGCTCGGGATTTCGGCATCTCAGATTCTGATTGCGATCGTGGTTTCCACGTGGATGGGTTCTCTGTGTAGCCTGATATGTGATTATGGTAGCTATGTGTAGATCGAATGATTAAGAATCATCTCGACTCTCGAGATATTGTTAGAGTTTGCAAGCCTGGAAGTAAATAAGATTTGGCATATTCGGTGAGCTTAGGTTATGTTAGGCATAACAATAATTATTTGTTTTAATATCAAGATGTTCACAAGGAGAAAACAGTCTGATTTCAATTTGGTTCTGACTCCGACGAAAAGCACAAATGTAGTTTAAAATAAAATCAGGTAAACTGATGTAAAAAAGTGCCAGTATGTTTTTGTTTAATCAGTTATGACTTCAATTATGATATGCAGAGAATGTTTTTCTTTAAAATTGATTTCCAAGTTAAGCTCCAGATTTATTCATTAAGCAGGGCTTACGGAAGAAGAAAGGTCTACCATCTCGGCCACCTGGGTCATTTTAACGGTCTAGTTTTATAAGCGCATGTAAAACAATAGTGTTTTTTGTCATAGCTACCTGTATTTTAATTTCCAAGGCCTTATAAGATCACAGTAAAACAATAGGCTATGTTGTCAAGATAACTGATTTTCATTTTTTTATAAATTCTTTCGAATACGTATATTGCCATAAAATAGGCACTAAATTGAGCATTACTCCGAAACAGATCAACCGATTTTATCCATTATGAATAGACGTCTTCCCACGGACATTGTAAATGTGTATACCAAGTTTCATAAAAATCCGGTAAAGCGTATTTGAGTTACCGCGTCTTTAAGATATACACTAAATTGGGTTTTACTCCGGTACCGGTCAACAGATTAGGTTCAAATTCAATAGGGCACTTCTCATGGACGTCATAAATGGGTATACCAAGTTTCATGGAAATCCGTTACAGCGTATAATAGGCACTAAATTGGGCATTACTCCGGTACCGGTGAACCGATTTGGTTCAATATCAATAGGGTTCTTCCCATCGACATTATGAATGTTTATACCAAGTTTCATGAAAATCCGAAAAAGCGTACTTGAGTTATGGTGCGTACAGAGGCACGGACAGACGGACGGACAGACAGACAGACAGACGGACAGACATTTTTTCGTCCCCCACACAATCTCATAAAGTACCATACTGGCACTTAATTAACAATATATTAAAAAATGCGAACTCCACATGAAACAGCCTTTGTCGAACTAATCTTTTTATGACTTCAACAGTCCTAGGATATTCTTAGTTTTAATTTTTAACATACAATATCACCGTTGGTTGTGGATGATATTTTACTTTACCGCACTTGTAGCACATGGAACTAGAGCTTAAATTCCGTTTATACGTACTTGTTTGAAGATGGAAGGATACTGGAGCTATTAGTCTCCGTAGGCCTGATATTAGAACGTTTCACGAAAATACATATGTAACTTTGTAGAGTCCAACATATATGCCTACAAACTTCTTTGACGATAATGAGCTAAATGGTAAACATATAACTGAAAAGTAGCCTATGTATTAAAAATCGCCTCAACGAAATTATCCAAAACACATTAATTAATAGTTAAGTGGTCAGTTATAAAATTGTGAAAGTTCTATTATTCATCCGATGTAAGGGACGGCCGGAAAATATATCCGGTCCGAGAGGGCAATGTAAGTCTTTAGGACCAATGTTAGGGTCAGGACCGTAAGGAGCAAATGTTAGGTTAAGGTACTTCTCAAATAGGAAATAAAACGTTGCTTTTAGGTTTGGAAGGGACTTCAATTGGAAGTGCATAAGATAGGAAAGATTAGCCACCTCTGAATAGCTAGTGAGGACCAGATTCGAAAGAATCAAAATGAGAGCAATAGACTGTAACCTCAGGACACTGGTATCAGGAATCCACGGACTACTTAAGGAAAACAATCGAAACGTGAAATAATCACAACTTACTAGATTCACACACAATAATTATTTAAACTAATTGAAATAGAAACACTGATACATAAGATGCAAGAGTACGTTATCACACGTGGTTGAAAATATTAATTTCTTGAAAACCTTGACAAATAATATCTTAAAATGCGTAGATTAACTTGCTCTTGAAGTTAATACTAAACTTTTGCATGTAGTTTAGTCGTAAAAGCTGATATAAGCACTGGAACATGTAGCGTTGGTTGCACATCTGTTGCGTAATATCAAACTTCTGTAACTCGGAGAATTCACTCGCGAATTTGATGAATTATATGTAATTATGTATGAATAATTACTGAGAGCCACAATTGCGCACAATTGTGTCTAATTCACCGCTTCCAGAGCAAGTTTAATGAAACTTGGTAGAAAAAGCGGGAATTCCTCGAGCCTACTAGATACACTGTTATCTGCGTGAGGTCTCGTTCAATACTAACTGGCGTGACGCTACACCACCACATATAACAAAAGAAATTAGCAAGTCATGCATGATCCCACAATGCTTTGAGGCGGGAATAAGATGACAATCAAAGCGGGACATTGCAAGCGGACAGTTTGAAACATTCTAAAGTAGAAACATGTTGCTTGCGCGAACATACCGACCCCTTTGAACTATTTAGTTCAACAAAATAGATAAAGAGCAAGCTATAAAAAATACATTCAAATGGACAAATAACATAAAGGAAAACACTTATTATATACATCACAATAACACAGTTTATCTCCGAAAAGTAAAACCTTATTGTGTAAGGAGGAAAACCAAATAACACTTATTACAATGTAACGGTTTGTCTACACTATAATTGCTTGTAAAACAATAAAGAGATATGAAATATTAATTGCACTGTATTACACTTATTATTGATCTGGCAATGGACATAATTTCACTACCGGGCGCTTGTATTCACCACTAGGAGTGCGAACTGTCGCCACACGAATTAGACCGTCTTCTCCCGGATGCACCTTGGTGATGACGCCTATCTTCCATTGAAGTGGGGCTACGTTGTCCTCCTTCAGAATGACTAAGATGCCTTCTCGCAGATTCTCACTGGAAGATGACCATTTTTGTCGCTGCTGAAGTGTATGCAAATACTCGGAAGACCATCTTTTCCATATATGATGCAAATGATTTTGTAGAATTTGCCATTTTTCAAGACATTTCATATCATCTGTGGGAGGATGAGATGGCAGGGACGTGAGAGGCTCACCGATGAGGAAATGCCCAGGTGAAAGATATGAACAGTCGTTTGGGTCGTCACTAAGACGAACGAGTGGTCTGGAATTCAAACAAGCCTCGATCTGAGTGAGCAGCGTACAAAGCTGTTCAAATGTAAGGATTTGTGCACCCATCGTTCTCCTTAGGTGAAACTTCATAGATTTCACCGCAGCTTCATGTAACCCACCGAAATGAGGAGATGACGGTGGAAGAAAATGCCAGGTATAATCATTGGTTGCAGCAAAATCTTGAACTGACTTCTGAAATTCTTCGGATTGTAGTAGAATACGAAGATCTTTCAATTTGTGATTCGTGCCTATGAAATTAGTACCGTTATCGCTGAAGATATCCTTGCATAGGCCACGACGGGAAGTAAATCTTCTTAGCGCGGCTAAGAAAGCTTCTGATGTGAGGTCTGATACCAATTCAATATGAATGGCTTTAGTTACAAGACATACAAAGATTGCAGCGTATGCCTTGGCAATGATTTTACTTCTAGGCGATCCGTATCTTATGCTGAAGGGACCAGCATAGTCTACTGCTGTGCGTAGAAAGGGCCTAACAGGAGTTACTCTGTAGTTAGGAAGATTGCCCATTAGCTGTTGAGCAGATTGTGCCTTTAGTTTATAGCAAGTCAGACACTTGTGTAGAACAGATTTCACTAGTCTGCGCACGCAAGGGATCCAATATGCTTGTCTTAACGAGGCTATCGTAAGCTGATGTGACGCATGTAAAAGCTTAAAATGTTCATGCTTTACAATTAGAGCAGTTAGATGGTGCTTGCTTGGCAATATGATCTGATGTTTAGCATCATATGCAAGATGAGATTTATCTATGCGACCACCAACTCGTAAAAGACCATTTTCGTCCAGAAATGGTGTTAATGTATGAATAGAACTTTTCGCAGAAGTTTCTTTCAGATTTTTAAGATCTGCAATTTCACTCTTAAAAGATGAATGCTGAGCACTTTTAACACAAGTTTGTAAAGCTTGTTGAAGCTCTTCAGCTGTAATAGGTCCATGAAATTTTGTTTCATGGCGACATGCAGCAATAAATCTATTCATGTAGCATGTTACTCTTTGCAGGCGTCGGAGATCTGAGAATGTTGTAAGAAAATGTTCTCTCTCCTTTGTTGACACCAGACAGACATTTGCAAGTTGTTCTGATGAATCAGGAACACTTAATTGTTGTGGTTGTTTTGGCCAGGCTGTCTCTGGTGAAGATAACCAGTTAGGACCGTGCCACCACAAATCGATTTCAGATAACTGCTCACAAGAAATTCCTCTTGAGACAAGATCTGCTGGATTTTCATGTGTGGCAATGTGTCGCCATGTAGCAGTCTCCGAAAGTTCTTGTATCTGCGACACACGATTTGAAACAAAGGTTTTCCACTTTCGTGCATCAGTTTTGAGCCAAGAAAGTACCACTGTAGAATCTGACCACAAACGATTTTGTAAAGGTTGTACCTTGAGGTCACTTAGCACTTTGTTGTATAATTTAGCTAGCAGAAGTGCACCACAGAGTTCAAGGCGTGGAATGGTTTGCTTCTTTAGAGGAGAAACCTTAGATTTTGAACATAATAATTGAACAGTAGTTTCACCTTCACTATTTACAGAACGAATATATATACAAGCTCCATACGCCTTCTCGGAGGCGTCACAGAAACCATGTAATTGAATGTCCTGCACTGTACCAGATGTAAGCACATATCTGGGAATACGCAAGGTGTGAATAGTAGCTAATGTTTTACAGATTTCCAGCCATTTCTCCACCAGATGCACAGGTACGGTTTCATCCCAGTCTAATTTCTCAATCCAGAGAGATTGCATAAAGATTTTAGCATTTATGACAATAGGACTAGCCAATCCTAGCGGATCAAAGATAGATGAAATAAGTGAAAGGATATTTCGTTTGGTTAGTTTACCTTGCACATGGGTTTGGAGTGAAGGATGTGATTGGATCTGAAATTTATCATTAACTGGGTGCCAAAGTAAGCCTAGGGCATGTATGTTTTCATTGTTATCAAGTGCCAGGGGCAATTGAGTTTCTCGATGTGAAGGAGGTACTGATTCCAATAAAGCTTCATGGTTGGAACACCATTTTCGCAGAGGAAATCCACCATAATTGAGCATATCTGTAAGCTCACTTTGCAGTTTCAGGGCTTCTTGGATGTCATTGTGGCCTGCTAAACAGTCATCAACATAAAATGATTCCCGTACTGCCTGAGCAGCAAGCGGATACTTCTCTTCTTCTTCTAGCGCAAGCTGATGTAAAGATCTTATGGCCAAAAATGATGCAGATTTGGTACCATAAGTGACAGTAGTTAGAGCGTAGTCTTGTATGGGTTCATTAGGACTTGAACGCCACACAATTCTTTGAAGATTCTGATCTTCTTTATGCATCCTTACTTGCCTGTACATTTTAGAAATGTCTGCTGAAAATGCATACTTGTAGGTGCGGAACCGAAGTACAATAGATGAAAGATCGTCTTGTATAGTTGGCCCTAGTTTCAAGATGTCGTTCAATGACTTGCCTGAAGACGACTTTGCTGAGGCATCGAATACAACTCGGGTTTTCGTGCTAGTTGAACTAGGCTTTATAACAGCATGATGCGGCAAGTAGTAACATTTTTCTCCAGGCTGAGGAAGTGAAACCTTCTTCATGTGGCCTAGATTTTCATACTCTTCCAGAAATTTGGAATAGTCTTCTTTTAAGCTAGGGTTAGCTTCAAGTTTGCGTTCCAGGTGTCCTAAGCGTTTTATAGCTTGTTGCCTAGATTCGCTCAGAGAATCTACAGGTTGATTCTTGGGGAGCTGCACTACGAATGCACCATCAGTTGCACGAGTGGTGTTTTCTACGTAGTGTTCTTCACATTCACGTTCTTCTTTGGTGTGTACTGCGCTGGGGAAGTCTTCCAGCTCCCAAAATTGCCTTAGTTGCCTGTCCACGTTGTCGACAGTTACAAACAAGTTATGCTGTGAGAACGTCACCTTCTTGTTTTTAATGGCAGACTTAGGAACTATACCACTGATTATCCAACCAAGCTCGGTGTTGGTCAGAACAGGCTGATTTGGTTTAACTATTCTTTCGTTTGTGATTAATTGAAAGAATAAGTTGGCACCAATTAGCAATTGTACATCACCAGGTACATGGAATTTAGGGTCAGCTAATGGAAGTTCACTGGGAATATTGAATTTGTAGGGGTCAATTTGGACAGCAGGAAGCTTATTTACAATGTGAGGTAGAACTAGGCAGTTTAGGTTAGCTTGGAAAGCGTGGATCCTGGATCTCATATTAATAGTGATGCTGTGACCACAAGCTGAGGTGCCATTGATACCTCTTATGTGAGTCTCCACTGCGCTAGTTGGTAATTGTAATTTCCTTGCCAAATCTTCCGTGATGAAATTAATCTGACTACCAGAATCAAGCAAAGCTCTGCATTTTACAAGTTTTCCATTTTTGTCTTCTATTTCGACCACTGCAGTTGCAAGAAGAATTTCACATTGGCTAGCCTTTTCTTTTATAGAACAGTAACTAGCTGGAATGTTTGTTGCCGTGCTGGCTGTAGAACTTTCTGAAGAGGGATTCTGTCGAGAAACCTTTTCACTTGACTGTGTGTCATTGTGTAACCATTTACTATGAAAGCCTTTTCCACATTTGCAAAATGATTTTAGCTTGCACTGATCTCTTCTGTGGTTAGGAGAGAAGCAGTTAGCACACAAGCGTTTAGATTTAATGACATTCCATCGTTGTGATACACTTAGTTCTTGGAAGTTCTTGCAATTTAATAAATTATGATTATCATCGCAGCATGGGCACGTGTCTTCTTTTGTCGCAACATAAGAATGACGAGTGTGTTTTTCTGACTTCTTCTTCGTACTTTGCTCACCTTTGTGCTTAGATGGGCTGGACGTGTTGTTTACATCTGCCAATACTTCAAGGGAATTTGCCTTAGCTTCTAAAAACTTGATGAGGTCTTGAAGTGGTGTGAAGTTCTGAGAATCAATTCTTCCTTCCCACTCTTTTCGTACGCTCTCACAAAGGCTGTCCAAGATTAACTGCATGAGTATAATATCTTGTAATGGTATCTCTACATGTAAAGCTTCCACAGCATATATGTTGCTTTGGAATTTGTTAAGAATACTACGAAGATCATTCACATTTTCACTCTTCATCGTTGGTAAAGAGAGTAGATTACGTACGTGAGCTGTGGCAATAATTCTTGTATTATCGTATCTGGAACATATTAGATTCCATGCTACACTGAAATTTTCACTAGTCACTGGTAGATTTTTTATCAGTGCGTGTGCCTGGCCCTTTAATGATGACAGAAGGTAATGCAATTTCTGTATCGGTTCTAAGGCTGCATTATTGGCTACAAGACTGCCAAACGTGTCTTGGAAATGTTTGAACGTTGTTATGTCCCCAGAGAAGGTTGGAAGCTGTATGGCAGGAAGTTGTATTGGCCTATTGTTGCACTGAGAAACAGCTGAATGACAAGTATGATGTGAATTGGCACTGTTATGAGATCGCTGACTGTTTACAGAGTTTGCACTATGCACTTGCTGCTCGTGATGACATAGGATTGCACTGAGTTTAGCTTTTAACTCGAAGTAACCATTCATCATACCTTCCTTGTATTCTGCATGTTCATCCAAATCTTCTTCTGCTTCCACAAGAGATTCTATTTGTGTTTGAACAATATCAAATTTGTCCCATATTTCATTTATCTTGTCAAATTTAACTTTTAATAAGAACACATCGGTGTCTTGATTTGCAGTTTCACAAGACTTTTGTAGAAAAGTAAGCTCTCGCTTAATAACGCCTCTACGTCTAATTAAGGCTCGTAAATCACCTTCCATGTTGTGTGTGAAATGTGGAAATTACTTGAAATTGACAGTTGAATTCTACCACTGCTGCACGATAATATGTGAGTCAGCTGTTCACTGCTTTCTTGATGTCTTTTGAGCTGTTGTGTTTTCTGTAGTACTGAAGCACTGCCGAATAGATGATACAGAGTTTATGTACTAGAAATCGTAGCTCTTGAATACGCGGATGCCGTCGCGGTTGAGTCTGCATACAATGAACGAGATCGATAAGACGAGACAAACCATATATATGTGTGTGAATAATGAAATTGTTTCTTAGTAGTCCGGTCCGTTGAGGAACCAATGTAAGGGACGGCCGGAAAATATATCCGGTCCGAGAGGGCAATGTAAGTCTTTAGGACCAATGTTAGGGTCAGGACCGTAAGGAGCAAATGTTAGGTTAAGGTACTTCTCAAATAGGAAATAAAACGTTGCTTTTAGGTTTGGAAGGGACTTCAATTGGAAGTGCATAAGATAGGAAAGATTAGCCACCTCTGAATAGCTAGTGAGGACCAGATTCGAAAGAATCAAAATGAGAGCAATAGACTGTAACCTCAGGACACTGGTATCAGGAATCCACGGACTACTTAAGGAAAACAATCGAAACGTGAAATAATCACAACTTACTAGATTCACACACAATAATTATTTAAACTAATTGAAATAGAAACACTGATACATAAGATGCAAGAGTACGTTATCACACGTGGTTGAAAATATTAATTTCTTGAAAACCTTGACAAATAATATCTTAAAATGCGTAGATTAACTTGCTCTTGAAGTTAATACTAAACTTTTGCATGTAGTTTAGTCGTAAAAGCTGATATAAGCACTGGAACATGTAGCGTTGGTTGCACATCTGTTGCGTAATATCAAACTTCTGTAACTCGGAGAATTCACTCGCGAATTTGATGAATTATATGTAATTATGTATGAATAATTACTGAGAGCCACAATTGCGCACAATTGTGTCTAATTCACCGCTTCCAGAGCAAGTTTAATGAAACTTGGTAGAAAAAGCGGGAATTCCTCGAGCCTACTAGATACACTGTTATCTGCGTGAGGTCTCGTTCAATACTAACTGGCGTGACGCTACACCACCACATATAACAAAAGAAATTAGCAAGTCATGCATGATCCCACAATGCTTTGAGGCGGGAATAAGATGACAATCAAAGCGGGACATTGCAAGCGGACAGTTTGAAACATTCTAAAGTAGAAACATGTTGCTTGCGCGAACATCCGAAATTAAAGTGGTTGGTTATGTCTTATGTCGTTTCACGTCGACTTAGCTTAGGCCTATGTAAATTTTCATTGCTTTTGCTCTCTGGCTATTTGGCTATAATGGTACAGTGTTAATTGCCTTCAAATGAGAAAACGCAAGCTGGAGTACTCAGTTGCCAAAGTAATTGTCTTATATTGCATATAATTAATGGTTGATGGAAATCATCAGATAGTAACCTGCGTAGGAGTCAGAGTAAATATCACAGTGTCAATCCTGAACCATCCAATGATCACCATAATCCATAGATTGCCCTAAGTCTAACCTGGTGAATGAGAAACAGTTAGATTGTGGCATTGTGCGTAGGCGCGGAGCGTGGGGGATACGTAGCCAGAATTGAATAATATGCATTCCCTTTCAGCGCGACTTGCGGCTTACTGTTTGCCCTATTCTGCCCACATACATTACTCGCGTTCTGACGTCATTATGTTGGCAATCGGCGAAAACCGAATTGTAACCCTATTAAGGGATGACAGAAGTGTTGATTTAGACATTTAGTGAAAAAAATGCATTTTTTTTATTTTAGTGTCATTAAATCAAACATACCCTAAAGTATATCTGTCCAAAATTGTGCACTTTTGGAAGCATGTAACAGGTGATGCTGAGTCCATTTTTAAACCTCAGTGCGCTTTCAGCTGCTAGTGCGTTCAAACTTTAATAGCCGTTTTCTCGGCTTTAATTTGCATGTCATTTTGCCACGTTCAACATCTATCTTCTCCCACAAAAATAGAGATGCAGCTATGACCTTTTTTTTTCAGATATAAGTGCATAATAAGGTTTTCTATATAGAGCTTAGTTTTTTTTTTTATATATTTAGTATGATCCTAGAGCATTTTTTTTTATTTTTTGGGGTAAAATATTTTGAAAACAATTTTAACAATTTTTTAATTGATAATTTTTAGAAATCCATCAGTAAATTTGTAAACCAAGCATAAAGAATTTTAAATTATATAAAAATTCAGGTTCATGTTTTAATTTCTGCTGGAGGAGATAGATTACATTTTTATTTTAAAACATTAATTAATATAATAAAATCTGAAAAACAAATTGAGATATTAGCATTAAATGTTCAACTTTAGTTTAAGTTTACATTTTAAAGAAGTGTGAAAATTTTCAAGTTCCCATGACAAGTAGTTTAGAAAACTACTGTCAACACTTCGGTCATGTCTCAGAATTATTTCATTTTTAAAATAAAATTAATATACACCTCACATGAACTATGTAAAACAAACTCACAAATGGCGAAACTGACAAATGTTCTCCAAGTATTCTTAATTTTTTGTTGTGTCAAGAAAGTTAAAAATAAAGTGCAATATCTTAAAAAACTACTTCTTTCAAAAGACATATCCTAGAAGTTTGAAAGTGTCTATGACTTGCCAAGTTTTTTTTCTTTCTTTCTTGACTGGGCGCACTACCCGGAACTAAGAATCATGCTTCATAAGAAATTTAATGAACACTGTAGGCCCTTATTTATACAGCTGAAAGTTATGAGTGTCTATAGTACTTTTATTTATACCGGTATGGCCAGCATTCATAAGAATATTAATAGTCTCGAGATGAGATCAGATGTACATAACATCAACACAAGAAATGTCTAAATTGAATCTCCCAAGATGTAGACTGCAGATGACTAAGGATACAAGCTTTTGCAAGGGTATACAATTGTATAAAAAGTTTCCCGCCTCAATCAGGATCATTTCTTTTAATACATTTAAGATTAAATTGTATAATTGGTTCTTATTGAACCCAAATTACTGTGTTGATGAGTTTCTTGCTGAAACTAATGTAATTATATAATTTTAATTTTACTTCTTAACTTAAAGTTATATAATTTTAATTCTTGCTGTAAAAATTGTCATATTGCACTTGTATATTTTCTTATGTACTTGTATTGTAATTGCCATATTGTACCTGTATTTTATCTGATGAAGTCCTATATATATATAGCTTTTCTGGGACTTGCATGTAACCCGACGAGGGTCGCCCAGAAAGTAATGCTCCATATTTTTTTCCCTTCAACAATTATTTATTGAACACAATGAAACTTACACCCAAGAAAGAATTATGTTTCTTCTACAGTCCCTATTTTTCCACATAATCTCCGTCCCGTTCCTCCAGCGAGACACAAGGGCGTGTATGCCCTATCGGTACCATTCCTTGTTCTGGTCACTGTGCGAATCACCTCTTCGTCATCCTCAAAAGTCTTCCGCGAATGGCATCCTTTAACGGCTCAAACGAATGGAAGTCTGAGGGAGCTTGGTCAGGGCTGTAGGGTGGATGGGTAACACTGTCTAACCCTGTTTAGTAATGTGTTCCGAAGTCCTCAAACTTGTGTGAGGCCGAGCGTTATCATGTTGAATCAAACATTCACCTGGGTTGTTAAGGCACCATTAATTCTAAAGCTTATGAAAATACATTAACCAAACTCAAAAAGCGCTAAGGACTTCGGAACACATCACTAAACATGGCTGGACAATGTTACCCCATCCACCCAACAGCCCCACTGGTTTGGGCCATTAAAGGATGCCATTCGAGGAAGATATTTTGAGGATGACGAAGAGGTGATTCGCACAGTGCAGAAATGGCTTTGTGACCAGAACAAGGAGTGGTACCGACAGGGCATACAGTTGGGAGCTGACGAGATGATCCCTGCCATGACTATGGAGCTCTTATCTCCCCTACACGTGCAGTTATAGCACAACACCGTCTTCCCCCTGCATGCCACCACCAAATCACGGATCATCTCGTCAGCTCCCAACAATACATGCCCTTGTGTCTCTCTGGAGGAAGACCATAGAACGGGACAGAGATTACGCGAAATAGGCAGTGTAGAGGAAACATCATTCTTTCTCGTGTGTTTCATTGTGTTCAATAAATAATTGTTGAAGAAAAAATTGGTGCGTTGCTTTCTGGGCGACCCTCGTATATATATATTTATAGCTTACGCCGAAAATTCGAGTAGGAGAATATCCAGTTTCTAAAAAATTTGAATTTTACTAATATTTCTTACAATAATAGCTGAAAATGCTACCTCCTCTGATTAATACGTTTCTGACAAAGACGTACAAAGTTTACAAATGTTTTATGAACTTCAAAAGTTTACGTCCCCTTAAGCCATAAGCCAGTGATAAGCAAGGTAAGCGCTGATTACGCGCGGTCAACCGATTTTTTTAATGAATCTAAATTCTCAAAACTTAAATATCATGGTCGATCAAAAACAGTAGCTTTTGTCGTTTCTAAACATACTTGTGTCTTAAGAAATATCATTATAGGATCGTTGTGTAATGCACTATTTTTATAGCACTCGGGCCATCTCTATTGTATAGATTTAGGATAATTAATTTAGGCTTTAGTTATATATCGACTATTTATTATGGTCTAAATATCTTATCTTTCCTAACATGTGTAAAGAAATAAGGATAAAATCGTGCCTTTTATTTTATTTTATTTTCGTGCACCATTGTGACACAATTAATTACATTACATGGTCAACATTTCTTAATAAGAATGCTAATAAAATTATCTCCAAACCTACGGGAAAGGAAGAACAGTATCTTACTTAACGGCGCATGAAGAATTTTACTATCGTCTGAATACAGGAATGGATCAAATTGAGATAGGCAGAGTCCAGGCAATTTCGATATAGTTTCCACATTCGATGTTGGTGTATACGTTGTAAAGCGGAGAAAGAATTGGAGTCAGTTGTGAGCACATAATGCTTTTCCCAAGGGAGCAATTCAGTGAGTAAAGCTAGCGAGGAGCTTTCGTTACAGCTCTGTAACAACAGAGCAGGCAGGCTAGTCTTCACGTATTTGCTTTTCCAGACGGACTTGGCAACCCCCAAGCTAGAAGACAAGTAATATAACAAACCCACCTGTTTTCCCCAGTCCATGTTCTCTTCAAACATTTCTGCAGACTGAGACGTGCATTTTGTGACTTCAGTGTTACAAGGAGTTTTCGATTATATCTTTATTCATAAAGTTTCCTTGGATTTAAAAAAAAAAAAAAAAAAAAAAAAAAAAAAAAAAAAAAAAAAAAAAAAAAAAAAAAAAAAAAAAAACTAATTCTTTGGTTGATTTATCTAGTAATTATTTTTTTCGCTTGCGTTGTTTGTATTGGCTTGCATTTAATTGTTCTCCGTGGTGCTCTTTGTTGCATATTTGTAACGTAATTAACTGTTATTTACTTTTTATTCTAATTTATTTTAAGAGCTCTATATAATTACTTGTTTTCACTTTCCTAGTTTTCTCCACTTTTCAGCGATTATCTTTAATTCCCTCCTTCCATCTTTCTCGATCTTGCCAGTCATCCACTGAATACACTGGTCCATCATTTGTTTCACACCAGCTCACCATGTTTTCTTTGATCGCGCACGCTTCCTTCTTCTACGCAATTCCGAATCCGTGTGGGGGGGGGGCTTGTTTTATTTACGTTGATTTGATTTTTTATTACCCGAGAATTGTGAATGATGATACAGACTAAGTATAACCCGACACTAACAAGAACTACAAGTAACTAATAAACAAAAGTAACTAATAAACAAAGGTGCTCGTAAGTCAAATCATTCTGTTAAGCACTTAGTGTACAAAAATATTTAAATTCAGCTGAAATGAAAATATTAGGTCCACTCCCAAATGAAACTATTTTCACATATTAATTTTATTAGCTTAAAACATTATTATTACCCATATGCATTAATATTATACTATCTCAAGTAATCATTTCAAAAACATTATTTCAGTGATAAGGCTGAGGCACATTCCGTCGTTCCGCCTACACTCCATTTGTACATATGAATGAAGATTTAAAATATAGTGTTCCCATTATCCAGGCATTGGAGACCTTAAGTTTCCTGGAAATTAGTGTTCCAGGCTTTTTGATAATCACAGACATTGGATGTGACATACTAGCAAGAAACTTGATAGTAATAGCCTATTATATCCTTCCACGAGTGGGTCATTATGACTAATTCTCTTCCAAGACTCTTAGGATTCCTTTAGTGTTAGTAGTTTTCATGAAAGGATTCCTAGAAATCCAGTTTACGGAGCTTGTATAAAAATGTTCTCTATTAAAAGGTTATAAAAGAACGTACAGCTAGTAGTAGTAAAACACGTGATCCATGACGACTTAATACATTTCCATGGAAAATGCTATGAACCTAAACCTTCATTCCTTTTAATGGTAGTAAATTAGATTATAGCAGACAGATTCTATTTAGAATGTTCACAAATACTGACATGGGTAGAATCTCTTCTAGTTAGATCTATGGATAAGATTGGATAAGACAAATAATCTCGTTAAAATTGTTTTAAACAATGTTAAACTAAACTCTGTGGCTGTACATTCCTTGTGAGATATGGCCTGCTATTAGAGGTGTACAAAACTAGCTTTTAGCTTGCCCATACCCGCTTGCACGCCAGGCAAGCAAGTTGCGAGAGTCGCAGCTAGCAAGCAGGCAGGCTTCTTTAGACCTGATGGGTTGGGTTGAACTTAGCCCATCTAAGTCTGATTAAGCTTGCAACATTCCGATGAGCTATTCATCAGTCGTTTAGTCGCTAAGTGTGGGTAGCTCCTCCTAACTTTGTTACAAGATAAGACGTTTGTCGCCTTAAATAAATAGGGGGTGGGATATAGTAATGCGCATTAATATTATATCCATTATTGTTATTAATATTGCTATTATTAATTAAAAGTATATGGAAAGTTGATTGAGGGGGGGGGGTATTCTTTAAACATATCTTTATGCTTTGATTGATTTTTACCAAACTTTGCGCTTAGACACTCTTCTACAAGGAAACTCTATAAATTAAAATTCAAAGAAACTATCCCTTATTATCAAAACCTGTCCCAATGTTTTCCCTATTAATATCTACTTACTCTGACCGTTGTACTCCAAATTTTACACACAGAGGATGTAGAACCAGGTTGAAGTTGTAGGCGACAATAATACTCGAACAAGCCCCCCCGGACTTACTTTTAACCCCTATTATGTGATCTCTATACAATTCTACATTCTTTGACCGATTTTTACCAAACTGCACACACAGAGCTTTAGAACTAGGAGAAAATTGTAGGCAATAATCATACTGGTACAAACAGTCCTTTACTTATTTTCAGCCCTTATTAGGCCTATGTAATCTCTAAACATGTGAATTTTTTGACAGATTTTACACACATACCCCGTAAAAATTGAAAAGTTCTAAGAAACGATATACAAATCTATATTATTTGACCGAGTATTACCGTATTTGAGAACCTGAAGGAAATTCTAGGGAACTATAATATTAAAACAAACCACCCTATCTAACCGTATTATGTTATCTCTTTACGAATCTAAATTATTTGTTTAATTTTTAACAGGTTTTACACACAGACTCTGTAGAACCAACAACAATTCCCAGGCAACCTTAATATAAGAACTATCCTTCCCTTACCTGTATTCAGCGCCTATTATATGATCTGTATACAAACCTAAATTCATAGATTTTTGTACCGAAATCGTACAAACATACGCAGCTGTAGAATAATGAACAATTTTAGGCAAAATTATTACTGGTACAGACTACCCCTTATGTGTTTTAACACCCTATTATATATGTGTAAAAATCTACGTCCTCTGCCGATTTTTATCAAATTTTGCACACAGACCCAGCAGAGCCAGTGAGAAATTCGAGGAAACATTAATATTCAAACAAATCACTCTATACATATTTCTACCATTATTATCTATGCAAATATACATTCTGTAACAGATGTTTACGAAGTTTACACACATATGTGTAACCAGTAAAAAATTCTATGCAACATTAAAATTCTAACTTCAAAAATGTTCCGTATTCAACCTCATTATAATTACATAACATCTATACAAAATCTACTTTCATTGACCGAATTTTACAAAATTTTACATACCGATAGGATAATCGAGAACTAGGAAAATTAATAATGTTAACATTCGAAGAAACTAACCCTTCTCACTTCAAACCCTATTATCAATTATCTATACATATCTGTATGCTTTCCTTTTCATCCCCTATTTGTATTTTCTCGATACCAATCTAAATCCTTTGGACGGTATTTACAAAAGCTTACACATAGACCTCTATAGCCATAACAAAAATCATCTATGCGAGATTATAACGCTATAAAAACACTAAGTTGTTTTCATCCCCTATAAGATTGTTTAAAGTTTTGAGAATAGGGGATCTAAATACGGGTGACTCTACTCTTTGTGTTATACACGCCAGGTTCAAGTGAGTTTAAAGTAAGCAAAAGGAGAATGAAAAAGTCTGCAGTGCAATAAGTTAATTTACTTGCCCACTGCTCTGCAGTGCTGAGTCAGGCCTAGCAGTTCACTAGGTCCCATCAAACCCACCAAGTTATAGAAGGCTTGTGACTCATAGTGATGACATTTTAGGCAGCCACTGCGATCCAAGCCTGTTATCTCGTCAAGCAAGTTAAATGCTCTGGCTGGTTGCAGAATAACACAGGGGCAAGCAAGCTAAAATCAGAATATGTACACGTCTGCCTGCTATCCGACTACCGTAACATCTACCATGGGCAGGATAGGTTAGCATGTGGTCAGCATTCCGACTCCCACGACCATTCTTTATGGATTTCGTGACCAGAGCCGCAACTTTCTTTTATAAAATACCGGTAGCTTCTCAGTTGTCCTCATGAGGCTGAGTACTCCCGTTAAAAACATCGAGACTCATAAATCCGAGGAGGTGCCGGAATCGAACCAGCGGATCCTTAATTAGCAATGCGGATCAGTACATTACGCAGGGGATCCAGTATTAAAACAGCTATGTTAATAAAGTTCAGCCGAGCATACTAGAATGATCGCAAGACCATGAAACAAAATAAGAATTTAATTCTTCATTCATAAACAACGCAATATGTGATTACTGATTAATGTATTAAACTAAAATAAACTACAGCTTTATTAGCTTTACATTAGCTTTACACGTAGGCTAGATCTTCAGTTGACTTTCTTCTGCTTCTGCAGCAGACATCTTGTACAATAAGGGACAAAAGTATTGAGAGCGGTATGGTTCATAAGAGATTCTATTACCCTGGTAGACTTGTGAGGCTTAAAATGGCGTGCCTATTCTACATCCAGTAAAGTACCGCTGTAACTCTTCATCATAAGCTGTGTTGGTTCGACTCCTTCCGCTATTGGTTTCTTATGTTAGTGAATAATTTAAATAATATCTATAACCTCCCATTGCAGTAATTCTAATGGGCACTTCAATTTTAATAATAGTGTTCGTTGAAAAATATTTAAAAAAATTGTTATAATTAAATGTAGTGAAGAAATAAAATCAGTAGCTGAGTAATCACAATAGCCATAACATATCTAACGTCTAACTTCATAGACGTGACCAATGAGAAAAAATTGAAACATTAATGACGCGAATCCCTTCCTTAATTCCATCCTGTATAATTTTTCTGGTAAAGTAAAATGACTTATTTTGGTGATAACTTCTATTTCGGTGGGTATTTCGTGAAATGAAACATTTGCAGTATTTACACAAAAATACCCTGTGGGACGCCTAGTACATTAAGTCCCTCATTTCTGTATTTTTCTGCTCTCTTATGAATAGTCGTAACTCTTGATTTTTGTCATGGTTTTATGTACTAATATTATGTTAAATATAATTGACATTCAGAACTTCAGATATCCATTTGCAAACAGAAGTTCCAACAACTGTGAATAAAATACAAAATCTGTTTAGTCTTCGCCGCATTTCATCATAGATTCATAGGCATCCCAAACTCGGCAGAGAGATAGTAGAAAAGGAGTGTATTGTGATCCCGGAATAGCGTACGTTCCACAGTTTTTCTATAATCGATCACGTCTTTCGATAACTTCGTCAAAGAAAAAGCTGAAAAAAGAAAAGACGCTATAAGAAATGAAGGAAAAAATCAAACTAAAGCGTACAATTACGATTTTCAATAAAATTTGTTTGCACATTTATTTATTTACATATGGAAGAAACTTATTTGGATCTTATTTTGACATTTCGCACTACAGAACAAATTTCGCAATATTTCGTGGATTCGATTAGCCTTATAATGTTATTTTACGCGTGTACAAAGCAAAATATAGCCAATTACAATAGAGAACAATACCGGACACTTACTTCTTTGACAATGGAAACATAGGGGACAGATTGCTGCAGGGCTCCGTTGGCACAAACTGCGAACTTGGTGCCAAATTCAAATAATTAAATTCTTATGAGCGGATGGAAAGATTAAACTGACTTTAAATGCTATCACCCTATCACATATATTTGCCACTTAGTGGTAACTAGCCGGGTCTATTTTTTAAACTTTATCTAATAATCAAAATTTATTTAGGGATACAAAAAAGAAAAGAATTTAACTATTTAACTGATATGATTTTATTTGAACATAAGCACAACTTCTTCCAAGTGCATGATTTTTTTACTTTAACATTTTTTGTGAGACATTTCTTTCCCTACCTTTCATAGTCTTCTATTAAATAACACTTTATTAATATATTGAGGCATTTACTTATAGAATCGTATAAACTTTGCGCAAACACATAATTTAATCAATATTGTAATGGTTAGTGACTTGACTGCCTTTATTCTTGGGACCAGACTTTTAGCGAAAGCTTATGAATGGCTGTTATATTTCCCCCATAAGGGTTACTATGTTAGATATAATGATGGATTTAATTGTGTTCAAATGTGAAGTTTTGGTTTTTAACTTCGATAGGCCTACTAAAGCATTTTTTAAATGAGACGCTGAATCCTATGCAACTTTTGTGTTAAAAGTTTAATCAAAAATCACTTTTGTCTTGAGGCTGTCTGGTATCGAAAAGAACATGATCCGAATTTGCAAGGGTCCTCATCAATTTTTCTTTTCTTTTACGTGGGCTGCTTCTTTTGACTGTTGGCGATTAAGTTCGCGATGGAAGTCCTTGCGATGGTGTAGTCCCAGGTTTTTAGCTAAAAGTAAACGAATAAAGGAATATAAGCCACAAAAATATGGAAAATTAGCCACGAAAAATAGTTTAGGTGTGGGCCTATGTTTACTGAGAAAGGATTCTAGGTTAGTTCGATGCATTGTTCGTTTTACGTTCACCTTGCTCTTGACTGAAACATTTTGAATTCTTAAAATCAGTAATTGGAAAATAATCCAAACATTTCGTAAGTTTTGCAGAACTGCGCCGAACTTCTTGTAAAGTTTATCCAAGTCTTGCATCTACTTGCACCTAAAAAACCCACTGATCACATCTGAAAAGGCCGGCGATATTTACTAAGCATAAATAATCTGTCTTCTGTAGGCCTATATTAAGCCACCAATATGCTTTAGGAATTACACTACTCGTTATTACTCTCAGCAAAAGTAAAAAATAAACACAAATAAAAATCGCTTGGTTCTTATCACATGGAATTGTGAAGAAACACGAATTTGTCTGAATTTCATAGTTATTGCACCCGAAGATTCCAAGAACTTTATAATAAAAACCTTCATAAACAAGCTATTTGATTATAATAGTTAAAAATTTAGAAAGCACTTACATAGTTTAACTAATAACTTACTTTTGCATTTGGTTTAACACTTCATTTTCATCTGTATCCAGGTTGCGTCGCTAGATGGTGCTCACGACACTGTCCCTCTATAGCCTATATCGCAAAGAGCCCTGTATTATTCTCTATTGTATTTGATATAGCTAAGGAAAGCCTTTTTCAAAATTTCGCGCTTATCGCTTTTACCAAAACACACGGTTTCTGTGAATGATATAGGCTACGCCTGTGAAATATAGGCAACAGCTTATATACGTCATCTGAAACGCCTGGATGGGATACAACAAGCGCAATGTCACTATCTCATTCGCAATATCCAGTTGTATGAAAACTTGGGAGTAATGCTGTTTCGTGTCTATGTTCAGTTAAAAGAATCTGATGTGAAACTCGCCTAACATCCTCTGCCCAAATAAAAGTTAGCATCTTAGTATATAAACAGGCCTAACGTAAATATCCAGCCTGAAATTTAAAAACGGTAAAGTTGCCAGTATTAACGTATTATCCTTGTACAGAAATGCAAGACACAATTTTACGGTAATTATGCAATAAATACCGTAGGCTTATAGCCTCTTCCTTGAATGTTGCGACTAAAAACGCAGGCTTATAGACAAACTAAAAAATAAAAAGCGACCGCAAACATTTATTGAACTTTCCGCCGTTAAGAACAATTTCCGAAATTTATCGAATAGTCTATTCCCCTCAGACATTTTTTTACTCTATGCATGGCCAACAATTCATCTTTCTCACTTCACATTCTTATATAGAATAAGAGGCCGTGAAAGAGCGCGTATTCAGTTGTTCACCAGGCAAGACAAGTTTCTACAAACAGTGAGTGGCTTATAACCACCCTTCAGAGATTAAAAAAAAAAAAAAAAAAAAATCAAATAAAAATTTTAGCTTTTGGTATAAGCACTTCATGTACAAAATTTAAAGGAAATCGTTAGAGCCGTTTTTGAGAAAATCGCAAAAAACTAAATTTTATTCGTGTAAAGACCCCTTAAATATAAGAGAAATTTGTTGTCAATCTTCGTGTCACCTTTTAGTAATGGTAATTTTATCGCTCTACATAGGCGCATGTACACAACTGTTTTATTATACCCTACAATCTGCATACAGATATATATTTCTGTGTGCATACGTACATAATTGCATTATATATATATATAAAGAGGCGCAAACTTAAAAATATTGTTGAGGGAGGGACAAGAATTCAGTTTTTAGTACTATTCTACTTAGGCCTTATAGGATAAAATCTTAAATGTGGGGGAAAGGGCAGAAAACTGCCCCATACTCGGCGCCTATGTATTCATACATTAAATGTTATGCATGTACGTATGTTTATAAACTGTAGGCCTATAAAACTCTTTCGAATGAATCACCTGTCTATTCAAAATATACATACCAGCTTTAATAATCCTACTGTTACGAGCCTTTTCACTGCCACTGACGTACATATATGCATCACTGCAAAATAATTACATAAAAGAGAGGTATGGAATTAGTAGAGTAATGCTTTGTGTTAAAAGATGACTTTTTTTTTCTCCATGATACGACTGTCATTCATATATTCCAGTTGTTATATTAAAATTTTTCTCATCAATTTTGAACACACAGCCCGCTTATATCGTAATTGTAAATTCAGCTCTGGGAGGATTAATAAATTGCTTGTTGATTGGGGCCCTGGCAATTAGCGTTCAATTAGTGAAATAATTTAGTGTCATTGCTTCCATTTTAAACGTGAAGTACGAACATTTAAATGTCAGATAATGTTTAATGTTTAATGTTTGTTTAATGTTAGATTGCCTGTCGGAGAACACATAGTCTATAGACATGTTCAAAGAAATAAAATTACATCAAATAAAAAAACTCACTCATATCGTAAAATGACCTTATAGTCAACCAACCAGAGATCACATATTTGAAATGGTTTCGATTTAGCCTAAATAATCCAGCAAGCACTTCGCAATTTTTATGAACATGGCTTCACAATTTTTCATAGTTGAAGAAAGCCTGCAGGCAGGATAGTTCAATGAGTTTTGTTGCCTTGTCTCGTAATTGTGTAGATCGCTTCTATAACTAAAAGCATTAATATTATCTCTAACATATAAAAGAGACTCAAGAATATACTGAGAAGTAATAGTCAATATTTTAAGATCAGTAAACATTGGTCTACAATGTTCATTCAATGGTGAATTAGTGATAATTTTGATGGCCTTCTTCTGGAGAGCAAAAACTTTATTGATGTGAGAACTATTGCCCCAGAGGGTGAGTCCATAAGTAAGAATGCTGTGAAAATAGGCGAAATAAGCAACCCTAATGTAGGCATTAGGCACAATGGATCTTAGTCTTAAGAGAAGAACAAGGACTCTAGATAATTTAAGGCAAATATAGTTAATATGATCTTCCCAAGTCAATCTGTGATCAATGACAATTCCCAGCATATTAAAACTTTTGGTCTCCTGAGCTTTCTTAAGAATGAATAATAAGAATTCAGTCTTAGAATCATTGAGAAGAAAGCCATTGGCATTGAACCAATTTTTAGCAATCGCTAAATTGGACACAGCCTCCTCTTTAGCCGTTTGAACATCGTTACCTACATTTAGTAACGTTGTATCATCGGCATACATGATGGTGTCTGAATTTAATTTACATGCCAAATCATTCGTGGCCACTAGGAACAAAATAGGGCCCAAAACCGAGCCCTGAGGTACTCCATAATTTACATTGCGCAAATTAGACGTTTGGCCATTAAACTTGACACACTGTTTGCGCTGAGATAGGTAGGAAGACAAAGTGGACAATTCATTCTCCGCGAAACCAAAATAATGCAGTTTCTATATTAATACATCATGTTCAACACAGTCGAACGCCTTACTTAAGTCACAAAAAGATGCATGAAGAGAATTGCTTTCTTCAAAGGCGTCCAGTACCTTTTTTACTAGATATCTGACTGCACCAGTGGAACTGTGGCCAAATCTAAAACCGTATTGGTTATTGTAGTATAAATACTTGGATTCTAAATAGTCACATATTTGTGTTTTCATTACTAATTCAAATACTTTAGAAACTACTGGTACAATTGAGATCGGCGTATAATTAGCAGGATCGTGTTTATTTCCTTTTTTGAAGATAGGAATAACTTTAGAGTTCTTCAATGAATCAGGGAATATACCCCTAGTCAAACTGGAATTAATGCAAATAGTAATAGGCTCAATAATAAAATGAATAATTTCTTTAAGAAAGTTATTAGACATATCGTAATAGTCTTTAGTATCTGAATTCTTCATACTATTTACAATTTTGATTACATCATGAGTGGTGACCACATTCCATCTAAAAATAGAATTGGCAGTAGCGCTGTTCATTAGAAATTCCTTAAAAGAGAGATTAGGCCGACTTATATTCTTTTTATATTGGAGGGCTGTTCGACAAATAGTTATTAAATTCATTGGCAGGTATATTAATATAATTTATTATTATAGAACCATTAGCTTTAATTATGGACCATAAAGCTTTACTCTTATTAACGAAAGATTCAATATATGACACATTAGCCTCTAAATTCGCTTGCTTTATGGCAGCTTTATATTTGAAGTTAAGATTACGCAAGTAATGTACTAAGTTAGGATTTTTATTAACTTTAGCAATTGTACGAAGAGCCATTACTTTGTTTTTCAGGGCAGCTACATCATTATTATACCAATTGGTTTGAAAATTATGAACCATGTGTTTATTTTTCAATAACTTTCTGTTCTCTAAAGGGAAATATACACAGAAAAGTTCGTAAAACCAGTGAAAAAGTTGATCAAATAGAGAAGCATTGTTATTATTCTTATTCATAAGAACTGCTTCCCAGTTAAAGTTCTCTAAGGCACGTTTAAAAATAACCATATTGGACATTTTCCGAAAAGATGTGTGTATGTAAACTTTAATTGGTTCACTGTTTGAGTTAATGCTAATTTTGCTTATAATGGCGTCCTGATCAGAGTATCCTAAGTCGCGGACATTACAGTTATATGACTTAGCTTTCATAGTAGTAAACATGTTGTTCAGACAGGTAGAGTCTCTGGTTGGTTGATTTACAGTACGAAAACAACCATACGATAAAAATAAATTACATAAATTATTGCTATTAATAGAATTTAGCAAGAAATCAGTATAAAAATCCCAAAATACGGGCAGCTCATATAGTCCATCATTTTGTGTAGAACTTTCTCAAGCTTGTCAATAAATATGGCAAAATCACCATTAGGTGATCTGTACATGGTTGCATGTAAAAGAATCCCCGTAACCTCGAATATGAGTTCTTGACAATACACTGACAGATCAATTGGTTCAAATAAAAGGTTGTTTTTTACATAAATAATAGTTCCCCCATGAATATGAGTAACTCTAGAAAAACGATTCCAGTGTATATCTTATCGGGTTGAACAAAGAAGCCTCGCATGTATTCAGCCAATGTTCTGAAAAACATAAAACATTAAACTCCTGGGTTAAAGTGTTGCATTTAGGAGATCAATTTTGTTCTTAATGCATTGTATATTCATGTAGAGTATCACCAATAAAAAACATTTCAGTCCACTACTGATAAAAGAAGATCTGGTTTCGGCCGGGATGGTAGAGTCATGGTTCAGCCTTCGTTTATCGGTTTTCGTCTTGTGTATAAAAAACGACGGATGCACGCATCTTCCTGCCATAGTACCCGGTCCATTACTAATTCCATGTTTTTAGCATATACATCCACCTTAAAAGAAGTTCATGAGTTCACACTTCCTTTCGGGGAATCTAGATCGCAGTCAATTAGTAACTTGTTCACTAGTTTTCTTGGATCTAGCCTATAAACATGCAATGACACTGTTTTCGGTACACCCTGTAATTTCGGTGCATTCACTTCTTGGTCAATAGGCTATTAGTACCGGTACCCGTGACTATTATATGTTTCAATTTTCGAGCAACAACTTTAGACCAAGTCTCCTTTTCAGCTGATGTAGCTTCAGATGACTGACCTTCACTAGGACCACCTTCTGTAGCCACCATGGGAGATGAATTCTCTGATTCTTGCATAAGGACCGCTTGATTTTCCATCTTCTCACATTGGGTTCTATCATAATTCTTGCCATGAGTTAGAGTCTTTGTTTTTACCTTGTTAGAATCATTAATCTGTTTTTGGGTTCCAGGCGCTGATCTCACATTATTCGTAGTTGAAGCCTTTATATCAGTCCGCGATTGTCTAGTATCCCAGTGCATAAACGAGCTACAACCAGGCCCGACGAGAGGGAGGGGCAGCCAAAAGGGGGCCCGACCGACCATGATTTTTTTTCTAAATTTAGGCCTACTCTAAAATAAAATTGGTTATATGTCAATAAACAGCTTAAATTATGTTTTATGTCTTTATTTTATCTGCAATGTCCTGTCGTATAACGGTGACATGGAATTAATCAGTTAATCTGAAACAGATTATTCTTCAAGAAAAATGGCTATTTTTTAAAATCAGAAGCAGAAATCCTTTTGGACTCAACAGTAGGCCTCACTAACGTTCGGCATTTAAAATCATAATTTTAAAAAATTAAACTGGTATATACAGATAAAATTGTTCCTAATTAGAACATTTAAAGGTATTTTTCTGTTTCGTGCCCGGCATCAGTTAATCGATTTGCACCAAAATCAATAGGCTTCGTCCCATGGGCATTATAAGTGGTATACAAAGTTTTATGAAAATCCGATAAAGCGTATTTGAGTTATCGCGCTTACAGACAAACGGACAGACAGTCAGACGGACAGATATTTTCCTGTCTACCAGACAATCTCATAAAGTACCGGTACTATTCTGGTACTTAATAATTATGTAATATCATTGCTTTCTTTCCACGGCCCTGGCTACAACTAGACTGTTCCACGATCTGATTCATTACAGTCATTAGTAAAATAGAAAGTATTTGCTTTTTCTTTCAGTTCCTCAATAATATGATCCCTTTGTTTCAAAATAAATTTTACTACTTATAACCGATCGTCGATTACAGCCGTACGTTGGGAAGTCATTTATAACCGTCCCTTTAATTTGGGTTAGTTGGCCACAAGTTGGGAGACCATTTATAACAGATCTATGGTTGGTCTAAAGATGTTGGGAGCCATTTATAACCGCTCTTTAATTTTGGGAGCTATTTATAAGGGTACTTTGATTTCTGTTAATGTTAGCGATGTCAATATTGAAAATACGGGGTGTTAATTTTGATACGTAGAAGTTGGGGATGCCGGCTAGATTGCTCAGTGGATAGTTTGTAGCATGAGAGTTCTTATCTGGGTCGTGGCTAGAGAATATCGAGGTTATGTTAACTTAGGGGGTCAGTGTCAGGAATTTAGGAGAATTAAAATAGTTCAGTTGCTTTCAAGGTCTGTATATATTGTTCCAAAAGATTGTCACCAAAATGCAGAACAAATGTTTTTCTTTAGGTTAGATGATGTAAGTTCATTGCTGTAATATATAATTCGTCGTCTATTAATTTCTGTCAACACTTTGTAACTAGATCAAATATTATACAAGTAATTACTTTGTTATTCTTACGCGCTATCTAACGTTTAATTATTTTCACAGGTAATAAGTCGTATCTATTTATATTGCGCGGACAATCTACTCAAAGGATATTCTTTTTAACTTTCACAAATTATTCTTTCACTAAATTAATTATAATCAATGACTCTATTTATTGATATTAACTTACGCGCTTCGATGCTTCTCTACAATTCCATTTATATCGCGCGGATATATTTCACTTTGAGTTAAATAATACTACTATCTCACGAAGTTAATTAATATTTTACTGTAATGCTACGTTGTGTCGTTCTGGTCTCGTGTGTCGTGAAGTAAGTCTTGTGTGTCGTGATCGAATGATGATGAGTCCTGGGGCCGTTGTGATAATATCCCCTTAGGAGGTAGTGGGGGAGAACAGTTCTTATTGGTTGTGCTAATGTTTAAGTTATTCCTAATTGGTGTAAAATACTTCGGTCTGCTATTCTGTTTAAAATAAAGTTCGTTTCTCAGCGCTTGAGACGCTAAGAAGCTTGGGTCATTAATTTTCCAAAGTGTCAAAATGCCCTGGTGCCTTCTTGTCTATAATACCGGAAGAGGGAGGAGCCGTGTTTATGTATTTGTATCAATAACTCTGATAACTGAAGGTTATCATAGTATTGGTTGTTTTATCCTGATGGGTTGATTTATTCCGCTTCTAATGATACTAGTCTGTAATTGGAGTGATGAAAATTAAAAGAGTTATTAATGTTTTTATATTAAAATTATTGAAAGGGTTAATAAAAAGTTGGGTGTTGTATATGAAACTGTAGTAGGTGTTGTTCGCTATTGACTGGTGTAATTGGTTTTGTTGTCACTATTTCCTTGATGGAGTAATTAATGTTTAAAGTTAGGTGTGTTATGTGGGGAAGACTAAGCTGTAGGATTCATATTGTCAGTTGAAAAGAGGGCTATGTATGATATTGTCGGTTGAATGGAGTACTAAGTACGATAACATGCTCCAACATCAATTTTACCGTTACTGTCCGCTATATCATACAACGCTTGGTAATCTAGCAAATCTTTTTCCAAATCCTTATCACTTTCACTTTCACAACATTTCACAGTACTATCATTAATAATTTTTACTTTATTCATTAATTTCGCACGGCTTGGGTGAAAATAATTGTCACAGCCGGTACTTTTTAAACCATTAACAAGCTTTGATTTACACCGTTTGCAGGAATGTTCTAATTCCACCATTATGTAAGAAGTAAGGTTAGTTGCAGAGAGTACACACAACAAAACTGCTTAACAATACCACAGATTTCAAATTGTATGAGAGCATTTCATTACCGTTCTTTCGTCGATTGGAAATTATATAAGTTAATCTAGTAACAAAAATCAGTTTTGCAATGAACCAGTAAAATTTTGAGCATCTGTAACCGCATATACAGTCTATAAGGGGGGAAGTCATATAAATTCGTTAATTTCCAAAACATAGTAGATAAATAAAATAAGCATTAACCTATATTAAAAAAAGGGTTTACCTGTCGTTTAGGTCAAATTTTCAATCAATGGGCCATAAGTAATTGGGTCCCGCTTTTCCGGTCAATGACTTTTTAGGTCACTGCATATTTGCACATTTCAGCCTCTCTGTTCATCATTTTCTGAACAGACGGTTCCGTGATAAAGGGATGGAAAGAGGTGGACCAATTCCTTGGCCTCCATGCTTGCCCGACCTGAATCTACTAGATTGTTATTTGTGATGGAATTTAAAAATCTTGTGTATGCAACACCGGTGCAAGATGTAGAGAGTCTCTGTGCTCGTATTCTGCAAGGTTGCGGCATAATTCGTGATACTCCAGTGATACATCAGCGCATCTGGGAGTCCATGCTACGGCGGGTTGACGGATGTATCCGTGCTAACGGAGTACGTTTTGAACATTTCATTTGATGTTACGTTACACACAGTTATGTTTTTTAGTACCAATTCATATGATTTTCTGCTTTCCATTGTTCTGTTTTCGAGTATTCTACTAAGTTTTTCAGGTGTAGAGAACGAGCTAGCAAGGAAATAAAGCATTTTCGGACCCATGATCATGTAACATAATTTCACTCTCTATTTTTTTAGGAATCTTATTTAGGAATTTTGCCCCAAAGTTTTGGCCTCTTTTTTTTTTGTTACATTCTGTATACTGTATTTTATAATTATACCTGGTTCCAATCAGCCTCATGTTCGTCGTCACCCTCACTGGCGACCTCGCTAGGATTTATTTTTAATTTATAGGTTACTGCAATAGGCTACTACGAGAAGATACGAGAGGACGCATATTGCTAGGACTCGGACAGAAAAAGTAAACCTGACCAGGCGTAATATACATGGTCAGAGTGTATGCCAGTATGACCGAAATGTCTTACGACCGAAAAAATTTGTGACCCAATGAGGCAGACCGAAACAGCAAGAAAAGAGTTTGATGTAGGTTTCGGAGCCCATAAATAGCATTCTAAGCTAATTTTCAAACATCATTCACCAATGAAATTACTTTTCAAATAGTTTCCACATGTTGATAACTTCATAATTAATTTGTTACGTTAAAGATCATACAAATAAGCCACAGCAGTGTTATAGAAACATTCATTGAACTAGCTGAAAGTATAAAACTTTACATTTTGCCTCCCTCTTGAAGAAAGGGTTCACTATCCGAGGATCGCAGTGGCGTTAACGAAAGGCGTACACGCAACCATTTATCAATCTGAGGAAGTGAACTTTTTTCTTTTTTCAGAACGACGTTGATAACGGGATACTTCATTTTTGTATTCATCAAGCCCTCTACAAGAAATGCGATTTTATCTAAATTACAGAGTACGTTTGGAAGGTTATGTCCTATCTGTAACGACATGGATGTTTAATGTAGGTGTTGCTTTTGTTAAAATCGAGTAATTCATTAACTTGATGAAGTATTCATTTATTAGAGTGGTTGGCGGAATAAAATTCAATATTATTCAAACGTCAGGCATGTTGATGCTATGCAAACGCCAAGGTAGTGTGGTATTTCGTGAATATATACGAGAACCTAAGGTATTATGTCATTTTGTAATAATTAACACCAGTAAAACCATAATTATGATTAATGGAAATAGCGAAAGCGTTAAATTTACATAACCGATATCTAAACAACTACTTTTTTGACACAGCAGGAGGGGGTGGTCCTGTTTTATATCACCACTTGTTTTGATTTTTTGGACGTCCATAAATTTACACTTTAATTCCCCTTATTTATATCGTGCAGCAGCTAAGCCTGCATTAAATATTTGCATTGCCCTTAGCTTTGCCCCTAAGAAATGGAAAAACGAAAAACAAACACTGTGGCATATTTTCCCTCTGGGGACTGGGCCGACCATCCGACTGCTGCGTCATCTATTAAGGCAGATGGTATGCCGACACCTACGGCTAAATCATTTCTAGATTCGTGACCAGTACCGCCACTTCTTTATCAGGTAACTTCTCACGAAGCTGAGTGCACCCAGTTCCAGAACTCCCTATCCCAGAAGAATCCGAGGAGGTTCGGCGATCGAACCGAAATCTTCGGGTTCTTAGTTAGTAACGTAAACCACTAGACCATGCAGGCGGCTGAAACAGTGAAACAAAGTCATATATTGTGCATCGTAAGCATAAACATGATTCTCTAGCTACATAAGAAGTAATAAACAAGTCTTAAAATTTATTTCTCGATAAAAATCGTGTTTTCGCTCATCTGATATATCCGCTTATGCAAGACTTTCCCCAAAAGCGATAAATTTTGGAAGATATATTTTTTTTCTTCATAAGTTATAAACCATTTTGCAAGCTCTCAAGAAGAAGAAAAAGAAGTCGAAAATCAGGTAATCTTTGTGAAGCTGCTGAAAGAACTTTCCTCACTTTTGAATTTATTCAAAAATCAGCAGCGCGCTTTAACCATTCTCACAATTGCAAAGCTATTTCTGATAATAATTTATGAGCGAAAAGTTTTTACCATGAATATTAACATAAAAGTGAATGGGAAAACTAAAATGGGAATAAAAAATGAATCTTGACAAAGTACACGATTTAAAAGCCTACAATATATATTAGCTATATTTAGTGCAAGCAGCGT
This sequence comes from Ectobius pallidus, assembly GCA_964059195.1. NCBI lineage: Eukaryota > Metazoa > Arthropoda > Insecta > Blattodea > Ectobiidae > Ectobius > Ectobius pallidus. Next base: position 130,044,706 of record CAXKWD010000002.1, read on the forward strand.
TACTAAGTGACATTCTGTGGAGGATAATAATATTGTAAATAGTATAAACTATTGTTTTAGATGAATGTGTAAATTATGTTTTAATTGTGCAAGTTTGGTCTCTTTTTGCGATATTTTATAAACAGGTAATTTAGAACATTTTGTAATTTCTTTGTTTGGCATAACGTTATCGCTTATTCCAGCGTTTAAAACCTAAGGTCCGCGGACCACTGATGGTCCGCGAAGATTGTGCAGATGGTCCGCAGACATAATTTTAAAAAAATCAATAAGGAAATAGAAAGTAAAAAAGTAAAAATTTTTCACATAAAATGAGCACTAGATGTCAAAGTTTTTAAAATCTTCGAAAATACAGGTCCTATTGCATTTTCCTTACTTTTTACAGTTACGAACCACAGTTTGAAACCCCTGATCCACTGACGTCTATGGTTCCCTCTTTCATTCAAAACCCTGAAAAATAAGACTTTGTCGGAATTTGTTATTAGAGGCGCTCTCTTAACAAGGGTTGGAGGTGCCCAAGTGTCTAATACTGATAAACCTGTGTTAAACACGTGCAGTTGCTAAGTCTTGGTAGTACTCTTTCAGAGTATGCTAATGTTTATGATCGTTCAAGTAATAAACTTATGAGAATTTAAGCCCATTCTCACAAAAATTGTCACGTATGAATTTCTAGATTCTCACATTTAGGTCAACCAATCAAATTAAATATTTTTAAATTTTGCGATAATGTGGCGTCTACAATCTTAAATTTAACGACTATGCCTGCTTCTGGACTGGCAATCCTGGTTCCTCAGTAGGTTTTCAGACATGCTATGTTATATTATTATGGTAATAAATATTAAAGTCTGTTCAAAATATAATTTTACTGTCAATAGTTTACTTCCAATTCAATAACTGTGTTTCCGTCGAATTGAAAAATGTATTTAGATTTATTTCGTTATAATGACTTATAATTAATACCCCAAATATTAAGAATATAGGCCTACATATAGGCTACTTTTAAAAATGGGATGTAAAATTAGGGGTCCGTAAAATTTTTTTTAGACATTTTAGAGGTCCTCGGGTTCAAAAAGTTTGAGAAACGCTGGCTTATTCAATTGTAGTAAACTCATCCAGTTAGTCTTTAGACTCGCTAATTAATCCTGTCTTAACCTATTTCTATTCATTGTCTTGACCTTGTATCTCTAAAACTTCTGTTTGTTTTCACTTTACTTCTGCAACATATAACTTTATAATTTTAACGTAGTATGTATTGTACCTCTGGTCGAGTGGAAGAGAAAGACTATTCACTATTATATGTTTCTCACTGTTCTTCTTGTCGGCCACGGTGGTCTAGAGGTAGCGTGCCCGCCTCTAGATCCGCAGGGCTCGAGATCAAACCCGGCCGCGGTCGATGGATTTTTCGGGACGTAAAAATTCTGGGCACGGAGTCCTCCGGGAGGGACTTTAAGCTGGGGGTCCCGTGTCGTACATTTACGGCACATAAAAGAACTCCAAGACTAAATTAAAGCCTCTGGACAAAATTTCTCGGCCCTTTCACGTCCAAGAAATACTTAGTTTCCAGAGGGGAGTTGCGAGGCGATGGGCTTACCACCCGTCCGGAAAATAAGCATATCAAAATTAGTGTAGGTAATGAAACCTCCACTTGGAGGCCCCTTCGTCCCACCTGGGGATCATAGGGTACCAGATACAGATACAGGTACTTTTTTTCTTGGCCCTTATAATTCTTTTCATCATTGTCGCCGTCACCATCGTCGCAGTAGCAATTGTTGCTGCTTAAATCTCTATCATTTTTACCCATCAGAAATGAGAGTGTGAGTGAACAATGACAAATATATTATTAAGCCTATAATTATAATAAGTACTAGAAAATAATAGGAACGGAATATTTGCCCTAAATGGTCGACTCTTCCTCTTATCTCTAATTTCGTGTGAACAATCAATACGCATGTTCAAATATGTTGATTATAATGGCGATTCTCAAACCAAGTCAAGTTTTCTTTAACGCCATTTTTGTAGGCCTGTGTCTGATAATAGCTTAGAAGCACAAATTAATTTATGAGCTTGTATAATAATTAATTTCTGAGTCACGTAATAATGGGTAAGTAGGAAAACTGCAGTATTTCAATTTCCTCCATGTTTAAAATTTCCTTCTGCTTTCTGCAGAGCTCAATTTCAGCCCCTCTCTCTTTATTCCCATGTTCATCGCTTCTGGTTTGACCTCTGTACATCATTAGAGAATTTTTCGACATGGAACCTGAAGCAGGCAGTCGTTCATAATTAATTGCTTCTCTCCGTACCCAGCTTTCCCCTGCCGCTGTCTGCTTTTCAGCACACATATCTACCGCTTCTGTATTAAAATTATTATAATCTTCAATCAATAGCGCGTAGTAAGAGGTCGATAAATGAAACGAGAGACTTCATGTGATACGACCATGGCGCAGGGTCGTATTTAGCTACTTAAGCGCCCCTAGGCAGAGAAAAATATTTTCGCCCCCTTATTTCCACATGAATGTACCACTGAAATAGTAGGCTAATAATAATAGTAATAATATATAATAATAAAGAAATAAGTCAATAAATAAGCAGTTGCGTATTGTTGTCAATGTTATTCATTTCTATTTCATTGTGCCTTACATTAGTTTACTATTTTGAAGAGTTATGAATAAAATATTTAATATATTTAAAAAAACAACAACTGCTTAAAAGCCGCCCCTTCAAATCTGCCGCCCTAGGCAGCTGCCTAGTCTGCCTAGGCTTAAATACGGCACTGCCATGGCGCTATCAGGTTTGGTCATAGAGGCATGTTGGAAGCCACTCCTGGCTATGTTAGCCCTTTAATTGTTAATGTGTTCATAAGATACAATGGTTGTTGTTAAATTCATCATATTTGAGTAATGGAAAATAAATTGGAAGGAAATATTTAATATCATGGAAAATTACAGGATAAGATACTTGCATATAGCCTAACCACACTATTGTCGTTAGGTTAAATGCTTACTATATAAATAATGACTTAATGTCGCAAAATGCGAAGATAATTTTTTACTTAGATATTGCAATCCTGGTAAGGAAATTTTTTTTCAGACATAAAGCAAACTATGTTTTAAGAAGAAAGGAGGGTATGGTTTCTTAGGCCCCAATAACAAGATGGAATTTCTCCTTATGGAATAGTTGGATCATTTAATAAAGGCCTGTACCATTTTGTCCCTAGTGAGTGTTGTTTTTTCCCTAAGAAAATTACATGTTATCTCTAAACTTAAACCGTACTTTATTCGATATGTATTATCCTAATATTTTCGCATCAGGAGTGGGAAGAATAAGAAATAGAGTTTTCCTTTTCATTTTTTCAGTAAAGTTTACATTTATCGTGCAAATTAGACTAAATAAATTATTATTACAACATAAAAATCCATCTGTGATAATTGTTTATTGTTACATTATCAAAATATGTTTTGTAATTACGAGAGTAACAACTTATAAGATGCCGAACAAACATAAGCTGTTTGAAAGATTCCACGATGACTTTGAAGTTAATCGAATCGAAAGGCGCCAAAACAGTTAAAATGGTGCAGAAATTTAACTGTGGTTTATTCATCCTAAGACCGCCTGCGTGGTCTCGTGCTTAGCGTCGCTGGCTACGGATCCGCAGTCCTGGGTTCGATCCTCGGTACATCTTCGGATTTTTCTGAGGTAGAGAGGTTTGGAACGGGGTACACTCAGCCTCGTGATACAAACTGAGGAGCTATTTGATTGAAAAGTAGCGGCTGCGGTCACGGGAACCATCATTAACGTCTCTGGGTGACGGCATTCTGACTACATGCCCTCCGATCAAGCCGTCTGCCTATGGTAGGTGAAGCAGCGGTCGGATGGCTCACATCCACAATAACAGAGGTTTCCATGGCCGTGTGTTCAGAAAACTGGTTTTGGTCAAAGACCCTTGATATAATGTAGTATCAATATATTTTGATGAAATGTAGTGTAATGCCGGTCTGAAGTATATAGTCATCCAAATAAATGGTAGGTTCACCTTAGTCTTTTTGCTTCCTTCTCTCATCTCATTATTTCAGTGCGTTAAATGCTATGCAGGAGTAAAATTCTAGCAATATCTTACAGAAAGCGGAGACCTGTGTATTGCATGCTCAAAATAGTAAGTACTGCAACGGAGACAGGGATAAATGCCAGCAACCTATGTTTTGTGCCTATATCAGCGGTCTTTTAATTAATATTCTCTATTTATGTATGTGAATGTGTGTTGTGTATGTATTGTGTGTAGTGTATGCTTGTGTGTTGGAGAGTATACTTATGCATAAGATCCACGCAATAGATTAAGTAATTATACCGTACCATTATATATGACTATAATTCTTCTGGCTCAAAATTCTCTCTTTATTAGGCTACCTAAGGGACAATAAAATGTTTTACTGAATTCAAGTTTCTCGTACTAACCTATTATTTGAATGCGTTATGCAGTATTAATTTCCGTGAATTGCAAAAAGTGTATTAGGATAGAATCTGCTGTTAGAAGCTTGACTTATTAAAAGAACTCGAAAAATACAATTAAGATAAAACGATAACTAAACTTAAAATTACGAAGAGTATTATTTGTTGTTAATATCATTAAGAGGACTTAAGAGTTAGTTTCAATATAAACTTGGAGGCTGTCACCAGATTCCTGATTGTTTTTAGAAAATGTTTGAGTAACATTTGAGAAGTTCTCACCGGACCCCAGTGAAGTGACGTGATAATCCTTAAAGTACTCTAAATTTAAGTTCCATAAAAACGAGTATTTTCCTATTAATCACTAAACAATTCGCATTTGCAATTTTTGAAATCAATTTTTATATACGTATGTCTTGAATCACCAAGCTTGCAATATAGGATATTTGTCTGTATAGAGTACCTTACTTGGTGATAAACTTGTTGTACGCCAAGAAGGAAACTTATCTGATTCAAGAATAAATTACAATTACAATTGCCGAAAATGAGTAATAAGAAAATTAATTTAATTCTTAGATAGGCGATGGAAAAATTCCAGGACAAATTTAAGTCACTCTACATACATTATCTGTCGGCATAGTGCGCGTAACTCTTGCGGCCACATGTAGGCTATGTATGTAGGTATTATAAACAGTGGTGTATTCTAGGGTATACGCAGTTGTACGCCATATAGCCTACCCTCAGGGTAACATTACTCGTGAGCATATAACTTATATTTTATTGCGTATATGTTCTGCTTTGATGATGTATTATTTATTTTGACTCGAGAGACCAATGCGAGATTAGGCTGTGTGCAAAAGTTTCATCAAAATATGTTTTGTGGAATGTTTTTGATTATGTAGCTGGAACCAAATCATAAAAGATTTTATCTTCGAATGAGAATAGTGTAGTTTTCAAACTAACTTTTACTAGTCTGTAGTCTTTTGTATAAATGTGATCGATAAGATGCATTTTTTCTTCTGAAATCTCAGAACTCCATATCTTTCCTGATATGCCTGTTTCATGCCGAATTATGAGTGTAAGTGCGTGGCTAATGCCTCATTTTAAAATAAATTAAATATTTTACAATTTTTTGTAAATTGTTTTTATTATTTGTGTCTCATATTAAGTGCATGAGGTTCAAGAATCCAGTAAATTCACGATTTTTCGCTAAAACTTCCTACACACTTTAGGGTATACCCTGGGAAAATTTTGGGACTATACGCACTTTGTGTGTGCTAATCGTGGTTAAGCCGTACATTTGATGAGTTTAGGGGGGAAAAAAACAAAGGGGGAAGCCGAAGGTGAAGGTCAGTAATGCTGTGAGTTGTTTTGATGTGATTTTCAGCATTTACAGGAATACCAGAAGTGTGTTTTTGCTAACCCTTTTTGAAACAAAAAAAAAAGTTCTAAAAAGTGGAAACGTACTCTTGCACTAAATTGTAAACAGATTTTCATTTTATCTAGTAGCCTAACATCACTCTCGAAGTTATTACACAAAAACGAGTATTTCTTTATAACTGGAAAAAATGTATTCAGGAAAGGTAAAATGACATATTACTTACACGTATTACATACACATATTACTTAAACATATTTAGAGCAACGTTTATTGCTCTTGAAGTAAAATTATAATAGTAGATATGTTCAATTTCGTTATGTCCAGTTATATATTTGACTGCCCGCACAGAACACCACTTTTGACAGCATGGTACGCAAACGTCATTTTGTGCTAAAGCACTTGCAAGACAGGCATTTTTGCATGCGGTATTTTTATATCATGTAGTTCCCGTCTTCAAAGTTTAATTGAATTTTTCGGTATGGTCTTGGAAGTGTTATGCAGTGCTTTATATAGTTCTGCCTAGCGAGCATTGTATGAGCGAGCTACTTTCAAATGTAAAATTCTATTAACAGTACTAATTAATATTTAAATAGTGACACCAGTGATAGATAGATAGACCACAGTTATTATCTACTATATTCTAACTGTATTATAAGCAGGACAGAAACAATAAATAGTAGGCCTTTATATTAATAGGTCTAATTCAGGGGAAGTCAACTACGTCTTGTGATGACGTTTGTGGAGCAAGAGCATGCGGATCCCTTGTGTGTGACGTCAGCAAGAGCGCACGGTAGTAGGGGTGTTTAGAGTACGCTAGAGCTAGGTACTAGAGGACCTATTCACTTTAGCTCTGTGGGTAGAACAACTTCTGGTTGGAAATACGGAGCATTTTTCAAAGTTATTGCAAGTACGCGATCCTGACAGTGTTCTCTCTGCAGAACATGTGTTAGTTCTGCAAAACATTCTTCTTCAGTTCGAATCGAGGTTTCAGGATGTGGAAAACCTTTCTCCAATTTTTAAACTTTTTGCTACCCCATATTCAGTTAATGTCAAAGACGTTCCTTGCCGGTATCAGTTGGAACTGCTAAACTTACAATGCGACGATCTGTTAAAGGACAAATACGAACGTAAAGTGGTCTTGGCATCTAAGGTGCAGACGAGCTTGTATGGTAATTAATTCAGTTCATTTTTTTAATCATTTTTACTGTAGTGAATTATGTTAATTCAAATGATAGTAGCCTATTGTCTATTTTTGTCAAAGAACATAGATTTTGTGGAAAGGCAATTGTTCTCGCAGAATAGAAAAATAGAATTATTTATAATATGTTAAACTGCTGCGCTGTAATTAACCGATAAACTATCAAAAAAATCGATTGATGTTTCATTAACTCGGAAACACGTATTACGTAAGTTCTAACCCCCTAAATTCCCGCTGCCCGCAATACTAATGCCCCTCTCTTCCCCCCTGTTCACTGATGCCTACATTTCACATGCTCCTCGCAGAGATATAACGCGAGCAGTCAGAGCAGGAAGCAGTGACGTCACAGAGCAAGCTTCTGTCTTCCCCTGGTCTAATTCATACTAGTAACTTTGCTATGACGTAGCCTAAGCTTTTAAAATTTGTTACAGAATAAGTAAGTTTAACGATAATAGCTACGTATAATAATATTAACATTACCGTGATTAGGAAAGTAGCGATTGGTTGCAAATGCAGTTTAATAGAGCTTCATATGTCTTACATGTGTTATTTTGGCTGCTACTTAACTTACCTAAGCAGATAACTAGTGGGGCATTCAATTTGTCACGGACACAATTGCGTCAGCCTGGGTGGCGCAGTTAGTATCGCGCTGGCTTTCTGTGCTCAAGGTTGCGGATTCGATCCCGACCCAGGTCGATGGCATTTATGTGAGCATAAATGAATTCTTGAACACATAAAATAACATTCATTTTTCAACTATTGCACTTGTAGGACTACCGTTATTTTTTAATTACCTAGTAACATTGTAATTATATCAATACTTTTAAATAAATGAGTTTTACATAGACAAAAATGTGAATTTTACATGCGAAGATTGTATATTATCTTTGAAAACGTATGTGTGACAAAGTCAATTTACATTTTGAAAATATGTGTTCTGATTTTTAAATTTATATTACAGTAAATCACGTTTTGCCACAAATTTTAGAAATGACACTTGTAGGTCTATTACTTTTTTTCCCCTCGGTCCTTCAATTGAACACCAACAGGATTCCCTTAAATTGAATGTTTGGTGTGGGATCATGTGTGACGAATCGTCTGGTTTTTTTATTATTTTTAAAAATATTTGTATTTATTTATTTTTATGCTGCTACCACGTACCTGTTATGATGCAGCTGTATGCTGTGCCTCAACTCCCTGATGAGGCTCCACCACACTTTGCTATACACGAAAATTTCCCTTTAAGACGGATCGGAAGAGGATCACCGTACATCACATGTCCTGCCAGATCACCAGGCTTAATAATTCCTTTATTACAACCAATGGTCATAGTATGATGAATGGAGCTCTTGTAATGATCTTGCACCACAATACTATGTACAGTATGAATATCTTTATATTTTTCCTTAAGGACAACCAGGAAGTCCGACTTGTATCACTTATCACTTAAATGCACCCCGGAAGTTATTCTCCCCTAATGGAATCTCAAGTAAGAGGGTTGCACTCTATATGCTATAAAGATACCAAACCACTCTAGTGTATAAGAGGGTAGCACTCTGGATGACATAAAGATACCCAACCACTCCACAGTAAGAGGGTTGCACTCTAGATGCCATAAAGATACCTAACCACTCTAACGTGTAAGAGGGTTGCCATAAAGATATCTAACCACTCAAATGTATAACAAGGGTTGCACTCAAGATGCCATAAAGATATCTAACCACTCTAATGTGTACAAGGGTAGCACTCTAGCTATCATAAGGATATCTAACTATGCAATAAGGAAGAGTTGCCACTTTAACCACTTAAGAGCCTATGTAACTCCCACCCTTTGCTAAGAGTATATAAACATGTACTAGTGTTAGAATCTGGGCACTCAGCACTCTAGTCTCCACCGAGACGATCATCTGTATTTCTACGCTTCATGTAACTGTGTACGACTGATCTATTATAATAAAGACTTGTTACTTAAACATTGCAAGAGAAAAGGACTTAGTTTCTTTTCCCGAACTTCGACTCCAAGCAATCCAAATTCATTACATGGTGGCAGCGGTGAGATTGCAAGCAATTAATTAACAAGTCTACTTCGTCATCGGATTACGACTTGCTTCTTCATTAACAAGTCTACTACGTCAACGGATCACGACTTGCTTCTTCTGGACCGGAAGGACCTGGGATCGGTGTCCAGCCGAGGTTGGACGACAGCGAGCAGGTCTACTCGAGGGTCAGCGTTCCGGAGGACGACTGGAGGCGGATCTGATCAACCCACCTACCAGGCTATTCAGCAGAAGGGGTCTACGCAGTTCGTGGTTGGAGGCACCATTAGCGGCAACCACAGGCACCCGAGGGAACTTGGTTGTGTCCAGCCGGCAGCAGCATCCGACGCGAGACGTCCTTGCTTCGAGGAGCAGCACAGGGGCAGAACTTCGGACCTCCACACCACCCTACATCTTTTACTGTCAAAGGTTAGTCCATTTTCACTATGGCAGATGAAGAGGTAGAGCATGATGTGTATATTCCAGTGGTTCAAGCTATAAAACTAATTCCCCACATATTTGATGGCAATGTGCGCGAACTTAGATCTTTTTGTAATGGCGTAGAAGCCGCCTATGAATTAGTTCACCCCGACAAAGAGAGCGTTCTATTTAAATTTGTAGAGTCCAAAATTCAGGGAGATGCTAAAGAGAAGTTATTAGCAAGAGTTCAGAGGAACACGTGGCCCCAGATTAGGAAGATACTTGAGGAAAATTATTCAGTACGTAGAACACTAGATTTTCATGCAGCAAATTTATACACAACTAGGCAGGGACAGAATGAAACTGTAGCTCAGTGGGCATCCAGGGTTGATACACTAGGTAGAGATTTGCAGCGAGCAAGCAGAAACAGAATGACTCGCCTGGAGGAACGCGATCCAGATAGTAATTTACAGGAAGGCGCTAATGCTTTAGCAGGGGAACTTCTAAAAGGAACATTTGTTGGAGGTTTGAGAGATGATAGAATTAAATATGTTGTGAAGGGAAAAGGAGAAGATGTTTCATTGGCTCAATTGGTAGATTCCGCTTTGGAAGAAGAAAGTAATTTAAAATCAGAACGATTCAGGAATAATCAAGCAGGAGGACAATTGTGGAACAAGCAAACTACAGCGGGAAATCATGACAAAGATAGGAAACCTTTTATTAAGAGAGAAGTAAACATGGTGAATCAAGTCACATGTTACAATTGCCAAGGCAAGGGCCATATGGCAAGGGACTGTAGGAAGAGAGTTACATGCTCCCGATGTCATAAGACGGGACATGATTATAAGTCGTGTAGAGTGAGGATTAATTCCGATTCGCAGCAAGGAGGCTCGAACCAGGGAAACAGACAGTAGGGCTGTCTGGGCAATCGACACAGTCCTGTATTGAAGGTTGCGGTAGATATCATCTAGGGGACGCCTTAGGTAAGAGTGACTCACAGAGGAGCACTAAAGTAAATTGTTACTCACAGAGGAGCACTAAAGTAAATTGTGACTTACGCAGAAGCACAGAGAATGAGAAAGTAAAGCTAGGAGAATTTGAAAGATATGTTTTATGTGAAGAGTTAATAGGAGGTCTGGGAGTAGCCCTCTTAGACACAGGATCAGATATCTCATTAGTTAGAGAGAAATCGCTTAAGAATAATAGATGGGATTCGTCACCCATTATTATAAAAGGTATAACAGGTGAAGAGAGACAGATAAATGGAAAGGTTAGTTTGCGACTGGATAATGCATTAGAAAAACACGAGTGTTATGTAATTGAGGATTTACCAAGAGGGTTAGATCTTTTATTGGGAAGAACTTGGTTAAATGAACATAAATATGAATTTACGCAAATAATTGAACCTCTCACTGAAAAGATAATTGAATGCACGACAAAAGAAAAGGGAGTTAGATTTGTTGAACATCAGCAATTGCAAGAAGGAGTAATATGTGCGAGCAGCTTAGTGAACTGTCAGAATAATAAGTTTTGTTGTTTGGTGATGAATCAGAATGAACACCCAGTTAGACTAAGAACAGCACCGAGGTTAGAAAAACCGCCTTGTCAGAGTAACGAGAGAACCCAAGACCATGAAGATCAAAATAAAATGAGTCGGGCAGAAAGAATAAAATTGTTAGAAAGCAACTTGAGGTTAGAACACATCGCAGAGGGAAAAGAAGACATAGTAAAAATATGCCATGAATATTTAGATGTTTTCAAGTTACCAGGTGATAAACTTACTGCTACAAACGCAGCACAACATACTATACCTACCCCAGATATTCCAAAAGGTAGGGCAATTACTTTGAAAAATTATAGGCTACCTGAAGCACAACAGGAAGAAATCCAACGACAAGTAGATCAAATGCTAAATGATGACATTATTACACATAGCAAGAGTGAGTGGAACTTTCCGTTGTTGGTAGTACCTAAGAAAATGGATGCATCAGGTAAGAGGAAGTTTCGTGTGTGCGTAGATTTCCGTAAACTTAACGAAATTTCTGTAGGCGATTCATACCCATTACCCAATATACAGGATATTCTTGACAAGTTAGGAAGAGCTAGATATTTTTCCGCTTTAGATTGTGCAAGTGGCTATTTGCAAATTCCTATTGTAGAAGAAGATCAATGCAAAACTGCGTTTAGCACACCTCGAGGACATTTTGAATATAAACGAATGCCATATGGTCTCAAGTCAAGTCCAGCTACGTTTATGCGAATGATGAATAATGTACTATCAGAAGTAATAGGTACAAGAACGTTAGTCTATATGGACGACATCTTAGTAATTGGCGAATCACTTGAAGAGCATAACGACAAATTAAGAGAAGTACTTTCCAAATTAAGAGAGTTTAACATTAAACTAGAACCAGACAAATGTGAATTTTTAAAACAAGAGTTGAGCTATTTAGGACACATAGTAACTTCAGAAGGAGTAAAACCAGACTCAAGGAAAGTAATTGCAGTGGAAGGTTTCCCCACACCTAAGAATATTAAAGATGTAAAATCATTCTTAGGGTTGGCAGGCTACTATCGAAAGTTTATTGATCAATTTAGTGCTATTGCAAAACCATTGACAGATTTACTAAAGAACGATGTAGTATGGAAATGGGAAGAGAAAGAAAAGAATAGTTTTGAATTGTTAAAATCAAAATTGATAAACCCACCATTATTACAATACCCCGACTTCACAAGACCTTTTATTCTAACCACTGATGCCAGTGGATATGCAATTGGAGGAATATTAAGTCAAGGAAAATTAGGTCAAGACAAGCCTATAGCTTATGCAAGCCGTACTCTTAATCGAGCTGAATTAAATTATTCAACCACAGAAAAAGAACTTCTAGCTATAGTTTGGGCATGTAAACATTTTAGACCATACCTACTAGGTAGAAAGTTTCAAGTGGTAACCGACCACAAAGGATTGATATGGATATTCAATGTTAAAGACCCGAGTTCACGATTAATACGATGGAAATTGCTGTTGGAAGAATATGAATATGAAGTAGTTCACAGAGAAGGAAAAAAACAATGCAACGCAGACAGTCTTAGCAGGTACCCTGTAGAATGTTTGATATGCGATGCGGAAGAAGTAACTCCTGAGAGGAAGAAGAAAATAATCATTGAGATGCACAACTGTCCGGTTGGGGGACATCAAGGCATAACAAGAACAGTGGAAAGAATTAAGCTTTACACTCAGTGGGAAGGGTTAGAGAAAGACGTGCGAGAGTACATAAAAAGGTGTGAGGTATGTCAGAAACATAAACAGATGGATAGAAAGCAAGAACAAATGTTAGAGATAACAGACACTGCGAATGAACCGTGGCAGAAGATTTACTTAGATGTGGTAGGGCCATTACCTGTAACCGAAAGAGGATATAAATACATCCTGACCTGTCAAGACAATCTAAGTAAATACTTGAGAGCAATACCGTTACAACAGCAGACGGCTGATGAAGTAAGCGAAGCATTCGTAGAACAAGTAATATTAATTTTCGGAATACCTAATAATATAGTCACAGATCAAGGTGCAAATTTTATGAGTGATGTATTTAAACGCATATGTAAATTGATGAAGATAGAGAAAATAAATACAGCAGCGTATCACCCAGAAAGCAATGGAGCATTAGAGAGAACGCACAAAACACTTGTAAACTACTTAAGATGTTTTTGTGGCGACAAAAACACTCAATGGGACAAATGGTTGAATTTTGCAACTTTTGCATATAATACCACCCCACATTCAGTAACAAAGTTTACACCTTATGAGATTCTGTTTGGGAAAATCGCTAATATACCAGGAGTGTTGCAGAAAAGTCAAGCAATACAGTATAATTACGATGATGTTGTAATTGATATCAAGAAGAAAATGCAAGATACTTTTCAAGTTGCTAAAGAGAGATTGCAATTTAAAAAGGAAGCGCAACAAGCAAAAGGTTCACAAATAGTGAGTTCATATAACCAAGGCGATTTAGTTTTGTTAAAGATTGAGAATAGGCAAAAACTCGATGGACTATGGAAAGGTCCGTTTGAAATAATTGAAGACAAAGGCCCTAATGTACTTATCCAGGAGCTAGGTAAACGAAAGCGTCAAGAAGTGCATAAAAATAGGTTAAAGTCTTACTTATCTTCTCTTTCAGATTGACGGAGTATGCAATTTTTCAAGTGGATACTGCTCTCGTTAATTTTCTTGTATTGGTGTACGGTAGGGAAAGCTCAAGATGCAAAAGAAATAAACTCAAAAGCAGGGTTATATTTTGATGAAGTGAGTAGTGTTCTATTCTATCCTACGAAATGGAAAGTGATCACATATATAGATTTGAGTCCAGCTAGAGACGTATGGAATCGAACTAAAGAACACTATAAAAGAGTAACAGATTATTGTATGAAATTTTCGAATAAATCATGGTATCATTTAACTGATTGTCAAAACTTTGGACGTTACATGAGTTCCAAATCGAAACAAATAGATAGATCAAAAGATATAGTAGCTCAGTATTTGAAAACCGATGTAAGTTATGATGAACACAAACGCAAAAATCGTGGTATTCTAAATTTTATTGGAGAAATAGAGAAAGTATTATTCGGTACTTTATCAGATTCCGATGATTCTAACTACAATACACACATAAAAGAATTAGAACAAAGACAGAAAGAATATTTACATTTGTCAAGTGAACAAATGACTGTTATTAAATCCACTATTTTAAATGTTAACAATACAATTCAAAGAGTTAATATTAATGAAAGGAAATTAAAAGATAATTTATTGACATTGACAAAATATACAGACAAACACTTTAGTGAAATTGAAGAAGAGGTAAATCAAGTAAACTTAATTAATGAACAGTTTCGATTAATACAGAGAGGAATAGAAGAAAGTCAACATGCATTTGACACTCTAACAGACGCGTTTGTACATGCCGAAGTAGGACTTATGCAACCACAATTAATAACGCCTATGAAAATTAAGGAGTTGTTAAAATCTGAACATCTGCCTAGCGGAATGGAGTACCCTAATCTTCCTTTTTCTGAACTTCAAAAGATTGTTGTACCTACAACATATTCCTACCAACAATACCTTGTATATGTGTTAAATATTCCTTTGATCAACCCTACCCAATATCAGTTATATAAACTGTTACCTTTACCAACTTCCCAATCTTGTAATCCTGAATTGTATGGTTATGTAGATGTAAGGAAAGAGTATGTTTTTAGTGATGTTTTGAGACAGCATTACGGTAAGCTAACTGGTAATGAGTTACTGACATGTTTCCAACCTAATGAATTTCTGTATATATGTAAAGCAGAAATACCTATTTATGCATATGTACCAGGGAATGACTGTGAATCAACACTGTTACACCCTTCAACACAAAAGATGCCTGAGAGTTGTAACATTAGAATTGTGAGGTTAAGTCAAAATTTGTACATCCCTTTGCATCTCAGCAATCAGTGGATATACGTAGCTCCACGAACAGAGATATTTACGACATTATGTCCAAGCACAAGTACCACTTTGAAAATTAGTAATACAGGTATTCTTACCTTAAATCCAGGTTGTAAAGGATATTCAAGTTATGTAACATTATATGCTATGACAAGCAAGACCAGTAATTCAACCAATGATTTTATGCCTCAAGCTAGCATAAATTTCGATTGTTTTTTTGATATAAGTAAACAAGAACATGATAAATTGAAGTTAGACGTACCTTTGGTAAATATATTGTCTTCAGCAGACGACCTCAGATTAGCAAGTATTAAAGCCGACGAAGTTAATGAACTAATAAAAGAACAAGAAAGTCAATCTTATGATCATTACTATGTAACTACAAGTGTCTGGAGTTCAATAGTAACTGGTATAATTTTATTAAGTATTTGTATGTGTTGTTGCTGTTATTGCAAATGTTGTCGCAATTGTTTTTGGATATTATGGGAAAAATGTACCCCAACGCAATGCGTTGATAGATGTAGCAACATAGTTACAAATAATATTTGTGTGACTCACCCAGATGCTAAAGTCAAGTTTAGTAAAATTCCCAGTAGTAGTGAAGGAGAATTAACTATGATTACAGAAGCTCCAAGAACTAGATCAGATCCCTTAATTCCATCTCAAGAAATAGAGAATGAATTGAAAGGCGACTGTTTGGCAAAACGAACACGCAGTAAGAAATTCTTTCGTTAATCACTTTCATAACATAATTATTTAAATATGTTATTGTCACTAATGTGGCTTATTTCTTAACTTATTGTGCCATAATAATATATTTATTATGCCATGATATTGATGATTTCCAATTATTGTCACTCAAGATGTGACGTAATTGTAACACACATATAATTTTCACTTATTATATGTGATGTATTTTGTAACTTTACTTCATATAGTGTCACTTATAATGTGGCGTACTTTACAATTTATTTCAATTGATGTAACTTTTATATTATGTATTTTGTAATTTATTGTGTCACAATATCACAGGTATTATGATACGATATTGATGTTTCATGAAAAGAATGGAATACCATATTTCCAATCTTTTTATAACAGTGGGGGTGTAATGATCTTGCACCACAATACTATGTACAGTATGAATATCTTTATATTTTTCCTTAAGGACAACCAGGAAGTCCGACTTGTATCACTTATCACTTAAATGCACCCCGGAAGTTATTCTCCCCTAATGGAATCTCAAGTAAGAGGGTTGCACTCTATATGCTATAAAGATACCAAACCACTCTAGTGTATAAGAGGGTAGCACTCTGGATGACATAAAGATACCCAACCACTCCACAGTAAGAGGGTTGCACTCTAGATGCCATAAAGATACCTAACCACTCTAATGTGTAAGAGGGTTGCCATAAAGATATCTAACCACTCAAATGTATAACAAGGGTTGCACTCAAGATGCCATAAAGATATCTAACCACTCTAATGTGTACAAGGGTAGCACTCTAGCTATCATAAGGATATCTAACTATGCAATAAGGAAGAGTTGCCACTTTAACCACTTAAGAGCCTATGTAACTCCCACCCTTTGCTAAGAGTATATAAACATGTACTAGTGTTAGAATCTGGGCACTCAGCACTCTAGTCTCCACCGAGACGATCATCTGTATTTCTACGCTTCATGTAACTGTGTACGACTGATCTATTATAATAAAGACTTGTTACTTAAACATTGCAAGAGAAAAGGACTTAGTTTCTTTTCCCGAACTTCGACTCCAAGCAATCCAAATTCATTACACTCTGGTGGAATGATATATGGCAGGTGAAACAGGAGCGCCCCGAGCCCATTTTGTCCACCACAAATTCCACATGGATCCACCGAGATTCGGTCCTAGCGGCGGAAGGCGAGAGGTCTAACCACTCAGCCATGGGAGCGGCTATAACCAGGCTTAATAACACCTGACTTTTTTTTCCTGTGGGTGTTTATTAAGGATCAGGTCTACAGTACATAATTTCGTGTAAATGTAGTTGTAGATATCTCGTCCTGTAGATCCTGTGTTGAGCGAGGCTCAAGGATTATAGAACACGTCAGTCAAAATATACATGCATGTTATAATTACAATATACAGAACTGTTTAAGCTGCCAAACTTACTCAAGCTGGAAATATTCTTCCATATTGTAGAAGGTGTGACTTATTAAAGATTCCTTGAGATATCTTTTGAAATATTTGCATTTTCTTTTAATACATAATGATTAAATGTATCTTGGAAGCTCATTGTATATCTGTATTGAAGAATAAAAAACACCCTTCTGAAATAGTTTTAATGAATTAGCTGGTCTATGTAAATCATCCGCGTTTCTAGTAGTAGTCTACGTCCATGTACACTGTATGTAGTTTGAAATTTATCAATATTATCTACCATATAACACATAACATGACGATATATATGAAATTTATCAATATTATCTACCATATAACACATAACATAACGATATATATATATACACCCTTCTGAAATATATATATACATATATATATATATATATATATATATATATATATATATATATATGTGTGAGTGAGGGCTTTTAATTTTTTAAATAGCGGTTTACAAGATTATGTTTTTTTTCTTTCCACATATTATTCTTATTGCTCGTTTTTTATAATCTAAATACTGTATTTTGTCCGTCCCAGAACATCATTCCGTACCTCATTACGGAGTGAAAATGTGCAAGATATACCATGAGCAACGCATCTTATTGTAATATATCATTCAAAATTATTAAAGCGATACATGCTGAACTCAGTTTTGTTTGTCTTCCAGTCAAGATTTTGGTCAATTTGTAGCGCTAAGAATTGTATGCTGCTAATTTCTTCTATGATTTGTGTTTGATAATTATAATATCATAAGAAATTAACTCTATGTCGGAAGCTGAACTTACGCGCGTGAAAGAAAATTTCCTAAAAATGTGCCAGTGTTGTGTGGATGCAAGAGGAGGACATTTCCATTATCACTTGTGATGAGGTACGTGGTTATTTTTATTGTAATTTTAACTGTAACTTGTGAGAACCTGAATCATTACGCCGTTAGCGGCTTTATTGCGTAGACATTTCACCCGATCGCTCGGGAGTTGGAGCTGTGGCCGCCGCGACGCAGAATCCCGCATGGTTGGCCAACTCTTACATGAAACACACTGTATCTTTTTTTTAATGAAAGCAATACCTTAAAGTTCCAAAAGTATAGGAGAATTAAAAGCGAGTTTTTGTTATTTCTGCTATTGTTTTACAAATTTGTGTTATATTTGTTAATGTTAAGTGATAAAAGAATTTAATCTTTTGTTTTCATTCCAACGCTTTGATATATATATATATATATATATATATATATATATATATATATATATATGTGTGGTTATGTCTTGTGGTTAGCGTTGCTGACTACAGATCCGTCGGCCCGGGTTCGATTCCCGGTACCTCCTCGGATTTTTCTGAGGCAGGGAGGTCTGGTAGGGGTGCACTCAGCCTCGTGATTCCAAACTGAGGAGCTACTTGATAGAGAAGTAGCGGCTCCGGTCCAGAAAACCACCATTACCGGCCGTGGGTGTCGGCATGCTGACCACATGCCCCCCAATCCTGCCATCTGCCTACGGGAGATGATGCAGCGGTCGGGTGGTAGGCCAAGTCCTTCCGGGGATGTAGCGCCACGGAGTTTAGTTTTATATATATAAATATATATATATAGGACTATATTTTTTCGTAACTTACATATGTCATTCTTCTACATTTGCTTGTCATTGCTTTCGTTACAATATACAGTATAATAGTAAAAACTGTATTTGAACCGGCGAATCTGAGATTAACATGAATACAGACTGAATTGTATTATTACAACCATATACTTCCTTATATTTCCACAACATGAAAGGAGATGTCCGTCCACTTTCAAATCCACACAGTAAGGTTTCACTGAATAATACAAGAAGAAGTAATGAAGTATAAGAACTTCTGCTTTAGGTTGTGCCATTGTTCTGTAATATTAAACTTGATTATTCTCTCCTTTTACATTTGTTCCCTTCTTTCAGTTGTAGGATGTGGGGAGATGAAACCAGTGGTCTTCGGATATGACATCAGAACTACTTGCCGTCTGGAAATAGATATCGAAGACTTTGAAGACTGCGACAGTATAAGGTAAGCCAGCAAACGCTTGATTCAATAAAAGCCGGGAGAATGTCCCCCCCCCCCCCCCCCAGAGCAGGACTGACATATGTGAGCTGTTTAGAGCAGTATTCCCGGGTGATCCGGGATGTGTAGCTGTACATTTCGCTCCGACTAATTCAATTTCAGGTTGTGGTGTTATTGTCTTCACCTGGCCTAGCTATCTGAGAAGATATCTGTCCGCTTTACGCGTAAGGAGTAAGACTGATGTGGTCTGGAAATAAGAATAGGAAAAGAGAGCAGAACAAGAAATTCCTAACCGAATTCGTAGTAAATCCATAGTGTTCTGTATATAGATCATGAAGACCCTTAATCTTTTAACTGCTGTATGTGGCGGCGGAAGATAATTTTTAAATCACTTAAATAAAAGAGCTTTTTTACGGGTGAAGTTTGTAACACAATGATAACGATCTGCACTTTCTAACATTTAATATTACCATATATTAACATTTTATAATTTTCGACTCTGTGTGCGCACATTTAAGCGAATTTTCCTCGTGGTCACAGTTCCATCAATTAAAAGGTAAGTTTCTTGCAGATCGGTATCCTCTGGATTTTAAACGACACAAGAAGATAGTAAGGTTAACACTTTTTAGGTAGATTTTCGAAGAAAAATCTACCTATTGCAATGGATACCGCTTTATGATTTTCGAAAAATTCTTTCATATCTTTACGTTTCATGCTCCCCTAAGTACGAAACCACCGCCCGTTCAAAAAAAAATTTGTGATATTTATATATATATATATATATATATATATCTTTACACGATAGCGGCCGTAATTTTGAAGATATTTGAACCAAATTTTATTATGTTATTTCTAGGCCCAATAGTTCGGACAAGTTCGTTAATGGGCAAAATTGGCCCAAGGGGGTGGTCGGGGGAGGGGGTTGAAATTTTAAAACATTTATATCTCGGCCCCTATGAAGTATAGAGGGAAACTTTGTTTGAATAAATTAGAGTATTCCCTATGGAGTTCACAGTGACACCAACAATTCGGGGGTTCGAGTGAGGGTGGGGGATGAAAATTCGAAACTTTTGAAACCACGTCTTGTGGGGTATCGTTGAAAAGCTCTTGATGAGTACTCTACAAATCAATAAATAGTTTCTTGATAGCTCTCATATGACGCGAGATTTTAATGTTTGAAAATAATAACACTTAAAAGAATTATTATAATATCATAATTTTGTCTTGTTTAGCGGCTTTACTAATTTTATTCATTGCTGATCTTGCGCACGGCCTCCCAGAATATTATATCCTATTCTTGTTGTCAAAACAAATGATTGTAGGCTCTTCCTCTTTACCGAATTCAGTTCTTATTACTGCAGGTTTACCATGCCAAGGCTAAAGAAAAAGAGTGCTATGCAGCGACAATAAATTAAACCAAAAGCACTTCGAAATCTACCTCCGCCTGTAGGCCTGCCTAAAGGGATTTTTTTAATCTGCCTCGTATTCATTTCCATTAAAAGTCATAGTACCACCCACCAGAAGGCTTACTAATTAAAAAAAGATATATATTGATGACCTCATCGGCGGTTTATCTAGCTAATTTCCATTTTGTACCTCAATAACCACACTTCGGCGTACACGATCAGAATCGAAATCTGCTGTGCAGTTAGTCTATACCATTTGCAGTGTCTGTTGTGAATACGTCAAACGTTTCTACGGAACAAAGTATTGTGTATAGAACCAACTATGAAATATCGAACCTGGTCTGCTTATATCCGGTCCTACATGACTGCCATATTAGCATCGATTCGGGGACGACAAACTTAGATGACAGGGAAAAGTATGTTTACCTTGATCTACCTGTCTGAACGGGATTAGGTATTCAAACATGCTGCGTGGTTGCGGGTCCAGTGGCGAATATGCTTCGATGTCACTAGTCACGTACATCTCCTTTCATGTTGTAGAAATATAAGGAAGTATATAGTTGGAATAATACAATTCAGTCTGTATTCATGCTATTCTCAGATTCGCCAGCTTGTAACGAAAGCAATGACAAGTAGATGTAGAAGAATGGCATACTGTATGTACGAAAAAAGTATATATATATATATATACATATCTGAAAGCGTTGCAATGAAAACAAAAGACTAAATTATTTTATCACTTAACATTAACAAAAATAACACAGTTTTGTAAAAGAATAGCAGAAATAACAAATACTCGCTTTTCATTCTTCAAAACTTTTGGAACTTTAAGGTATTGCTTTCATGAAAAAAAAGATACAGAGTGTTTCACGTAAGAGTTGGCCAACCATGCAGGATTCTGCGTCGCGGCGGCTACAGCTCTAACTCCCGAGCGATCGGATGAAATGTCTACTCAATAAAGCCGCTAACGGCGTAATGATTCAGTTTCTCACAGTTACAGTTAAAATTACGATAAAAATATACACGTACCTCACCACAAAAGATGTTGAAAATATCCTTCTCTTGCCACAACTCTGGCACCATTTTAGGAAATTTTCTTTCACGCGCATAAGTTCAGCTTCCGAGATAGAGTTAATTTCTCTTATGATATTATAATAAACACACATCATAGAAGAAATTAGCAACATACAATTCTTAAGACTACAAATTGACCAAAATCTTGACTGTAAGGCATACATTGAAGTGATAAGTCCAAAACTGATTTCAGCTTGAATAATTTTGAATGATAAGCTATATTACAACATGCATTACACATGGTATATTTTGCATATTTTCACTCCGTAATGAGGTACGGAATTATGTTCTGGGGCAACTCTTCCTATAGGGACAAAATATTTAGATTATAAAAACGAGCAATAAGAATAATATGTGGAAAGAAATAAACATAATCTTGTAAACCACTTTTTGAAAAATTAAAAGCCCTCGCTCTCACAGGGAGTGTGTGTGTGTGTGTGTGTGTATATATATATATATATATATATATATATATATATATATATACCGTTATGTGTTATATGGTAGATAATATTGATAAATTTCAAACTATTTACAGTGTACATGGACGTAGACCACTACTAGAAACGCGGATGATTTACATAGATTAGCTAATTCATTAAAACTCTTTCAATTTCCACAACTGTCTTCAGGATTTTTCGTTTTTTTTTTATGGTGGTTTTTTAGATAAATATGCAGGAAGTCCATCCAAAATTGTTGGCCAAGAACGGATTTTAATTTTGGTCTGTCATACACGAACACCCTTTTGTCACCTTTGAAATCAGTAAATGAAACTTCATGTTGGATGCAATCCGACACAAAATGTTTAATGCACACTACACTCCCGGTGAAGGAATTCAGTCCTTTCTACTACTTTTCACCCACTATTTGTGTAATTCCTGTTCTTTCGGAAAAGTGAAACATGTTACATAATCAAAATTTTAACACTTTTAACACCAGGAACAGAACATTTTAAGACACTTTAAGCATAGCCGTCTCTAGTGATGGCCCGGCCCTCACTACGTTGCAACGTCGCACCGCACGGCACTTGCCGTCCTATTGCATAGCTGTTAATAATTGCAAATGAACCAATATGATTCTCTTCTCACTTTAAAGGGAAAATTATTTACAGTTACAGATTACTCACTAAGTTACTGTTAAGCTGTCGCACTGACAACATTTCCTTCGTTGCTTTTTTATTTCGTTTTTGAGGAGTAAGTTAATGAAACAAAACAAAGAAAATTAATACCCTAATGAAATACATATTTATTGTACCAGGAGTGTAGTTCATAGGGCGAATTTACAACAATATTTGCAATTTCCTTTTGTTGTTATACTTGTCTCAGAATTCTTTCCTTGCTCTAGAATAATTATTCAACAGTATGTTACTCACAGTGGATACAATGTTCTCAATTAGAATTTCATTGAAATGATCACAAACCTCTTTGATTTCACTTAGGTTTGCAATCAAGCTATCGTCTTTTAAAACTGCAAGTTTACCAAGAACTTGAACAACCTTCTTTTGGTGATTTGCTAACAAAAACTGTTGCTCATACTCTTTAGTAACCAAAGCCTGCACAATTCCAAAATATGTTTGCATACACCTAAAACAAAGTCAGAAGGCAAGCATAATTTACCCCTATTTATATCATTAAAATAGGCATCATCACAAGCATTTGTGTTTACCAGGGCACACTTGCAAGCATTACATTTAATTTTTGCATTAACTTTGAATGAAACATATCCACAGACGTAGAGAAATCCTGACTCATCACATTTTAAATTCCTGCTGCTAATTTCCTTCCATGCCTTAAGCCAGTCCAAAAAATTAGCAAGAAAGACTAATCTGATATCATCACTGCTTTCAAATGGTTTCTTTAAAGGATTGTTTGTCACAATGTAAGTCAGAGGCCTCTTTATATTCACAATAGACCACCAGATCAAAATCACATGAACAAAATATGCCGTATCTGCATAACCATATTTTCTTAAAGCTGAGACGGTCATCTCATTAAAAATGTCTACAGCTAAATTTACCTTTTGCCGCTCAAATGTGTTAGGATAAAGGCTTTTGTGTTTCAGATGTGGGGCTGATTTCACAAGCATATCAGACTCCTTAACATATAAGCTTCGAATATCTGAAAAAGAAGCCTGTTTTATTTCAGAACTTTCTTTGTCTGCTTTTTCACTAGTCAGAGGATTTTCAAGATTTTCCCAAAAAGGTACCTGAAATTCTTTTTGTGGGTTCTTAACATTGAGCCAGTTGTTGCGAATGTTTTTAAATACATGCACACTATCATACAGAACAAAGGTTTTCATGGGGAAATTTTCAGTTTGAAAAAAGTAATCACTTCCTGATTCTTTAGTGAGCTCGCTAAACATTACGCGGTTCACCCTATTATTGTCACTTATGACATATAATGTTTGCAATCCGCATAAATGTATTTCTTTTAAGACATCTTTACACATTGCTGCTAAATATGAACCTGTAAGTTGCTTAACTGGAACTAGTCTTATCACCTCTTTGAAATTCCCAAATGCAGAACTAACTAAAAAAGCTACAACAGTTTTTGCAAGGTCGTCTGTTTTGTTTTCTGCAACCCCAAAAAACTGCCCGTTTGTGTAGTCTAAAGTTGCTTTTACATGAATTTCATCAACCTGAAGATTCACTATTTTTTCATTCTCTGAAAGCTGCTTAACAACATGCTTCAAAAAATGCGCATTCTCTTTTTCTGAAGAAGGAGATACTTCAAATGAGGAAGACAGTTTTCTCAGATATCGAGGGTGCGGGAAATGACAAGATATTGTTCAATCTAATGACATCATAACATTTCGCACTCTGAACGTAAATTAAGAAAGAGTTTATAATTGTGGATACATCATATTTAGGCTTTTTCGTAAATATCAGATCAAACTGATTACGTAAAAGATTCAGCTTTTTTAGGCTGCTTTCATCACAGTTATCATCATTTTCCAATAACAATTTTAGACTTTTTAGTGAAGCAGCAATTTGAGATACAAGAGTGCGTTTGTTGTTGATATCTGGTGAAACATAAGAATCACAAAACTCTAATAAGGATGAAAGTTGGCTCCATTCAGTCAGAGAAGAATTTCTACAGATTGGCAAATTAGAGGTTTCACATTTTAAAACCTCATTCGGTATACATCCACCGTCCTTGTGCACTTCCACACTAAAACCACTGTTTATTCTAATGCTGAAAGTTACTTTTGGAACATGAGTTATGTCTAGTTTATACACTATGCAACAGGTTTCGTTTCTAAACACTGACCAATTTTTTTAGGTAGTTTTTTGGGTATATTTTGCAAAAAATTAGGAAAATCCTGCACACGATTTTCTTCATCTGCCTGTCTCTTTTCATCCTCCTTTTGCTTTTTAAGGCGAACGTCAATTTCATCTCTTCTCTCTTGCGGATTTTTTCGCTTGGTTCCACTGGGAATACTTAGATATGAAGGTAGGTTTGGAAATATCTTTGGAATTGCACCTTCACACAAAACTGGATGATTGCGTTTTCGAAAACACGTATTTCCATCTTTATCTATGTACTTCTCAACAAAGCTCAAGTCGCTTTGTTGAAAATGTTTCATGCAAACCTGTTGGTTGGTGACCAGTCTGAACGTGGAACCGAACGAATCCATGCATTCCGCAGGTCGGGATCTTTTGGAAATCTAAAACAACTTACATATCCTTCTGCTTTTATTGTCCTGTCGTAGTTACTTACGCACCCGGGCACTACACATCTATCTGGCATGGTTGTAGAATGTTTACAATACTTTACTACACCATAACAATTATAATATTTCACAAAAATACACAAGCGAAAGAGAGTATTACATTGCTGCGCATAACACGTGGCTCGTCTCATAGGACGGGCTGCAACGTTGCCACATGTAGCACGGCCAGGCCATTACTAGAGACGGTTATGCTTTAAGTAATTAACGTGAACACAACACTGCTACAATACACAGCGCGTGCAGTTAAAAGCACGCAGAGTAACAATGACTGGCCTGTTGATATCACACCCGCATTCCACCAACCTTCCCGCCTGAGTAGAGTGCGCCATGGAATAGTTGTTTTTGTAAAGGAATTCGAATAGTAAGGTTCTGAACAGAGGCATGAATAGTAAGGGTTCTAGCTGAGAGCGCGTGTCCAAGTTATGGTAGGTTGATAGGTAATGAAAACGACTGGAAAGATAGCTAGGTGTTAAAGTATGCAGTTAAAGTATAAAGTGTGACCAGCTGTAGAGCTGAATGAGACAGTGGAAATATCTTCGATCGCTCAGCATACCCATTGAAGGGATACTAGAGACGTATTTATGTGCTCATATTTACGAATGTTAGGCCTACATATATATCTGACACACGCATTATGAAAAAGTTGAATTCTTTGAGTCAAGTTACTGTTAAATCAGAAAATAGGATGGCTCCTTAATCGAAATGTGTGATAATAATTGTTAGAAGTGTTCTTCACTGAAACGGTAGGCAGTTTTTTTTTATTACTATAAGGATTTTTGGTGTTCATCATCACCATATAAAATTAATAGAGTACATTAACTTTGTATTTACTATATTTCTTGGAACTGTCTTGGTTATCAAAATATTTACCACAACTTTAAATCGCTGTGCAGAAAAGGTGTGAATCAAGCTCACTTATAAAGAATCCTACCTCATCATTCCTATCTCTGCTTTGTATTATTCTTCTCTCTACTGGTACTCAAAACTAATCTGCGTAGTGATTGAATCATGGCAATCTATTTCTTTCCATACTAAATCCAATCCTTAGAAGGAAAATAAGATTGAAATTTAAATCTGAACCAAATGGATCAGAAATGCGATTTAGCGTATGTCATCTAGCAATCTTCTCTCCCTCTTACGTACCTTCTTTTCAAGAAAATTGAAAAGTAAAGTTCTTCTTATCGATCTAGTATTTCAAAACTGTCTTACAAGTATAGATTGTTCGTGCTCTGTAAGACTGATGGTGAAACCAAGGGAAACTAACGGAAAGAGTACTTCCATTATTACGCCCTAATGTTGAATAACGTTTATTGTAAGATGGAGAACAATGGGAACAATCGTGAGGATTGAAGTACGAGGCGTATCACACAAAGAAAAAATATTTATTCCTTTTATAAAAGCTATATTTTATAGGTTATTCAGAAATAGTGGCCAAAATTAATGTATTGAAATTTTTGAGGACAGGTAAAACATATTTCAGAGGAGTGCATTGCATGTACAATATATAGGCTATCTTCAAAAAGTTAACTCCATATTGTCAATATAAAAGTTATAAAATATTAAAATCAAATATATTTCGAACAAGTGTTATCATTTTCAGTTATAAAATTTAAAAAATAAAACTTCAGTTCAACATAGCTACATTAACACATACCATGTTGGTTTTAATTTTTGTTTAAATTTTATCACTAAAGATGACAAGTGTGTCGAAATATATTTCATTTTTAATATTTTACAACTTTTATATTAACAAGGCGGAGTTACCGCATTTCATACTCATACAAGTCAATTTCGCTCTATTTTATCAACATTATCTCAAAAAAATTAAAAATGTGATTTGAGAACTAGACGTGCCACTTGTGTTGCGTTTTAAATTATACTAAAATTTATTTCTTTGTGATCTCAAACTAGCCTAATTCTGTGGGGACATAAACGGGTGAACGTAACTTATAACAGTGTTATACGTGGAATGTGCATGTATATAAAATATATTGTGACAAAGCCCAGAAAAGACTCGCCTAGAAACTGATAGAAGAAGGAGTCGCCCAGAAAGAACTAGAACGACGGAGTCTAGAAAGATCGCGCTCCCCTAGTGGACGGGCGGCAGACGAGCGCCAGTGGGCGTGACACCCGCACGGCTATTGGACCACGCTTCGTGGGGGAAGGCCTGTAGGGAGGAGCTCGCGCTAACGGGTGTGCCCGCGCAGCGCAGCGCACATTCCAGATTCCGCGCGGGCGGAGAGCTTTCCAGACCTCGGCTCTGGAATATTCGTCGGGCCTTTATAAGGGCCGCGAGCGAGCTGAGTCAGTTCAGTTCAGTTCAGTACAGCGAAGAGTCCGTGAAGAGTCAGAGTCAGCGAGAGGCAGTCCGTGAGTAGCGGCGAGCGTCAGCGTCAGAGGGTGAGCTGGACGGAGGGAACCGATCAGCGCAGCTGAGGACTTGGGAAGCTGAGGAGCCAGTGACCGGAGGGACTAGTGTGACCGGAGGGACCCGCGAGCGGAAGACCTAGTCAACGGGGAACTAGTGACCGGAGAGAAGGGTGAACGGAGGAACTAGTGAACGGAAGAGCTGGTGAGCTGATCTGGGCTGAGGCAGTGCCGTCCCGGGGAACTCTGCGCGACGGGTGGATCGTACAGCGGCAGCGAGGACTGTGGAGTTGACCGGCGCGACGTGGAATTATCTCGACTGGGAGTCCGCACAGTGTGTGCGAACGGAACAGTGCTGTAATTAGGACTGAGCACAGTGAGAGTGAGCACTGAACAGGACAGTGAACTGGCGAATAGTCTGGAGTTTTCTGGCTGTATTGACGATTGTTGTAGGAAATAAAGAAACCTCCATCCTTCAATTATAAACTCGGTGTTCTGATTTTGAACCCCGACGAGCCCTTGTTACAATATGTAGATGGGTTTATAAGTTAACTGTTTCATATAAAGGTTAGAAACTTTAAAACATATTTTACAGGATTATCGTATAACAGGTAATGTGACAGAATTTTTAAAAATGACAAAAACACTGCCTCTACTACAGGGCTTTAGTTGGAAAATTAAAACTACCGGGACTCACCTAACTCTTTAAAATTTTCCAGAAGGGATGTTTTTGTGGAATGCATGCGCTGCGCTGTGTACGGGATTTATATAGCATTTATCACTTTTTTCATTGTTATGAACTTTTTGTAATGAATCGTCTATGGGGCTTTAGATTGAGATATCGAAACGAAACGTTCTGTTCAACTTTAAAATATAACACAACAGTTTTTATAGTTTAGCCAAAATACTTCTTAAAACAGAGCAGTAAGCAAACCGGAGCGAAAAAATCGTTCGATTGATACCTCACGCGTATGTAACGACCCAGTATTCCCTTTGAAAAGTGTAGTTCATTTACCGGGTTTGTGACAGCTCGGCCCCTCGAGGACAGCTAATCAAAATGCTTCGGGGCTTCGAACATAGCAAAATATAATTTAGATTGCAAATGTCGTGTACATTGCACACTTGAAAACACCTTTGTGTACATATTCCTGTTAAGACTGCATAATTCTGTTATTAGGTTACACCTAATGATCCTATTTCAGAACTCTTCAAGGACTTGAATGCACTATCAGAAGATGAAGTATTCATGCGTAGTCTATAATTATGCTCTATAGTTTGTGAAATATGTTGTAGAACCAATGAAGTATGCTTTTACATTTAAGTACAGTAATATTGTAATACTTTACATTATCTTGTTAGCTGAACTGTATTATACAGTGTGTTAATGAATAACACCGAAATATTTTACCTGTGTATAGAGGGGACATATATAAGTAGGGACCGGATTTTTAGGTTTTTAAAAACACTGATTTAGGTTTTCCATTAGGCGAAATAGTTATTTTTAGGTTTTTTGTCCAAAATATCGTTTTCGGGTAGAATAATTGGTTTAATGAATTTAAATGTGCTACACAGGATTCAATACATAATTTTAAAGCTTAACTTAACAAAATTGACTTAAATTTGTGTAAACTTGCTTTAGAACAATATTATACAATTGAAGAAAGAAAGTACAAACAATCAAAAGAAGCAGTGAAAATAAGATTGCCTCACATCTCCTGGTTAGAGTATATCACTAAATACCTTTCAAGATTCTCAACTGTAAAGTTCTTCCTGTTATCTCTTAGTTAATAGTTAATAAAATCAGGTAAACTGATGTAAAAAAGTGCCAGTATGTTTTTGTTTAATCAGTTATGACTGCAATTATGATATGCAGAATATGTTTTTTTTTTTAAATTGATTTCCAAGTTAAGCTCCAGATTTATTCATTAAGCAGGGCTTACGGAAGAAGAAAGGTCTACCATCTCGGCACCTGGGTCATTTTAACGGTCTAGTTGGATAAGCGCATGTAAAACAATAGTGTTTTTGTCATAGCTACCTGTATTTTAATTTCCAAGGCCTTTATAAGATCACAGTAAAACAATAGGCTATGTTGTCAAGATAACTGATTTTCATTTTTTTTATAAATTCTTTCGAATACGTATATTGCCATAAAATAGGCACTAAATTGAGCATTACTCCGAAACAGATCAACCGATTTTATCCATTATGAATAGACGACTTCCCATGGACATTGTAAATGTGTATACCAAGTTTCATAAAAATCCGGTAAAGCGTATTTGAGTTACCGCGTCTTTAAAATATACACTAAATTGGGTTTTACTCCGGTACCGGTCAACAGATTAGGTTCAAATTCAATAGGGCACTTCTCATGGACGTCATAAATGGGTATACCAAGTTTCATGAAAATCCGTTACAGCGTATTTGAGTGATGGCGCCTTTCTCATAGAAAGGCGCCATAATCTATTAAAATAGGCACTAAATTGGGCATTACTCCGGTACCGGTGAACCGATTTGGTTCAATATCAATAGGGTTCTTCCCATCGACATTATGAATGTTTATACCAAGTTTCATGAAAATCCGAAAAAGCGTACTTGAGTTATGGTGCGTACAGACGCACGGAAGGACGGACGGACGGACAGACAGACAGACAGACAGACGGACAGACATTTTTTCGTCCCCCACACAATCTCATAAAGTACCATACTGGAACTTAATAATACTGTATCTAGACACTACTCTTCTCAGGATTCGAATCCGATGCTTCTAATTTAGTGAGTAAAATACTTAAAGGTTGGATGTGGATAATGTGAACTGATTATTTTCATTTCTTCGGTTGTTACGCATGCTAACCGCACAATAGATCGTCTAGGGACGAAAACTTCACCCTTTTACACTTCCTCTCTTGATA
The DNA here is from genome assembly GCA_964059195.1 of Ectobius pallidus. Classification (NCBI taxonomy): domain Eukaryota; kingdom Metazoa; phylum Arthropoda; class Insecta; order Blattodea; family Ectobiidae; genus Ectobius; species Ectobius pallidus. The sequence goes on from CAXKWD010000002.1 coordinate 130,075,341, forward strand.
CTGTCCATCCTAGACGACAATGGGTTGAACGAAACGCTGGTGGTATTAATTTCAACCCGACAAAAGTTATTGTCTCTCCGCAAAATGTTGATTTCTCAACTGACAAACAACAAAATACGAAAAAGTAGCCTAAATTAGATGTTTTAGGTTTTATATCCCGTTTAGGTATATTTAGGTTTTTATACCCCATTTAGGTATTTTTAGGTGCCACAGAATTAATGTGGGTGAATCCTATGGACGTGTTTCGAAAAAGTGTATGAACGCTTTATGTTTTGGAAGTAAGGAAAAAAATAGGTAAAAACCTAAGAATCCGGTCCCTATATATAAGCAACTTTTATTAAGAGATTTTTGCTCTATTGTTTCAATTTATCCTGTTACAGCATAATATCTCCCAGGGCATGGCCGCCACTGACTTCAAACATTAGAAAAAATCCAAAACAAAGGAACTTCGTTGTTAACACTGTAGTCAGTAGTTATGAATAATAATAATAATAATAAAAAAAATAAAAATAATAATAATAATGCAGTGACGGCCAGTCATGTAATTAGTTTGTATATTTTTCAGATTATGAAAACTCTGAATTATGTAATAGCTGTGGATGAATGATTAAGAATCAGGATTTTATGGATCATTAGGAAGACATGAAGTTAATTTAACGAAAATTTTAATCCTATTTCGCATAATTTCGATTTATTTTTTCGATACAACCCTATTTCGATATATGAGCACCAAATTGTAATTGCTTTAATGCCCCGTAGCGCACACATTTTACGCCATAGAGCAAAAATCTCCTATTAAAAGTTGCTTGTCTACGTCCCCTCTATATGCAGGTGAAATATTTCGGTGTTAATCATTAACCTCTGTATATTACAGAAAATAGTATAAGTTGTATAAATTACATTACAAACCATTGTAAAAAAGGAGGAGAGTGCAAAATTTTTTTTAGTAAATTTAAAACTTAATGAATTTAAACGCCGCTTTAATATTATAATGTCAGTTCCGAAATATTAGTACAATTTTTTTCTGCCTGATCCCGTCCAGAAAGATTCTGTGTAGCCTGAACGGGTTTATTATGGAAATATTCTCATTTGAAAGGGTGATGTTTCATCGTACGCCAGTCTTCAAGGGAGTCACATCGCGCTGACTAAGGTATACGGCTACGGCTGTCATGACTGGCGGGAGGGGATCGATGAGCTTGTGTATCTGAACTCAACTCCCGCCTATTCCCTCACCCGCATTTTACCAGTGCCAGGAAGTAAAAATTATACTATACTGTCTTTTATTTTACAGCTGATCTCAAAACATTTACATAGCCAAATATGATGTAAATATTTGAATTAACAATACACAATAGGTATAGTTTGTCAGAAATATGCTGTCAAAAATTTGGTAAATTAATGAAATGTGCACAAATATTTCAATATCAAGCAATATCACAAAACTATCAAAATTTTCATAAATATGCAAAATGAAATAATCAATTTTATATTATTTATTTCACGTTTAACACTAGCATGAAATAGAGTGAATTATTAAATAACTTGTATGATTTTTCATAAACTTCCGGGTCCAATTTACGACAAAGTCGAATAAAATTCTCCCCAATAACGAATTTGTCTAATTGAACGTCATATATTGTTCCTTGCAGCTTTTACATTGCAGAAACATGTATAGGTATAGTTCAGGGGCTGAGCCCTGACGGGCTCGCGGACGGAGGCCACATAGGCGGGCCCATTGCCCACCCCCTAGGAAACGAATGATGTGCATGCCCTAAGGCCCCCCAGTCAACAGACTCCACCACAAGCCCCCACGGAGCTCCCCTACATCCAACAAGGACCTGGTACCACTCCACGTGCACCGTACCCAGGGTCCCTCGTACAAGAGCCCCCTAGGCGCGGCACAACCAGACATGCGCCACTAACCCAGGGTCCCTCTGAGAGCCCCAAAGGCACGGTACACCACCAGCAACTCTTGACCACAAGCAGCGGGGCAGGACGGGGGAGGCCCGCAGCAGAGTCTGCAGCAGGAGCTGGCCCGAAAACCAGTAAAGGGGAACGGGATGATAATGAGGGGGGAAAGGAAGTTGAAGTGGAGAGTGTTGGTGGAATGAATGAAGGGGGAAACGGGAGGATCCCCGAGAAAAACCCCCAAAGGTCACGGCTTTGTCCACCACAAATGACACGCCCGCCAGCCCCGAGATTTGAACTCGGGACCGCTAGCATGCCAGGCCCACGCGCTAAGCATGAGCCACCGTGACGGCGCAGAAACATGTAATGTTGGTGTGATGCAGGTTGGCTGAGTTGTGCAAAAAGCAGCAGAGAATTCACCAACTCTGTGCTATAAACCACCGTGCAACACTTCTCATAAAGTCTGGAATAAAAGTATGGAAGATTAAGCTCAGGGAAACTTCAGCCCATTCCTGGTTTCCTCATTTTATTTCCCCGTCTTCCTCCACTACTTCCCATTGTCGTAACAGACACACTTTACTTATCTTCATTTCAACCACCATCTTCACTAGGAGTCACATACACGTTTTAACAATACAACGTCGGAGAAAGTATCTATTCCTAACATTCTCAAAGCATGCTTGGAAATATCTAACCTTATTAAGTGCCAGTATAGTCCAGTCAATAAACGTCGAAAAACACCAAATAGAAAAAAAAATCGTGTAGTTTTGAAATTTTGCAGAGTTGTCGGAGGGAGTGTCCCGAACAACATACTAAAAGTCCCCGAAGGTGGGGGGTGAGCGGGGGGCAGGGGGGCCCGCGGAAGGTCCCTATTTTATGTTTTTCGCTTATATCTAGACAATGGTGCATCGTAGAGGAAAAGTTGCTATATGCAAAATTCAAGCTGATAAAATTTCCTGCAAGTTTGACTCTACACATTTCTTTCTATTCCCAATAGTTTTCTAGATATCCGCCAGCGAAAATAAATGTTTGGAAAAAGCTCTTTCGCCTCGCGCTTTTTGACACACTTTGCCTTCTAGCGCTTCAGCCCTTAGGTATACAGCAATGTTCTCATGAAAGAAGTTGTAGGTAAATACATTATCTTGAAAATGAGTAGTCATTTGTTACTTTGTCTTCAAATGTTCAAAAGTTATAACAATTTTAAGATTCGGTCAAATTTCGAGATTTCGAAAGAAAACCGTACATCGCAGTTTCTCTGTATTTAGGGGTTATATCTTTGTACATATGCTGTATATTGTGTATTTACATCATGAATCAAGTGGAGAAACATCACACAACCATTAAAGTTGAAATATTAATAATCCGATCATGGTACAAGCACAGTACATGTAATGGAAAATACATTATATTGCAGGCAAGAAAGGAAACATAGGGACAAAAAAAATCATGTAGTTTTGAAATTTGGCAGTAATATGGGGAAAGTGTCCTAAACAACGTAGTAAAAGTCCCCATGGATAGGGGGTGGGCGGGGGGTGGGGGGCACTTTTACCGGTAAGTGTAATTTCCCTCAGTTTTCCCTAAATACACAAAAACTATGGGTTCTAGCAAAATACAGTTTATGCACAAAATTAAACTACATTAAAGTTTTTATAAAATTTATCTGAATGATATTTCTGTAGAATTAATAGTTCAGGAAATAGAAGGATATGAAGTATGACACAGGTCTGGAAATTCTGTTTTACATTCACCTATATATTTTATTTTTTAACAAAAGAGAAGGCAGATGAAAATTAAATTAGCAAGATGCCAAGCAAGCAAACTAGTTCTTAGAAAAACATACTTACCAATGGTTAATGTTACATATAAAACACATTATTATTTTGATTATTATTATTATTATTAGCATTAATATTAATATTATTATTATTAATATTCTTCTTGTAAAGCTGAGACGTTTTATGTTTCGTTAAAAAAATTACCGGTATTTTGAAAAATGGTAAGGAATTAGACAATTATATTTGAAGATTCTAAGAATAGCAGGCTTACCTATTACTTTAAATAAACGTTTACTTGTCTATGTGGCTCCTGAGAATATTTGCACATCACATTTTGTCACTGTGCAACTCGGTGTGGTGGAAGATATGGATCCAGAAAAGCTAGTATTAAATGCTCATCCGTTTGTGGAACCTGTCTTGATACAACAGTATGCCATTAGAAGAAGAAGACGAATTTAAAATTGATGACGTCCAAGCAAAATAAGTTGTTTAGGCACTCTTTAATTAATGTTATATACGTGTATAAATACTGAGTGTTCGGTAGATAGAAAAATATAACCCTAACTTATCATACGATGTACAGTACTAGGATTCCAGTATTGGAGACTGAAAAAAAGACAACTAAACATTTATTTAAAGTACTATGTAGGCCTATTAGGTCTTATAATTACTAAATATTTACAATTCCTAACTATTTACAATTTTTAGAAATGATATTTTAAGCTAAAAATAGAACGGCTAATAGGCCTGATTTATATTTCTTATAAAGTACACTCATACCATGTGATTTTTGTAAGCTTTATTATAATAATTATTATTATTACTATTATTACTATTATTATTATTATTATTATTATTACTATTATTATTATTATTATTATTATTATTATTATTTTGTGTGTGATGTTTACCTTTAGTACAAATATTATTCTAAGAACTAGTTTGCTTGCTTGGCATCTTGCTAATTTAATTATCATCTGCCTTCTCTTTTGTTAAAAAATATAATATATAGGTGTAGTCTATATGTAAAACAGAATTTCCAGAACTGTGTCATATTTTATATCCTTCTATTTCCTGACCTATTAATTCTACAGAAATATCATTCAGATAAATTTTATAAGAACTTTAATGTAGTTTAATTTTGTGCATAAACTGTATTTTGCTAGAACCCATAGTTTTTTGTGTATTTAGGGAAAACTGAGGGAAATTACATATACCGGTAAAAGTGCCCCCCACCCCCCGCTCACCCCCTATCCATGGGGACGTTTACTACGTTGTTTAGGACATTTTCCCCCACATATCTGCCAAATTTCAAAACTACATGATTTTTTTGTCCCTATGTTTCCTTTCTTGCCTGCAATATAATGTATTTTCCATTACATGTACTGTGCTTGTACCGTGATCGGATTTTTAATAATTTCAACTTTAATGGTTGTGTGATGTTTCTCCACTTGTTTCATTATGTAAATATACAATATACAGCTTATGTACAAAGATATAACCCCTAAATATAGAGAAACTGCGATGTACGGTTTTCTTTCGAAATCTCGAAATTTGACTGAATCTTAAAATTGTCATAACTTTTGAACATTTGAAGACAAAGTAACAAATGACTACTCATTTTCAAGATAATTTATTTACCTACTACTTCTTTCATGAGAACATTGCTGTATACCTAAGGGCTGAAGCGCTAGAAGGAAAAGTGTGTCGAAAAGCGCGAGGCGAAAGAGCTTTTTTAAAAAAATTGTTATATTCGCTGGCGGATATCACGAACACTATTGAGAATAGAAAGAAATGTGTAGAGTCAAACTTGCAGGAAATTTCATCAGCTTGAATTTTGTATATAGCGACTTTTCCTCTACGATGCACTATTGTTTAGATATAAGCGAAAAACCTAAAATAGGGACCTTCCGCGGGCCCCCCTGCCCCCCGCTCACCCCCCACCTTCGGGGACTTTCAGTATGTTGTTCAGGACACTCCCTCCGACAACTCTGCAAAATTTCAAAACTACACGATTTTTTCTTCTATTTTTCGTTCGTTGCCTGGACTAGTATGGTACTTTATGAGAATGTGTGGGGGACGGGAAAATGTCTGTACGCGCGATAACTCAAGTACGCTTTATCAGATTTTAATGAAACATGGTATACGCGTTTATAATGTCCATGGGAAGAAGCCTATTGATATTGGACCAATTCGGTTGACCGGTACCGGAGTAAAACCCAATTTAGTGTCTATTTTAAAGGCACGATAGCTCAAATACGCATTATCGGATTTTCATGAAAGTCGGTATACGCATTTATAATGTTTTTTGATATTAGACCAAATCGGTTGGCCGGTATCGGAATAATGCCCAATTTAGAGCCTTTTTATGGTAATACATAGCAAAAAGCGCGATAACTATAGCGCTCATGTGAAATGAGCTTCATCAGTAAACAGAACACATGTTGGGAAGTCACGCTTTATCGGATTTTAATGAAACTTGGTATACGGGTTTATAATGACCATGGGAAGAAACCTATTCCTTTTTGACCAAATCGGTTGACCGATAACGGAGTAATGCCCAATTTAGTGCCTATTTTATGGTAATGTATTATAAAGATTTTAACAAATGCAAATCGGTTATGCTGACATATACGGCTGAGGAATTTGCAAGACATATTCCTTTGCATTTGATTATTAAACTAGTCAGATGTTTATTTCGTTGATCAAGTTGAATACTGTTTATATACAGAAGGTATATTACTGTGAAATAATTAGGCCTACGTAAATTAAGTAAAGTTCTTCGCCAGTCTATTTTGTGAAATGGTGACATATTTTAAGAATTTCTTATATCAGTGTATATGAGTTTGAATTATGGTTAAGTATGTTCTTCCACAAGCCCTGCTTAATGATTCGATCTGGAGCTTAACTCGGAGATAGATTACAAAAATAACTTACTTTGTTCATATCATAATTGCAATTAACTTATCACTGATTAAATAGAAGCATTCTGGCACTATGTTATATCAGTTTACCTGATTTTATTAATATTAAAATTCGTAAACGAAACTTTTGCACTTCCCTTTATTTTTTTTAATAACATTAGATCCGGAATTCCATAGGAAATGTTAAGATGTTGATAGGCCTGTGCTGATTTCTCAGAATACACTGGAAATGAATAATATTTGTATATTGTGAAACCCAACTGTAACACATAATACGTTATACGGCGTACGATTTCAGATGGCATATGAGGCGGGACTGGGAGGGACTCGCCTATCACAGTCGTACCCTGTTGCCTATCTACGTCATGACAAGACAGTCAAACCGCAACCTTCTCGTAGGTTGCGGTCAAACCCGCGCTAATACACAACGACACAAGTACACAGCCCAAACATGTCAGTTTCACCACACATCCTATCAGGATGTACATAAGGGCACTATTAGGTAAACACATCAAACAAATGGTTACCAAAATTTGGTTTGACCGGAGGTGATAAGCTTCATTGCTTGGCACTCCGGGTCTAAGGGAGGGCACAAAAAAAAAAAGTTGGGACACCCAAAGCGTGAGCAACAAAGTTCCTGTTTTCATGCTCCCAAAATACTCTTGGAAATTCGTAATTTTAATGTGTCTAGCTATAAGCGGCATAGACATTTTGAAGCAACCTGTCCAAACGCCAGATTCCTGCACCTTAGGCTCATCGTGTCAGGAGTAAACAAAGCGACGAGACGAATATTACTTCCTAACTTCCATCTCGCTCAGAACGCAAGGCTTGGCAGCAGTGCAGCTGTCGCAATCACGCATTGGCTCAGCTCATATGTCTTCTGGAACCGTGCACCGTACCCTATAATAGTCTACTGGCACACAAAGTAAGGAGTGTTTAAAATTAAATATAATACTCGCATTAAAGTTTAAAGTAGTTTTACATGAGGATTCAATAAATGTACCGACAAACACCACAGAGATGTTAACAGTTGAAATTTATTTTATTTTTTGAACATGTTTTACTCTTGAATTATTTTGTAATTCATCTTTTCATACTTCATATTTTTTTATATAAAACTAACATTAACATTTCATTTATTATTTGGCTTATTGGTTGCGATATTTTAACTAGGCAAAAAGTTTCAGCTTCAAAGGTGAGCAGTCCCTAACATTTATCATTGTTTTGTTTTTGATGATTGAATGAATGAATGAATGAGCCACATGTGTCCCATTCAGGGCTAGGGCCTCCCTCTGATGAGGGGGTAGCTCGGTTAGAATCTCATATGGTGAGCTGGTCCATATGAGCTTGGTAAACACTTCACTTTCACTAAACTTCTTCCAGCAACTCGGTGTGTAGGCTTCTCCAGACATCTCTGTTCTTTGCTACGCTGGACCAGTGTACCCCGGCACGCCTTCTGAAGAAATCTACCCACCTCGTTCTTGGTCTTCCTCTCTCCCTTTTGCCGATCCTAGGGTCCCATACAGTAGAGATGTTTCCCCATCTGGTACCTGGAAGTCTCGCTACATGACCACCCCACTTCCACTTCAGGCTGCATGCGCGCTGGGCCACGTCGGTTAGTCCTGACATCTTTCTCAGTCTTTCTGTTGAAATTCTGTCTCTGAGGGATATCCCCATTATCTTCCGTTCCATCTTCCGTTGGCAAGTTTTTATGCTATTCTTCTGAGCTGATGTCAAACTCCATGTCTGGCATCCATACAGAGTGAAGGGAAGATGCAGGATTCTAGTGCCGCTAATTTTAGTTTTTTGTTTAATGATCTGTCCATCAGGATGAATTTCAGTCCCCAGAAAGCTCTCCATGCTGAGGAGATTCTCTTTATTTCTTTCCCCATATGGTTTTGGAATGATACAACTTGCCCCAAGTAAATGTACTCTGACACATATTTTAGATCTGATCCGTTAATCATGATGAGTGTTGGTTGTCTGTTTGTCATGACTTGTGTCTTCTCCATGCTCATGTGTAGTCTGGACATTCTACTGCGGTCACTGAGCTCCTGTAACATTTCTTGAAGGCTTTCTGCCGTTCTGGCAAATAAGACTATATCATCAGCGAATCGTAAGTTGGTGAGTCTGTAGCCATTCATTACAATTCCAAATTTGCTTCCCCATTGATGATTATTCATGAATAAATTACATATGGGGCTTTGGATCGAGATGCCAAAACGATACAATTTGTCCGACCATAAAATATAACGTTTAGTTAAGTATTTTAGCCAAAATATTTATTAAAACTCATCAGAATGCAAAATATAAATGAGTCAAACCGGAGTGAATAGTTACTTCAATTAATACCTCACACCTACTGCAGAAACACACTTTATGTAACACCATAGTGCAGTTAAATTTATAGAATTTAATACATTTTGTTATTGTAATTGAGGTGAAAGAATTTCGTGATTATTTTATATAAACTTAACACCCCCAATAATATAAATTTAACAAATTTATAAATATTAGATAATATTTCATAATATCACATTTAATCTTTGTTTTAAAATTGTTACATAGCGTAAATAATTCAATTTTAGACCGTATGTTGTGGAAGCCTGGTATAGTATTACAGAGATACAAAAGAAGATACTTTAAGATCTCCATTATAATTGGGCCTTTAATTCGTATTCCTTAAAGGAGGTATTAATTTCGTTCTTCTTTGTGTATAACTTGGAAACGATTTTCATAACCAACTCTTTTAAATGCCTTGAGCTATCTTCTAAATGGAGACTGTTTGTTTTTTCTGACAGTCTAAATCCTCCTCCTCTGCCATGCTTTTTCTTACAAGGAATGGAGTTGACTCAAGTAGTTGACTGGATGCATATTCGAGTAGCAATCTTCATTAACAACTGAGTACGTCAATATTTGTCGTTTGTATAGAATGCCATTAACTCTAAGCTGTTGGGTCGAGAAATACATTATACACCATGTCTGCACAATTGTATAGAGAGTCCAGAAGGAAAACAATAAAGTTTATCTAATCGATTTATAGTAGGTGAACTTCAACATCACATTTCCTTTTGTAAACAAATATACAGTATAGTTCACCTTGTATTCTGTAAAAACTATCCTGTATAAAATGTAAATCCATTTTGACTCAATTCATTTTATTTTATTTCACTGGGACTTTCGAAATAAACACTACACTCATTTTACTTCCTCTACCCGTAAAATAAGTACTATAGGTAGAGGGGGTATTTTGTTCGACCCCGAAATTCGAAGTTCAGTTTTTAACACACATAGCCTACAAGTTTCGAGTTCTCCTGAATAAAAAAATAAAAAAAGAACTATTTTCAGAAAAAGCGTCTGTCTGTGTGTGTATGTATGTCTGTGGACAGCAATAGATCGAGAACGAAAAATCTTACGAAAGCATAATTTTATATTTGGGTTAGATATCTTCAAACTTTTAATGCCACTTTAAATGAAGAAAATGTCATTTTTTGCGATTTTATCTGAAACAGTCCTATCGATTTTATTTATATTTTGCACATGAGATGCTTGAGCTAAAACTTTTATTTGAAACATTTTTCGAAAAAGTTCTCTGTACGAAAGTTATAAACCAGCCACCATTCGCGAAGATCAGGTCTGGGTGAATTATAAATCTTTGCATCAGATTGAAACAATTAAATACACACTCCTTGCAATGCGGCCTCTCATTCTATGTCAGAATGCAAATTGAGAGAGATGTATTGCCGATGCTTAGGGTAAAGAAAGTTACGTCAGTGCATTACGTCAGATTTTATTTGGTTTGTGCATCCTTCGGGGATGCGATTCGGACGTGGCAACGACTTATACAATATATAGGGCATTTCGAATGGTCGTTTACGACGTTTTCGGGATGATAGAGGAGGTAAAATTAAACTATATTTTTATCTGACACCATTCTGACAGATCGCCATTTCGCCACTAGTATGCTATTTTATTGTTACAAGAATGTGGTTTAACAGTTGTTTACCTCAATACACACATGAATGAATACAGTTAGATTATAAACGCTGTTCAAAGTGCCTCCCATTTACCTGCACACATAGGCCACATCTTCATACTAATGAACGTCTGAAGTGCGCAAAAATATCAGGCGTGTGGTCTATGCTTTACATCCCAGCAATATGATCAACTAGATCTTATGCCGCTTTTACAGGTGTCTCGTACACTAGCTGTTTCATTCCCCCCCCCCCACAGGAAGAAATCCAATGGAGTTAGATCAGGCCATCGAGGTGGTCATGGCACTGGCCCACCTCTACCAATCCATCTGCCTGGAAACCGATTATCTAGGTCGTCCCTAAAATCACGACCAAAATGCCCTTGTGCACCATCATGTTGGATCCACATATGGTATTTAATTCTTAGCGGGACATTTCCCTACAATTCTATACCTGGGCCGTCGTAAGTTTGCACTTGCCATTCTACAAGTTAGGTTGCCAGTATCAAAGATTGACAAATGAACTACTCGACTTCGTTCTGTACTGACAAGGTGGTGCCGATCGGCATTATTCGGCTGTATTCGGCCTTGAACATTCGAAACTATTTCTAATCCCTCAATTAATCATTTTTCTGTTCTTCCATTCAGTAATTTTCGATATTTATGTAATGTAATATTATTCCGAGCCCATAGTTTCCAAAAAAAACCGTATCGTTCATTTACACAAAGATTCATCCTGCTATGTGTGGGACATCGTCCACCTTCACATGATAAATATTCACATTATTGGTTCGTGGTTCGTAGCTCAGTGGTTATGATGCTGGATAGGCATCCAGAAAGTTGGGGTTCGATCCTAGGCAGGGTGCTATTTTTTTAAATAATAATAATAATAATAATAATAATAATAATAGGGTGATCGGCCAGGACGAGAAGAAGTAGCGGCCTTTTGGTCATCTATATGGTCGAAACCAGCAGATCACAATAACGGGGGAAGGTGGTTACAAGCTGAAAGGAAACACTTAGATTCACTTGAGCCTATGAAAAATCCACAAATAACCTTAGAATTACTGCAAACAGTGCTTGGTTCCGCCCACAAGTGGAAAAGTCCAGGTAATGATGGAATCCAAAATTACTGGCATAAAAAATTAACAGTAATTCATCCACAACTTGTTAATCACTTTAATAGATTTCTTGAACATCCTGAAGAAGTCCCAGGCTTTATGATGGAAGGAATAACCTACCTGTTACCTAAAGGAAAACCCTCTGCTGATCCCTCCAAGTACAGACCCATAACCTGTTTACAGACAGTATACAAATTGCTGACTGCTTGTATTGCTCAGATGCTGACGGCTTATGTTGAGGAGTATGGATTATTGGCCGAGGAGCAAAAAGGGTGCAGAAAGGGAATGAAGGGCTGTAAGGAACAATTAATTATAGACTCTGTGATACTAAAGGAAGTGTATAAGAAGAAGAGAAACATGTCTAGTTGTTTTATAGACTACCAAAAGGCTTATGATTCTGTACCCCACTCATGGCTAATAGAAGTACTCAAACTTTATAAAATTCATCCAACAATAATAACATGTCTTAAAAAATTAATGCAGCAGTGGAAAACAAAGTTGATTCTGTCAAGTAAACAACCACCAATAGAAATAAATATTCACAGAGGAATATTCCAAGGGGACTCTCTTAGTCCACTTTGGTTTTGCTTAGCACTCAATCCACTATCTAATTTGCTGAATAAAGGTAACAGAGGATGTGAAATAAACCGAGGGGGCCATAAGATCTCCCATCTTCTTTACATGGACGAACTGAAGGTGTACGCTCCCTCAGCCATTCAATTAAATCAGATCATTCAGGAAGTAGAGCAGTTTTCAAGTGACATTCAAATGAAATTCGGATTAGATAAATGTAAAACTGTACATGTAAGGAAACAATCAATACAAACATGTGGTATTGAAAGTGACCAGGGGTTTATCACAGGAATGACTGAACAGGAGACATATAAATATCTGGGGTTTGAGCAATCAAAATTGATAGACCATTCATTTATTAAAGAGCTATTAACGAAGGAGTTTTCTTTCCGCCTTAAGCAATTGTGCAACACTGAACTTAATAGCAAGAATCTTACCAAAGCTGTGAATACACTAGCCATACCTGTTCTGACTTATTCTTTTGGGATAATTAGATGGTCTAAGACAGAATTGGAAGGCTTACAAAGAAAAATTAGAACGGAGTTCACACAGTATAGGAAACACCATCCGAAGTCAAGCTCTATCAGGATGAACCTCCCTCGAGGGGAGGGGGGGCGTGGCATTATTGATATAATTAACCTATGCAACAAGCAGAAAGCCTCTCTCAGAGCATATTTCCACCAAAGGATGGAGAGTTCTGCCCTGTGGCTTGTAGCTCTCTCACCCAGTTTGAGTACCTGTCCCATATTACAAATATGAACCTAGTCCGGTGCTTGAATCAACGGAATATAAAATATATTATGATCGGTCAATAATCACCGATCGAACTATACCCAATAATAGACCAGACATAGTTCTTCAGAACAAGCAAGCCAATACAGCTTATATCATAGACATTACAATTCCAAATACCCACAATCTACAGAGAGCTAATCAAGAGAAATTCTATAAATATTCGGAGTTGAGATTTGAGTTGATGAGACTGTGGTCTTTGACTAATGTTGACATAGTTCCAATTGTAATATCAACTACAGGAGTTATCCCTGTATCCCTTCATAGTAATATCAAGAAGTTAGATCTAGATAAAAATATTTACATTAAAATGCAAAAAGCGGTGCTTATTAATACCGCCCGTATTGTTAGGAAGTTCTTGGGCAAGTGAGTGTGCTTGGTTGACCCGTACCTCACTTAGTGCCAGTCTTAAAAGCTGAGATTTATAAATGAATAAAAGATAATAATAATAATAATATTTTCAAGATGCAAATACAGTTTATGATTTTTATTTTTAAAATTAGCTGTCTTATATTTTATTGTATAATATAATTTGTATTGTATAAAACATTATCAGTAGTGAAACCTTAAAACCTCGGCCAATTAAATATTTTATTTTGCTCGTAGGATTGCTGCATTCGCTCTTAAGGGCTCGTTTCGCAAACATAGCAAACTCCCAATTAAAAATCTTGTTTTAACATTTGGATCAATAATTATTTTGTTCTAAAATATTTGTTTTAATATATGGTACCTGTAATACATATGTTTTATAAACATATCTTAACTTAAATTAGCATATGTTTTATAATTACCAAATAACCTAGTCTATATTAAATACTAGCATGTGCCCGCGGCTTCGCCCGCGATAATTACTTTTTCGCGTTCCTTGGCCCAGAATACCCCTGTACAGTCAGTTTCGTCCAAATCGAACAATGCTTGACCATATTTAGACCTATATTGATTATCCCTCTTCAGTGTAGGTTGAAAATTTCATGTCTTCGGGCCTTGATATTCTAAATAAATGAATCGTCCAGGATGGACTTACAAAATCAAGCGATCGCCCGCGATAATTATTTCAAGAATTAAAAATTAAGAGCATAATAGTTAAATCATTATATTTATTAACACCTAAATCACGTATACTACATGCCACGATTAGATAGCGTCGCCTGGTAAAAGCGATCTCAGATTCGAGTTCCTTGGCCCAGAAAATCCCTGTATAGTGAGTTTCGTCCAAATCGAACGATGTTTAACCATATTTAGGTCTATGTTGATTACCCCTCTTCCGTGTAGGTTGAAAATTTAATATGTCTACGGGCCTTGACATTCTAAACAAATGAATCGACCAGCGTGGGCTTACAATATTCTAGCGATCGCGATGCTTTTATTACCACGGTATGACAAAAATAGCCAAAGCCAACTGCAATTGATTTGACATTGAAATGTATTACTGAAATCTGATGCTTCGACAGCGCTAAAATCACGTTTTCTGCCAGTTTTTCACTCACAACTCGCGAACGAAAGCTAAAATTAAAAATCCGGCTTCGATGCGCATTCGCCCACCTTTCAGCCCATCTATGTTTAAAATTTCAGATCTCTGCGTTCAGTAGAAGTCCCTGGGCATCGTGGACAGACAGACAAACACGTCATTTTATTATTTTAAGATAGCATGTGCCCGCGGCTTCGCCCGCGATAATTATTTCAAAAATTAAAAATTAAGAGTATAATAGTTAAATCATTATATTAACACCTAAATCATGTGGACTACATATCACGATTAGATAGCGTCACCTGGTAAAAGCGACCTCAGATTCGAGTTCCTTGGCCCGGAAAACCCCTGTATAGTGAGTTTCGTCCAAATCGAACAACGTTAGACCATATTTAGGCTAATATTGATTATCCCTATAATAATAATAATAATAATAATAATAATAATAATAATAATAATAATAATAATAATAATCCTCTTCGGTGTAAGTTGAAAATTTCATATTATGTTTTCGTGCCTTGACATTAAAAACAAATGAATCGACCAGCGTGAGCTACAACATTCAACAGATCGCGATGCTTTTATGTCGAAGGTTTGACAAAAATAGCCAAAGCCTAGTGTAATTGATTTGTATTACTGAAAACTCATGTTTCGAAAACGGAATAAATACACGTTTTCTGCCCGTTTTTCATTCATAACTCACGAACTAAAGCGAAAATTAAAATTCCGGCTTCGAGGTGCACATTCCGACCCTTTAGTCCGCCTATGTTTAAAATTTCAAATCTCTGCGTTCAGTAGATTTCGCTGGGCATCGCGGACAGACGGAGGACAGACGGAAGACAGACAGACGGAGGACAGACACTTCCTTTTATTAATATAGATTTTTGAAAGTTTCAAAGATCGATTATATTACATAATACAATATATTGTCAGAGGTTTTAGGTAATTGTTTTTCAAATGAAACTGCAATAGCAATCATGCATTTTTCTCCAAAACATAATTACTTTTATTTTTTAATAAATGTTGTGAAGCCTGGGATTACTTGCAATAATAAAACGCTATCGGGATACTATTGGTTTATACTTCGGTAAAACTCAAACTTAACACTAAAACAGTAACTTCGGGGTAGGTGGTAAAAGTAAAATTAACAAAGTTTTGCCCAGGGTGCAAATTACGTGAAATCTGGATCTGCCCTTATAGATTTGACAAAAAGTATAAGGCAGGTAATTTTAAAAATTAAAAATTAAACACTGCATTTAAATCTTAAAAATATAGTGAATGAAAAAAAAAAAAATACAGGATAGGGAGGGATTTGAACCTAGGACCTCCTGTTCCGAGAATATTATGGATGTAAAGCATTATGCTTTCTCCGATACCATAAGCCTTTGTATATGAACAATACGATTTTTGATTAATAGTGTATTTGTGTTTGTATTTGTATAAATACTATTAATACTGAGACGTAATACATTAATTACGGAAAAATGAGAGAGAATCCCCTAATACAAGCATGCAATGGTCGAAGCCGAATGGCTTCTGTCTGTCAGTGAATAGAATTGCAGTGCAGCCAACGTAAATAGGCATATAGTTGAAACTGGAAAGTGCAAAGTTACAGCGGCCCAGGTATAGTAGGGCATCACGTAAAAACAAACGAGAATTTCCACCACTGAGCCTGTTAGGTAACAAGTAAGGCCCAACCAAATGGTCATCCACTATGCCACACAATCATTGTCTTCAAACTGCTGTTGATGTGACCTACAAACAGTGCGCGCGGATTTACAAAGTCCCAAATGTGGCTATTATGGGTGTTGAAAAGCCCCCGTCACGTGAAATGAGCTTCATCAGTAAACAGAACACATGTTGGGAAGTCAGGATTAGCCATACGTTGCTGTAGATACCAAATAGCAAAATTCCTAACGCCTAGCAAAGTGGTGTACGACAAGTCTAGGGAAGCAACATCTAAGACCAGCAATGCCCAATCTCTTCTCATAAGAGAAAGTGACGTCACATTGTCACTTTACCCCACCTCCTTCGTCTTTTGTTTGTAGTTATCCACGACAGTGCATGATCGCATTTCCCCTTCACGCATTCCGCAAAAAAATGGGTGGAGGTCATTTCGCTTAAAATTGGGCATCACTGTATAAGACCACTTTGTGGGAGAATGGTGAACTTTCAGAACAGAGGGTTGTTGACCGCCGAATCTTTCAGACCTCCCAGATGATAAATGGCGCATCTGTCAGAATTGTGTCAGATAAAATTAGTGTTTCATTTTACCATCTTTATCATCAGCCGCCAAACATTCTAAAGAACCTTTCGAAACACCCGGTATAATATATAATACATGTTATGTTATGAAAGCCTATTAGACTATAATAATTATATTATAATTTTATTCGGGTAGAATAAGTTAGGTATTTCACGTTGTTTTTTTTTAATTTAAATATCCTATGCAGTATGGGTAGATATAGTACTTATCCGTGTCCGCGAGTTCCAAAGCACGGCTAGCAGCCCCAGTGACTCGAGTCAGACTAAGTGAGCATTCACACCGAAGTAGCATAGCATGTGAATCACACTACCTGGATGCAGGCTGCACATCGAGTTGCATGGTTCACAGTTTTGCGTTCATACCGAAGTAACGAAGGCGATCTGCAGTTTAACTCGGTTTAACGTATATTATATATTTTCACTTGAACAATTGAGAAACCCATTTAATGTAATGTAATTTACCTAAAGAGGATATAGTTTCAGCAATTTTAATCCAGGTTTTTTTCCTACTAGTTTCGATTGCCATATCGTATAGTCTACGCATGTACAAATTATATGATAAATAGCTCTCTTTCTAGCAGTTTTTATTACATCTTTGCCATAATCTACTGCTACATAAGCGAATATGTGTTGAATTTTCTTAACAATTAGAAAACAGTTGAAACGGCAACTGTACGCATGCGTCATCCGGAGTAGCGTCGCATGAAATAAGTCCAGATCTATCTGAAGAAATTAATGTCGCACTCTGCGATATTCATTATTGCCACGTTACTTTGGTGTGAAGACTTGAACTTGTTTATTTGGGATTTAAAATGAGTAACGTGTGAAATGGAATTTAATAAGCTATATAAATTAATTAGGAGGGAGTTAATCAAAGAATAATTGGAATACTTATTTTATTTAGTTAAGAATGTATCATTTAGTAATAATTTTTAAATAAGTTCAATTTTAGCGAAAGCTAGATTTCAAACAGTTCTCACGGGATATTTTAGCAGGTAGCCCAGAAGTTTCAATAGCAAAGGAAGAAGGCAATAAAAGTAAGAACCATGTTTTGTAGAATTTTAGAAGGGGAGAGAAGGTTTATTGGGATATTGTGTAGAAAGCCGACAAGGAATAATTTGTCATGTTTAACAATAAGTTTATAGATGTAATTTAGTTCTTAAGTTTGCAAAATCAGATAAGATATTTGTGTGTTTCGATTTTCCCATGCGGGAATAATATATGCGTAATCATGTCTAAGCAGTGTGAGAATATTCTGCAAGTAAATGAAATTTTTTCTATTGGCCGAGATTGTTAATAGGCTTAACCAATGAAATACAGCAGAAGCTGTACATCCAGCCCTCTAATTGAAATAATTAGAGAGTAGGCGTTAACTAAATTTCGAAAATAAGCTAGATAGTGTATTTTGGAAATGTAAGAAGAGGAATCTTTTTCCAACCTCAAGAGCGAGAGGTTACACTGTAGGAAAATACTCTATACGGGTAATTTGGAGATGTGTGTGAATAGGTTAGAATAAATATAAACTTACAACAAGTAAAAATGTACAGTTGCATAATGGTAAGATAACTACCATTTAGGGGCAGCTCAGAAAGTAGTAAGGTAGAAGCACAAATCACTTGTGTAGTGTAAAGATTGCAGTAGGCCACACACATAAAATAACTTCAAAGTGTTTACCACCAGGATTATTAACCTAGGATACCATTGTACTTCAGAACAGTGTAAGTGACAAATTATATTGCATATATTAAGGCATTCAAAAGGAATAAAGTCGTTAATTTTACCAGTGCTACAGACTTTGATTTAGTACAGAATAGCACTCCTGCACAATTCACATCTACCCCGAGAATAGGATCGACTGCTCGCACCGCTGATAGCCATGGGTAGGTGGAACAATTAAATTCGAGTGAAGGATCACTCTGGCGCCCAAACCATCTTCCAGACTGGAGCAGCTGACGTAAGTACTAATCCAGCATAGCCAGATTATACCAGACTTCTTTTCTACCACAACTGGCAAGCCCAACGTGTCGCACGAGTAAAATTGGTATGATACCAGAAAAAGACGAAGAATAACCCAGAGATGATGAAGAATGCAGAGAGCGCTAGGACGACGAAAACGACGAAACGGCGGTACGAAGACGGGAGGAATAATCTGCTGTAATGAAGAGGAGATGCAAGTTCGTGGTACATCATTGAAGACAACGAGGGACCACTTCACAACAAAAATGACAGATAAGAATTTAAATATTTTTACTAAGTGCTGAATTAAGAAAATAAATATTGTTTTGTTAAATAGTTTTTAAAGTAAAATATTAGTTAAAAAAAAGGAATCCATTAAGTATTAAAATACAAATAACAGAATTCTTAAGATAAAAATAGTCTTGAAATTGGAAATTTAAAGAAAGTGACACTGATTTAAAATATATACATATATTCAGCACTTAGTAAAGCTAAATAAATAATTTACAAATAAAAAAAAAACAATTCTAATTTCAAACATTATTGTGGAAAATTAATATCAGAAACATTTTTTGTAACAACATACTGTATTGTGCTTGCTATTTATATGTTAGACACTAAGAGTGAAGGGTAAATTTGTGTGGTGCATGTTGCTCAGAAATCGTAAGGTAGTTAAGAAAATGGAGACCCAGATTAGTGACCTCGGGGGAGGGCAATCGTTTTTTAGCCAGGAATTAGAGGAAAATTTAGAACATGTTCAGAGTAACTTGAATGATAGCGATAGTCAGGTGGATAGCGAAAATATGAATAATATGTCTTCAGGCCAGGTATTGGAGCCGCCTGTGATGAACTTACAAAAGGAAATAAAGCTATAATAGTGTATAGTCATTTCTGATTTCCAGAATATTACAAGAATGATGTATACAACAAGAAGTATGGGTGATGTATGGCTTTGTTTGTATTTTAGTTAATGTTTAAGTGTTTAGTGAATTAATAACATGCTAAGATTTTTAACAAGAAAAATGAAAGAGGAAGTTGTTACACAGGTATACTAGAGGTGGTGTTTACAACAAGGAGTTGCAAAACACTCAGGTAGTAAGCCAATTGAATGAACTTGTGTCTGTAGGCAGGATAGTTCTTGAAAAGTGGTGTCACAATTCCATTTTGGGGGAATAGATCACTTGTCTACATAATTCCCTAAAATAAATGGATTATTTTAAGATTCTGCACCCAGATGATCGGGCATATGAAATGGAATTTAATAAGCTATATAAATTAATTAGGAGGGAGTTAATCAAAGAATAATTGGAATACTTATTTTATTTAGTTAAGAATGTATCATTTAGTAATAATTTTTAAATAAGTTCAATTTTAGCGAAAGCTAGATTTCAAACAGTTCTCACGGGATATTTTAGCAGGTAGCCCAGAAGTTTCAATAGCAAAGGAAGAAGGCAATAAAAGTAAGAACCATGTTTTGTAGAATTTTAGAAGGGGAGAGAAGGTTTATTGGGATATTGTGTAGAAAGCCGACAAGGAATAATTTGTCATGTTTAACAATAAGTTTATAGATGTAATTTAGTTCTTAAGTTTGCAAAATCAGATAAGATATTTGTGTGTTTCGATTTTCCCATGCGGGAATAATATATGCGTAATCATGTCTAAGCAGTGTGAGAATATTCTGCAAGTAAATGAAATTTTTTCTATTGGCCGAGATTGTTAATAGGCTTAACCAATGAAATACAGCAGAAGCTGTGCATCCAGCCCTCTAATTGAAATAATTAGAGAGTAGGCGTTAACTAAATTTCCAAAATAAGCTAGATAGTGTATTTTGGAAATGTAAGAAGAGGAATCTTTTTCCAACCTCAAGAGCGAGAGGTTACACTGTAGGAAAATACTCTATACGGGTAATTTGGAGATGTGTGTGAATAGGTTAGAATAAATATAAACTTACAACAAGTAAAAATGTACAGTTGCATAATGGTAAGACAACTACCATTTAGGGGCAGCTCAGAAAGTAGTAAGGTAGAAGCACAAATCACTTGTGTAGTGTAAAGATTGCAGTAGGCCACACACATAAAATAACTTCAAAGTGTTTACCACCAGGATTATTAACCTAGGATACCATTGTACTTCAGAACAGTGTAAGTGACAAATTATATTGCATATATTAAGGCATTCAAAAGGAATAAAGTCGTTAATTTTACCAGTGCTACAGACTTTGATTTAGTACAGAATAGCACTCCTGCACAATTCACATCTACCCCGAGAATAGGATCGACTGCTCGCACCGCTGATAGCCATGGGTAGGTGGAACAATTAAATTCGAGTGAAGGATCACTCTGGCGCCCAAACCATCTTCCAGACTGGAGCAGCTGACGTAAGTACTAATCCAGCATAGCCAGATTATACCAGACTTCTTTTCTACCACACGTGCAGCGTGCATCCAGGTAGCACGTCGCAAGTGGCATGCTACTTCGGTGTGAATGCTCACGAAGAGATGCACGTTGCACGTTACTAATTTTAAATCCCAAATAAACAAGTTCAAGTCTTCACACCGAAGTAGCGTGGCA
The DNA here is from genome assembly GCA_964059195.1 of Ectobius pallidus. Classification (NCBI taxonomy): domain Eukaryota; kingdom Metazoa; phylum Arthropoda; class Insecta; order Blattodea; family Ectobiidae; genus Ectobius; species Ectobius pallidus. Next base: position 130,096,666 of record CAXKWD010000002.1, read on the forward strand.
ATAGTGCAGCTCGCAGATTGCGTCATTCATTTCTTCAGATAGATCTGGACTTCTTTTATGCGACGCTACTCGGGATGACGCATGCGCACAGTTGCCTTTTCAGCTGTTTTCTAATATTGTTAAGAAAATTCAACACATATTCGCTTGTGTAGCGGTAGATTATGGAAAAGATGTCATGAAAACTGCGGGAAAGAGAGCTATTTAACATACAATTTGTACATGCGTAGACTATACGATATGGTAATCGAAACTAGTATGAAAAAAGCCTGGATTAAAATTGCTGAAACTATATCCTCTTTAGGTAAATTACATTACTTTAAATGGGTTTCTCTATTGTTGAAATGAAAATATATAATGTACATTAAACTGCAGATCGCATTCGCTACTTCGGTATGAATGCTAAACTGTGAATCATGCAACTCGATGTGCAGCCTGCATCCAGGTAGTGCGATTCGCATGCTATGTTAATTCGGTGTGAACAGTAAATAACTTTGATACCTTTTTAAAGTAAGATTCGGTAACTTTTAGTTTCATTTCTCACTGACCAATGGAAATTAACGTGTCTGCTGCCGTGAGGGCAGTCTGTTATTTTTTCTTTATTTTTTCCCTTGTTTTACTTTTTTCTTGTTTTCCGTGTTTTATTACACTCAAACACACTCATTCGCGAGGTGGGACTCAAACCCAAAACCTCCTTCACCATGGCTCCAAGGCAGCCTTAGCTACCGCGGCTAAGGAGACCGCCAAAAATCCGAATACGTACTGTAGATCGAACCCAGACATGCAGGTCTGTAGTCAGCAACGCTAACCACTAGACAATGGTCTTATAAATTAATACAATGGTTATGAAAAAGAGTGCTCCTCTAACGTGCTGCCGTTCAACGAAGGCTTCCCCCTCTCGTTGCGGCCGTCGAGGCCGCCTGACACGAGCGCTATCATCTGTTATGAAATTTGTGTTGTGTTTTGGATGTAATAAAGTAGGCTAACTATTAAAATAGGTGCAATAATTCAGGTAAGAAGATATGTGTTGTTATTTTAATTCGTCGTCCTTAAATTATATGCCTGACTCTATAAAATCCAATACAGAAGAACTCTCGGTATGACTTCGAGAATTCAGTCGAGCTTCAGTCATCGTCAATACGCTCCGCGCTACAGACCAGCTTGAGCTAACATTGTGTGTGTTTATGTTCTATTTTTGGTGCTGAGAAAAAGTGATAACCAAAATAAGCCGTCAGAACACGATCAAAGCAAGATTTAACAACCGTCCAACAGCTTGTGGCGTAGCCTACATCAATGGATTGCAGAAGTATTAAAGGTAGGCGATGAAGAATGACAGACCATACAGCTAGTAGTATCCTAAGTCAGAATGCAACATATTTGAAATTAAACACCACTATGACCTAGGAGAAATATTTGTGTCAACCATTAACTTAATGAATGGAGCAAAAATAGGCCTAACAAGTTGCCATAATCACGGCGGATGAGGAAAGCACTAATGTTAGTGTTCTTAGTGTGTTTGCAGAAGTTTCTAATCGAAGAATAACAAACATTCTACAGAACTATGGCAAAGAGCATGAAATTTATGATGAGAAATGGTCTCATAAATATATTTATCCTATTCGCACAGTATCCACAGTATTCGAGAAACCGATTCCATAAACAATTATCATGTTTTCATACGAGGCATTTAAGTATTTTACGTTTCATCCATTACTCAGCAGCAACAGGTACAATGGAATATAAAGATTGGTCCAATATAGCTATGAAGATCAAATCTTTTTATAAGGATATGAATTTTCATGACTTTTGCCTGTGCAAAGAAATGCCTATACGTACTTTCTCAATGCCAATTGAAAAACGAAAACCTTAGAGGATAACGTTTCAGCATATTCTGTTCCAAGAATTTTGCTGTTCGTTTCGATTGCTGTGCTCGTTCAATGTCATGTCACGTACGTATGTATACTTTTCCACAGTTTGCACGAATTCTGTTTAAATTGCTCACTTTCCGGCAGTTTAGATGCCGTCTTTTCCGTAATTTACAGCTACGACAAGCGAATACGCGCTGATTTTTCTGAAAAGAAACAGCTGAAAAGGCATCAGTACTTAAGGGCACAGTAGCATAGCATAAAATAAGTCCAGATCTATCTGAAGAAATTAATGTCGCTTTTACGGCATGCACTATAGCCACGTTACGTGGCCACGGTGTGAAGACTTCAACTTAATTTATTTATTTGGCATTTAAACGAGCAGCATGCAGCGCGCATCCATCTGTGTGAATGCTCCCTAAAGAGAACGAAATGTGTAACTACCGTGGGAACCAATATACGATATTGCACAGAATAGTCACCTGCACAAAAATAGTCTCAAATCAAGTTGCGCAATGCCTTCAGCAAATCGGGATACAATATTACTTTCACAATCAGAAAAGAAGTACATGTAAACAAATGCACGTGACTTGAACTGCAGCACAATCATGCTTCAAGATATTACCCAGTGATAAACTCTTGAACCCACCGGATCTACGTGGCATATCTACAGATGAGCCACATGTCAAGAAATTACTCGAATGTGTCAGTTATATTCGTCTCACTCGTCGAGGGAACGAACTCACAACAAAGGACATTTATCGTGACAAAATAGCTCAGCTCAGCTCCCGGACCCTCGAGTTGTCCTTCAGAAACCAGTCTACAATTGGAGGCGAGTATGGAAAAACTTGCACAACAAGCATCTACCATCTCACCATAAAAGCCTTTGGTATCAATTGATTAATGGACTAATTCCATCAGGTGACTTATTATACAAGAGGAAAATCAAGCCATCGCCGCTTTGCGCCGCGTGTGGTGCGACTGACACTCTACACCAGGGGTGCTCAAACGGTCGATCGCGATCGACAAGTCGATCGCGAGTGCTTTTTGAGTAGATCTCGAGAAGAAAAAAAAATTTAATAAGTAGGTAGGTAACTAATAAAATAACACTGCTTGCGGCAAAAGGTGGCTTTATCAAAGGAACGCGCGGCACTTGTCAAAGAAAAGCCGCGTTGTTTCTAGACTAGACAGTGGAGTCTAGTCTAGAAACAACGAGAGACAGTACAGTCTAGTTTCGGGCGGCGCGTTTGACGGGAACATTCGAGACTTTCGTTCACGCCGATATAAATGTTGCGCCTGCAGGAATTGGAGTCATTCTGAATTGTAACTTGATGGCGATACTACGTCGATAAGTACAAAGTTTATTATTAAATAGTGGAAAATGAGTGCAGTGAAGAAATCTAAAACGTATCATTTTAATAAGGATTGGGAGGAAGAATTTTTCTTTTGTATGGTGAAGGATAAGTGCATTTGTGTTATTTGTCGTGCGTCAGTTGCAATACCTAAGCGTGGTAACTTAGAGAGGCATCATAAAACGGTTCATAAAAACTATGAAAAGGATTTTCCGCCACAGAGTGAATTAAGAAAACTAAAGGTACGTGATTTGATATCTTGTTTGAAAAAAGAACAATCCATGTTCACAAGACCAGTCAAACAATCAAAAGCTGCTACGATCGCGTCATTTAAAATATCTCATATATTGGCGAAACACAAGAAACCATTCGAAGATGGATCGGTGGTGAAGGAAGCATTTATTGAAGCGGGTGAGACTTTATTTGGAGATTTTAAAAATAAAACAGAAATCATGTCTGCTATTAGAGAACTTCAGTTATCTCGTCCGACTGTCACAAGGCGTATTGAAGTCATGAGCCAGGACATCGCAGATAAACTAAAACATGATATCATGGAATGTACATACTTTTCTTTACAGTTCGACGAATCCACCGATATGACAGACACTGCTCAGCTGTGTATTTTTATTCGGATGGTATTCAATGACATGTTGGCTAAGGAAGAATTTTTGACAATCATACCTCTGAAGGGGAAGACCCGTGGCGAAGATATATTTGACGTTTTCTTCAATTTTGTAAAAAACTACGAGCTACCAATATATAAATTAGTGTGCATTACAACCGATGGAGCACCAGCAATGACTGGAAACAAAAACGGTTTTGTGGCATTGTGTCGAGCTAATGAAGAATTCCCTTCATTTTTTTCATTCCATTGCATTATACATCAACAAGTTTTGTGTTCAAAAGTTTTAAACACGGAGGAAATTATGGGCATTGCGACAAAAATTGTGAATTCCATCCGTGCACGTAGCTTGCAACGGCGGCTCTTTCAGTTGCAGTTGGAAGATAGGGAGTCAGCTGAACACACTGATTTAGTTCTTCACACGGACGTCAGGTGGTTGAGTCGCGGAAAATTCCTAGAAAGGTTTCAAGAATTATTGCCCGAAATAACAGCTTTTCTAGACGAAAGAGGTGATGACACTCAGATTTTGAAAAACGAAAAATGGCTAAATGATTTGGCATTTTTGACTGACATCACAATGCACTTAAACACCGTTAACTTGGAGCTTCAAGGTAAAGGAAAAACTATTATTGAGATGATTAGCGCAGTAAACGCATTCAAAAGTAAATTGCAACTTATGATAGATCAACTGAAAAGAAAGGATCTGAAACATTTTCCGTCTTTGAAAGCAAGGATTCCTCAGTTGAATTATGATACGTATGAGGCTGAATTATCAAATATTTTGGGACAATTCGAAATGCGTTTTCATGATTGCAGTAAATTGGAAAATATAGCATCATTTATGAGTTATCCTTTTTCATGTAAAAACATTGAGGAATTAGCTACTGAAATAGCCAGTCAGTTTAATATGAACTCATGTTCTGTTGAAAATGAGTTGGTGCAGATTATATCAGATATACATCTCAAAGCTACAGCATCTGATACAAATTTCTGGTGTTTTATATCTGAAGATAAATATCCGAATGTAAGGCAAATCGCCCTTCAACTGACGGCATTTTTTGGGTCAACTTACTTGTGCGAGTCTGCATTTTCTGAAATGAAGATAATTAAGTCAAAATATCGCAATCGACTAACTGACGATCATATGTCATCATGCTTGCGATTAGCACTCAGTGGTTACGTACCATCTTATGAAAAGTATGCTGAGGACATGCAGTGCCACGCTTCAACATCCAAAGCCACTCCTTAGTTAAGTTTAACACCATATGTAACTCTTTTGTTTTGTAACAACCAATAAACTCGCAATTTTGAATAACTATGAGTTTTTTCATTGATATTGTAGAGAAGAACCTAACTAAACCTAACCCAAACCTTGACTAAAATAATGTACCTATACTGCGCAGAAAGCTAATATCTATATATGCTACGGTACGCCCTACCTAGGTAGGTAGGGTGTATCGTGTATGTACGACAACCCTGCATCACACACACTTGCAGTCTCTCAGAGTCGATCGTAAGTAGTCTAAAAATATTGAGGTAGATCGCCAGCAGTTCAAGTTTGAGCACCCCTGCTCTACACCATCGATTCGAAAAATGTTTGCTACCCCCTATTTGGAAAACCACGAAAGAATAGATCGTCCGCTTTCTAAATATACAGGAAAAATGCTTCGGGTTCCACTATGTACAATATCCTAATTTCGGATTTTCTCCCCCGTCACCTAACACCGAAGTAACTTAATCGTTGAGCTGGGGCATGCCATATGGAACATTCTGACTTAACTGTTAAAACTTAGTTTATTACTCAATAAGCGTTAGGTAATGTGATACGTTATTTGTACAATACATAAATAAAAAAAAATAAAACAATAAAAATAAAAAAGACAAAATTATCCCGTACTAGATTTTATTTTTAATACTGGGTGTTTATGAAGTCATTTATTTTCCACTTAAACACGTTTTATAGAGTATAAACAACATAAACTTACAATTAAACATTTTGAACACAAATTCAATACATTTCAACGTGATGACCCTGCAAATCTAAGCACAGGTCCCATCGTTCCTCTGTAGCCCGAAGCACCCATGCTAACATATCTTACGTTATCTGATCCGCAGTGGCTTGTGCGGCTTTTCAATTGTTCAAGACCATTGATTTTCACCTGATACACCTTGGACTTGATAAAGCCCCAGGCGAAAAAGTCTATTGGGTAAGTCATAGCACATAGCTAGTCTGGCGGCATAGTCTTCGTCTTCAAGTTTGTGAACAATTTGAATGTGGTAGGCATGTTTATGCAATTTGAATCACACTGTGGTGTGTGCGATATCAAGTTCTCCTCTTAATGCATTGTTACATAACGATATGTTATCTTGGTATCATTATTAAGAATAGGAAAATAATTTAGACTATTTAACATGTTTTATTAATTTGTTCCTATAAATAAATGAGACATAAATTCTACTATATTCAAATAAATCAAATGTTTAATTTATCCATTTAGCATCCAATCGTTCCTTGTAACATATTCACGCAATTTAGTTTAGTTCAGCATGCACATAATGTCAGGAGCTCAAGGTTGTCTGAGTGGCGTAATAAATCATAATAGTGGTAGTCCCTTAAAAAGTGAATAAAAGTATGTAATATGTAATTATTTTAAATACAAATACTCCAACACTTGTAGTTGAGAAAATTGCAAAATTGACATTATGTAATTCACTGGCACATAGCTACCAAAAATGTTTGGAAAGTGCTAGTGAGTACACAGGACTCCGATTAAAGAAAGTAATTGCAATAATAAAGATTCTTTACAGCATCTTACAGGATAGCATTAATATAAATCGTGTAGTAATAATTTTAAGATTGAACAACGAAATAATGAAGTATTTGTTTTAGGCATCAGCTGTGATTAACAATGTAGAGAAGGAGAGGACTGATGTAACATATTACCAATCAAATAAAGTTACGAACGGAATGATACAAATGGAATGTTTACATGCCTTTTCTTTCTGGAAATGAATGGATAATTAATAAATGGTTTTCATTTGTCCAGGTTTTTACATAACCCTGAAATCATGACACGATGGAGTAGTGTAGATCATAGTTATCATACACACCACATAGTCAACAGTCATGATTATGACACTACAAACAAAGAAGATTATAATGGACTTCATGCCCCGTTCTAAGTGGAAAGTGAATCGATACCACACTTCACACCCCAGTTAAGTGTTTTGAGTTCAAACGCTGATAAAAGAAACGAAGTCAATCGTGCGAAGAAACTTATCAGTTGTAAACACTATGTGTAAAGAAATAGCTTCATGGGGATATGCTGATTCATAAACAAAAATAATATTGGTTAATAGGTTAATATTTAAAGTTTGTTTCTGGTGTCTTTATTGAATGGGTAATGAATTTAAAAAAGCACTACTGGTACTTGTTTCATTAGCCTGTTGCACAGTATGTCCCTCATCACTGAACACCCAACTTTTATTTATTACATGACGAACGGTGTGGAGTTTTGCTTTTCTTTCATCCACTGTCTCTTTTGTCAGACTATTGTGTTGTGGCATGTGGAAAGTTCCCTGTTTCTTTTCTAATTACAGCAATTATAAAACTGTATCTTCACAATCCAACTTTCATGGCTGTATTAAAGTATTATTTTAATTCATGCAATTTTGGTTAGTTATATCGTTACTGTACCAACATTAAATTATTATCTTACGTTATAGTGCTTTCACATTCGCCAGAGGTTTCAAGGCCACAACTTCTCACGTCTAATATGCCCCCACTGATCAGCAGTCAGCAGTCCCCTTTGCGCAGAGGAGCTGCGCTGTCGCACACACTCATACGACACCAAGGGGGAACTCTCTACTGGCTTGTCATGTGACTGGCATTGGAGGGGTATGATGTCATATGAGCACGGTAAGTGGGGGTATCATAGGCGTGCTACGTTTGGCCTTGAAACCTCTGGCGAATGTGAAAGGACTATACACGGTTATGATCATTACATTATGTTTGAAAGATCATGGGATTTTATTCAAAATTTTGAAGGAGAAATTAGCTGCAGAATAAAACACTTTAAAATTTTTGAACGTAGCTATTCCAATTAACAAATTAAAGCAGACGTCAAAGTTAAGTTCTAAACTTATTTGATTAATATGCTAACGTATTTCTATTTTTCCTTCTTATTATTACGGTGATATCCATTACAGGCTGATATTAAGTTGTAATAATAATAATAATAATAATAATAATAACAATAATAATAATAACATTAATCTGATGTGAAACACGTAACTTCCTGTAACTTACTCTTAATATTCTAGCATACAGTACACGGCTTTTCTGTGCAGTAGACGCGCTTATTCAGGTGTCTCAGCCTAATTCAGAGTATCAAGGTAAGACTTAAAACCTTGTATAAACATCGTATGAAATTACTGATTTATAACTTCCCTTCAGAGAATTTATTTGGAATATTGTTTCAAAGAAAATTAGTTCTTATATAATTTATTATTATGTACAATGTACCATATATCTAATGAATATTATGCAATTCGTTTAGAAAATTTACACAAAGCTATTCAAGAAAATCGCGATTAGTCCAAGCTTCGTGTCGCATCTCCGAAGGATACACAACCCAAATAAAATGCACTCACAACATTCCCTGAACATTGGAAATTCAACTTTTTATTTCGCATTCTGATATAAATAAGAGGCCGAATTGCGATGACTGCGTATTCAGTTGTCTCATCCTTGTCTCTGTATTATTCGCCCTACAGAGAATTAAAAAAAAAAGTTTCAAAGACAAGTGCTAGCTGCTAATCGTCATGACTCGTTGCACTTCGTGTAGAAAATTTAAAGAAAATCGTTAGAGACTTTTCGAGAAATTTGCGAAAAATTAAAATATCTTCTAGTAAAGTGGCATTAAAGTACAGTAAAATTTGTTCGACCTGACACTGCTCAGGTAGATGCTCAGTAGCCTGGACGAGTTTATTAGCGAAATATTGTCACTTGTAGGGGTGGCCAATGGTATGACCAATCACGCTAGTTTATTTTAATACTAATCCATTCATATGCGCATATTTGCTATTAGCCAATAACATGTAAAAATAGCTCAAATATCGACCCATTACAGTGATTTAACTTAAAATTCTTGCAATGAAGAGGTTTTAAGGGATAAATCATTTCCTCTTTACTGAATACGCCAAGGTATCAAACAGTATGAAGCGATTCATACTTATTTGGATTGTTGCCGGTAGATATTTTAGGTAGATTTCGAAGAAAAATCTACCTATTGCAATGGATACCATGTCATGATTTTCGAAAAATTCTTTCATATCTTTACGTTTCATGCTCCCCTAAGTACGAAACCACCGCCCGTTCAAAAAAAAAAAAAAATTGTGATATTTATATATATATATATTTATATATATACAAGCCTTTATGGGCACGGCCCCCAGGACAAATATTCGGTTCCCATAACAACAAACACATGCGAATCACTTTCTGAAATAAACATCTATTATTTATATTTATATATATATATATTTATATCTTTACACGATAGTGGCCTTAATTTTGAAGATATTTGAACCAAATTTTAATATGTTATTTCTAGGCCCAATAGTTCGAACAAGTTCGTTAATGAGCAAAATTGGCCCAAGGGGGTGGTCGGGGGGGGGGTTGAAATTTTTTAAAATGTATATCTCGGCCCCTATGAAGTATAGAGGGAAACTTTGTTTGAATAAATTAGAGTACTCCCTATGGAGTTCACAGTGACACCAACGATTCGAGGGTTCGAGTGAGGGTGGGGGTGGGGGGATGAAAATTCGAAACTTTTGAAACAACGCATTGTGGGGTATCGTTGAAAAGCTCTTGATGAGTACTCTACAAATCAATAACTAGTTTCTTGATAGCTCTCATATGACGCGAGATTTTAATGTTTGAAAATAATAACACTTAATAGTATATTGCGATACAAATGCCTTTACGGCCCGTGTGTTGCATGCTATTTTTTGCACGATGATTATTTATATCAATTTAATTATATTAATTGTGATATTACCTGAAAATATTATGTAAATACATTCTTGAAAATAGATGTTTATTTCAGAAAGTGATTCGCATGTGTTTGTTGTTATGGGAACCGAATATTTGTCCTGGGGGCCGTGCCCATAAAGGCTTGTATTATGAAGTGTATCGTAATGAATTATGACGTAGCGCTTGGACCGTAAGTAATTTAACCTCATCGCAACCGTCCTTAGCAACAAGACTTTGTGGGAATGTCAACTTACGACCCATGTAAACAACGTTCGTAAGTACCACTTACTAGCTAAGGAGTGCAAAATATAATTATTATAATATCATAATTTTGTCTTGTTTAGCGGCTTTGCTAATTTTATTCATAGCTGATCTTGCGCACGGCCTCCCAGAATATTATATCCTATTCTTGTTGTCAAAACAAATGATTGTAGGCTCTTCCTCTTTACCGAATTCAGTTCTTATTACTGCGGGTTTGCCATGCCAAGGCTAAAAAAGAAGAGTGCTGCGCAGCGATAATAAATTAAACAAAAAGCACTTTGAAATCTACCTCAGCCTGTAGGCCTGCCTAAAGGGAATTTTTATAATAAAACTAGCTGACCCATCAATGCTTCGCATTGTTAGATTTATGTATATATAGGTTAAGTGAACACAACTTAAAGTCGATTCGATGTATTTCTATAAATCATCAGCCGTCCAGCCAACACGGTGGACGTATTTACATTCCACATAACATACTCCTTCACCCGTAGTTTACTCTGATTATGTCTTAAAAAATTTAATCTTTCTCTTTCAATTTTGGCAAACATACAGTAAATAGCTGGGCGTAGGGGATGCGTTCGCTCGTCTCACGCAGCGGGCTCCGATTCGAATACTGGTCGGAACAAGTTGCCTAGGTATAGTTTTTTCCGGGATTTTTCCTCACCTGTGAGACAAATGTCTGGTAATTTTAGGCTCTGGTAACTTTAGGCCCTAGTGGTCTCCGAATATCATCTGGCAGCCATTATCATCCTCATCCCATCCTCGCCTTGTTCAGAGTGAGTGTGTGAATGTTGTATCTCGTCCTACATGTTTGTGTTGTCTCGGAGGTGGCCCCGGCATTTGGCTGATCACCCATCCGGGAGGCCCTCCATGTCCTTGTCTGGTCAAAAAGTATGTATGTGAGCCATAGATAATCCCTCTCCCGACAGGTCGCGGCCCTGTAAGGCCCGTGCAATGTGGGTCGCTTAAATGACCCCAAAATGGAGGTGTAAAAACTAAGGTACAGATAGATAGATAATTTGGAAAATAGAAATTAATCATGAAATTATATCTATTGATACTGTATGAACTACCTGGGGGTAAAGGCGGTCGGTTCGTAACGCTGACAACCTTACCACGTTCACGTTCCGAGTGTCTAAAAATCCGGGAGCCTACACTTCTTGGAACCCTCTGGGCCCCATGGCCTGTAATATGAAACACTTTACTTATTATCTCTTGCAATGCAGTCCTAGGCTAGCTATAAGAAAAGAGTTCAACTCTTAAGAATAGAACCCAGGACCTTTTAAATTTACTTCGTGTCAAAAAATAGTTAATAATAATCTATAGGAATTCTATTGATAGCCTTTCTCATAATTTTATATCTATTAGGTCTACATGAAATCATAGTGTCATGCAAAGCCACCTGTGTAGTTTAAAAAAATAATGTTGCCATGGGGATTGTGTACATGCAGTATGAATTCTTTTTGGTGAATATCATAACTTTACAACCCTATTTTGGCCCTTATAGGCCCTTAGAGGCCAAAGATTTTGAAATCCTTTCTTAGTGCGCATCTAGAGCCTAGTAGCAATATGTGTACCAAGTTTCACGTTCCTAGGCTGTATGGTTTTTGAGAAACTGTGATCAGTCAGTCAGTGGGTTTTGGCTTTTATATATAGAGATTGCTTAGTTGGGATTTTAAACTATTTTTATTTGCAGTGATTAACATAGCTTTTTATGTATCAAGTCTGTAAAGCAAGGCTTTAGCGGACGAATTAAGCATTTCGGACGAGGTAGCCGAGTCTGAAATACGGGATGAGGATACTAAAGTTTTCGCGTACGTGGTGTATACAATAGTTTTCAGTAAAAGTTATCTAATTTCAGTTCTAATGAGCTCAGTTTTTCACTCATTTTCAATGATCCTGCTTAAAGTAAGCAGATAGATTTGGCACTTGTATCAATAGTGCATGATTATAAACTTGGCTTGATATGGATTTGTTTCGTTTTCTTAAAAATACAGTACTTCAAAAACACAGTTAAGATATCAGTATTGATTAATTAAAGTAAATTTATACTTCAATGGAAATTGCACGTCATTTTTATTATATTTTCCGAAGATAAGCGTTATTATGCTTTGTTTAAAGTAGAAATCAATGTAAGAGACACATATGAACTCGTTTTTTCCAACTGGCAATCGTAGTGTAGGAGACTAAGCCAATGGTGCAGTAATATAGGTTACGCGCGTTCGAGTCTACCTCTAATTAAGTTCAATATAAAATATTATCATCAAACTATTTCTTGACTAAAAGATGTTCGAACGGCAAGCTTTACGACCCTCCTTAATGATATTAACATATACACATAAAAAGAATTTAAAAATAAACTTCACTGGAAGACACCGTAGAGACCTCTAGGTGCGATAATTAGAACCAGTTGAAAGGAAAGTTCGCTAAAGTTTACCGTACTTTAGGCGAGTTAATAGTTCGACAAGCAACTGTGTACTAAAATACAATTTTAATTCGGTGCACGCCAATTCGTGTCTGTGAGCTACTGTTTACTTCTTTGGCAAATTTAAAACATTATACAATTGTAGGGAGTTCTTCCAGTTGGATTTGCATTTTTACATTATTTCTTCTTGACACAAGAGTGGTTTCATTATAAAGAATTCATTATTTACATAATTTGTAAAATGTAGTTACTTTTTTCTGGAATAACCTTAATCTCATTCCAGATAACAAGTTTCATCAGATAAATTATTTCGATAAAGAGGATGGGATGAAGATGATAATGACAGCCAGATGATATCTGGGGACCACAAGAGCCTAAAGTTACCCGACATTTGTCTCACAGGTGAGGAAAACCCCAGAAGAAAACCCCACCTAGGCAATTTGTCTCGACCAGGATTCGAACCGGGCCCGCTGCGTGAGAGGAGTGATCGCATCCCCTACGCCAGAGCGGTGGACGAAATGAAAATTTAACTAACAGTCGAACAGGGAGTTCGACTAGCCAGGTTCCAATTACAGTAGTTCCAGTTTATTATTAAAACTGCTTTATTTCAAACCTGTTAATTTCTGTGAACTTTGAACTCTATTGATTGCACAGGATGTGGGGGATGAACACCAGTTAGCACTTTAAATTGGGGTTTCCGTTCAATACGTTCTGTTTTATGTTCCTTTTTTGTATTTCTCGTGCTGTGCTTGACAGGTTACCATATAGCTAATAAAACCCGTTTAATGAGTTACACAACCAAGAATTTTTTGTTTGGTGAAATATTAGAACAGATTTTATGGCTTTAAAAGAGGATACAGTAACATACGTTCTTCTCACTAATGAACAAAGGGTTTATTTTTACAGAGCATCTAAAAGTTTCGAAGCTGAAAATTTCTACAGTTTTTTAAAGTGGAAAAGTCTGCTGATGAGAACGCTAAGGTTGATCTCTGTTGGGTTGTACAACGTGAACGTCACTTCTGTTGTTATTATTACTATAATTATTATTATTATTATTATCATCATAATATTATCATTATCATCATCGACTTAAGTTTTGCCTATATCTAAAGCGATAAATTGCTACTTAGGCCCACACAATGGAATATGCAGTGCAAATTTAACATGAAATTTTCTGGATCAGTATAACCGGTCAAATAACCCTTCACTGTTCTCATCCCCTCTAAGTTGTATTTAAAATTTGTCTTTTAGAACCTTCATGCTTTGACCGAAATTCATCATAAATATGCAAAGAGAGATAAAATAGATTGGTACATTTTTAGTCCTATATGCTCAGTAAATTATGTCCCGGGGTCTTCGAGAAAAAGTGTGAAAGTGATATTGTCTTTCATTGCGATTTCGGCCCCACAGCGGTTGTATGTGAAGATGAGGAAGGAAAATCAGATCTTCTCTAAAGACAGTAAAATTTTATGTTGGGGGAATTTCTGTGTCTTCTTATCTCAATCTTTACCAGGCATGATCTGTAGAAGCAATTGGATGCAAAGTATCAAGTCTTCTATGGTAGATAAAAAGAGCTGTCTAGCGTGTTCTGACAGAATAATCTGAGTGTCGTAAGTCCTTCTACCTCATGTGAAACTTTACATAGCTATGTAAGGATCTAGAGTTTCAAAATGGAAAATCCTCCGTCTTTGACTTCGAAGAGTCAAAATATTCAGGCTACACTGGGTCTTTTAAGTTAGTTCTGTTTAAAAGTGAAAGAGGCAACTGCTCACAGTTTTGGGGAACTATTTATTCTAGCACGAATTATGAGAACATTAATTTTACTAAGTTAGTAGATGACCATGAAAATTTTGCATTGCTGCATTGATTCAGTAGGTCTACATCATGAATATAATTGAGGAATTTTCTGGAAGAAAGGCCTGTAGAGCAATATGGAGTTTTGAGATACTTGCTGTCAAATATTAAATACAAGGTATAAATATTACAAATATTACAAATAAATATTACAATATTTAAGTATTATTAATATTTCAAATGTATGTATGTCAGATTTTAGTATCATTGAAGATTTTTAAAATATAGCCTATTACTATGTTTTTAAATTGATAAATATTACGTCTTGAAAAATATAACGATATATTATACTTCGCATGGGCCCTTTTTCCGTAAACCAGTAGTAAGTGAAATTTAAATAATTTAACTTTTATTAGTATTGTTTAACTTGTAACTTTCTGCAACAATTTTGTAGTGCACGTATTTGGATGTTAAAGTTTCTTACTCTCTTGACAATTTACTTTCGCACAACATTGTATCCAACCATAAGCAGCTCTTTTCGTCCAACAAGGCAAGGTATAGACATTTTCACATGAGTCAACAAAAAGGGATGCCATTGTCTGAAATCGACAAACAAAAATTCGAGGAAGTATTCTATACAATAAGGCGGTTCAAATGAAAGTATTTCCGGAAAAGGTTCTCTTATATCTATAGGCCCTTCTTCCAGAAAAGTTCTCAATTAGATCGTCTTGCATATCCCCAAGATGCGTAATTGTGGTGTGATATAATTGAAGTTGCTTTGTGTTCACACTATTTTCTAGGCTAATTTAATAATTAAGGAATCGCGCACAATGTGCATTATCTTAACCTAAGACTTAACCTACTGACAAACACCCAGTCCTGAACCCGGGAAAGGGATTTTTCACTACTGAAAAATCTCCGACCCGGCCGGGAATCGAACCCGGGCCGCCGCCGGAGTGGAAGGCAGGTGCGCTACCGACTCACCCACGGCGACGGACAGGCTGATTTGAAAATAGGTTTAACAGTTCAGTTTTTTCAGAATTTACATTCCTACTAAATGTATTATTATTTTCCTTGTTTTCCTACACAGGGAAAGCATACTGTCTCTGCAGGGGAGTTTGGTGTCAGCTGAATTTGTGACTCAAGGTGGGGCTGTTAGAAGAAGCGGATCAAACATCACAGTATCCGGAGAATTGGTTCCTATCTTAAGGTAGGATACAATCAACTCAACTCTCTTTTGCAAGGGTTTAAAAACTACTGTGTGTATGTGTCAAGAAAAATGTTAATTTATCTAACATAATTATATACTTCTTTCTCTGAACGTCTAATTATTTATAGCCTACTAAGCGTGCCTTCCAGAAATGTATTAATGTCAGGATTGAATAGGATCGCAGATCAAAACTTAAGTAGACTTAAATATACTAATGTTAAATGATACACATAATAATATTCAGAGGGAAAAAGACTAGAGATAAAATAGGACAGAGGCAGCTATTTGTGTAGACTATTTTACCATTTTTGTTTTTTATAACGGTGTGAACGGAGATTGCTGGAGATAGTTTTATAAGCTGCTCATAACGCTAGGCAAATAATTTCTAAACTAGAAATGTAATGTACTATATTATCATATCATATCATAAGTAGGGACCGGATTTTTAGGTTTTTAAAAACACTGTTTTAGGTTTTCCATTAGGTGAAATAGTTTTTTTTTAGGTTTTTGTCCAAAATATCGTTTTCGGGTAGAATAATTGGTTTAATGAATTTGAATGTGCTACATAGCATTCAAATCATAATACTTGTAAAGTTTAACTTAAGAAAATTGACTTAAATTTGTGTAAACTTGCTTTAGGACAATATTACACAATTGAAGAAAGAAAGCATAAACAATCAAAAGATGCAGTGAAAATAAGATTGCCTCACATTTCTTGGTTACAGTATATCACTAAATATCTTTCAAGATTCTCAACTGTGAGTTGTATTGAATGACTATGTCTGTCATATACAGCATAATTATACAGAGCAGACGTAGAAACCCGCGGAGTGCAACGTCATAAAATAACCTCAGAAGAAGAAAAAGAAGAAGAAATTCATGTCGTCGCCAATCCACTGTCGTAATAAACTCGATATCATTTGTTTTGGCATAATTAACACGTCTTCTTAAAACTCACAGAGTGACCACTCAGGGCAGTACTAAATGCAAACAAGCCCTTTAAAATACAGAAATCTATATCCTTGTTCATACACGGCAACAATAGTTGTTCGTACGAATATTTTAAAAGGAATAAGCCGGTACTCTTACACTTCCTCTCTTGATACTGTCCATCCTAGACGACAATGGGTTGAACGAAACGCTGGTGGTATTAATTTCAACCCGACAAAAATTATTGTCTCTCCGCAAAATATCGACTTCTCAACTGACAAACAAAAAAGGAAAAAAAAGGAGCCTAAATTAGGTATTTTAGGTTTTATATCCCATTTAGGTATATTTAGGTTTTTATACCCTATTTAGGTATTTTTAGGTGCCACAGAATTAATGTGGGTGAATCCTATGGACATGATTCGAAAAAGTGTATGAGCGCTTTTTGTTTTGGAAGTAAGGAAAAAAATAGGTAAAAACCTAAGAATCCGGTCCCTAATCATAAGTGTTTATTACAATAATTAACTTTTTACAAATTCCAATGCAAACAATCGCGGTCCGCATGGACCGTGCATTCTTACGCAAAAACACACACACACACACAAAAAGAACAAATAATATAAATACAAAATAACACAAACTAAATCTATTCCTCACCCTCCACACCCGCTCTCCAATTTGACGCTTTTTCAAACCTGAGCTGTCTCGCCTTCAATAAAAACTTCCCAATGTCTTCCTCAACGTTTTTTCCCGTCAGTAACTCCAAACATTTCCGTTGCTCCCTATTTGATTCCATAAAAGATAATGGTAAATATTTTTCCCTCCAATTTTCCAAACCTTCACAATTCGCCAAAATATGAAACCATGATTCTTCCCCCTTACATAATGGACAAACTCTCATTCCGTTTTCATCTGTGATCTTAATCATTCTCCACGCACCGAGTCTAATCCAAGCGAGGCCTAGTTTACTGACTTTAGATCCTTTTCCTATGTATTGCTCCTTCCCCCACTCCAATTTTAACCGCGATTGTAATTCAAGTGAAACCATAGTCTGACATTGTGCATTTGTCTGTTGTCTATCAATATCCTTCAAACGGTTCTTAACCTTCCTCCACACACTTCTCCTATTTCCCTGCCCATCCATCCAAACGTATCTCATCCCAATTGTTTCTAATCCCTTTCTTAATTTGGAAGCCCACGTATTTCCTCCTATTCTTAGCTGTTCTTGATAACATATTGCTCTAATTAGAGACTGATCCCCCAGCATAAGTTGTAACTAATATTTCACCGCCCTAATTTTACACTCTATAGTCTCACTATGCGCTCCAAACTCTCTCATAACACCACAGTTTGCAGTACCCCTCCCTACCCCCAAAATCCCTTTAAAAAAACGCGTCCTGACCAGATCTAGATTCCCTGTTTCTTCCCAACCCCATATCTCAGCCCCATAAGTCATCGTCGATCTCACTATTGCCCCGTACAGAGTCACAAAACAACAACAGACGAGATCTCGCCCGGACGCCCCAAGTTCAAAATCTAGGTAAAATGAAAAAAAGTATTGAGTAGTTTCAAAATGAAATATGAAGAATAGAAAACGAGCTATGTGCAGCAGCATTTTAGCACATAAAGAGAAACCGCCCAGGAGTGGAAAGGTGAAGTCAGATTGAAAAATTCAATGCCATAGCCGGGATTTGAACCAGGATCTTCGGCTCTCCGTGCCGATGCTCTAACCAACTGAGCTACCATGGCATTGCCGGTACAACATTAAATTCTCCAACTGACTCACAATCCCAGTATACCACCAGGCGTTCTCAATATGAGATACAAACCCAGTGGCGACGTCACAACCTGTAAGTAGGCCTACTTTAAGACCTGGGCTTCATAGTAAACCACTAGTAGGTCACAGAATTTTTCATTCTGACTTCACCTTTCCATCTTAGCCTACACACGGCCAGTGTGAAAGAATTATCATTCCGCCCAGGAGTATTACTTTCCAGTATAATAAATCTGAAAGGTTGATTGATTGCCTTCTTAAAAAAGGTACTTAAATACTTGTTTAATTGTTCGATACAGAATTATTTATTTCATATGGCAGACCTTGTTACATTTTATTTTAATTCCGCTATTACATTCAGTGGTACTTGGAATTACGAAATAGTATTTATTTTCAGTAAGCATCCTGCAACCTTGAGCATTCTTCAATTAAATTATACTGTTGGCCAATTGCACAAGCGTAATCCATTGTTTTCACAATTAATAGGTGCATGCAAAGGTTTCATCCTTAGGAATATTTCTGAATGTATCTTAACAATTTTAAGTGAATAACGGTACTTGATCCTCAACAAACAACTTGAAAATGTGAAATTCGCCAGGATCCTCTCTTAAATACTCCTTGATCATGAGAATTTTCACGATACCACGGCCTCCTTAGTTAGATCTGCTTGAATGATGAAAATTAGATGCATCCACCCTGAACTGAACCCCCTTCTTTATATAGTATATAGAGGTATAGATAGAGATAGAGAAGGTAATACGAATGTATCATTTCAGACTTTTTTTTTCCTTCGGTAGTGTTTTTTTTTTCGTCATGCTGTCGTGGTGTAAAGTCGACTCTCTACGGTAGTACTGTATTCTATACATGGACCGTGCATTCTTACGCAAAAACACACACACACACACACAAAAAGAACAAATAATATAAATACAAAATAACACAAACTAAATCTATTCCTCACCCTCCACACCCGCTCTCCAATTTGACGCTTTTTCAAACCTGAGCTGTCTCGCCTTCAATAAAAACTTCCCAATGTCTTCCTCAACGTTTTTTCCCGTCAGTAACTCCAAACATTTCCGTTGCTCCCTATTTGATTCCATAAAAGATAATGGTAAATATTTTTCCCTCCAATTTTCCAAACCTTCACAATTCGCCAAAATATGAAACCATGATTCTTCCCCCTTACATAATGGACAAACTCTCATTCCGTTTTCATCTGTGATCTTAATCATTCTCCACGCACCGAGTCTAATCCAAGCGAGGCCTAGTTTACTGACTTTAGATCCTTTTCCTATGTATTGCTCCTTCCCCCACTCCAATTTTAACCGCGATTGTAATTCAAGTGAAACCATAGTCTGACATTGTGCATTTGTCTGTTGTCTATCAATATCCTTCAAACGGTTCTTAACCTTCCTCCACACACTTCTCCTATTTCCCTGCCCATCCATCCAAACGTATCTCATCCCAATTGTTTCTAATCCCTTTCTTAATTTGGAAGCCCACGTATTTCCTCCTATTCTTAGCTGTTCTTGATAACATATTGCTCTAATTAGAGACTGATCCCCCAGCATAAGTTGTAACTAATATTTCACCGCCCTAATTTTACACTCTATAGTCTCACTATGCGCTCCAAACTCTCTCATAACACCACAGTTTGCAGTACCCCTCCCTACCCCCAAAATCCCTTTAAAAAAAACGCGTCCTGACCAGATCTAGATTCCCTGTTTCTTCCCAACCCCATATCTCAGCCCCATAAGTCATCGTCGATCTCACTATTGCCCCGTACAGAGTCACAAAACAACAACAGACGAGATCTCGCCCGGACGCCCCAAGTTCAAAATCTAGGTAAAATGAAAAAAAGTATTGAGTAGTTTCAAAATGAAATATGAAGAATAGAAAACAAGCTATGTGCAGCAGCATTTTAGCACATAAAGAGAAACCGCCCAGGAGTGGAAAGGTGAAGTCAGATTGAAAAATTCAATGCCATAGCCGGGATTTGAACCAGGATCTTCGGCTCTCCGTGCCGATGCTCTAACCAACTGAGCTACCATGGCATTGCCGGTACAACATTAAATTCTCCAACTGACTCACAATCCCAGTATACCACCAGGCGTTCTCAATATGAGATACAAACCCAGTGGCGACTTACAACCTGTAAGTAGGCCTACTTTAAGACCTGGGCTTCATAGTAAACCACTAGTAGGTCACAGAATTTTTCATTCTGACTTCACCTTTCCATCTTAGCCTACACACGGCCAGTGTGAAAGAATTATCATTCCGCCCAGGAGTATTACTTTCCAGTACAATAAATCTGAAAGGTTGATTGATTGCCTTCTTAAAAAAGGTACTTAAATACTTGTTTAATTGTTCGATACAGAATTATTTATTTCATATGGCAGACCTTGTTACATTTTATTTTAATTCTGCTATTACATTCAGTGGTACTTGGAATTACGAAATAGTATTTATTTTCAGTAAGCATCCTGCAACCTTGAGCATTCTTCAATTAAATTATACTGTTGGCCAATTGCACAAGCGTAATCCATTGTTTTCACAATTAATAGGTGCATGCAAAGGCTTCATCCTTAGGAATATTTCTGAATGTATCTTAACGAATGTATCATTTCAGACTTTTTTTTTCCTTCGGTAGTGTTTTTTTTTCGTCATGCTGTCGTGGTGTAAAGTCGACTCTCTACGGTAGTACTGTATTCTATACCGCACAATTCACCGCACATTTGCGTCATTATAAAAAAAGCCAAGATAGTGTCCAGGAACTATGTGTCAAGCACCATGTGACTACTCGTAGTTGCCTCTGCTAATTTTTCTTAGTAACTATTGAAAATAAGAATACGCACAGTGAGCAATAACAACTTGTGAGAATTCCCAGGCAAATGAAATAGAACGCTACAAAGCACCGTCTACGTCACGAAAGTCTAACGTGCGGTCCGCGGGCCGCATTTGATTCTTTGCAAGCACATTTTCGGCCGCGAGAACAATACATGAACTGATCTATAGTTCGTTAGAGTTTTTAACCGGCGATTTTGGAGGTACCTGAGTTCTTTTCATAATTTCCTGAAAAGTTTAAAAAATGTAAAGTTTTCCTGGAAAGTTTAAAAAAATTAAAGTTTTCCCCAAGGATTGTAGCAAAATTACGTTCTGCTTATGTGTGTGAACAGTTATTTTCCTTCATGATGTTGACAAAAACTTCTCAGATATCAAGGCTGACTGATCAACAGTAATATCTGATCAAAATCGGAATTATACTGTCATATCAGTCATACATAGCAAAGATTGTCATTAAAGTGTCAAGCCTCTGAGTAAAACATTAAAAATTGTAGAAAATGAATGTTCATTTCGAACTGTTGTAATTTTTTTTCAATGTATTTGTTTATTTGCATGCAGGTCCATATTGGCGCTTAAACTTTTTCTTTTGTTAACAGGCATTTCCAGCTTTTAATTGTAGGCCTATACATTGTGAGAAATTTTTAAAATTCACCCCAAAGATATTAAATGCTGGAAATATGCTCCTTAAATATTGAAGTTAAATAATTCAATTTGTTTTTGACATATATGCTGTGTATTTATTTATTTAAATATCAGTTTAAGGTTTTAAAAGTAACATAGGACTGTAACATCTATTACAAAATAAATGGTGCAAAAATATGTTGCACAAACTTTCTACCATATAGGCCTACCTGTTAAAGGCTAACACAGAAAAAAGTAAATTATAGAGACAATTAAATTTTATTTAATACATTTTTATAAAACTAAGAAGTATCTAGAACGGAAAGCATCAGGGCCGATCTTTATGTTCAATGCTTTTACAGCATAATAATAATAAAACAATAACAACAACAACTTGGGGTTTGCATGGTTTCCACAATCCCAAAAGTAAAAATGCAGGATACATTGAGATATATCCGAACAATAGAAGCAAATTCTGCACGAATGAGTTATTACAAGAGCCTACTGGTAAATTTTGGTGGCCAAGAAGTTTGATTTGAGCTCAGGACCTCTTCCCTGTTACCTTATATCACCTCGCTCTAATTGATTTTGGTGTGTTCATTAGACTGCGGTAAACTTACTACATTTCACAACAATAATTCGATTATAATATTCTTATTACTATGGGCAACAGAAGAATATAATTCATATTTTAATCAAAATGTATGTTCTGAAATTCGCATTTAAGTCATGTTATTTCGTTTTTATCTTGATACCTACTAATGTAGAAACTACTAAGAAATATATTTAACAAAAATTGTCTTTTTAATTTTCTCTACAACTTGACTGTGCTAAGTTTCCATGTGTCGCTCAATGTAATGGAGATAGCCTAGAAAATTTGAAAATGGATGCGAGTAAAGTACCCTCTAAGTCACCTTTGCAGAAAAACGGATATAGCCATTTTGTTAGTCATGGATAAGAGTTTCCAATTTTAAATTTTTATTAAAATCGTTAGAGACAATCTTTCAAAAAAATTTCATGAAAAGCCCCCTTAATATTTCACTTATAAAACTCAAATTCTGGGCGGTTCGATAAAATCCCGAAAAATTCCTTAACTTAATTTAAAAAATCTGATGTGAAAGTCACATAACTTCCTCTGCCCAAATAAAAGTTAGCAGTATTCACATATCCTTGTACAGAATCGCAAGACACAATTTTACGCTAATTATCCTATAAATACCTCTTCTTTCAATGATGCGACTAAAAGCGCAGTCTATATAACAAACTTAAAAAAAAAAAAAACAAATGACTGCAGACGTTTATTGAACTTTCTGCCGTAAAATATAATCCCGAAATTTATCGAATATTTCCCTCAGATACATCTTTACTCTATGCATGGCCAACAATACATCTTTCTCACTTCACATTCTTATATAAAATAAGAGGCCGTGAAAGAGCGCGAATTCAGTTGTTCATCACGTAAGACAAACTTTCTACAAACAGTGGGTGAACAGTGGGTGG
This sequence comes from Ectobius pallidus, assembly GCA_964059195.1. Taxonomy (NCBI): domain Eukaryota; kingdom Metazoa; phylum Arthropoda; class Insecta; order Blattodea; family Ectobiidae; genus Ectobius; species Ectobius pallidus. Next base: position 130,119,895 of record CAXKWD010000002.1, read on the forward strand.
CTTGTAACTACCCTCAGAGAATTTTCTCGAAAAAATGTTTCAAATAAAAGTTTTAGCTCTTAGTATAAGCAACCTGTTTGCAAACTTTAAAGAAAATCGTTAGAGCCGTTTTCGAGAAAATCGCGAAAAACGAAAATTTCTTCATGTAAAGTCCCCTTAAAAATAAGAGAAAATAGTCGCCAATCTTATCCTCACATCTTCAGAAGGTACCTAACCCAAATACGAAATTTTGTTTTCATACGATTTTCCGTTTTGGAGCTAGCTTGTTCACATATATTTTCCACACAGACACACACACAGACACACAGACACACAGACATGTTTCCAAAAATAGTATTTTTGGATTCAGGGGGCCTTGAAACGTGTATATATGCTAAAAACTCAACTTCGAATTTTGGGGTCGAAAACAATACTTCCTCTACCTATAGTACCTATGGTACGGGCAGAGGAAGTAAAAATGAAGTAAATACAATGAACTGTTTACCCGCTGTTCTTGTCCACAGACAGACGGACAGACGTCAGTCCAAAAACACTTTTTTAGGTTTTTAGGCATCGTGAAACATGTATTTCCGGTGTTATCTCGATTTCGATTTTTTTGTCACGATCACAATACTTTCTCTATACCTTACTACTATATGCGAGAAAGTAAAAACATACATTTTGAATAAATTCCTCATTTAAAGAAGCATAACATTAAATTTTAAGGAAAGTTAGGTTAAAGGTTTTATATTTAAGGAAATAGCTCTCAATTATAAAAATGTTTAATAATTGGGAAATTATTTCGTGTAACGGGAGTTACACATTTCTAACATTTCTAACTATTTCACATTATTTCCAGAAAATGGCTTCAACAACAACTAAGAACAACAGAATAGCAAAATATAATAGCTAAGTGGCCCATGTCCAACGTCATCCTGAAAGAGAGGAGTTATTTGTGAATTCAGAGAGAAAAAAAAAAAAGGAAATTCAGAAATATAGCAATCATAAAAACAATGTTTTATTTCTATGAATAAAAATAATTTTCTCTGAATGAATGACCCCAATTTACATTTTAATATGCAACTTTAACCTTAAGCTGACCATAGTTCTAAAGAGATTGTGCAGTATAATACCCATTACATTGTATTTAATTTTTTATTATTTAAATTATGAAAGTTCGAGGGCCGTCCATTAAGTAAGTTTCCCTGGGGCCGTCTACATAAACAAAACACAATTTCATGGAAATGTTTATTGCAACAGATACAGTTAATTAAGAAATTAATTAAGAATTAAGTTCAATTTAAAAAAAAATATATAACAATTTTGTATTTGACAATGGTAGCGTAAGGGGCGTTTCTTTAAATGGATTGTAAAGGTATGAGGGTAGGAAAGTTAAAAATTGTATTGGATTAGAGCTTCAAACTTGTGAAATGCATCTAAATAATATATAAACTCAATGTTTACAGCAGATTATAAATTACGAGGGCCGTCCATAAAGTAAGTTTCCCTGGGACCGTTTACATAAACAAAACACAATTTCATGGAAATGTTTATTGCAGCAGATACATCATGTGTTCAGCTATTTTTCAATATATTCACCACCGGAATTGAGATATTTTTCATTCCGTGGGACCAACGCTTAAACACCTACCAGCAAGTCTCTTGCAGAAGTTCGACTGGAAGGTGTTAAAAAATCCACGTTAGAGCCCGGATCTCGCTCCCATTGATTTCCATATTTTCCTTCACCTCAATAATTGACAGAGAATGACAAATAGGCGGACATGGTTGCCACACAATGGTTCAAATCCCAGGCGGCAGACTTCTCCGACACAGGTATTCAAACGCTGGATTCACGGAATGAAAAATGTCTCATTTCCTGTGGCGAATATCTTGAAAAATAGTTGAACACTTGCTGAACTACAGTTGCTATAGACATAGTCAAACTTAAAACTAAACGTTCAGAGTGCACCTTAGATTCATAGAATTCTTCAATGTCATAGAAGCATTGTTGCAAGAGCCATTTCTCTAGAACAGCGGTTCCCAAACTGTTTTGTCCTGGGACCCACCTTCACCTAGAATTTTTTTTCGCTACCCACTACTACATAACGATAACCAATAAAGGCTATATAAAAAAAATTTCGCGACCCACTACTACATAACGATAACCAATATAGGCTGTATAAAATACAACACATTTTTTCATATGCCTTTCAATTGTTTTATTGTGGTCAAATGCCTTTTACTCCTTATATTGAAAACAAGTTTAATCTTTCTCGCCCTTTTCGCGACCCACCGAAATTACTCCCATAGTTTGGGAACCACTACTCTAGAACATTCTTAAACCTCTTATGAGGAACAGTTCAGGCATATAGTGGAAGCTTATTGAAAAGTTTAACTCCAGAGGCTTTGAAGCTTCTTTGGGGTTTACTTAAAATGCATAGTCAACATCAATCATAAACTTAGATCTTGTATTATAGGAGTGTTTATCACCTCCAAGGCTGAACTGTTCCGAATTTTCTTTAATCAAAAGTTATTTGTGCAGAATATACAGGCTAGGTGAAGTCATCCCTTTAAGGTTAACAAAGTGGGACTTACATGATTCAGTTTGTTTAGCGCCAACAATACACCTAACTGCCTCTCTTTGCCACTTAAAAGCCATTTTTGACCCAGGGGAATTTCCCCACAAAATAATACCATACAATAAGTGAACATGAAAAAAGGCAAAATATGCCTTATGCAAAATATGCCTTGATCACAAGGTCTGAGCCAGTACATTGTTTCAAGCATTTTAAGAGAAAGATAACTCTTGAAAGACGGGCACATAAGGCTTTTACATGAGCATCTCAGCTTAGCTTATTATCCAGTCAAATGCCAAGTAATTTTACTCTCTTTGCTTCACTGCAAAAGAGGCTAAATATAATTTCCTCAGTTCTGTCCTATTTGTACAGAACCAAAGATCAGATCTTTCAAATGCATTAGGTTTCATTTGGTTAATCGTGTCAATGCTGTTATGTTGAGTTAGGATTGTAGTATCATCCGCGTAAAGTACGCAGTCAGTTGAAAGGAAACCAGGCAGGTCGTTTACGTATATTATAAATAAAAATGGGCCCAGGACGGAGCCCTGGGGTACCCCTGCGGTTACTAGTAAATTATCAGATCTTTGTTCATTCAACTTAACAATTTGCTGTCTACCAGAAAGGTAAGATTTCACTAATGACAGTTCAGTACCAGTTACACCATACACAGAAAGTTTTTAAATGAGAGTGGCTTGAGGAACTAGATCTAATAGAATTGTCGAAACATGACTGCTCGTTTCAAAACCAGTCAAGACAAAGGAAACTACATTTTCAATTGCTTTTATAATTGAAAGCCCCTATCTAAACCCGAATTGGGCAGGCGTCAAAAGATTCTCAAAAAAGTTTTTAAGTTGAACTTTCATGACCAACTCAATAATCTTGGACACAACAGGTACCAAGGCTATAGGCCTATAATTATTATAGCAGTCTTTGTCCCCTTTCTTAAAAATTGGTAATGTGTTGTTTTTAAACATTTTGGAAAAGATTCCATCATTCAAAATCCAGTTTAGCAGGTGTGTCAGCGGAAACTGGATAGATTTAAACAGTTAGTACGTTTACATGCAGGATTCAGATCGATCTGAGTCTGTTCCCCTTGTTGAAGTCGTTATGTAAACGCGGACTCAGTCCGGAATGAATTTTCGATCCTATCCTCTGTAAATGGAGGAACGGGTCGTATTCAATTCCATGTAAACGCTAGCGAACTCAATCCTGGTGCGCGCGCACACACTCGCATGGCGTTCGTCATTTTGTTGTGACCTGATCGTCAATTTAATGATAATAAAAAAAATGCTCACACTATTATATTAATATTATTGTCACTCTTTTATGTCGTAATTTGTTTATGGTGACTAGAAATTACTGATAGAACACGCACTTTGATATATTTTTAATCACGGAATAAAAACGGCAATTGTTTAAACAGGTTAGCTACAGCAATAGCCATACATAACCATGTTAGCCAATAGTCCAACAAATCTCAATACACTCCTAGAACTTGCCATGTAAACAGGGAACGTATTGAGTTGGGATCGGATTCAGATAGATTTCAATCCCACATGTAAACGTGGTAAGTCTTTTAAATACAAAATTGAACAGCCCGAAAATATCTTCAGATTTAGAATCACTAAGGTTCTTTACACAATTGCTTACTTCAACTATACTAATAGGCTTCCACTTAAAAGCATGTCCAGCCTCATTACAATAACAGGCCTGTAACAGTCACAGGGTTACTCAGAGCACAAACATTCAGGTTAGGTTTAAGTTGTTTGTGTACATTTACAACAAATTCATTGAAATTATTTGGTGAGATAGGGATGTCTTGGATACCCGAAGGCAGTCGACCAGCTTCTGAATATATAACCTTCCATGCAGCCTTGCATTGGTTAGAAGAGGACATAATAAACCTGTCATTAGCCATAACCTTATCTGACCTGACCTGAGTTTTATAAGTCTTCCTCAACCTAAGATAGGCTTCCCTATAAATTGGATTTGTTCTCGCCAAGTCATGATATAAAATTAACCAGTTTCTAAGTGTTTTTAATTCAGGTGTAAACCATTTCTTAACAGTAATGTTACTAGAAGGAGGTACACATTTTGTTGCCATAAAGCAATTAAAAGTCTGTTCGAGTCTGACGCAGCCAAGAGAGAGACTATTCCAGTCTATGCAGCTTAGCCTAGCGTTAAAATTATCAATACAAATTTCACTTAACGCTTTTACCGTCTTAAAAGTAGGTTTCTCTGTATCTTGTTTACGGCATGTTGAAGTCCTTAGTGCTAACTTCAATCCTTGATGATCCGAAAGGTAATTTTCAATGTTCTCAATACACAGGATATTCTCCCTCCACACGTTGCTTATAAAATAGTCCTGGCAGGCAGTCTTATCTACTCGTAGTAGGTTTGTCGTTCAGACAATAACAGCATCTTAAGAAACTCTGTCGTCTTGAAATCTGTGCAGCTCATACCAAGTTTATGTCATAACTAGTGTATACTTTAGGAAATTGTTTAGAAATTCAATTAATTCCGATAACTTCTCCATAAAGAGGGCTGCTTAGTAAAATTTCAACATACGAGTACAAGCTAATTATACTAAATAGTGTAATTTGTTTCTACTTATTTGATATATTTATAACTATATTTATACTATAAAAATCTGTGTTTTATATGACGTGCAAGTGTAACAGTTCTTGAGGTTTCAAGATTTAAAAATGTAGAATTTATAACAATATTAATGCTAGATTATTCATATGTTTCAGTTTAATTGAAAGTTATTCTAATATGCTTTTACTAGTAGGCCTAAACGCACCTACGTACTAGAACACAAGCGGTTTCATTTTTATAATTCTATTATATTGTTCTTGGCCCTTATTTAATATTTATTTTACTCATTTATACAAATAATCTTACTTTATAATTTGGCCTTATATACTTTTATCTTCGATAATCTAGTAAGTATTTTGTCAATTTTCTTAGTTATGTTTTACTATTACGTTCAAAATAATTAAATTACAAAACAAAAATGTATGTTTTCTTAATTATATATTTAGTTTTTCTAGAGTTTCTTTAGCAGGGCCGCCACATGGGGGGGACCTGCCGGGTCCAATGGACCCGGACCCGTCTCGGTCCCAGTGATGTAATATAATTTTATGGAAAACTGGACAAGTTTGATAAAATGTTCTGTTACATGAGTAACGAGAAGGAAGTTCCACGGAGAAGTGAAGAGTCTAAGCCAGGGCTTGAATTAATTAGGGGATGTGGGTTTCCCCTCTCGTCAAAAATTTTCCCTGGCTCATGAAATAAAATTTATTGCTTGCCAGGGATACGTTTTATACACTTCAGTTTAAAATTCCAGTGAATTACTGTTTGATTTCATGCACTTTACAAATAATATATTCTGAGTATTTCGCATTGCACGCCGGGTGATCGCGTTAATGAGGATTGCTTTCATTCCTTGTGTTTAGTTATTGGATATTCAACATGACCCTTCACTTTGCGGCAACCTTTTAGGCCGGGCGCAAGTTGAGACGCAGTTTGGTGACGTGAGGTGAGGTGACTCACCGTGAGTTTTGTGAAACACAGAATTAAATACAACAGCGAAGGTTCGCACGCAGGGTGAAGTGAAACAGTTTCAACGCGTCCGTGCGCTGCTGAGGTTTGTGATCGTGCCACAGTTTCTCACTAGTGACTTTTCACTGCGCGTGAAAAGTTGTTTGTCCACAATGGAGGAGAAATTAATTGTAAGACACGTCACATTAAAATTTTAGATTTGGAAAGAAATGAGGTAATTTGTTTATAATTTTTTTACTTAAATAAAATTAATTTATTTGAAGGGAACAAGGGAAAAGCGGTAGTAGTCTCCGTTTTTATGAACTTTGAGATAATAATGCCTTCTAGTAGTGAATTTGGAATTTTGGAATTAGTTTAGGGAGAAAGCGGTAATATTATAGGTAAAGACAGATATAAGCTTTCATGAACCACAGATTATTGTCTCTGTTGGACATTACATGAGAATACTTTAGGAGAAAAATTCCTCCGACACTGGGACGGACTTGAACCAAGGACCTTTGGCTATTCGCGCCAATGCTCTACCAACTGAGCTAAGCCGGAGTTCAATTCACAGCGCCGGATGGAACCTCTCTCCTATGACTGATTGCCCACCGGTCACAAAAATCACTAATTAGTGTGCCTCACAGTACTGCATATGACATAACTTGTCTGTCTGTGAGGTAGACCATTAGGGCAATCAGTCATAGGAGAGAGGTTCCATCCGGCGCTGTGAATTGAACTCCGGCTTAGCTCAGTTGGTAGAGCATTGGCGCGAATAGCCAAAGGTCCTGGGTTCAAGTCCCAGTGTCGGAGGAATTTTTCTCCTAAAGTATTCTCATTATAGGTAAAATAAATTATACATCGTATTCCATGCAGTTTGTACAGGTGAAAGATTAATGTCCGATCTGAAAGTAAACAAACCTCTTCTCTTCAACTCTTCATATTTATTGTTTATCAGTTTGTTGCTATGCTCTTTTCAATCAAAAGCTTTTCTTGAATTAATTTCTATACGATGTGTTCAATTTGTTCTCCTATAAATTCCTTTTTCGTTTTCCGCTGTACCCTTCATTTGTTTTAGATAACATTTTATATGCAGTAGATTTTCGACGAAAAGAAAAAGTTGCATAAGCAGGTATAAATGTGTATATTTTCTATACAGATGTATATCATAACTAGTATAAACTATAAGAATATATGACAAGAATTAATTAGTTGGGAAGTTTCAGATTTGTAATTAAAAATAAAATGGAGTCATCTTGAAATTTATTTTCAACTTTCTTTCATAAATGTATTATAATTATGTATAGTAAAATTGCTCCATGCTCCGTAACAAACGTTTCTGAAATAAAACATTTTCTCAAAATTATTTTACCAATTAGTTACGTTTCGCTTTATAATGTTTTCCCGTTCATAGTTAAACTTAGTATCTCACCGGAATTTGAAAAGTAACCTTAATTTAAATTGAATTGAATGATTGAATGTTATAGTGGCATTAAAAATATAAAACTAAAACGTATTACATTTATTAAAAAATTATATATTTATTATGTCTTAGAGATGAATTTTCATATCATAATTATTAATTATATGTATATATGATCGCTGATTGTAAGTATTCGCAACATTACATGAAAAAATTTAAATTTGTAGGAAATTAATACATTCCTCCCAGTGTCGACTCATAGCTAAAATTAGTGTGGGTGCTGCTCCAGAAGATGTTTAGCCTTCGTTTTAAATATTGTGCAAAAGGAAACATACATATTTAAAAAGAAAATTTATTCAGAAGCTTGAAATGACCCTAAAAGAAAAAATCAAACTTTTTTACTTACTGTAATTTAAATTGTTACAGCTCAAGCTTGATGTATTCGTTTAAAAATTAAATCGATTATTCTTGTTTCAATTTCCGCGAAAAGATCAATAATTTTCTCCTTGATCTGCCATGGTTCAAGTTTTCTGTTAAATAAAAGTGCCGAAATAAATGAATCAAATAGAATAGCTGGAAACAAGATAATTATCGAATTCTACACTTTATCACGTTCAAGAATATGGTAAATGGTTTTTATGCACAACACAAGGGCACTGTGGAAGTGACAGTGCTCTCTCTCTCTCTTTCTCTCTTTCTCTCTCTCTCTCTCTCTCTCTCTCTCTCTCTCTCTCTCTCTCTGCGCGCCAGTTGCGGCCTTCCCCTTCCTATGGGGGCATGCGCACACGAGTCGAATACCACGCCGCTGGAACTTTGGAGCGCACTGGGGAATGCTACTGGCATTAAGCTGAAGGATTTTATATTCTACAACTATAAAGAAGAATTAAAGAAAAAAGGACTCATTATATTAAATGTTACCGATAATGTCATGTGGAAATAGGGCTGCTGCAGTTCTACAGTGCCTATACACGAGTCGCCACTGTTACTCACCATAAAAATGCGGCTATATAGTTTTTCTTCAGTTCCAATAAATCTTGACGAATTGCATCCTTCAGCATCTACTGACTCGTTGATGAAGCCATGCAACTCAGAAAAATGTTCAGGGTTACATGGTAATAATTCCTAAATTTCTCATTACAAAAATCGTCCTTAAGGATAAATTGCATTGAAGTTAGTTAGGCTGATCAAAATGTGTCTAAATGAAACCTATAGCAGAGTCAGGGTAGGGAAATTTATATCAGATAGGTATGCCATTAGAAGCAAATTGAAGCAAGGAGAAGCACTATTGTCTTTACTTTTTAATTTCGCTTTGGAATATACCATTAGGAAAGTTCAGGAAAACAAGGTAGGCCTAGAATTAAATGGCAGTCATCCGATTTTAGCTTAGGCAGATGACGTTTGTCTGCTGGGCGATGACATAAACACAATCAAGGGAAATGCAGAATGTCTTTTTGATGCCTCCAGGAATGTTGGATTGGAAATTAATACAGCAAAAAAACTAAATATATGGTCATGAAACACCAAAATAATGCACTACAAAATATTAGAATAGCTGGTAAATCGTTCAAACAAGTGGAAACATTCAAATATCTGGAAGCAGTAATTACAGACACAAATAATATTAAGGTAGAAGTTAAGTGTAGATTCAAATAAGGAAAAGCTTGTTATTATGCAGTTCAAAAACTCTTATCTTCTCGTCTTCTATCCAGAAATCTAAAAATAAAGATTTATAAGATTATTATCCTGCCGTTTGTATTATATGGATGTGAGACATGGCCGCTTACTGGTCGGGAAGAACACAATCTAAGAGTGTTCGAAAACAGGGTGCTTAGGAAAATGTTTGGGCCCAAGAGGGATGAAAATGGGGACTGGAGAAAACTTCATAACGACGAGCTTCATGACCTGTACTCGTCACCGGATATAGTAAGGGTAATTAAATCACGGAGGATGAAATGGGCTGGACATGTTTCTCGCATGGGAGAGGAAAGACAAATCTCAAAAATATTGACTGGGAGACCCGAAGGGAAAAGACCACCTGGAAGACCTAGACGTAGGTGGGAGGACAAGGTTAGGTTAGATTTAAGGGAAGTAGGATTTGCGAGGGATGATTGGATGGAGTTACCGCAGAAAAGAGTTGAATGGCGGGCTCAGGTAAACGCGGCAATGAACCTTCGGGTTCCATAAAATAGATAGTATTCCTTTAGCTTGCTGAAGAATTGTCTATTGCCATTGAGTAAGTAAGTAAGTAAGTAAGTAAGTAAGTAATAAAAAAATGATGGAAATATAGTTTCTGGTATCATTTGATAACTAACAACCAACGTAACACAAGTTTACAGTGTTTACACCAATTAATATGGTCTGAGTAAACTATCCTTTTTTATCTACTTAAATCAGACAACTGTATGAGGATGGTCGGCGATCAATGAGGGGCCCGTGACCAGTAAATGGTCCCGGGCCCGACCCCGAGATGTGGCGGCCCTGTTCTTTAGTCTGCAATAAAATTTGTAAGTTTCTATTAACCGTCATCTCACAGAATTTATTCATTTTCATTATCTACCTCAACAAGTGGGTTGTTTTTGTGCAACACCCAGTACAGTATGTTTGTTTTTAATATTTCAAATACATGAACATTTTTATTTCTGAAAATAGTACCTCATAGTACAAACAAAAGTAAGAGCTATCTTTTGTAATTAATGAAATTCTGATAACTATATTTCTTCCTCGAAATTTGTCTTTTAAAATGTCCAAATGCAACACCCGTTACAATGGAATGCCTGCTAAACTACTTGATTATTTCGCATTCATGAATATGGCTACCCATTAAACCATTTGTATGCACATTTTTATGAGGAAATTATTATTACTATTTAATTTATAATACAATTTTAGATAATACAACATATAAAATGTTAATGACAAAATACAAAATACAATGCAAATTTTTAAGTTAACAAGAGTGATTTACGCCCGAAAAAGCAAAATGCTCGGGCTCGGGTGCACATCAGTTAAAAAAAGAAATTATAAAAACATTACAATGCATAATATAAAAGATAGGTAAAACACATACACTAAATCACAAAAATGAAGAAAAACACAAAAACGCAATAAAAATCATATACACATGGCTGTTAGACTTTAATTATAAAAATTAATCTAGAAAAATAGAAACTATTTAATAATTACTATTTTATAATATGCTATTCTTCTTAAAACTATGTACATTCATTTTATTTATATTTGGATATTTTCTACTATATCATTAAATAGTCTTACATGCTTTAAGTTTATAAATATAAATATTCTGCAATACTTTTCAATTATAGTTATTGTGGCTCTCATGACGAAACAAATGTGACCCATATGACCCTCTGGGGACCCTCCGTTTCACATGCCTAGCCTACGTGATCATACACGAGATCAAGGAGATTGCGCTCCTAGATAAAATAGTGAAGTTTTAAGATCGGTTCACCTGGACCCTAGCTTCTTTAACGGTTGTTTGTATTTAATTAATACTTCACCTAAGTTCTAAGATTTTTCCCTAGCAAAGAAAAAAAAAAGTTTTACTAAGCATGTGGGTTTCTAAAGTTTGTAACAGAATATCCGAAAAAGGAAGGGGAAAAACTCTAGGTTTCCTCAATTCTGTTGAAACACATTTCCCACACGAGTTTCGCAATACTTTTTATAAGCATTCTTTCTCACTACATGTGGTAAGCTAGTGGCACTGCGGAATCTGTTATATAAAGTGCAATTGCCCGTGTCCCGAAGCATTCTGATTGGCTCTAGAGGACAGCCAATCAGGGGCGGGACGCCACAGACATTATTATTCGTAAATAAGGTAAACAAGGCAACCTCAGATATATCAGTATCTGTCGGTAGAAATAATAGACGAAATTACTTACTAAAGAACGTGCTTTAATTTCATATCCAGCTGTTACTTTACATAAACTTTATTATCTGTCCACTTGACAGCATATAAACATAACTAATACTTATTATAATGGGAAAAGATATACGGTGCTACAATAATACTTCCTGAACAACTCCATCCTAAACGTAACCTGTCAAATTGTCGATCGCACTGGTATTGTCAACCTGCCTTGACTGATTTATTTCTTTATAACGATGTCAATGTAAATAAAAATAAATAAATAAAGGATTTTAAAAAATCTAGACGCTGAGTAAATAAATGCAGCTGCTATTGATGTAATAAGGAAATGTACAGCTACCGATGTCTGCATTATATTTTAATGTGAGAATTTTTTTAGTTTAAATGCTCCTTTGCAAGAAATGACCGTAGCAGCTTGTTTTCAGATTGAATTAAGTTCATTCATAACTAGACTTCGGATTTTAGGTAAAAGCCTATTTTAATCCTTAAGTGATATATGGACGAAAACTTGTATATGCATGTTTCATAAGTGACTATGCCTAAAACTGATACTTTTAAAGGACCTTAAACAGCCTATTTTTACGTTAGAGCCTAATAGTGCCTTTTTGCTTGTTTTTCCTCGAAAGTTCAAAATAAGTTATTTTTTTGTTATAAATTCTAGCATTTATTTTTAGTTCGGACTAAATTTTTAGTTCGGAATGTGCAGTACATGACATATTTTTGACGTGGTTAAATAATAAGGAATGTTTCGTCTTCAGTAGAAAAATTCCTTGGAGTCCCAAGAAAATGTAGTATTTTTCTTCTGACTCCCACATCCAGTAACAAAAAAAAACAAACAAAAAACAAAACAAAAAACAAACAAACAAACAAAAAAAAACAAAAAAAACTTAGTTCTCTGAATCACTGAGGGATAAAAGGGGTTGAATATGCTGCTAGCGTGCGTAGCTTCTGAGCGCAGGGATTTTCACTGTTGTGGTAATAATACAGGCCCTGGCAATAGGTCTATATAATTTTGTGATCCATAGGCCTATATCTGTGTTTTATCTTGATTATTGATTAATGGTGACTTCAATAAATATAATATTCTGCATTGCAATTGAGATATTTCAGAAAATTGGCAACTTAACGATTTTATAAGAGACTATTTTACGATTTTTAGAACCTATTTTCCAATTTTTACAGCCTATTTTAGGTACCTAAAACAACACTTTTAGCGACCTAAAAGTCCGAAGTCTATTCATAACCTATAAGACTGCTTTAAACCTTCAACAAACATGTCATTGAATCGTATGCTTACACTTATATCATTAACATTATTGCCAGTGCATTTTGTGAAATCTTTACATACTTAAAAACGTATTATATCCGTGTATACGAGTGTATGTAAATTAAGCTTAGAAGAAGCAATGCACTGATATTTACTAAATTCAGTCCAAAATCAAGTTTAAATACAGATATAATATTGCTATCATAGGCATTATGAATATAATTTTTCACAAGTTTGAAAATGTAATTTATATAAAATACTTTATGCCAACAAAATGCAATATCATTCGTGTGATAGATTTGTACCTCAGTAGTTGCACTTAGAGGTGTACAAATCTCGATTTTAGCTTGCCCATACCCGCTTGAACGCCAGGCAAGCAAGTTGCCAGCGTCATAGCTAGCAAGCAGGCAGGTTTCTTTAAGGGGAGGTTGTAAGCTGTATCTCTGCCATGTTAAATTATTGATGTTCATGTTCCTTTTTCTCAAAAACCATTTGATCAATTGAAACAAAATTTTGTAGACTTTTAGATCTGTATCTTGTCTTTAAACGTTGGTTATTTAAAAGGAATATGTTTGTAAACAAATATGTTATAACTTTTTTTGGAAAATTGAATTTTTCCATTCGGTTTTATTCATTAAAAATGAAATAAATTTCTTACCATTGAAGATAAATGCATTAAAAAACCACCGTTTCTGTATTAATGTAGTTTTAGTAACTGGAACAAAAATCAGATCTCTACTCTTAATAACTCCCGAGAAAAAGGAACAAATGTGCACAAAAAACAAAACGAGAGAAAAAGTACGTTAAAGATAAAATGTACCATAATGTGCTCGAAGTGCATATTCAGGACAAAACTTGTATGTCGGATGAAACCCTATGGAAGAATGTAGCCCACACTGCTCTCTTCATATTTTCCAAGCTATCTGTATTAGTACCTACATCTGTATTAGTGCTAAAACCTTGTCCATAGTACAATTGCAGCTCCTTCTCAGTGGGCCTTCGTTGCCGTGTGAGTGGCTTCAAGACGGTTCCCACTGAATTTTTTTCTCGATTTTCTAAGGCGTGAGGCCATACGTTTCTGTACATGCTAAAATTTAATGGATACGTTTTTTTTTAAAACTATAGAAAAGAGCAAAATACCTTATTATTCGAGAGGCTCCTTCATGCCCCGTCATCTTCCAGGCTTGCCAACCACCGATTATTTTACCTGGGCCCTCCCACCTCAGTTCCACAGGCATCCAGAGCCTCTCGAACCCCGGATACTCCGGGAACATTGCGTCATCTGGCCAGGATGCCACAATGCTAAGGTTGAGATAAGTTCTCTCCGAACTGCATTATATAGTTAGATCACTGTTGCGCACAGTACAAGCGAGGGATATGCAAAAAAAGAAATATCTAATTTTTATGAATATATATTTGGGAAATTATTGTTTTTTGTGTAACTTAACAATTTTTTGCAACATTCAGTCGGTAGATATGAAAGCATATGCTAAGCTGACTTCCGTGAAAAACATTTTAAAAAATACAGTATATTCAGCTGTAAATTTGTACATAGCATATTGCGCCATCTACTCAGGGAAACCTAGAACTAAAAGGAAAAGGAATTGGTCCCGTCTGACAGCCGGCAACGTATGAATGGACTTTCATTATTGTGCCCGGCACTCAGCCGGTAACGTATGCCAGATTTACTACGCCATTATGGCCCTTATAGCACAAAACGACTATGTAACATGTAAATTATACTTAATTCAATTGAAATATACAATAAACCGAAAATCCACATTTTTGATCAAATGTGCTTACAACCTCCCCTTAAGCTTGCTGGGTCAGTCAAACCCAACCTAGGCAAGCCAGAATACGCTTGCGACATTCCTATCAGCTAAACAACTGTAGTTGCTAAGTGTACGTAATACTTTCTTGCTTTTCTACATGCTGGTAGAAGAAATTCATCATGCAGATAAATAAAAGGTGGATAAAGTATTAAAAATCGTTTTAGCGTCTTAATACAATTATAATTTTATTATTAGGTAGATTTCGAAGAAAAATCTACCTAATGACTTTCAAAAAATTCGTTCATATCTTTACGTTTCATGCCTCCCTAAGTACGAAACCAACAAAAAAAATTGTTTTTTACTTTCAACGTTTCATGATCCAAAGACAGAACGGTTATCACTTATCAATGTATATGTACTGAACAACAAACTGTTGAACATTTAATTTTTCATTGCCCAGTCCTAGAGCATAAAAAAGAATATTGGACCCACACTTAGATTATTGCAAAAAGAAATTAGACAAACCACTCTTTGATATTTTTATTAAAAAATGCTGTTATAGAGAATTCCAAAAGTTTTTGTGTTCTATTTTTAAGATGTTATAGTTTTCTGAAGTTCCTCAACTACGTAACTGCACGACTTACCAGTGCACTTCTATACCCAGTTTCATATTCTTTCCGCCAGGCCTTGCAGTTTCCTTAGGTCCTGTGAAACCCATCAGGTTATGAAGAGCTTGTGACTCATAGCGACAATATTTCTTATCATCGTTGTAATCTGACTTGCTTTCTTGTCAAGCAAGTTAAAAGCTGTGACTGGTTGCAGAATTTCAAAGGGGCAAGCAAGCTATAATCAGAATATGTACACACCTAGTTGCACTACACACATCCCGCAATGGAAAATCATTAAAAAAAAAAAAAAAAAAAAAAAAAAAAATCATGCCAATATTACGAATTGCTAGTTTACTTTAACGTTGCCAGGTTGCCGTGGTAACGACGCAATGTTTAGTGAACAGGAGACCTAGTTATTGTAAAAGTAATCCGCGAGCAAAGGCAGAATTACACCCACGTAGCTTCTAGTACTGTGATAAGGCAACGGCTTAATCTTACACAAGCGTGTCTTGTTTTACAGCAAATTAAACCAATGTCTTAACACCCACCACGGTGGAAGATTAACGTCTTGAAGCAGTGCGGTATGCCTCACTGCGGGAGTGAATTGTGCTCATTTAACAATGCAGTAATATTATGGAAGTATTTTTGCAAGCTGGGATAATATGCACTTGAAATTGAAATACAAATAAATATATTAATGATTTTAGTAAGCAAATGATCTCATTTACGCTTCTTTATCTTTATATTTATAAGTAAAAAGTTACCTCGGGGTGATATTTGAATAATTTTTTAAGTGAAACTTCTTTAGCTGCGGTAGGGTAAATCGTGAGCTTGTGTAACGCTGAAAATCGTCATGAAAATAGTGTAACGCTCAAAATCGTCACAAAAATAGTGTTACGCTCAAAATCATCACGAAATTAGTGAGGTGTAACGGAACGGATTGCACAGAAAACAATGAACTCAAAATTTCAAAATTTATCCAAAATTTAAAAAATCAAAAAATTAAATTAAAATCTCCAAAATCCAAAATTTAAAAATTCTAAAAATCCAAAATGAAAAAATCCAAAATCCAAAATTTAAAAATCCAAAAAATAAAAAATTTAAAGATCCAAAATTAAAAAAAAACAAAATTCCAAAATTAAAAAATTCAAAGATCCAAAATTAAAAAGTAAAAAAATTCAAAATTTAAAAAATAAAAAATAAAAAATCCAGATATCCAAAATTCAATTTTAAAATTTAAAATTAAAAAATCAAAAAATCCAAAATTTAAAAAATAAAAAAAACCAAAATTAAAAAATCCAAAATTTAAAATAAAAAATCCAAAATTAAAAATCGAAAATTCCAAAATTAAAAAATTAAAAGATCAAAAATTAAAAAATCCAAAATTTAAAAAGTTCAAAAACCCAATATTAAACATTTCAACAATCCAAAAGTAAAAAGAACCAATAATCCAAAATTGAAAAAATCCAAAATTTAAAACAAGTTTCACTTCTGTCGTGTGGTGTTCCACGCAAACTTTTTTAAAAATTCATTCAATAGTTTTGGGCAATTGTGACAATGTATTTACATTTAACTAATTCTCTCAGACACACAAGTATATGCAGATTACAGGAGACATTAGATAACGTTAAAATAAACATAAGTCCCATTTTGGGTTTTGTGATATTTCTACGCAGCGGCGCGGCCTAGGGGATGCGTCCTCTCTCCTCAAGCAACGGTCCCAGATTAGGTTCCCGGTCGGGACATGTTTCCTTGATGGGGTTATTTCCGGAATTTTACCTCACCTAAAAGACGAATGTCAGAAAACTAGGATCCTGTGGTTCCCGGCCATCATCTGACCGTCATTATCAACTTCAAACTTCTTAATTGGGTTACCAAAGATTCCAATAAACTGTACCAATAATACAAGTCTTTGACAAAACAAGACAGTTTACCCCTACATCGCTCCACGATAGGACAGGTTATACTACATGTACTCACAGGTATGTTGTTGCCTTTTTAGATCAGTATTTACAAGTGGCTGAAATATGATGGAAATTTTGTAAAGAAATCCTGCATGTTAACATTTCGCAATGTCAACTTCTAAAGTAATGGACAATATTATTAATTTCCTCAGGGAATTTTCTCAGAAAAAAATTCCTGTCCTAAAATTGCTCCAATTACATCATGTGACGTTCGCCTATAACAACATTAATTCTGGCAGACGTCAATCAATGACACCAGAGATCGTAGAAGAATATGTAATTGTTCATTGTGCTGAGAAATGTAATGCATAGTTGCCTTTTAAACACAATAATAAATAAATTCTAGTAATACGTGATAATATGTATTTTTATGAGTTTAAAATATGCTTAATTTATTCCAACATTTTTTACTACATATACATTTTCCAAATGAAACATCATACAAATCCTAGCTGTAATGATTGTAACCCTAGGAGCCTTAAATTTTCTGTCTCTTAATTTAAGAACCTGTTCTATCGTGAATTTATGCTTGCCTGGGGAGTTTAACTAAGGCTGGGATGGACAAAATATGATAAAGCAATTTTTTTCTATCAGACTCTGCTCAGATAGATATTCAGTAGCCTGGATGTGTCCAATACCAAAATATCTTCATTTGAAAGGATAATCTCTCATTCGTACGCCAGTCTTCTATGGAGTCACACCGCGCTGACAAAAGTATACGGCAATGAATGTAGAGGCTGGCGGAAGTGGAAGAATGGCTTGTCACTCTGAATTTAACTCCCACCTCTGAATGGCCTTCCTCTCATTTGCGTGAGAAAAATAAATATACTGTAATGTCACTCAGTTCTTCTACAAAATTGTCTGGAAATCAGAGAGGACGTAAATTTTCATTTTGTAATAAGTGCTTCATCGCATATTTCGTAGCAAAACACTGTGATAATATAATTTTCTAATCAATTTTTACTCTTTGCAGATGCTGTTTAAGTAGTAAATCATAATTTACTTTTTGAAGTGAAACTTCTTTAGCCACGCTAGGAGTAAATCGAGAGCTAACCCAAACTTGCGTTAAGAACAAAATCGCCACGAAATTGTTACACGGAAAATCGTCACGAAATTAGTGGGGGTGTGACGGAATGGACTGCACAGAAAACAATCAACTCAATGATTAGGCATATCCAAAAATTTAAAAAATCATAAAATCCAAAATTAAAAAATATAAAAATAAAAATTAAAAAATCCAAAAATAAAAAATCGAAAATTAAAAAATCCAAAATTAAAAAATCCAAAATTAAAAAATCCAAAAATTAAAAAAAAAATACAGGAGCACTCGGGGGAAAGGTACCAGGCATTGAGTGGGGGGCTATTACTGCTGCGAGCTAGTGGCGTGGTAAGCCCTTCACCATTATAAAAAATTAAAAATTAAAAAAAAAAACAGAACTAAAAAATAAAAAATGAAAATAAAAAAATCCAAAATTACAAAATCGAAAATATAAAATTTAAAAAAATCTAAAAATCCAAAATTAAAAATCGAAAATCCAAAATTAAAAATCCAGAAAATAAAAAATTCAAATATCCAATATTAAAAAATCCAAAGATCCAAAATTGACAAAATAAAAAATTGAGACAGGTTTTACTTCTGTCGCGTGGCTTTCCACGCACGCTTTTTATAACTAAGATATTTCATTTTCCTTCTACTACTATTATTATTATTATTGTTATTATTATTTATATTATTATTATTGTTGTCTTTGTTGGTTATGTTGTTACTTTTATTTGATTCATTTCTTTATAGCCCAGTGGTGGGGGTGTTGAATTCGGAATTAATTAGGGGAAGCTGGAAATTGTTTTAATCCCTTCAGTTTAGGTCTGTAATGAACATACTAAGTTTTCCCCCTTCTGCTAGGTGAGCTTTAGCTGTAGCGTAGTGATTTATAGTCGGAAAAAAGTTTTTTAAACTAACATAACAATATCTCAAAAGCTATCAACGCTATCAAAACCACTGACCATACACATTTTTTAGAGCTTGAAATTCTGAATAAAACGAGTACCCACACTTAATACCTTCGTTGAAAATTAAAGTCAGAACTCTTTTTGCTTAAATTGCTAATCATGCGTTTTGAGTCAGAAGGTACCAAGTTACCAGTACACCTTGCCCTCAATTATAATATATGTATATATATATATAGCCTAACTATATATAATTACCGATACTGTTATAAATAAATATGTTATTATATATAACTTTATATAACCATATATATTTAATTTATTGAGACTTTCACAATGTTTTCGTCATTATTTTAGGCCTTTATTGTGGATATTTTGATAAAAACGGTGCTGAAATGATATTACATACATTAAACGAGTGGTTACGTCAATTTCATTATTTTTTTGGTTTGTTTGTTTTGTTTGTTTGTGTTGAAGGTGTATTATAAACATCAGTGTCAGTGTGTTCACTGTTACTTTCGTCCACTTGGACTGGTTCACATTCTTCCTGCAGTAAATCAACTTCCTCAGAAATTACCGCCTCCATAATATCGATTTCATCCTCTTGGTTAGATGAGTTTGCAGTGATGTCATCATCCTCCGGAGAGTTGGTACAAGCTTGCCCTTTGCGGTGGTAGCAAATTGTGGAACAGTTGATGCCAGATTTCCTACAGCTGCAGGCCATAGTACAACCCTTTATGCACTTGCACGATATCATTGAGAGCACTGCTGAAGGAACTGGTCCTTTGAGGGTAGTGATTTGGAATAGCCCATGTTTGTTTTTCTTCCAACCCCAATAGAAGGTTTTTTTTGTCAAATCCACTCCAAAGTTGAACTTGTAAGTATGTACGGAGAGAATGTTCACGTGCAGCTGCTGTAGTGGGAGGCAGAGTTGCTAAATTGAAATTAGTTTTTGTTAGTGATTTCTGAAAAAGGTGAAATCGCAAAGAATCTAATGTTTCTTCACTGCCCTTTCACCCATACAAGGCTACAAAATTGTTTGTCCTGCTTGATCGATGTCATCCGGGCAAGCATTTTCATCACGAAAAATGTTCACAGCTTCTTGCAGTACAGTACTGTTCAGAGCCTTGACAGATTTCATCTTCCCCTGTCTGAAAAGAGCGGATGTGGTATCACAGCCACTAAACGCATGAAGAAACAAAATGTTCTCCCTTATGTGTGAAGGAATGTTCAGAGTTGGTGCACAATGTAAAGCATCTTCTGCCTTACCTCTGCCAGGCTTCAAGAAGAACATATTTTTGGAAGTAGTAGATGCTGCCATTATTACCAATATCTTCACCAACACCTACAAGACATTGTGATCCGTTTTCCATTTTCAAAGCAGTTTTGATTATCAGACAGTCAGCATCTTCATCAGCTTGCTTCACAAGAAAACCTTCTTTTTGAAACTTCACGCATAACATACTTATAAGCTGTTGGTTGTTCTTATCATTTGACAGAAACTTCTCTTGAGACATAGGAGCTGTCATAGACTCGTCAAACATACCATAACCATCTATGTGTTTCTTTGCTTGTCTGTTACGTTCTGTTACGTTCTACTTTTTTCTGCAATATCTTCAGGGTACCCTTCAAAAACTATTGTGCCCCTTGTACTAAAGTGCCTTTTGGTGTATTCAACATATTCTTGCAGGATGGAGGAAAATGAATCACCTTTCTGCCACACTAACTGATGCAACAGAAACCCACCATCAACCACAAGACAAGCAGTATTGACACGAACAACATCAGTCGTTGTAGAAAATAAGTCATAAAATACTGACTTGCGGGTCTTACGCAGTCCTTCTTCTTCAAAGAGTGACAATGGAAAAGGAGTCAACTCAAATTCGAAAAAATTGTAACTCTGCATCCGACTTTTCCAGCAAGGAGATTCTTCTGAAAATTGTGTCAGGATTTACAGGAATAAATTCATCATAAACTTTCACCTTGGAACTGGAACCACGAATAGGCATTACTCGGTTTCTCCTTTTAAATTTAACATCAGCAAAGTTATTACCAATAAATTTTGACAAAGAATCAATTCCGATTTCGTGAGCATTGTGACATTTTCTGTACATCTGCCTCGTCTCTTGCAATTCTTGAATCCCTAGCATCCACATGCTGGTCAGTACAGGCAAATGATAAGTTACAAAACTCCTCAATTTTCTGAGCAACCTCTACAAGAATTGGCATTGAGAGAATCCACTTGGCCATTGTACCGTCGGAAATTCCACGTCCTCGGGTCAACCCCCTTGTTGACTTCAAGGATCTCATAAGGGCTGCTCTATTGTCATATCTGACCAAAGACCACATCAAAATTTATCAGAGCGTCTAATTGTGAAAAACCCTTCAGTGACAAACTTGTTGTATTCATTCTGATCAAGACTGTCTTTGAGACCAATCATATCTTTCAAATAAAGGTGGCAGGTTGTTTGAAATTACTTTAGTTGTTTATATGTTGATGTGCATATGTCAATTTAGTTTGTGTTTAATAATATTGGTGTAATGGCTGACAAAAACATCGTGAAGGTCTCAATAAATTAAATATATTCGGTAATGATATATGGTTATATATAATTATATATAATTACATATATATTTATAACGGTACCGGTAATGATATATATAGTTATATATAATTATATATAACTAAACTCCGTGGCACTACATCCCTGGAGGGACTTGGCCTACCACCCGACCGCTGCGTCATCTCCCGTAGGCAGATGGCAGGATTGGGGGGCATGTGGTCAGCATGCCGACGCCCACGGCCGTTAATGGTGGTTTTCTTGACCGGAGCCGCTACTTCTCTATCAAGTAGCTCCTCAATTTGGAATCACGAGGCTGAGTGCACCCCTATCAGACCTCCCTACCTCAGAAAAATCCGAGGAGGTACCGGGAATCGAACCCGGACCGACGGATCTGTAGTCAGCGATGCTAACCACAAGACCACGCCGGCGGACATAATTATATATACACATATATTATAATAGGGCGCAAGGTGGACTGGTAACTTGGTTACCTTCTGGCTCCAAACGCATGATTAGCAATTTAAGCAAAACTTTAAAAAAGAGTTCTGACTTTAATTTTCATTTTATTCAGAATTTCAAGCTCTACAAAATTTGTATGGTCAATAGTTTTGATAGTGTTGATTGTTTTTGAGATATTGTTATGTTAGTTTAAAAAAACTTGTTTTCCGCCTATAAATCACTACGCTACAGCTAAAGCTCACCTAGCAGGAGGGGGAAAACTTATTATGTTCATTCCTGACCTTTACTGAAGGGATTGAAACAATTTCCAGCTTTCCCCTAATTAATTCCGAATTCGGCTTATTTTTACCCCCCAACCACTGGGCTAAAGAATATCAAAGTTATGATTTTGCATACTGAATTCATGACGGTGGTCTTTGTGTGCAAATCAAATAGGCCTATTGATATGTAACTATTTGAGAATTCGACTCGAAGGAAATTTGCATTAGCTGCCAAACATTTGAACTATTGAATAACAATTATGCATCTTCGTCAGATTCTCAACATCGAACGTTTTACTGAATTACGTAGAATAAACAACAAAGAAATCCGCCCATTACTCTAGACCAGGGGAAGTCAACTACGTCTTGTGATGACGTTTGTGGAGCAAGAGCATGCGGATCCTATGTGTGTGACGTCAGCAAGAGCGCACGGTAGTAGGGGTGTTTAGAGTACGCTAGATTTAGGTACTAGAGGACCTATTCACTTTAGCTCTGTGGGTAGAACAACTTCTGGTTGGAAATACGGAGCATTTTTCAAAGTTAATGCAAGATGCGATCCTGATAGTGTTCTCTCTGCAGAACATGTGTTAGTTCTGCAAAACATTCTTCTTCAGTTCGAATCGAGGTTTCAGGATGTGGAAAACCTTTCTCCAATATTTAAACTTTTTGCTACCCCATATTTAGGGAATGTCAAAGACGTTCCTTGCCCGTATCAGTTGGAACTGCTAAACTTACAATGCGACGATCTGTTAAAGGACAAATACGAACGTAAAATGGTCTTGGGTAACTTTTACAGAAATTTCTCTGAAACCAGATTCCCGAAACTTGCCGCACGAATATTATGTAATTTTGGATCGACATATGTGGCCGAACAATTTTTTTCACTAATGAAATGTGCAAAGCTCAAATCAAGAAGTACATTGTCAAATCACAACCTAAATGTAGTCTTCGATTAAATATTGCTCAAACGTTACGTCCCAACATTGATAAACTTGTTAAAGAAAAAAGAGACAGGAAAGTCAGAAAATTGTTACTGTAATCTTGTATCATCTAAGGTGCAGACGAGCTTGTATGGTAATTAATTCAGTTCATTTTTTTAAATTATTTTTATAGTAGTGAATTATGTTAATTCAAATGATAGTATTGTCTATTTTTTTCAAAGAACATAGATTTTGTGGAAAGGCAATTGTTCTCACAGAATAGAAAAATAGAATCATTTATAATATGTTAAACTACTGTGCTGTAATTAACCGATAAACTATCAAGAAAATCGATTGATGTTTCATTAACTCGGAAACACGTATTACGTAAGTTCTAACCCCCTAAATTCCCCCTGCCCGCAATACTAATACCTCTCTCTTCCCCCCTGTTCACTGATGCCAACATTTCACATACTCCTCGCAGAGGTACAACGCGAGCAGTGAGGGCAGAAAGCAGTGACGTCACAGAGCAACCTTCTGTCTTCCCCTGCTCTAGACCCATAAGAACCAATTTATATCAAGTGTATCCGAGACATTAAATAACCATTCAGTTCTTTAAGTCTTAAAATATCTTTACCATAGGATACGTTAATTAAAATTATTAATGGTTATAAAAATAGTATTTCTTGTTTCTATAGTAGTCTACACGGAAAAGTGAAGTCAGTTTGCTATGTTAAAGAAATTATGTAAAAAATTATATAACCTTTCAAAATGAGTACGCGTTGAATGACTTCTAATATCATATTATCTCAATAACAAGAAAATTCATAATATTTTCTTTTCTTTAAAACCTGTACTCTAGGCATTAGGTAAGAATATAATTGACAATTCTTCCACATGTGCTCTAAAATAAATCCTACACATACATCCGTTGAAACGTATAAGGATTCTTATAGGAACGTAATATTCGAGGAATAGATGGCAAATTGACAAAGAATCAATATCGACGGGTTGAGCAGATTCATAAATATTTCTGCTTCATTTGTTAAACAATAGCTCTAATGGCCGAGTGCACAAACCTCGGTATTCAGAATACCGCGGTGTAGTCGCCTCGATCATTGCGTTGACAGCTAACATCAATAAAGTCGCCGCTCGACCTTGTCCCTCGGCGTAATTGCCACACTGCATAGTGTTAAAAAAGAAAGCGGGAAGATATAGACGCAGCAAAACACTTGTGGCAATGGCATTGAGCAATGAGAGAATTAGCAACACAAATTCAGTCAGCGGTTTCTTTTGAGAAAACCTTTTACAGTAACAACAAGCACTGCAATATGAGACCAAAGCGAGCCGCCCGTCAACGCTATGAGCGAGGCGACTAAATTGCTTAGTTTACCCCGGTAAAGTCATACTTTCGTTGCACCGTGCTCGGTTTCGACTTTTACCGCGGTAAGATGCTAACCGGCCGTGAAGTAGCTGTAAAGTGAGAAAACTGCAGTTTTCTGTCCAAGATGGAGATCAGCGTAATGTATCATATTTTCGATATCTAGGCCAAAAGCTAATTGAATATAATGAATAATGAGAGACAGGTGGGATCTATTTGAAGAATGAACGATAGTACATATCTTTGCAAATTCTGTGCTGTAACATCGATTAAAATTACCTTCCTTTCTTACCACAACCAAACCAGGTCCATCCAGTAGTAGGCGTAACCAATTCATTTTCACGATTGGTACAGTATCTGTGGTGTTTGAATTCAGACGACATATATAGGCTACGCAACATATTACATTTTATCCTTATGAACATTTATTATTCAACAATAAGGCAACAAATAAATGAAATATGGAAAACCAGTGAGCCTAGGCCCAATTTACAGTGAATGGCTGAATGCATTGTGATATAGCCTGTATATCGGCATTGTGTACGTAATCAATTCATCATACTTGCACTTGTATGAACGTAATTATAATAGCTCTTTCATGGCTATGTACATGACTTTGCACCTAAAATTTCCACTAGTGGTACGGGTATAAAAGCGAGGCTAGTTGAACTGAGAACAGAGATTTCATGGTGTTGCTTTGCCTCTGAATCCACACGTGTGAGAATTATTCTTTAAAACATAAATTTCATTTTATTGAAATGTACAGACAGATGGGATCAATTTGAAGAATGAACGATGGTACATATCTTTGCAAATACTGTACTGTAACATCGATTGAAATGACCTCACAACCAAGCCAAGGCCATCCAGTAGTAGGCGTAACCAACTCATTTTCACGATTCTTACTGTATCTATGGTGTTTGAATTCAAAGTCAGAGATAGGCCTATATACGCAATATAATATTCCATTTATTTTACCTTTATGAACATTTATTATTGAACAATAAGGAAACAAATAAATTAAATATCTAAAACCAACAGCCTAGACGAGTCACCGTGACTAGCAGACGTGCAGAGAGAGAGAGAGAGAGAGAGAGAGAGAGAGAGAGAGAGAGAGAGAGAGAGAGAGAGAGAGAGAGAGAGAGAGAGAGAGAGAGAGCGAAAATAGCGACCATGGAAGAAACCAACACAACATTTATCCATGGGAATGGATTCGTAGCAGATTAACCGCGATAAATTCGGAAGTTTGGAAACCACGGTATTGTAGTAATGGTGCACAGGTTTTCTTAGAATACCTCGATATTACTTTTACCCCGGTTACGAAACAGTTGAGAAAACCGGAGAATGGTGCACTCGGGCATAAGTATGAAACACTAAACGAAGATTTCATCTTAGACAACACATTTTTATTTTAGCGACAACTTTTTTAATAAGTGGTAAATTTTCTTACTGACTCATATTAACGAATGGGATAACGGTACCATAAGGGTTCCATTGTTTAAATTTTTTAATATTCATGTACATTAACCAATAAAATCGTAAAGAAAGGACGTGAAATTCATGTGACTTGTTATTCGCATTAAATGTTTTGAGTGATTCTCCTTAATGGCTACTTAGTCTTAAAATAACAATCACTCGCAAACTGACATTCAATACTTGTTTCACAAAAGAAACCTCAATCTTGTTAGATACCGGTGCTTTTCCACATTACTGCTTGCAGCATCCGGTTCGCACAGCAATTTATTATTGTGATACGTCCTACTGCTTAGACCTTTATTAAGTGCCAGTATGGTGCTTTATGAGATTGTGTGTGGAGGACGAAAAATGTCTGTCCGTCTGTCTGTCTGTGTGTCTGTCTGTCTGTCCGTGTGTCTGTCTGTCTGTCCGCGTGTCTGTCTGTCTGTCCGTGTGTCTGTACGCGCCATAACTCAAATACGCTTTATCGGATTTTCATGAAACTTGGTATACGCATTTATAATGTCCATGGGAAGAACCCTATTGTTATTGAACCAAATCGGCTCACCGGTACCGGCGTCAAAACCAATTTAGTGTTTTTATTTAAAAAGCGCCATAACTCAAATATGTTTTACCGGATTTTCATGAAACTTGGTATACACATTTATAATATCTATGGGAAGAAGTCTGTTGATATTGGACCAAATCGGTTGGCCGGTACCGAAATAATGCCCAATTTAGTGCATTTTTATGGTATTAAATAACAAAGACCCATAACTCAAATATGCTTTATCGGATTTTCATGAAACTTGGTATACGCATTTACAACGTCCATGGCAAGAAGCCTATTAATTTTGGACCTAATCGGTTGACTGGTACCAGAGTAACGACTAATTAAAGGTCACATGTTTTTTAATTTTCGTCTACCGGTATAATTTGACAGTTAACACTATTCCTTCACTTATGCTTATCAAACGACACCGTCAAACTGATTGAGTTGGCCAAATGGTAACGCCTTGGACTCGTATTCTGGAGGTCCCCGGATCAAATCCTGGAGCCGGCCGTTTTGACATGGATTTTTTTAATTTTATTTTTTATTTTTATGTGAGTGCTCGATTGTCAAGGTATCTCAAATCTGTAGTTCTGCTGACGCTGGTCGATTTTAATCTGATTAGAAAAACTTATTTTCTGCATATCATAATTGCAATTATAATTGATTCAACAAAAACATACTGGCACTTTGTGATTACCTGATTTTATTTTAGCTACATTCTTGCACTCTTGCAAATTGTGTAATGAATTATGAATTCAGAATTACCTTCAGCCTCTTTAAACGGTTATAAATCGATACACCGTCAATGCTGTTCCCATATTACTATCAGTTTGGACAGTTATGAAGTTGATATATCTATATATTTCAGACTGTAAAAAATGCTCGCTTCTTCCACCATCTGTGTTCATTCTGAAAGTACTGCTAAATAAACATCTGGAATTTATCACTTCCGCAATATTATCCTCTGAATACGAATCATATTTTACAACTACCTTATAAAACTGTGTTGGTGCTCAATGATAAATCCACATGAAAATCAATGCATAAATTCCTTTTATGTTTCCAGTATACATGTGTACATATTTTATGACCGTCATCTAGTTCCAGAAAAAGCGAACCCATCCCAAATACCTACTTGAGGAGGTATAAAAAAGTAGATTCTATTAGATTGAGGTTTTCTGCTTGTGTTGTCGTTACGGATTTCAGTTACGTAATAGCTATTTATGTATCAAGTACCGTTACGCAACATAAGGCTTTAGCGGACGAATCTAATATTGCGGCCGAGGCGTAAGCCGAGGCTGAAATACTAGATGAGTCCGCTAAAGTTTTTGCGTACGTGCTGCATACAATCGTACAAGAGGCTTATTTGAAGCCGTTCCTTTCAACTAGCACTGGTGATCTAGCGGACTGAAACTATGGGGCAGTAATGCCAACTTCGTGTGTTCGAGTCCACCCCATTTTATAAAAAATTATAGAAGGTTATTGTTATCATCGAATTTATTTAATAAATTTTCAATCTTCATAGGTTTACTATGCTTGTATGACAATGAACAATATGAAACATATAAAATTTAACTTACACATGGAGACACTGTAGAGGCATCTAGGAGCCACAGTTGGAACTAAGTCGACTAGGGGTTACCTTGTACGGTAAAAGCTATTTATATATCAAGTACGCAAAATAACGCTTTAGCGGACGAATCTAGTATAGCGGCCGAGGCGAAAGCCGAGGCTAAAATACTGAATGAGTCCGCTAAAGTTTTTGCGTACGTGGTGCATACAATATTTTTTAGTAAAAGCTCTCTAAATTCTTGTCGAAACAGTTAATGATGCTTGTTCATCCCTTGGTATTTCTCCCGTTAAGGTGCAGAAGCTGTCAGTTGCAGCTAGAACCTCAGTGTTAACAAAGAAAGTAGTAAAATAGCCAAATCTAAAACAGGAAAGATAAGCAAGTCTTTTGATTTGAATATTTCAACTAATAATTAGGATTTTTCAATAAACATGCAGCATGCCAGAGACTTCTACGAAAATGATGAGTACAGCAGAACGATGAGAGGGAAAAGGGATTGTGGATCTGTTAGAGGACCTGATGGAGAAAAAGGTTAACATACAGAAAAGGTTAATTTTATGTAACCTTAAAGAGCTTTGTGCAGCTTTTAGTGTTTAATGCAGTACCTACTTCTAATAAACCAGAATAAGAATGGTTTCTAAATAGCCTACAATAGTTGAAAATACAGTACTTGAAATTGCCAGCAAATTAGCTTAAAAAGAAATAAAATGTGGAAATTTGCTAGAAAATATCACAAAAAAGCAGAAATTTGCATAACCGAGGAAAATTATCATTTTTTTCCCTACACATATTCCTCATACATAAGTGTAATAAAAAAAATTGACCTGTTATTCCAAGTCCTTCATTGTTTTTTAATGCCTAAAATCACGCAAAACAACAGTTCGTGAACGAAGATTAGAGCTCCCAAAACCTCTGTTTAGGCTTAACTTAAATCTAATTTAGTATGCACAAATGATACTCCATTGTTTAAGCTTTCCAATGAGCCCTATCTGATCATCCTACTGATTCAAATAGAAACTCTACAGCTTTCAGAAAATAAGTCTGAAATTACATTTTTTGCTTGTTCGTGTACTAAACAAATGCCTATGTCTCAGGAGTAAAATTTCTTAGAGATATAAAAAGATTTGTTTTGGGGTTCAGAAGATTGGTACATATCACCTACCAAATTTCATCAAAATAAAAAATGGTGAGGCAAAGCCCATTCCACGGTATTCCACTTGGACAAGAACTTCACGAAGAACTTGTCAGGCGATATTTGAATCAAAGATGCGCTATTACACTACATCCAATAGCTTTGACCAAAACCAGTTTTCTCTGTATAGGGAAAGCTTGAATTTCGACGATTAAATCATAAAAAAATTCTTTATAATGGCATTAGTTTATTAGTTTTATATAAATGTTTTGTAGCATAATTGCAGAAATATCTAAATGACAAGGAAGTCAGGCCGAATCGTTACTTTCTTTAAATTGAAGGTTATGTTAACGATGCCACGAGTTTAGGTTCGCTTGCAATGCCAATATTTATATCTTCTGGTATGTCGCTTTCGGAATATGGCTTAAATAGTATAAATGCTCTACCATGAAAGTACTGTTTGAATGTTTGTGATTTATAATGCGGAAATACATTGGGTCTGCTCAATACTAAGTAAAAAATGCAGGCTATATACAGAAGGCTTGATTTTCGATGGTGAATCGTAAAACAGTATAAATAATGGCCTAAATTTATTAGTTTATAAATGTTTTTGTAGCAGTGACCCCGCATTTGAGAAATATCTAAATGACAAAATCAGGCTGAATCATTGTTTACATTGGTTATGTGAGACGAGTTTAGGTTAGCATGCAGGGCTTTTTAAAATATATCCCTATATTACTACTGTAGCATGTAGTACCGGTACATCATTTTTGAAATGTGGATTAAATACTGAATAATCATATATAGGCCTACTTGAAGAAAATGTGGTATCAAACTATTTTGGTGCCGTTTATTTCTCAAAACAGTCGATGTTTAGCCGCCATTTTGGACCCCTATGCTATGAATGCCGGGAAATCTTTGATCCAATGTAACGACATGCAGAAAGTCTTCAAATGCTCGTCCAATACGGTTTCCTTGAAGCAACGGGCGGCCATTTTCTTTTTTCTGACGATTTGATCAAATAACTTGGATAGTGGAATACCGGCCTTTAATATGGAATGATCCTTTAGTCAAGATGGCTTAAATCGAGTTTTATGGCACTACGCTTTAGTTTATGTCAAGATGGCTGAAATTTAACATTTATGGCACTGCATTATTTTAGGTAATGGAAGAAAGTCGGTCACCAAATTCCACACGCACTGTAATCTTCTCGAGGCACTCCACTTACCTTGCGACATTGCTGTAAGGCATAACGGTTAACGAACAATACATATGTACCCTTAAATGAAAAACTGAAATTTTCAATAACTTAATTTATTAATAAAAAGTACAAATATTAACTTCTTTAATTTAAAATAAATTAAATTATTTATGGTTTTAAAATACAATAAAATATCCTTTTAATAACTTTTAATTATTAAACTTGTCAAATAAACTAAATTTGAACAGCACACGCTGTATAATTACTCAAATAAATTTTTAATTTACTTTAATTTAAATAATTGGAAATGTTTAAAATTTATATTCTCTCAATTAATGTAGTCCGCCGCCGTGGGTGAGTTGGTAGCGTGACTGCCAGCCACCTGGGCGTCCCGGGTTCGATTCCCGGCCGGGTTGGGGATTTTAGAGAGATGTAAAATTTCCTTCCTGGGTCAGGACTGGGTGTTGTGGACTCATTCCCATCCCGCGAAAGGAACTGGCCACCCCTACGTGTTATCATCCGGCCTAGTGTCCCTCGGTCGGGCCTTGGGCATCCCCCACGGCTCTGTCCCAGGGCAGGACACATCATCATCATCATCCTCATCAATTAATGTATACTTACTATAAATAATTCCGATATACTGTACTTCCCTTGTGTTTTACGATATCACGATGTGTACTTCTTCAATAAACTGTCTTTAATATTCTTTCTAACTAGTAGTTATGGTTATTTTAAATATAAAATATCCATTTTGTCACTTACAAATTTACGTTATTTTAGTAAAGCCTGCTTCCATTTTGAAGCGAAGATATGCGTTTGTCTCCATGTCGACTCGATGATCCACAAAATACTGTTTACCACATTAAACTTAACTGCCTTTATATAATAATACCCACACTAACTTCTCCTGCGCGTAGTGATAGAGTACGATTACTCCCACAAAGTCTCTTGGTTTTTACATACATACCTTGGGAGCGAGTGTCACGGTTCCTAGAGTCCCTGCCTAGGGGAGGTAGCTGCACCCTGATTGGTCCACCTCTTCTATCCCACTCAACGTGTTGTCTGTCTCTGTCTCACTGCTCGAAGGCTCTTCTTCGTCAGAGATCTCACTGGTAGTGCTTTCACCATTTACCCTGAATATAAGTTTTTCTACTTCAGGCTCCATTAGTCCTTCTGTCCGAATGCACTCTTTTTCCTTTTCCTGAACATTGCGGCATATTGGACCCCATTCTGCTTCTCTCATTTCCGAAAAACGTCGTTCACACAACTGCCAAACATCGTCCAATTTGAACGTTGTATTGTTGCTGGCAACCCGCTGCTTTAAATTCGCCCATATCTTTTCAATAGCATTAATATCGGGGTATGGAGGCAATCTGAGAACACTATGTCCATCTGCTTCCAACATCTCATCGAGGACATATTTCTTTTGTCTTGGCTTATGCATTTTAATTAGTTCATAGAGTTCTGTTTTCAGCATGTCTGTAGAGAACGGTATTTTGTTCTTTAGTAACCAGTCCTCCATATCTTTTTTTCTTGATGAAGATGTTGGTCACTTGTCACGAACCACATTGTGATAGGAAGCGTTATCTATGACAAGAACGGAATTTTGAGGGAGATTCGGCTTAAGTTTTTCATTGACCCACCGCATATAATTGTCACTGTTCATTTCTAAATGATAGTCCCCTGTTTTTTTGTTAGATTGGAAAATAAGCTGTGCACCTGGCAGTGGCGTAGCGTAAGGGTAGACTTTGAGACTGAGTCTACCTAAATAATATAAGGAAATAGTGGATTCATAAACAAATAAATAAAGGCAGCAACAACCAAGCCATTAATCATTATAAACTCATTAGCCGTGTCATCAAAATATTTTTCGCCGTTGCATTCCCTAATCCCAACGGACAAAGCGTCAATTTGTGGTGCCGTGTGCTTATGCAGCCTCGAAATCTCATGATGCGGCAGTAAAGATGAGCGAGCTGAGACTACCGGTGACTGCGCATGTTTAGTTTCATCAAGTGCGAGGTATATGACTTCTCCCACTAAACGTTAACTTACTCGTAGCGAAGAGAGGCCAATTTGTTTCGCAAGAGCGGCATAGAGTCACCAGCAAAGAAACTGAAGAGGATTTTGAGAACGCTAGTCTCTTGGAAAACGGCGAAGAGTTGCTTCCGCAGCTGTGACGTCACCTCCTGCATCTGCCGCCAAATTTGAATGTTAAATTCACGAAAACGGATTTCACGACCCGCAGCATGTGCTCTGCCGCTCTTGAAATAATCACGCGACTTTCTCTACCTTAATTACATTCTTACTATTTCCTCTCGTCTGATTCCAGCTCTTAGAAAACACAACACAATGTTCTCTAGCTTAAACGTTAAAAATTACAGTTTTCTCGTTCCATCTCTGGGAATTCTCACGCGACTTTTTCTACCGTAATAAAATTGTTGCTATTTTCTCTAGCCTTATTCTACCTCTTGAAAAACTCACAGAACGTTTTGTGCCATAAGAATTAAAATAACTATTTTCTCGCGTCTTCTTCCATCTCAGGGAGCTCTCACACGACTTACTCTTTCCTAATTATTTTTTTCTATTTTCTCTCGTCTTATTCCAGCTCTTTAAAGGCTCACTCACTTTCTCTAACAGAAGCATTGAAATTACTATTTTCTCATGTCTTATTCCATCTCAGGGAGCTCTCACACGACTTGCTTTACCCTAGTAATTTATTTGTCATTTTCTTTCGTCTTATTCTTCCTCTTGGGAAACTCACAGCACGATCTGTATCTTAAGCAACAAAGTACCGTTAACTATTTTCTCGCGACTTATTTCACCTATTAGAATAGTCACGTAATTTTGTCTAACTTAAGCATAGAAATTACTATTTTCTCGCGGCTTATTCCATACCTGACAACTCTCGCATGAGTTGTTTTAATATAATAGGTATGGATAACTCCGTTTTCGACTCTATCGTATGAACCAAAGGGTAAAAACCAACTTCTAAGCTTGAATTAGGCGTTTTTCTAAAATTGAATCTTATACTTTATTTTTTAAATCTATGTAACTTAGTTTAGTTTAAAATCCAAATCCACTAAAATTCGATAATAATTAATAAAGATTGTGGTACTAATACTAATACTAGCCAACTAGTAATAGTAGTAATAGTAATAATAATATACTTATATAGGTACATACGAAATCGAATCCATGTGCATTATATTAACATTATTTTATTATTTTAAACACTGGGAATTCGTGTATCATTTGAACAGGTATAAATTCATATTTTAAAATCCAGTCTACCCAGAACCCAATGTCAAGCTACGCCACTGGCACCTGGAATGAAACCTTTCTCAGTTCCTGCATGAACTATTATTAATCTTTGTCCTTTAGACACAGGTGTCATATATCCCTGAGGGCTATCATCAGTCCATGCTGCAGTTCTCGTATGAGAACTGTGAATATAGGTCTCATCATTATAGACTATAGGGCGACCCTCACTTCGGTATTTCATTATTGCACGTAAAAAAGAGACACGCGCACTTCTCACTTCTTGCTTTTCTATTAAGACACGTCTCGCATCTTCTTCCAGCGAATCCAAGGATTTTGAACACCTTTAACAAACTGGATTCCTTCCCTTTGAAATTTAAGGTTTTCTGCAATACCTTCAGCACAGCTTTAACCGTAGGAACTGTTTTATGAATGACGTAGAACTCATGAACTGTTCTACGTACTACACACATGTCAAACTCATCAAGTTCTGTGCATGGTTTCGGCCTGTTTTTATTCCTTTTCGGAGTGCTGAATGAAAGCGCTGATCCTGCATGAACACTTTTCATTTCTTTCTTGATTTCTTTTACCGCACTCTGCGAAACCCCAGTCGCTTTTGCCACCCGCTCCTGAACTTTGTTCACTGGGATTTTAAACATTTTGCTGTCGGCTTCTTCTTGCATAAACTGTAATACATTAGCAACCACTTCTCTTGTTTGACCTTTTAAAGTCTTCCTATAAATTTTTGAGCGAAAAGGCGGCACTATCCTTCCACTCAACTATTATAGTATTGTATTTTCTACGACTGGCAATTTGCTACAAGCGTGATCTTCACTCTCTGCCCAGCAGTAGCTCACTGATCTTACGTGCATGCGAGTCTGCGCAGGGTGATCACGAGACTTAACGAGAAGCTCGCCGGCTGGGTTAGTCTTCAAGGCCAGAGACGTTGTGGAAGTAATCGTACTTCTACAACGTATTGTAAGATGTTAAGGGCGTGTGTAAAACTATGCACAACCTTATTGGCCCCTACTCAAATCTGGCCAGTAAGCGCGCAGCTCGCAAGAACATAATCCGTTTTCTGTGACTAGCGACATCTATCAGCCTACTGTTAACTTATATCTTTCTGTTATTACTACTGCTGCCAGGTGTCTAATGTTGGAATTTCTCACTCGTACGTCTTCAAAAATTGCTGACTAAACAAAATTATTGGAGATATGAAAAGTACATGGTTGTAAAATCTTAGTAGCCTACTGGCACACTGGTGCAAAAGTATTTAGCTGAGATCGCGATTCCCAGGTACTGAACTAAGTCCGTCCTGACCAACTGGTACCGCTTATGAAACACTTCTCATGAAATGTTATCTCTTCTCTTGTTACTGCGTGTGACTGTCTGTAAGATTTCATCCTGCTCATAGTAATTCTTTAAATACAATGTTAAACCAGTATAATAATTTTCAAATAATAAAATCCTTATTCCCGGGATATAACATAGCCTATTAATTCAACATTAGTGGGGATTATTCCCAAATATTTTCATTATTTTGGCCAAAAATTGCGCTATACGTACACAGAATTTAACGGTAATTTAATAGTAAAAATCCACTTTGTAATTTTAAATGCACAATTTTATTGAACGTAAGTTTGTTACAAAGAGTTGTATATGTAGGCTACATTTCATCTTATAGGTAAATTCCTCAAAGCTTTGAAGAGTGTTGAAATTTTGGTGAATAGTTTGCAATTTTTGGCTAACTTCGATGCACTATAACTCTGCAACCAGTTAAGTCTCAGTCACCAAATTTTTATCACATCTTTGTATCATAAAGAGGTGTTATCTATATAAATTTCATAATTTTTCACTCAGGCCCTTTTGAGATATTCTACTTCAAATATTGCCAAAATACGCTTTTGGGCATTTTTGAAAAATTGTATAAAAAAAGAGCAAAGTTCTCAAGCTTGAAACTTCTGCAGCAAGTAGTCCTATAGTACAGTGGTCTCCAACTCGCTCTATTTTGTGCGCGTGCAAACAGGCTTGCACTGTGCGACCCCTGTGCACCAACCACGTGATGTCAGTCTGAACCAGGGTTCCGTAGCAGAGGTGGGTGGTCTATTTCACCAGCTTCCAAGCCTTATGTTCCGATATGTAGCCTAGGCCATAGACTCCTATATTTATGGTAACAAATACCAATAGCCTATAAGAGAAGTTTGAGTGACTTTTATTCGGATTTTCTCCCCCGACTGCATGGACATGTTGCTAGGATTTTGCCTATGTTCAGATCTACGTACATTTGCGAGCAGTTTTTTCACTAATGAAAATATACAAAACCCGCAGCAGGAGCCAATATTGTCAGATGAAAACTTAAAATGTGAACTTAGAATGGCTGCTGCACAACCATAGATTCCAGATGTTGAAAAACTTCTGCGTCAAAGGATACAACAAAAATCAAGAAAACAAGCTTCCACTAATAAGTGATTTTGTAGTGTGGAATGCTTTATTTGAGCTGTTCTTTAATACTGATGTATTACACGGATATATAGTTTCTTTGAATTTTATTTCAAATATAACTTTAGTATTAATATTTATGTTCAATAATATAAATGTGGAAGTGTGTCATTTAAAGGAATGAGTATAGATTTTGTTTCCATTTCACAGAATTTGTGGCATTACATTTTAATTACTTCAAAATTGAATAAAATCAGGAACTTTTCAACTATGTTCAAAACTACAGAATTAATTTGTGTATATTATCTTGCTAGGAATATATTGTACATTATTTACATTGTTTCAAACGTCTTGACTTCACGAAAGTTCTTTGTAGAAAACATAAGTAAATGATAATAAAATAATAATATAATAAAACATTTATACAACAATCATCTTTTGATATACCAATATGATTTGTGAATTTCATAAACCTAATGAGCATGCCGACACTGAACTCAAGAGAAGCAGTATACCACGCGGTGTGTGCACACTAAATGATTCTAGCGTGCAATGGGTAAGCTTGCACTTACTGCTGTACTCATTGTGCAACGAGTTGGTGGCCGCTTATAGTAGATCTATACAAGAAAAAAATCAAGGGCGAGCTTTTCTTCCTTTTAATAATTTTGCGGCACTAAAACTCCCGTTTTAAGTTAATTTTCTTTTTTCTTCACTGTCCTCACTACTTAGGTAATATTATGTAGGAACAGAAATCTAGAGCATTTCATTCTGATAAGTTTGGTTTTTATTTTGCCTTGTTATCTATAAAATTAACAGAATTAGGGGGGAGCTCGGGTCTAGTTGGCTACAGGGTTTAGTTGGCACACTGTTAATAACTTGGCAACCCTGCGTTTTTGTGCAAGGACACTTAGATATCTATTTGGTCATCTACTGTTAGCCTTTGTTACAAATTGTTGTTGTATTTGGAGCTTTTCTGTTCCTGCAGTGTGCTTTTGTACTCCCAGAGTACCTGCAAGTAAATATTTATCCCTCTGTAAAATGAAAGCTTTCAACATCCGGTCCTAAGAAATAATTGCTTCTGTGGTGTCGGTGAGTAGTGAAGACTAGTAACTACATGTCTGAGCGGTTTATAGTTTATATTGGTGTTCTTTCTGGCATAAAACCGAACCATATTTTCAACGGCATACGTTGGGGTAAGTTGGCACATTCATTACGGGGTAAGTTGATTCACTGAGCCAACTAGCCTTTCCATTAAAATGTCTAACATTTTCCAACAAGAGGTTTATTTAATTGTTTATCCGTATTTTAGAAGCTATAAATATGCCAATTGCACACGTGGTGTCAAATAGAACTTTATTTGTCTGGATTGCAATTCTGACATGTCAGATTAAGATATTTAAGTGATGTTTGTGATACCTGTTACTTTAGGCTGTGTAGATTGAATGCAAATGGCATTACCTTTTTTATATGTTTGAGTTATTGCTTCATTGAGTTTAGATTTTGTGTTATTTTTGTTACAACAATTTATTGTTTAACTTGTGCCAACATACCCCGACGATGGGGTAAGTTGACACACGTGTCGAGGTTCAAATAAATTGCAATTTCTTAGTTACCCTTTTGAAATATTGTTATATTTTATTTTATAAACCTACCTGAATAATGAAACTATTCAATAGATAAATTTACATAATAATGTTAACTACGAGTATATTATAGCTCATAAAAATAAAAGTTTAAAATTTGTGCCAACTAGACCCGGGCTCCCCCCTACATACATTTGTGCAAAACATTTTTTTGACTGAAATACTGTTACAAAGCAAACTTAAAATGGCCGCCAAAAAAAAGTATGAGCCTAAATTTTTTTTTACCATCATTTTGAACTCATCTTTTATTGAAAAAAAACTGGTAAAAAAAATCTTCTTCTTCTCTGTGGCACTACAGTCCTTGGAGAACCTTGGCCGCCCTACAAATGTCCTTCCAGGAATTCCTTTCTTCGGCACTCCTTCTCCATCTTCTCACTCCCACTTTTCTCAAGTCATTCTCAACACCATCCAACCATCTGGAATGTGGTCGTCCTTTACCTCTCCGTCCTCCTGGCTTACCATTCAGCGCTCGTTTAGGCTCTCTACCTTCTCCCATCCTTTGAACATGACCCAGCCATTTTATACGCTGGATTCTTATTAATGTCGTCAAGTCCGGTTCCTGGTAAAGATCTTCAAGTTCTTTATTAGTTCTTATTCTCCAGACTCCCCTGTCATTCACTGGTCCAAATATTCGTCTCAAGACTTTCCTCTCCCAGGTATTTATGAGTAGTGCATCGTTCTTTGTAAGTGCCCAGGTTTCACTACCGTAGAGGACTACTGGTCTGATAAGCGTCTTGTATATGTTAAGTTTCACCTTTCGCAATATGTTTTTATTCTTTAATAGATTTTGCAACGCGAAATAGGCTTTATTTCCAGCCACTAATCTACTCTTAATTTTTACACTTTCATTATTTTCATTTGTCACCACTGAACCTAAGTATTTAAATGCTTTCACCCTCTCAATATTATACTCTCCTATTTGCACCTCATCTTCTAACTCTCCTCCTTCTGGATTACTGCTCATATATTTAGTTTTATCCTTATTTATTTGAAGGCCAATGCTCTTTGCTGCAGTTTGAAACCCTTCAAAGGCTATTGAGAGAGAGTTGGAACGTCTTGCTATCATACATAGGTCATCGGCGTATGCCAGGTGTTGGTATAGTCTATTGTAAATGTTACCACCTGGATTGAGGGTAATTTTCTTTACTGCGTATTCCATTGCCAGGTTAAACAAAACAGTAGATAAAGGGTCTCCTTGCCTCAATCCATTTTGTATTTTGAAGGGCTCCGACAGTATATTCTGGATCGTAATCCTTCCTTTGCTATCTGTCATAGTCATCTTTGTTAAAACCACTAATTTTTTGGGGAATCCAAATTCTGTCATTATACTAAAAAAAATTAGGAAAATAAAAAATGTCGAGCAACTTGGCCTGGTTCATTTCTAATGGATTGACCCTATACAGGGTGGAAGTGGTATAAGTGCAAGAATTTTGACAGTGTGTTCCTTGGGTAGAAGCCCTAAAACTTCTGCAAAGTGGCAACTGTGCATAGACAAACGGACGAAGCATAGGTCTTCTCCTGATTCTCGTGAGTGCGGGAACTGATCTTGTGATACGCGTGTAGTCTCATCTACCTGCTCTAGCAGCGCGTTGCCAAACGTCGCTATCTGAATTACGAAAAGTTTTAATATTTGTATTTCATTTACATTAAAACCATCAATAGGGATGTAGCGAACTAGAACCAACAGATGTCTCCACTGCTCTAGCCGGTATGCGCTAGCCGTTCGTCACTTGTTTTTCCAGTTGTCGTCTGCTGGTACCATGCTTTTAAATGGCGGTTCATCTTAGACTGAAAAATACGTTCGAACTTTTCTATTTTTGTAGTGGGTAAAGCGCTACTTAGGAAGTGTCAGTACTTAGGAAGTGTACTGACGAAAGATGCCTATTGCACCAAGGAGATAAGATCAAGAATTGCCATGGCCAAGAAAGCATTTATGAAGAAGAGAACTCTGCTAACTAGTAGTCTGAACCTAGAGCTACGTAAAAACCTGGTGAAGTGTTATATTTGGAGTATTGCTGTGTATGGATCAGAGACATGGACTTTGAGGAAATTAGAGAAGAAATATTTAGAAAGTTTTGAAATGTGGTGCTGGAGACAGTTAGAAAATATAAAGTGGATGGACATGGTGACAAACGAAGAGGTTCTGAGTAGAGTGGGTGAGAAGAAGTCAATCATACACACAATTAGTCAGAGGAAAGCAAACTGGGTTGGGAACATTCTCAGAAGGAACTGCTTATTACATGATGTCGTAGAAGGAAGATTGGAGGGTACAACTAGACTTGGAAGAAGAAGAATTCAGCTGTTGGACGATTTAAGGGAAAAGCGGAAATATTGGATGCTGAAGGAGGAAGCAGAGGATAGACAGTTTTGGAAAACAAAATTCGCGTACCAAGTTTGAAAACCTGCCGGAAGGCAGAATACTTACTACTACTACTACTAAAGCGCTACTAGGCGCATTTCTTTGTATACTGGACAGTTCCAGAATATATTTACGTGAAAAAGCTTAAATACAAATTGCAGAAGATAGACGCTATATAAGTCGAAAAGAAGGAAGAATAAGCTGACAAATACTGTGAGAAATTCCCGCTATTAACTACATTACTACGTTCCCGACGCACAAAATGTTATGGAGATATGAATATTTATATACAGTGCTACTAATTTGGCAATTGGGTATGATTCAAAGTAACTAAAAGAATATACCTCTAGGGTTCAGACAGTAAAATACTAATTGATATACGTGATAAACACTGGTATATGTGGTGTGTATTCGCAGACATTTTTAATATTATTTATTTTCTATATCAAATGCATATTTAGCCTATACCGTCATATTAAAAACGTATTCAAAATCAAAATATTAAAATATGTTAACAACACGAAAACTTACCTTTTCCTGTCCATAATAGTTAAAAAAGATGAGAACTTGAGAATCGATTAGACCTTTTTTTCTTTTTTCTTCTCATTGCATTCTTTCTTATTCTTTTTATTATCGGTATCCTAGACCATCGTTACATGATTTTCATTTCTAGTTATGAGACAAAATATTGTTAAGAATATTTCATTGCATGACATAGCAGAATATAAAGGCAGAATTTAAGAATTATCATACGTTAAGTTATGTAGCCTATTAAATTGGCAACGCTACTGTCACAATTTTTATTCGAGGCAGTCAATCTAACTTGGCTATTTAGAAATCACAGAATTTATATTTAGATCTCAGATGCAATAGAAGGCTACAGTAATGTATGCATATTTATACAGCAAAGTAAAATAAATAAGCCTAAAATAACTAAATAAATTGAACAGGGAAGTGATATTTAAACATAAAGGTGCACTAAAGATACAGTTTAACAAAGGTATAAAACTAACACAATGTACTGTAATTATCATTGCGTTACTACGTAATTTTAATTTATTTGTATTTGTAATTTACTCTATTTTTAAATGACCCATAACATCTTCTCGATGCTCATAATAAATTTCATACTAATTTAAAAATTAAAGAATATCCAATCGCCACACTGCATATAAATATTCATACATTGATAACATATTACTGCAAGTCGAGTACAAAATAATGTTGTCTATATCGGAAATATCTCACAATATTTGTTAGTTAATTCTTCCTTTTTAGTGTTATTTAGAGCCTATCTGCTGTAATTTTTCTTTCGTCTTTTTGACACTTTAACATTCCTGAAGGGCGCAGTAGACAAGGAAGTATGTATAATAGCCTTGTGTCCTCTATACAAAATATAAAAGTACGAACATATTTTTCGGACTGGGAAGATGGAACGCCATTTAAAAGCATGGTGCCAGCAGACGACAACTGGAAAAACAAGTGACGGACGGCTAGCGCATACCGGCTCGTACATCCACGCTATCTGTCGGAGAAGTTTGGCGAGCTACATCCCTATTGTATAGCAAAACTGCAAAGGAAAAAAATTCCTAATAGATTTATTCAATTAAATCATTAAAAATTAGTATTAGTACGAATGATACTTATCGAGTAAATCACAGTAGTAAACATTGTAGGCAAAAACCTTTTTATCTCTTAAAGTATTCACTTCCCACCAAAATGGTATGTGCATTTTATGTTGTATTCTACCCAAGGAACACGCTGTCAAAATTTTTGCACTTATACCACTTCCACTCTGTATAACAAAAATTAAAAATTTAAGGAGAAAAAGAAAACTGGGTTTTATACTCATTCACAATGTTTTAAGAAATTCAAGTGAGAGAGAAACCAAATTCTAGTGGGAATATGTGTTTTTTCTGCACAGACTGTACAGGTACACTCCAGCTATCGATTGATGCCCCCCCCCAAAAAGAAAGTTATTGAAAATCTCGTTTAACTGCATCTTGTAGTTGGATTGCAGTGAGGATTAGATTATAGAGGTCAGATTATAGAGGATTTTATATGTTACATTTGAAAATGTAGACGAAAGGCATGGTTTCCCCCCCAAAATCGGAACCAATATTTTGGTCCTCAAAAGGGACAACCCCGATAATTCGGGTCACCCTATCCAGTCCGTCGACTATAACTAAAGATCGTTATTATAAATTCACCTTTCAGTTTTATTAGGTTTCATTTCAGTTCTGAGTTATGTAGCCTATGTACTGTATAATGTTTGAACCGAAGAACGTTGTATTTAATCTGATTTACGTAGATTACAGGTATCATGTTATGCAATCACTGTCATACTTTTCCTTTATATCTTTGGTCAGACATTGTTGGCCAAGCTCTTTTGTTCGCAGTCTGCTACTATATAGTGCATTTCATCAAGGTTTCAAGCAAGTTTTAAAAGATAAATTAGTTCAAAGTATTGCGGTTGTTCAGTATTTTTTTTATTCATCTGCACTTTTCTCATTTATCATCCATGGAAAACCACTGCGAATATTCCCTCCCGGTGCAAAGCTCATACGATTCGTGGAATGAATTTGAATAGAAATTGAAATTAAAACGACAGAATAATATTGTAAATTGCGATATTCATGGATAACTTTGTTTTTATTCAGAATTTAAAATATCCTACGGTGTAATAGAATTTAAAATTAATAAATGATCCTGCTATTTAATTATAATTTATACATCAATTATAAATTCAATAATTCTAATTTTCAATTAATTTAGTTATTAAGTATACAAAATCCATTTTTTCCTTCATTTCCCAGCTCGCATACATACTGTACAGCTTTCAACCATACCAGTCCCTCCAGTTCTATTTGTGATATTGAAATCTCTGAGCTGCACAACCATTGCACACAAAACAACATCACTCATACAGGAACCGTGATAAAATTATTAAATTTACCTTAGAGGTCTTACATCTAGTTATATTGTTTAATAGTAAATTATGGGCTTGGGATATGCCGTAGCTCATTGATCGAGGCATTGCTCTACGAACAACGATCCCCGATGAGGTCATTGTAATTTTTATTCGCCCTAATCCTTCTGGTGGCAATATGGCCCTGGGGTCGACTCATGCTCTAAAAGAAGTGAATGCCAGAGGCAAGAATTAGGTAATTATAGTTTTCTGTTAATATGGGACACAGAACTATATCATTCTTATTTCATGATATTTTGAATCGTAAACATTGTTTAACAGAACTCTCCACGTCTTTGTAGGCTAAAGTAACATTTTACGGACCAAGCCCGTTGAAGGTTATCGGAATAAATCCGGAGAGATAGGAGCAAAGAAAATGTAGGAATAAATCTCTGATAGTTGGAGGACCGTTTAGTTGAGAGCAAAAGTGGACTGAGAATCGAGGACGTTGAAGTCAGGGATCCAAGGAATTATAATTGGAGAACAATCTATAACATGTTATTAATAACTATGCACTTTTATTCACACTTGTAACTAATGGGTAATTAGAATATGAAACTTGAATAATAACTGAAGAAAAGCACTTAGAAGAATAATGAACAAAATTGGCGCGTAAATGATATTACGCCACGAGGACGAAATTATGTAAATTTGTAAATCACCAGTAAATTATATATTAAAATAATTGTAATGATTAATACTGTTATTTAAAGGTGTTCAAAGATATCGGAACTTGCTTATTCACTTAATGTTAGCTTCACGGATGAGCGATGATGTCACCACACTAACACTTTGTAGAACTTGTAGACGAGATCCAATAAGCATTGAACTTGACAAATGCTTAAATTATAATAAATAATTTAGCGGAATAAATAAAACTTGTAATGGAAGTTTTATATCAAAGGTTCCCGGTTATAAGACAAAGGGCGCAAGTAGCCTTTGTTAAAATCGCGGGAAACAGAGCAGAACAGAGTACGTCTTATCCGTGTGTCAGCAGATCTAATACTGAAATAGTGAAGCGACGCTATGAAACAGCGTCTCACAATCTGCACCTGCCACGCAGAAAGCACATGACACAAATCTGATGCAATTGAATGACGTCAGGCGGACAAAGATACAGCGGATAAATTTAATTAGACTTAACCACTGCACATACATAAAATGATGGAAAAAACACTTAGCTTGCACTGACACCCGTTATGGTAAAAATTTCCTGTTATATTATAAAGATTGTACATAATATCACCAGATGTCATTATCGTTCTCCTCTCTTTCGTACAAATTAACAACATTACTGAAATTTGAACTTTTTTCCATAACATGAACAAAATAGAGTGATCTTAACTAATTCGCATGCACTGAACATGAAAATGCTAATGAAAAGTTCGTAACACGTCACGTTTTTGCGTTATAGGTATTTACTTGACACATTGAAAAATCAGGATTTTCGACCTATTAAAACTTAATTTGTTCTCATATTTTTGTATTAAAATTTTTGAAGGGCAGCTCAGCTATGATAAAACTGATAAAGTAATACCTTACCAGCTATTTAAACATATAACACCAGCATGCAATAAAGTGGAGAAAGATAAAAATACCTCATAAGAGAATTGGAGTCTTTCCTTTGAAAGAAAACCAGCAATAACTACCCATCATCGCTGTATCCCAGCTTCCGTGATACCACTGCCCTATAATCTTGGTGAAATCACTGTCTCTGCTCATCACTTACAGCCCCCAAGTTCTCAGGAAGATCGTCCAAATGTGAATGTAAGAAGGGGGTCTTCGATGACATACGGCAGCCCGTTGTTTTGTGGTTTCCTACTAATGTTTATTAACTGGCGATAATTCTCTGCCTTA
Organism: Ectobius pallidus; assembly: GCA_964059195.1. Lineage (NCBI taxonomy): Eukaryota > Metazoa > Arthropoda > Insecta > Blattodea > Ectobiidae > Ectobius > Ectobius pallidus. Next base: position 130,164,879 of record CAXKWD010000002.1, read on the forward strand.
TGTTTCCCTAAAAACCCTTTGACAACAGATACAAAATATCTCCATGCTGGTAATTCCATAGGATTAAGTCTTTTCAAAAATGTGATTCAAAAGTTTTCTAATTTGTGAACTGATAAATATGCATTATTTTAATTTGGCATATAGTCCAGTCATTTGGTAGTTTTACCGGGAAAGTTTTCCGGGAGTTTTGAAAATTTGTGATTTCATAGATTTCGACGTGCTCTTTTCGAATTTTCACTTTGCTACCTCGTATCTTTGCCGCTCGCGCCGCCATATTGGAAAAATGGCGCCCAAAGACAGTTTTTTCACAATATCTCCTTTCCGACTCATTTTACGATGAAAATAGTTATGTAATAAATTAAACTAGAGAAAATTTCCTATAATTTATGTAGTAACGATTTTTTTGTAAAATAAATAGTTTCAGCGTACGAGCGCCGCGAAGTCTACTCCGACACGCGTTTTGGCCAAAGCCACGGAAGATGCGGATACGCCACTACCTGCATCATTTTGCGGTAAAGCATTTAATGAGCTATTTTAACTAAATAAGGTCTCCTGGTTTAAAAAATGTCATTATTTTTGTTGTTTCACATCTAGTTTTCGTGTTTGCTGTTATGGCGGACGCAATTTTAAGGTCTGTGTAGACTTATTGGGGGCTTATAGTAGGTAAACGGTAAGTCGTATAAAAAAAACCTGTTGCAGAAGCAGTAACGGATTTTGAGAGATCTACAAGTTTGGTCTTATGACTTTTTGACGTATCTCCATCGGTTATCCCTTAGATTGAGTTAGATTTTTTTATTTTAAATAAATTCTGTATATTTTTCTCACATTATGTAATATTGGTACACATGGTATGAAAGATAGAATCATACAATTTGGTAGGAATTTGGGCACATACAACAGTCATAAGCGTGCTAAATTTGGTGTTTCTAGCTGCCCCATAAGTATAGAAAAACTTGCTGGATAGCCGTGACATCATTCACATCTACGACAGTCTAATCTTCCACTTATTAACATTGATGTTTATTCACTTCCAGAGGAGCTAGAAACTTGAAATTTGGCAAACTTATAGATTTTAGATTTATTAAAATACATGTTCAAAATTGTTCAGCTCGATCAATGTAAATAAATAAGATACCATTTGCTCAACTAAAATATATTTTATAGATATTAGCTTATAACCAATGTAAAAATTCCAAAAAGTTCAAATCTTTAATATTTCCCCCTCCAAACAAACTTCGATTTTTTGTCACTGATCATTTGTACGGCATCAGATGATTTGGCAAAAATAAATTTATTTGGCCTGCACTCACAAAAAATACTGGAATACATACGTCTTGGACTGTTTGAAAATATTATTTGATTTTTCCCCGAAAAATATTATCAAAATTATCCTAATTTTTAAGTATTTTTATCCTGTATGTTAGTCTAAGCAATAACTTATATCTCTCGTTGTGAAGTACCTACTGCAAGAAAACATGGCGTGTTACGTAGAAACGGTCAACGGATTCATGTTCAGTGACCCAAAATTGGTTAAGATCACCTATCACATCACTTACCGCAAAGGAAAAAGTTTCCAAATTCAGCATCAAAGCTGCATACAGTTATTTTATTATACAAAATGTCAAAATAATATTTTTCACAAATGTCAATTAACCAAATGTGATAGATAAAAACGAAATGCATTTTCGAATTTAGCACAGCGAATTTAATAAAACACACCTATTTTCGTTTTCACCGCAGAAATTTTCGTCTTTTTTCTAGGCTGATATAATCAATACGGCAATCAGCATTTCATCTACATTTGATTCCGTAATAGTTGTCGGCTAAGATGTAGATTTTCTTATTCTTTTGACGCCTCTATCTACGCGTTCAAACATAGCCTATATAATCTCAAACCAGGAATAGGAAAAATTTCGCAACGAATATATTCAACTCCATACCACTGCTGAACCTGGTGATAGGTTTGAAACGAATGTTGTCGTGCTACTGTTTCCGTCGGTGGCAGCGATGCAATATTAAATTTATTTTCATATGCTGATTTTGTGAATCATGTATATCTATAGTTGTTTAACGACACACTTTTCACTGCACTGTAACCATACAATGCAATGAGGAAGCTTCAGCAATGATCTTTGGATCTGCATTTTGGTTTTTGAATACCTGGACAAGCTCGTTTAATTCTGTTTTCTTAAAATACATTAGCACATTTTATTTTTCTTTGTTTAAAGAGTGCTGATGTTGAATCACAGCCACTGAAGGCGTGCAGAAATAATATTATGTTATCTGCGGGTGTTTTATTTTTGTTGAATATATTCGTTGCTAAATTTTCCCTTTTCCTGGTTTGAGAATATATATATAATATATGTGTGTGTGTGTCTGAACGCGTAGATAGAGCCGTCAAAAGAATAAGATCTACATATTTGCCGACAACTATTACGGAATCAAATATAGATGAAGTGTTGATTGCCGTATTGATTGTTATTAGCGTATGCGCATCTTCCGTGGGTTTGGCCAAAACGCGTGTCGGAGTAGACTTTACGGCGCTCGTACGCTGAAACTATCCATTTTACAAAAAAAATAGTTACGACATAAATTATAGGAAATCTTTTCTAGTTTAATTTATTACATAACTATTTTCATCGTGAAATGAGTCGTAAAGGAGATATTGTGAAAAAACTGTTTTTGCGCGCCATTTTTCCAATATGGCGGCGCGAGCGGCAAAGATACGAGGTAGCAAAGTGAAAATTCGAAAAGAGCACGTCGAAATCTATAAAATCACCAATTTTCAAAACTCCCGGAAAACTTTCCAGGTAACCCCTTTTTTGAGCACCAAATGACTGGACTAATAACTGAGTTTAGTGAACAGAGATTAAATCATTGAAAGCTTCTCCACACTTATCTAGAGCTTTCACAAAAATTTTCATTAGCCCTGGTTTTATTTTCAGTGGTGGAAGAAGTACTTTTTCAAGTTACGCTAACTTATATAATCTTGTCTGATAGGCCGGTTTTTCACCACATAATGTTGTGCTCTTGCTTGACTGTCCCACAAACACACAAAAAACAAAAAACAAATAAATAAATAAAAACAACGGAGCTTATAAACCCTCCTTGTAATCTAAGCAACAAGGCTGTTACTTTCAAATCCCTACAAATTGCCCAGCGATATTCACTATAATTTACTGCGTTCAATCTTAGTGACATGTTTTTATAAGTTTCTTCCATAGCAACTGAATGAGCCACTGGAATGTAAGGTTTTGTATTAGCGTGGTGCAATAAAACTGCTTTTAAACTCTGATTTGATTAATCAATGACCAGCCTCCATTCTTCTGGATTGTATTCAATATTTCATCCATCCATCAGGCGAATGTGGCACATGGCTGAGGGGAGATTAGGACACACAATTTTATCTTTTAGTTTTCCTTGAAAAGCCTTGTGTTTTGGTAATGCAGAAGTAACAAAATCTCTCCTACTGACTGGTAGGTGTCGTGCTGATCGGCACAGTCACATTTTCGTGCACTTCGGCATAGTATTTTTATCTTGTAATGGTTATCGTACTCATCGCCATACACCGCGTTGGGGGTAGAGGTGGACATAGAGACCAGTGGCGGCTCGTGATCAGGGTAGGCAAACTAGAGATTACAGAATACATTAACCTGAAAGTGTGGCACGTTCAGTTTAGCTTAATTCACATCAAAATTAAAAAGCTGCGCCGATCTCACATGCCAGCATAACATCTAATTGCATATCATACCAGAATTCCTGTTTTACCAGTTGATTTAGGAGATTACGTTCAATAAACGTTGTGGTTATTGCTGTAAATCAAGGTGATTTGTAAATATGATTTCACCGTTTTGTAGCAAGAAGAGATCCTCTCACACCGCAGCATTTGCTGGTATTGTTGCTAGTTCTTCATATATGCATTTGATGGTTCATTCTATATGCGAAAGTTTTCTCTAACTTCTCCCAGTGATGACGCAGATCATCATCGTAACTAAAGACGCAAGTTGTGAACTCTCTGAAATTCCCGCTGTCTAGTGGCGACTCAGAACGGAACGGGTAGTTCCTGCTTACCTAACAATACCGTGACATCGATTTAAATTTAATATGTGTATAATATCTAACGGCAAACTTCCCTACGCTCAAACTTACAGCGTTGAGCCTTTGTAAAGTTTTAGGCTAATTTCAGAAAGTTTCGTGAAGGAACAGGCTTTCCATGCGTTCTTTCTTAAAAGGACTATATAAGCGCTTCAACCCCGCTGCAGCAATGCCGCAGCAGAGTTACGTTCCTTTAAAAAACGCACTGTTTAGTTTTCGTAAAAATATCGGCTAGGTTCGAAACATTTCCGTGATGGGGTAGGCAGAATTTGTATTAGCTGGCCAGGGCAGTTTACGCATGCGCTGGGCATGGACATTTTACACAGATAGCTTGCTACGGAGCCCATCTCAGAACTCAGGAAGACAGGCACTTTCCAAATCTGCCTACCTCATGACGTCATTCAAAAGAAGTGATGCAGGGAGCACTGCCTGGGCGGGCCTTTCAAATTACTGTGGGCTAGCGAATTGAATCATTTCACACGTAACATAAAGGCAGCTGTTCACCATACTACGAAATAAAATATTAAATGCTATATGGTATATCAAAATGCCAGTTGGAAAACTTTTTGAAAAAGAAGAAAAAATAAGTTAATGTATGAGGGCAGCCTACCCTGCCTACCCCGAGAAGCCGCCACTGATAGAGACTCAAACCTACAGCCTTCTTCACCACGGCTCCAAGGCAGCACCCCTTAGCTACCGCGGCTAAGGAAACCGGCTGTTGATATCGTATATAGGTTAGGTTAGGTTAGGTTAGGTTAGGTTAGGTTAGGTTAGGTTAGGTTAGGTTAGGTTAGGTTAGGTTAGGTTAGGTTAGGTTAGGTTAGATTAGGTTAGGTTAGGTTAGGTTAGGTTAGGTTAGGTTAGGTTAGGTTAGGTTAATTCAGAGTCTCATTCAATCGCAGGCAGATACTTTATGAATGATTTCTAAACAATACAATTATAATATTAATGTACACAGTAGCATATATATCTATAATAATAAAAGGAAGTGTTTGTCTTTCTGTCTATCTAGCAGTTATTGTGAACTCCATTGCATTATACGATAATGTAATTCCAACTTTGTCTCTACGTCCACCCCTACCACAAGTTCACGAAGGGTGTGTGGCGATGAGCACGATGATGTTTCAAGGATAAAAATACTATGCCGATGTGCACGAAAATGCGATTGTGCCGATCTGCACACAACCGACTGGTAGGTGTCGCCAAATCATTAGAACAGCAACCACTCTGTTAATTTCGCGAAACACGTTACACAACATATGTGTGGTGCCCAATTTTTGTCTTGTTCATCAACTTAAAAGCCAAAATACAAATAATGTGGCTTTGTACAATGTAATTGATCAATGTTGTGATTTCAAAGTTAATCCCCCACGAACGTAGCAAAAACTATTTGCAGAATTTTTAACTTGCATGAACGACTTCCTCAATGAAAACTAAATTGTACATTTCTTGTCTCACAATACAACAGCGACTATATTTCCTTTTCTTAGTCAGGTAGAACTGGATGTGACCTACGCTCTGTGCAGCCGCATAATAGCGGTAATTCGCTAACTAAATATGCAACTTTCTAAAAAAAAATGCGGCATTTAGGAGCTATTCGTTATCAGCACATACGGATTACACAAAACAGTTGTACTTGTCAATGTTATGGAGGGTTGAGTAGTGTAATTATCCATTTCATTCATTTTAAACACTACAAATACTACTATTCCTACTACTACTATTTCGTTTACCTATTAATAATTAATAATAACATATATAACTATTTCGGAAATAAAATTTTGGTAGACTACATAAACTAGTTGGTTTTTCACAATACACAATCGTAAGCCAACACAAAATAATGATAATAGTATTGCTGTGATAGGTAAGTTTCCTAGTTCAAGTAATAATTCATAACAGAGAATGCAAATTAAACAAAAATCAATATTACGTATTGACTTGGGTTCACTTTAATTATTGTCTTTTTATATGGAGACGTTTTATGAACCTTTGTAATACAATATATGAATAATTTCCGTTTTTCAAATTCAAGCGGCCTTTTTAAAAATCAGTAATCTACATTTCGTTTTTATCTTAATTTCTTCTCTTTCTTTATCGTAGTTTTACCTCTTCCTTTTAGGATTTAAGCGACCCAAGCCGCCCGGGCCTTACAGGGCCGCTACCTGTCGGGAGAGGGATTATCTTTGGATCACAAACATACTTTTTTGACCAGACAAGGACATGGAGGGCCTCCCCGGATGAGTAATCAGCCCATTGCCGGGGCTACCTCCGAACACATAGGACGAGACACACCATTCACACACACACACTCACTTAGAACGAGGTGAGGATGGGGATGAAGATGATAATGACGGCCAGATGATATCCGGGGACCACAATGGCCTAAAGTTATCTGACATTTGTCTCATAGGTGAGGGAAAACCCCGGAAAAAAACTCACCTAGGTAACTTGTTCTGATCAGGAATCGAACCCGGGCCCACTGCGTGAGAGGATTGAACACATCCCCTGATGCCACAGCGGTGGAATTTTTTTTTATACCTATTAATTTTATAAAGAAATTTGTTTCAAAAAAATTTTCATTTCAATTTTCTTTACAACTTTACTGTGCTAAGTTTTCATGCATCGCTAACTGTAATGGAGATAGCCTAGACAAATTGAAAATTCATTTCAGTCATTAAGTCATTTTAACAGAAAAACAAAATATAGTCATTTCATTAGTCACAAATAGAAGTTTTGGATTTGAGAATTTTATTAAAATTGGAACCCTTTATTTTTCAAAAGTCAAAATTTAAATAAATCATAAAAAGTCCTCTTAAAATTTCAGTTATAAAAAAAAAAAATTTTGTGCGGTTCGATAAAATTCCCAAACAGTCCTCAATTCAAAAGAAGAAATAAATACACTGAACCGTTTACCCGCTGTGCTTGTCCACAGACAGACAGACAGATGGACAGAAAGACAGACAGACAGACGTCATTCCAAAAACTTTTTTTGTATCTATAGGCCTACACCGTGAAACGTGTTTTCCCGGTGTTATCTCGATTTCGATTTTTTTTTGTCGCGTTCACAATAATTTCCCTATATTACGTATATGAGAGAAAGCAAAATGGATGCTTTACTAGATTCAAAGTAAACATCAGAGTTCAAAACCTGTTTACTAAAATACAACCTACTGAAATTGCAAACAAACATAAACTAAGCTCGAATGTGGTAATAGTGACGACCACAAGCTCAAACCAAGGATTTGGAGCACAATGCAAAAAATATTCCATTTATAGTAGAGGTGTTACACAATAAAATATTATACAAATATGTCGTACACGAAATGTAATGTTTAACGCATGCCTGGATATTGGATGAAATTCTACAAGATAACATAAAGGACTCAACGGACGGTCTCAATGTTCGATCCAGGACAATAATAAACATTGTGAAGATTAAACAGTATGGATACATATACACTGTGTCGCCATTACCTCAAATATTTAGGCGTAGTCCACACGATACAGCTCCAGCCTCAAACGAACTCCAACTCTGTTCCTTGCTGATTGTAAGCAGTCTGGCTTATATTTTAAATACTTTGGCAGTTTGAAATAGAGGAGAGAAACATTGTATAAGTTAAGGAAAGGCGAGGTTTAGTTAAAATTAATATTGTTTGCAACTCTGTGAATAGGTCTTTATCTTATTAGGCTACCTGTAGATACCCCTCTCCCCCAAATACAGTTATGGTAGTTATTGTTAAAATTTTAACTTACTTCATATTATTCAGGAAAAGAGTTTCATTGGCATGGGTCGATGTCGTACATGTTATTTATGAAGATCTACTACTGTACACACACACTCCATGGCGCGACATCCGACCGCTGCATAATTTACCATAGGCATATGACAAAATGCTTCCTCCTAGGGCCGTTATTAACGGCTTACTGGACCAGAACCTATTTAGTTCGTGGCACGAGACTGAGTGCGCCCCGTTTCACACCTCCCTGCCCCAGACCTGCGAATCCGTAATCAGTAATGCTAATCCTTAAACCATGCAGGTGGTCAAGGTTTACTACTACAGATACAAAGTTCCACAAAGTACAGTAAAATAATGACATACGAGATATAATTACCAACTACAGTAGGATCATAGAACTCTGCGCACCTTATCCAGAAATATACCTACATTCAGTAAGTTGTCAGGGCTTCCCATCAGCTCCCAACATGCCATTCTCCCCTGAAGACGTAACATTTTTTAAACCACTAAAAAGGAAGATGTGTCTTTCAATTTTGTACATTTTCAATGCCCCCAAAATGTACAGCTCATCCTCATGCTTGGGCAGATTCTTCAGTGATCTCAACTTCTGATCTTCTCACTCTAATCCAAAATTTCCCTTAACACAAACAAAAAATATGCGTTCCTTACCCCACTTCCTTGGAGGAAAGTGACACTATCCCATTAAAGACTTACTCAGAAGAACAATAGTATACATCCTATGGTGAAAACTATAACACCAGGGGTGAATAAATGTACGGTACAAGAAAATTATACAATTTAATTACACACTTGCACAATCTCCTGATTCATGTCTACAAATTTTCTTCTGACTTCACATAGCATATTTTTAAGATGTTCCCTTCCCATCTCTCACTTCCAGTCTATTACCTATCTTTTTCAGGACTTTCTTAATATCGCTTGCTCATAATTTAGCTTCTAAATTTATATATTGACAGTTGTAGCGTATAGACCTTAGCCTCATTTCTTAACTCTTTATCATTTATAAACAGTGCTTTGGAGCCCGAATTTTGCAGTTTAAATTTCTTTGAAATCTTGAAATTCGTACAAAATTCCACAAATATTCTCAGACCGGAAGGTTGTTTAAAGTAACGAGTATATTTTATTTAATTGATCTGTTCTGCTATGTTTTGAAATTTCACTGCCATGCAAAATTGGAGATCTGACAATCGTATTGTACAAATACGATACACAGGTACACAAGAAACTAATGAAACAATCGACTTAAGGGAGGACAAAAGTGTTGATTTAACCATTTTGGTCAAATGTTAATTTTTGTATTTTAGTGTAAAAAAACAAGCATACCCTAAAGTATGACTGTGCGAAATTTTATACCGTTTGAACACATGGAACAGGGACTGCCGACACCATTTTCAAACCTCAGTCGTTTCCAACTGCCAGTACATGCAAACTTCTTCAGAATGTACTTTACAATGTTGCAATAAAATTTCTAATTACGTTTTCTGTATAGGCGTTAGTTCTTTTTTTAAATATATAGTATAATAATGTCAGTTTTTTAACTTTTCATTTTCTGGGTAAAAAATGTTTTAAAAACAAAACGTATAAACAATGTCAAAATATCCATCAGTAAATTTGTAAAGTAATCATCAAAGAATCGGATATAAAAATTCAGGTTCATATTTTAATATCTGTTGGAGGGTATATGTTTTAATTTTGATTAAAACAACCAATTAAATTAATTAATACTTAAACTAATTGAGAAATGAAAATGGAATTTTAAACATCAAAATATGTATACCACATACGTGTCAATGAAGTGTACAAAATTTCAAGTTTCTAGGACAAATAGTTTAGATAGTCACTCTCAACACTGCGGTCTTCCCTTAACGGTCTTGTGGTCATAGTAGGCCTACTATGTACAATAAGGTACAAAATGATTGACCGGTCAGGGCATTTTATGATTTCAACAATAAGTAGGTGTACAACTACGCATGTTCAGTCTCCGCAGTTTCCGAATGGAAAAATGTATGAAGTAAAATGACTATGTGACTTAAACCATATAAAAACACATATGTTTCAGAACACGAGTCCCTGGGTGAAAAAATTAGCTTAGTACGGGCTTTCTGTGACCAAAGTGGAGTGTGCGATCCCTGCCTAGGCCAATGGTATATATTATTGTCTGAAGTTTCTCAAACATTTAAAAGAATGCACAAAATTCTGGAATACCGGCGATGTTCACAGGCCTAAATAGTACACTCCAGTCATTAAATAACCATAAAACCTATATATAAACACGGTTAGTATGGTCGAGCAGTTTAAATCTTACTCTTAGACTGGGCGCAAGTTGGAACGCAGTTTGGTGAGGTGAGGGGACTCACCGTGCGTTTCTGTGAAACACAGAAATACATACAACCTGTGTCACCACACCCTGGGTGCGAACATTCGCTGTTGTATTTATTTCTGTTTTTCACAGAAACTCACGGTGAGTCACTTCACCTCACCAAACTGCATCTCAACTTGCGCCCAGCCTTAAACTGGGTTTACACTATGTAACTTGTTTAATAAACTTATTACATGTAACAAGTTATATGTAACATGTAACAAGTTATATGTTTAACAAATAGGTTATATAACTTTTTTATATAACTAAAGTTTAGAGAGACAAAAATACATTTTTACTGCACAGTAGTGATGTGGGCCGGAAATATTCCCAGTGGGAAGGAATTTATAAAATTTCCTTGGGTAGGAAATATTCCCAAAAGTGAGCATTTATAAAAATCGTTAGTTTTGAATGTTTTACTGCTTATTAACGGTCCAAGTACCTTAAAATGAAACTATTTCAGTAAAATTCCACACGTTTATCATGGAACTGTCTAGGGAAGTACAGTCGAATTTGGTTAATTCGACGTTGGATAATTCGAAATATTGTATAATTCGAATAAATACTCATTCCCCTTGAAATTCCTATATAAATGTATGTTAAAAAAATTGCTATTAATTCGAAGTTTTTAAGCTTAATTTGGATAAATCGAAGCCAAAATTTGTCTCATGTTAATGTTGTAAGGATTCCAAGAGTTCATTGATTCCACAAGAATTATCTAATTCGCTGAAGAACCTTAGTCGCTCGTAGCCAGCAGGTACCGTACTAAAGTGTATTTTTAACCACCGTTATCTTCCTTCAGCTGAATAGATGTTCAATGGAATGCGAAGTTCACCCCCTCCGCTACAATTTTAGTGTACATTCTATCCTCAAAGCGTGACTGTGTTTGAAAATGTCAAAGCGTGGAGCATACACCAGTTTGGCGCCTGCAAAAAAAGTGGAGTGTTACGAGAGGTGGAGAGAGGGGAAAGAAAGAAGTGTGACAAAGGAATATGGAATTTTACCGAACACTTTGTCCACCTACATAAAAAATGACAAAATCTTGGAAAGTTTGTTCTGACAAGTGAAAAATTATATCATAGGAAAAGGTAATACAGTGGACTCTTATTAATTCGAACCCCAAGGGGAATTTAAAAAATCGAATTATCCAAATTTCGAATCAACCAAAACTGTGACTTTTTAAACGAAAATGCCGTAAAAATGTAAAAAAATATACTCATTGCGATAAATAATAATTATTGTTTAGGGGGAAATTTAGTTCTTTCATGATTTATAAGGGCTAAGAGGAACCTGCGACTTGGCAGATGTGGCCATCCAGATCTTAGGAGCTGCAGTCACTTCTGCCGCCACAAAACGTATATTCAGGATGCAATCTAAAAGGAGGAATTGCCTATCGTCTGAGCGAGCAGTTAAACTCACTTATCTTTCATACAACTGGAAACTGATGAATGCTCAACCTCAGAAGAATAAAAAGAAGAGTGAATCTACTGAAGTTCAAACCCAAAGTGAAGGTAATCCAGACAATCCAGATGAAGGGAAGGACCAAGAAGGAAACCTAGATGATGATGATGATGATGATGATGATGATGAAGACCACGATGACAGTGATGATATTGGCATCCGTTCTGATCAAGAAGAAAAAGAAGAGGATGATGAAGAAAATCTAATGGATTTCAATGGAAGTGATTAGGCCAACTTTTAAGATGAAGTCAAGGTCACATATTTAAAGAAAGCAAGTAGGCCTATTCCTAAAAGTTGTTTGGGTTCGTACAGTTTATGATTATTAATGTAATTTGTGTCTAATTAATAGTCAATCTCTTCAATGAACTCTTTTGTTAATCTTCTGTATTGACATTCAAGAACCAGGGCAAATTTTAATTAACTTATTTTCATTGTTAACTATGTGAAAACCCAGTATTACGATATTTTATACGTAAATAATTAATGTTCATTTTTTATGTTAGTTCATTAATTATGTATTAATCTTTGAGCTTATGACAGTTTTTAGTTTTATTTAACCTAATCATGATTAAATTTAAGTAACAAATAGGTATCTGAGTTATCTTGCTCGCAAACCATAAATTCCAGGGAATTTATGAAATTGTGGGAACATTTCCGGGAACATTCCCTGGAAATATTTCCTCGACATTAGGTTCCCGCTAGATGGCGCTGTGAATTGAACTCTGGCGTAGCTCAGTTGGAAAGAGCATTGGCACGGATAGTCAAAGGTCCTGGGTTCAAGTCCCAGTGTCAGAGGAATTTTTCTCCTAGAATATTATCATGTAATGTCCAACGGAGACAAGAATCTGTGGTACATGAATGTATATGCATATATCTTGAATGTTACTGTACAATAGCAGTGGAAGCCCGGTAACAAAATTACTAATTAGTGTGCCTCACAGTACTGCATATGACATAACTTGTCTGTCGGGGAGGTAGACCATTAAGGGCAGCCAGTCATAGGAGAGAGATTCTATCTGGCGCTGTGAATTCAATTCTGGCGTAGCTCAGTTGGTAAGACCATTAGCACGGATAGCCAAAGGTCCTGGGTTCAAGTCCCAGTGTCAGAGGAATTTTTCTCCCATAATATTATCACAGTATTATCTCAACTATCCTCTGTAACATGTTACTAGATATTGATGAATTTAATTTTTTCGTTTGTTTGTGTAAAGAAACTGTCGACTTAACCACAAATAATTAGATTTATCCAAAAGTTCAACCTATGCAACCTTTACTATGCTTTTCAGATGTACAATAGTATAATAATAATAATAATAATAAAATATCCTAATCTCACATATATGCCCCTGTACAAACCTCTCATATGTAATATTAACAATTTTCATCAATGTTCTATATCTTGATGGCGCTGATTCTCTTCCTTTATCTTACTTAGGATTTAAGCGACCCAAGCCGCCCGGGCCTTACAGGGCCGTAACCTATCGGGAGAGGGATTATCTTTGGAACACATACATACTTTCTTGACCAGACGAGTGCATGGAGGGCCTCCCCGGATGAGTGATCAGCCCAACGCCGGGGCCACCTGCGAGACAACACGAATACACACCATTCACACACACACACACACTCACTCCGAACAAGGCGACACACACATTCACTCCGTACAAGGCGGAAATGGGATGAAGATGATAATGACGGCCAGGTGATATCTGGGGACCACAAGGGCCTAAAGTTACCCGACATTTGTCTCACAGGTAAGGAAAACCCCAGAAAAACCCACCTAGGTAACTTGTCCCGACCAGGAATCGAACCCGGGCCCGCTGCGTGTCAGGAGCGAACGCATCCCCTTTGCCACAGCGGTGGACGATGGCGCTGATATATCGTATAAATGGATATGTCCAAATATTATCACAGAATATATAGTAGTAAAAACTATTGTTGATCACACTGTACTCAATTACACATTAAAACTAGCAAATGTTGACTTAACCACTTAGAAATTGTTAAAATAATTAAAATTGTATTAAATTTATGTATCATGTATAACAATTGGTTGGTTAGGTTAAAAGCTGTGCACTATCATTGCATTGTCTGTTGCATCTCTATTATGCATATGTAAATTTTCAGCAAATTATTGTTATTAATATAAAATAACTCTTAGGCGCACTGAAATCCAGTAATTGTAGATTAATTGTAGATTAATATTAACCAAATTGGTGATGGTTCATGGTAGTATCGCGTTGCATTAATTGAACTTTGTGGCATTTATTTCTCTCTTGGATACGTTCATTTCGGTCATCTTGATCATCATCAGTCCTTATTTATAACTGTAAATTTGGACGTCCGGATTGCCTGAGTACAGATACTAAAAAAGCCACAAAGTTCAATTAATGCAACGCGATACTACCATGAACCATCACCAATGTGGTTAATATTAATCTACAATTAATCTACAACTACTGGACCTCAGTACGCCTGCGAGTTATTTTATATTAATGGCAATAATTTGCTGAGAAGTGGTTGGCAAATTTACATATGGATAATAGAGATGCAACAGACAATGGTATAATAGTGCACAGCTTTTAACCTAACTAACCAATTTTATTGTTATACATCAGACATGGGCAAACCCCTATCCATTGACACGCAACCCGCAAACTTTTGTCAACATACACATAGTTCGAAAAGAACCGATAGATGGAGACACAAGCAGACAATAAGTGCAGTGGCGGTTGCTCATTCTTAGGGAAACACTAATTTCACTTTAAAATGTACACAAGAAAAAAATAATACAAACAATCTTGTAATTTTAATTATTCTTTTACGTGTGCAATTATTTCCTTATACAAAGGCTTAGAATGTGCCATAACGCCTTTCCAATCGGAACTGTGTCGCGACCCGTCAATGCTTGCAAAGAGAGTATGACTCATGCATGAGAATAATCCACCACGTACACCGAATGTCCGCGATGCCATCTTGTGTGTTATGCGGGAAGGTCAAGAACCACAAGTGGTTTGCGAACCAGTAAATGCCCATGTATGTTATACATGATATATAAATTTAATACAATTTTCATTATTTTAACCATTTCTAAGTGGTTATGTCAACATTTGCTGGTTTGAATGTGTAATTGAGCACAGTGTGATCGACAATAGTGTTTACTACTATATATTCTGTGATAATAATTGGACATATCCATTTATACGATATATCAGCGCCATCAAGATATGAAACATTAATGAAGATTAATTACATATGAGAATTTTGTAGAGGGACATATATGTGAGATTAGGTTATATTATTATTATACTATTGTACACCTGAAAAGCATATTAAACGTTGGATAGATCGAACTTTTGGATAAGTCTAATTACACTAGTCTACAGTGATTTTGCTACTGAAACAAAACACGTGAACCTACCCTAATTTGAACGTGCTGATTACAGATCTATATATATCAATAATTATTTGTGGTTAGGTGTACAGTTTCTTGTTACTATAGACAATTCCAGGTTTAGAAAAAAGCATTGGGTTATATGGGAGAATTGCAGTCACTCTTTGCACGTCTTTTTCCTTGTTTTCTAGACTTCAGGTAGTACTTTTTAATTCACTAATCACAACTTCAGTAAGAACAAATTCACTTTCATGTGCTAAATGTTTCTATACCATTAAAATTAATAAGAAATACACTTATTTTAATAACGTACGAAAACTATTTCGCAGAGCGGCATAGAACGGGCTTGCCAATTCTAACGAAGGGTCGTTTGCTTTGGAATGCAGGCCTGAGGCGTCAAGAGGAGGGGTAGTACAGTTAGGGGTAAAATTTTACAGTTAAGCAAATGCCAGTCTGCAACTATAACTTTACAGTAGCCGCGATTACTTCTCAGTGGCAGCTGTCTTGTACAGTGAAGATGTCTGTGAAACGTGAACAGGGTAAAGTGCTAAATAGTGATTCAAGAAAAATTGTGCTCCAAGTTTACGAATATATTAAACGTAAGGATCCTGGACACAGTGTTAATTACTACACGAAAGAATGTGCTGAAGCGATAGCTGCATCACTGTCGTCAATATTTAAAATTCGAAACGAAGTTTCGCGTGGACCTATTGTGACTCCGAGAAAGAAGACATTGAAACGAGTAAGGAAAAACAGCAGGAAAGAAACATATTCCGATTTTGTGAGGGCTGGAATCCGCCGGAAAGTTCACGGTTTCTTTCTCGAAAACCGACCTCCGACATTATCGTTGATCCTGAATGCTGTAAATGAGGACCATGATCTCCCTAATTTCAAAAGAACAACCCTCTATCGACTGCTGAGCGATATGGATTTCTTTTATGGAAAGAAGAAAAAAAATTCCCTTCTAATCGAGAGGGACGATATTGTGATTTGGCGTCATCGCTACATTGCGCAAATACGCAAGTACCGACAGGAAGGGCGAAATATCGTTTACACCGATGATTCTTGGGTCAATGCAGGCCTCACAGTAGGAAAAGAATGGCAGGATAAAATTATCCAGACTGCTAGAGACGCATTTCGTGCAGGACTTTCTATGGGTCTGAAGTCACCTTCGGGGCGCGGGCCACGATTTGCATTAGTTCACGCAGGAGGGGAGTCTGGGTTTGTGAATAACGGTAAATTGGTGTTCCTGTGCAAGAAAAATACCATGGACGCACATGACGAGATGGATGGTGAGGTTTATGAGCGTTATTTCAAGGAACAAATAATGCCAAATATTCCACCTCGCTCTGTGATAGTGATTGACAATGCCAAGTACCATAGTAGGAAAATGGAACCATTGCCAACTACGTCATGGCGAAAAGACGACATCAGAGGGTGGCTGAAAGAACGTGGAGTTCCTTACGAGGACTCTATGTTAAGGCGTGAACTTGTAGAAATCTACAAGACAATAATTAATGAGGGCGAAACACACTTACAAATTGAGACCCCCCCCAGACCTGAAAACTTGGAACCACCCAGCGGAAAGAGTAAGTAGTAAAGAGGCGGAAGAAAGCAAAGACTATCCGATAGAAATATATACGGATGGAAGCAAAATTGATGGGAAAGCGGTCTTCTTTCAAAATGTAAATGTACTTCACAAACTGAAATACAAACTACAAAATCATTGCTCAAATAACCAAGCTGAACAAATAGCCATTTTGCAAGCTCCACACACACTTCACGAAAATCCAGAAAACAGAATTACTGAAAGGAAAGGAATAATATACACTGATAGCAAAATAACCATAGACCTATTGAGAAACAGCCAACACCGAAATGTAATAATTGATTACATTAAACAAAAACACAAACAGCTTGAAGAAGAAAGTTGGACAATTCACTTTAACTGGGTGCAGGCTCACACTGGAACTTATGGAAATGAGGTGGCAGACAGACTCGCTAAGGAAGCAGCAAAACAGGACGATCTACCTATTATATACAAGAAAATACCGAGAACGGAAGTAGAACCAAATATAAAATTAAAGAGCATAGAAAAGTGGCAAATACAATGGGACCAGACAACAAAAGGAGCAGAAACCAAGCAGTTCTTCCCAATCATCAAAAACAGATTGAAAACAGTCCTCAGGCCCACGCCAAATTTCACTGCAATGGTATCCGGACACGGCAAAACAAGATCATAATTTGATAAAGAGCCATAGAAACTCTTTCCTTATATTTGTAAATTCAATAGACTTTGAGAAACTGAATGGTTGAAAGCGATAGGATATGTTAGTATAGGCTGACTAATAACGAAGCTAGTGTTAATGGACAGTATGGTATATATTAATACCCAAAATAGGTCAAGGAGAATAGGCTAAGGACAAAAGACTAAGGAAAATAGGCTAAGGAACAGGAAACAGGCTAAAATACCAATGTATAGTATATAAGTACTAGGATTCAATGCAGAGTTTATAGGCATGTAGTGCTACCATTGTGTAACGGAGCATGCAGTTGATGATGAATTAAAAAAAAAAGGCGTGAACTACTTGGCATTGTTAATCAGGTGAAGCCTAAGTTTGACAAATATAGAATTGACGAAGTGGCCAAAGAATCAGGGCATACAGTCCTTAGGCTACCACCATACCATTGTGAGCTTAACCCTATAGAGCTTGTATGGGCTCAGGTAAAACAACATATCGCTATGCATAACACAACTTTTAAAGCAGCTGACATGAGGAAGTTGATAGACGATGGGTTTGCGACAGTGAGCACACAAAACTGGAAAAATTATGTGTCCCATGTGATCAGTATTGAAAACGAAATGTGGAAAGCTGACGAGTGGCCGGACGAGATTGAGATGGAGCCGTTTATTATCTCCCTTGGAGACAACTCTTCTACAGACACTACAGACACTGCAGAAGACACCAGTGACGTGGATATGGAAGGAATAGCTCCTCTATCTTAACGTGAGGTAAGATACTTCAGAATTTAATTACCTATTTCCTTCGTTAATATTAATATTTTCTTTCTTAGTTTGTCCTTGAAGATATGTTTTATGTGGCCCACGCCGCCTGGCCTCATAGGACCGCGACCTGTCGGGAAAGGGATTATCTTTAGGTCATAGACGTAGGCTACCTTTTTTATCACACAATCACCATGGAGGGCCTCCCTGATGGGTGACAGCCCAATGCCGGGGTCACCTCCGAGACAACACGAACACTAGGACAAAGCACACCAGTCGCGCACACACTCATGCCGAACAAGGCATGAATATGATGATGACGATGATAATGACGGTCAAATGATATCCTGGAACCACAAGGGCTTAACAGTTACCCGACATTCGCCTTACGGGCGAGGAAAAAACCCACGTAGGTAACGTTCACGCCCAGAAATCGAACCTAGGTCCGTTGCGTGAGGTAAAAGAAAGCATTCCTTGTGCCATATTAAGTGTGCCATAATGTTAATATTTGTATTATTGTAGTAGTATTTATGCTAATATTTGAATTGACGTATATAAGGCAACCACAATACAAAGAATACATTCCAGCTAATGAGCAAGAATTCCCTCTGTCTCATACACGACTTCCAACGGTGGCGATTATTGAGAACTGTACTGTCTCTGTTGCTAACTTCATTGTCATAGCTCGTTGTGAAGGGAAATTAAACGCAAACGAAACACTATAGCCCTACTATTTTACAGTTAATTAGCTTCATATTTCTCCAGTGGTATAATTATAGATTGAATGTTTTAATAAGTTCCGCCTATATACCACTCCCGCGAGAGGCAATGGCAAATCTCCGCGGTATCATCCTTGCCTGAATCGCCTCGGACGAGTCGTGGTCATCACCCCATGGCTTCGTCCCGGGTCTAGACCTGCCTTCGGGCAGAACACTCATCATCATCATCATATACCACTAAATATTAAAACAATCAGCTGAAGTCTACATGAGGTAAGGAGAAACAGTTAATTAACAACACGTGTTTTGAATTTGACTTTTATTGTGTTCTTCTAAACGTATTTTATTGTATTAGATTTATGGCCGAGTGCACCGACCTCGGTATTCAGAATACCGCGGTAAAGTTGCTTAGTTTACCCCGGTAAAGTCATACTTTCGTTGCATCGTGCTCGGTTTCGACTTTTACCGCGGTAAGATGAAAACCGCCCGTGAAGGAGCTGTAAAGTGAGAAAACAGCGGTTTTCTTTCCAAGATGGAGATCAGCGTAATGTATCATATTTATGATATCTAGGCCAAAAGCTAATTGAACATAAAGAATAATTAGAGACAGGTGGGATTTATTTGAAGAATGAACGATGGTGCATATCTTTGCAAATACTGTGCTGTAACATCGATTGAAATGACCTTCCTTTCTTACCTCAACCAAACCAGGTCCATCGAGTAGGCTAGTGGGCGTAACCACGATTATTACAGTATTTATGGTGTTTTAATTCAAAGGTTGGACTCAAACGACATATATACGCAATATAATATACAATTGTATCCTTATGAACATTTATTACTGAACAATAAGGCAAAAATTAAATGAAATATGGAATACCAGTGGTCCTAGGCCAAATTTAAGTGAATGGCTGCATGCATTACGATATAGCCCGTGTATCGGTATATGTAAGCAATTTATCACACCTGCACATATACGAACATAATTATAACAGCCCTTTCTTGGCTATGCACATGATTTTGCACCTAAAATTTCTACTAGTTGTACGGGAATAAAAGCGAGGCTATGTCGAACTCAGAGCAGAGATTTCGTGGTGTTGCTTTGCCTTGGATTGCACACGTGTGAGAATTATTCTTTAAAACATGAATGTTATTTTATTGAAATGTACAGACAGGTGGGATCTATTTGAAGAATGAACGATGGTACATATCTTTGCAAATACTGTGCTGTAACATCGATTGAAATGACCTTCCTTTCTCACCTCAACCAAACCAGTAGTAGGCGAAACGAACTCATTAAACGATTGGTACAGTATCTATGGTGCTTGAATTCGAAGTATGAATCCAGACGACATATATACGCAATATAATATTCCCTTTTATCCTTATGAACATCTTTTTATTGAATAATAAGGGAACAAATACATTGAATTCGGGACCCCAATAGCCTGCCAGAGCCACCGTGACTGGCAGACGTGCAGAGAGAGAGAGAGAACCTAGCGGCCATGGAAGACACCATCAAAGACAAATGGATTCGGAGCAGAGTAACAGCAATATTTCCAAGCATTAGCAAACCGCGGTATTTTCGCAATGGTGCACAGAGATTTTGAGAATACCCCGGTATTACGTTTACCGCGGTAACGAAACGGCTGAGAAAACCGGAGAATCGTGCACTCGGCCATTAGTCTATTACTTAATAATATAAAATATTAAAATAACATTGAGCTCAATGTGTTGTCAAATTAGATTATTTACAATAATTAGTAATAAAATTTCGAAGTTAACCTTGTCACAATAGTTAAAATATGAATTAAAATTAAACATATATGAAACTTGATAAAGTATTCTAATACTTGTCAATTGTTTTAAAATAGCACACAGATGTCTGTGTATGTCATAAATAAATAATTGTCTTCTTGGATAAAATGCACTTAGCTTCTTTCTTCTTATATTTGTGTTGTGTGACTATTATTACTACAGAGTCAATTAAAACAATGTCATATTGTGAATAACTGTAATTTATGTGGTCCTTCTTCTTGGATTGGATTAGCGGATCTTGAGTAGTGACTTATCTCTTGTAATCTTCAGCTTTCGTTGTTTTTCAATATATTGAGATGCATTTCGACGTCATATGCGTCATCATCAGTCACGCCTAGAATATGAATATTTTGGATATCAAAAGAATCTCAGGTAAAATTAATTATATGATAAAAACTTCGTTAATAAAATAAATTTAAAAATGTGACTAATTTAAATGGGTTAAATATAGAACTGTAATGAAGAAATTGGTTGTATGCTAGCCAGTAGAAATTTAAAATATAAAACATCTCTACCTTTCGGGTCGTTGATTCACGGCAACGCTGTAGCCCATAAGAGCAATGTTAAACGTGGAATTGTCTATATATATATATATATATATATATATATATATATATATATATATATATATATATATATATATATGCAGCAAAATGTACATGTAGCAGGTTACACAAAAATCAGTTATATAACACAATGTTATCTGTAACAAGTTACATGTATTTGTAACAATTTTGGAAAACGTGTTATATAACCCAAGTTATATAAACAAGTTACATAGTGTAAACGCAGCTAACGGAGTGTAAACGCAGCTAAGGGAGTGTAAACGCAGAAAACTGGTTATATAACACAAACATCAGTTATATAACACAATGTTATATGTAAAAATTGGCATGTATTTGTAACAATTTTGGAAAACATGTTATATAACTCAAGTTATATTAGACAAGTTACATAGTGTAAACCCAGCTTTATAGAACTAAAAAACCAGGGTTCGAGTACATATTGTGTTAATTTTTTGTTTAGTATATCCACTGGAACTTCAAAGTTAGGTATGCACAGTGTGTTTGATGTTGGAGGAGAGTGTGTTTGTTTCTATCAAAGGCTTTACTTGTTTGTCTTTCAGGCAACTCAATCGTGGTATAGTTATATGGAACAACGCACAACATTGCCAGGGTTCAAATAACTTTAAAAATCCTTCGTTAAAGGTACATAGTCATTCATTGCTGCGATACGTAGGTACCTTTGGTTGTATGCAAGCTTCGAATGTTCATACAGGGATTGAATACTCAGGTTCAGTGTGACGTGTACCCAGCATCACATCACTGTGTATGGTCAATCACTCCACAGCATAAGCAGAGCGCGCCTCGAGTGCATCTACGAAGATGATAAAAGGACAATTTATTTACATTAACTATTCCATTCATACACCGCCTGATAGATATGACGTATAACGGTTTGTAATTCCTCGGATATAGATCAATCCCGATATTTTATCTTATAATTTTCTTCCTAAGATCGCAAGGATGGAATTTTATCTGATAAAGCGCCAGCTCGTAACTGGATCCGTAAGGCATCAATGTACTGTGATTAATAAGTCATATTTTGCTAGTGAACAGCATAACTTGTTTAGAAATTGAAATAATATAAATGTCCGTTGGTTAAAAACACAATTTCGAATCGGTGGTGATTAATAAGTCATATTTTCCTAGTGAACAGCATAACTTGTTCAGAAATTGAAATAATATAAATGTCCGTTGGTTAAAAACACAATTTCGAATCGGTGCAGGCCAGTTCATGTGTTTATTATTAAAAATTGCAATGACCATTTGAATTACTGATACGAAAAGTAGTAGATGGGGAAATCTTACCTGCATATAAAACATACCAAAATAACAAGCTTGTGTTACTCCAAGACTACACTTAAACGTACGAACACCTTGAGGTATTTATAGTTTACTGGATGTAGACAATGCATGCAATTATATGCCTCAGTACGAGTAATGCAACCTCTTGTAAGCCTTAGCTCAAGAAACCCCGTAATTTCCTGCCCACTCAATACTTTTGTCTCTAACCGTACATGCTGAAATTGCATAATGGAGTTTCTCTTAATACTCTCCAGTTTAGTTTACTGTATGTTTGGTATTGCACTACTATCACCCAAGTCATTTTCTGTATTAGCATACAAATGGATATGGCCTGAAGGACAGTGTCAACATTCCAGGAAAGGAGCAATGGTGTTCTCAGTGCCAGTCTGCGATCGATCTTATGTAGAATTTCAAATTACATAGTGTACCCTGTAGTGCGAAAACCCATGCATGACGTAAATCTCAGATTATTCAATTTGGATTCCGAAATAACTTAAGCAGATATGACGCCATAATTAATGTTACAGGAAAAGTTATCGAAGAATTAGTTGCGGGAAATAAAAGTCTTGGTTTTTTAATTTTTTTATTTTATTTGCAAAAAGCTTTTTACACAGTAAACCACAAGATACTTATAGAAAAACTAGAGCAAATTGGAGTAAGAGGCACTTCATTAAATTTATTTCGGTCTTATTTACATAATAGAACGCAAATAACTAAAATAAAGGATCAGATTAGCGATGCCACAAGAAACAATTTTGAATCCTGTTTTTTTTGTTATTTATATCAATGAGTTGCTGCATTTGGACTTAGATGTTTTCCAAGGCTGTCTATACTCTTATGCCGAAGATACCGTATTGATATTTTCCGCTTCAACTTGGCAGGAAACTTACAAATTGGTTAGTAAGGATTTAAGAGTAGTTAGTTAAAAGTTAACTTGACTGCAATAGGTTAGTATTAAATATATTTAAAACACTGTGTTCCATTCTCTTTAACAACTGCTGGTACTCGACAATTGATTATGGATCAAAACTTTTGCTTAAAAATCCATGATACCAACTGTTGTGAATCTGACTCATGTACCTGCCAAGCTGTGAAGGAAACAAATCAAGTCAAATACCTTGGTATTATTATCGATCGTCATCTGAAATTTGACAAAACGTAACATATTTAAGTACCAGACCACGAAAAATGCGGTACAAATTTGTCAGTCTAAGACATTATTTATCGACTGAAGTCTTACGGATAGTCTACTTAGCTCTAATACAATCTGTTATCCAATACGGTGTCATTGGCTGGGGACTCCTTTGAATTTAATACAGAAGATAATATTAAAAGTTTGATTAAAAAGCCTTCAGAGTATCCAACAGAACTGTTATTTCCTGAATTTAATGTTATGACAACGGAGCAGATTTATAAGCTAACACTTCTAAAATACTTTCATAAATACAGTAACATACACGTATCTGATCCACATAGCTACAATACAAGAAGAAATAAAACCTTGCCTTTAATAGAACCAAAATACTTCACCTCTTCTGGCTCTAAACATAGCAATTATTATGGAACAATACTCCATAAGTAGGTCACATCCTGAAATATTTTGTAATAAATGTGAACAGCAAGATATTCAATAAGTATATAAATATCGTATTTAATAAGTTATAATTTACTTCACTCTATAATTGAAAGACATTAAAAAAAATTATTAGTTATATCACAGGATTTCAAATTTGTTCTTCCCACTTTGAATTTTTTCTGCTTTTTATTACTTTTATTCTAGGTATTGGATTTTAAGTTAGAGTTATATTTTGTTTTATCTACTTGTATTTAATCGTGTATTATGTAATATAAATAGCTGAACTGAACCCGAACACGAACACTTGCTTATTCGGGTAATCATTAGTGAAATTTTTGTGTTTCATACAATAAATAAAATAAATAAATAAATATATTTCGTATAACATTGTAATGATCTATCGAACGGTTGCGTGGAAGATAGTTTTGTTTATAAAAAAAAAACAACATTTTTCATGAATTTTTAAATCGATGGATCATAATTATGACACACGGTAGAAATAAGACTGAATGAAAATACACTCCTAAAATTTAGCCTAAGTAATGTAGACTAGTAGAGGATCGTGTGGATTATTTGTGTTATCGTTAGTTTCACCCAGACTTTTAATATAAATCTGTAAGTTTATTGCAAAACAAAGTCAATGGACGTATTTTCCTACTTCGTGATTCCTTAATGTGGCCTAAATTGTCAATTATTTTAATTTGGAAAATCTAAAACATCTTATTATTATACTTTGTGTATTTTCTAAATGGCATTTTCTTGTTTGAGCAATTGTCTATTTACTTGTTTGCTTTGTTTGAGTGACTGTTTGAATGTTATTAGTTTCAGTTTTGTCTTTGTTTTGTTTGATTGTTTGTTTGTTTTTAGTTTAGTTTACTTTAGTTTAATTCCTGATTAAACCACGTAGCTATAACATATTTTTCGGAGCAGTGTTGTCATTCATAAAAGTTAAGACAACGTGATCAATTTTTTATATTATTCAGTGTTATTTATTTATTTAGTTTAACGCTTACAGAACACACTACATCGACTAGTCATTTGCGTCTATTTTATTTCTGTTAAAACACTATGGAGGAATTTCATCTTTAGAAGTAAATGTGTTTATCCACTTAGCGTTTATTGATCAACTTGATTAGTAGATGGTCGATTCTTAATAATAATCCTTTATTAAGATCTTGACTGTCTAAAATTAAGTCGCTGGCAAAAAATTAACATCTTCACATGGAATTAATTCAGTGCCGAACCTTTTCTTCATGAAGGAAGGCAATTGAGCTTTCATTCCTAAGGTGTGCCAGTTTCCATTCTCCAAAATTCCTGGCAACGTTCTTAAAATAAGACTTATAACCTCAGTCCCCCTAAGGATAAGGAATATTTTTGTAAGTCATATATCATCTAGGAAGAGAAGAGGGGGATCATTACCATTCGCTATCCATTTTTTTTTGCCATTTTCTTAACTTTGTTTAAGAGATATGTCATGTTTCATGTTAACTTGACAGAGAGTAAAGATATTCTCTCATCTGTGGAATGCGCTGTGTTTTATCTGGCAAAGATCGATAACATGAACAAGTCGAATGATGATTCTTTCACACTAGCCATGTGGAGCTAAGGTGGAAAGGTTGAGTCAGACTGAAAAATTAAATGCCATAGCCGGGACTTGAACCAGGATTTTCGACTGAAGAATTGAATATTTTAGGCAGCGTTCACACTGAGGCGATAAGCGATATACGATACGCGACACGCACTGACATATACTTGAAATCTACAGGGAGGCGATAAAAAAAGGTTCAGGCAGGGTTCACACTCAGGCGATAAGCGATAAGCGATATATCGTGAGCGATATACGATACGCGACACGCACGGACAGATACTTGAAATCTAAAGGGAGGCGATAAAAAAGGTTCACACTCACGCGATAGCGATATATCGCAAAAGCGATATATCTCTCGAAGTGCAGCATGCTGGTCGCCTGAGCGATTTGTTGCTTACGATATTTCGAGCAGTGAACGTGTCGGGAAGAAGAGAAGACAATTCTGTAATTTATTCATTGAATTCATTTAGTGAAAGCTCGTGAGTGCATCTGGAACTATTCCATTGCCGCATATAGTAAGAATTTGTGAGTGGTGGATTAATTAATTATGTGTAATAATATCCTAGATGTGTAAACAGTTTCATGTGTGGTAGGGATCATAAGATTCGATGCCACAACACTAGTTGTAAGGATATAAAAATAAAAAATAAAACAAAATGTAAGACAGATGTGACGAGTGCCGCATGTAGCAAATTGCAGCAGAAGTAAAAGACACAGGTAAATACAATATTTAATTATTTATTGTGTAAGACAAGTAAGTAATCAAATTGTTATATTATTTACTCATAATGTAAATATTTCGAATCTCTGACACAATAAATAAGTAATTTAATTATAATTCAGGGATCATCATGGCCCTGATTCTAATGACATGTCACCTTTTTATTGATGCTACATAGGCATTGCCAACTTGTGGATAAATCCTAATCATGACCTCTAGATTATAGGAATGCATTTTTATTAGGTCATTTTTTGTCATTTTATGCAATCTTATATTTTTAGGGCATTTATTTCAATTTTAGGTCATTATTTTGTCATTTTCGTGTCATTTGCTTCCTTATTTAGTCATTTTCATGTACTGTATTTACATTGAGTGTATTAACTTTTTTTCGTCGCTAGCAGTGCTGTCTTTGAAGTGTTGTTTGTTTAATGCAAGAAGGAAACATTCGGCGTTAAGTGTTGTCATGTCTCAGTCGGAAATGAGAATCAAAGAAACTCCAAAATTTTGTATTATATTACTATTGTTATTAGATTGACTTGGCACCAGAGTCTGTCACCTGCTTGGATTTGAGAGTGCAAACTACTGTTTACCCTCAATTAAATAACATAATCCAGCAGACCACAAAAGGAAATGGCGAATTTAGACTCGCCAGTGCCTCAGTGCCAGTATAAATTTCCGTGAGAAAAGAACTTTCACAACATTACAGTTATTTACAGTTTTTATAATTATGTACAAACTAGTCTATAACTTTGTGTGTACAATAATAATTTGTTATAAATAAAATGTCAGTTTTTAGGTAATTTTGTTATAATTATTAAGTCATTTTCTTTAAATTTAGGGTCATTTTTCAAACAATTTTAGGTCATCAGAATCCGGGCCCTCATTATAATACAATTTGACAGAATTAACATGGGGAGTATATTTTGCATAGCCATATGTGCCTGAGGAAATGAAATTTTCAGAATCCCGGGGATGTCATAATTATATTGTCATGCTCTTCTCAGGATTGTTTATCATTCAAGAATCGCTAGCTCTATTTACTTCTTACTATTTATAATCTTTCAACAATTGACACGAAACTTAACACCTGCTTAGCTAACACCTACTTCGCGGGAAACTGCAAGCGGTGCTTGTCAAGGGAGAATCTTCCCACTTAAAACCAATGACTCCTGCCAAATGTATCCAGTTACTTACTAATGAGTAGGGAAAGGCATTTAATGACCATAAAATAATGAAAAAATGCAAAATAGAAAAATACATTTATTACCTAAAATAGTGAAACAATGACAAGGAATTTTTTTTAAAGACTAATGAATTTTCCATTATTACTTACACTTATTAAACTTTTAAACTTTGGTATTCTTTTTTTCCCCAAGCATATAGGCTACAGGTATATAAAGTATTTGTTGTACTAAATGGCTGGGTATTGTAAACCGACACATCTCCAAAATTTAAAGATCAAAAAATAAAAACTTCAAAGATCGAAAATATTAACAATTCAACATTAAAAAATTCAAAGATTTAAAATTAAAAAATCCAAAATTAAAAATTAAAAAGTCCAAAACCCCAATTTTAAAAAGTTCAATAAGGCGAAATTGAAAAATTCAATAATCAAACATTGAAACAATAAAAAATTAAAACAAGTTTCACTTCTGTTGCGTGGCGTTCCACGCACACTTTATTTGTTGAACAGCCAAAACAGAGTTTCTACAAACAAATAAAATCAGGTAAACTGATGTAAAAAAGTGCCAGTGTGTTTTTTTAATCAGTTATGACTGCAATTATGATATGCAGAATATGTTTTTTTAATTGATTTACAAGTTAAGCTCCAGATTTATTCATTAAGCAGGGCTTAGGGAAGAACAAAGGTCTAGTTTTCTTTTTAATCAGATTAAAATCTTCCAGCATCAGCTGAACTGTACAGATTTTTGATATCTTGACAATCGCACACTCACATAAAAATACGAAAAAGAAAGTGAAATTGGCTGCTTTCGGGATTTGAACCATGGAACTCCATAACGTGAGGCCAAAACGTTACCATCTCGGTCACCTGGGTCAGTTTAACGGTCTAGTTGGATAAGCGCATGTAAAACAATAGTGTTTTTGGTCATAGCTATCTCTATTTTAATTTCCAAAGCCGTATAATATAACAGTTAAACAATTGACTATGTTGTCATGATAAATGATTTGCTTTTTTTTTTTTTATACAAATTCTTTCGAATACGTATATTATCATAAAATAGGCACCAAATTGAGCATTACTCCGAAACAGGTGAACCGATTTCATCCAGTATCACTAGACGTCTTCCCATGAACACTATAAATGTGTATACCAAATTCCATAAAAATCCGGTAAAGCGTATTTGAGTTAGGCCTACAGCGTTTTTAAAATAGACACTAAATTGGATTTTACTCCGGTACCGGTCAACCGATTTGGTCCAATATCGGTAGACATATTCCCATATACATTATAAATGGGTATGCAAAGTTTCAGGAAAATCCAATAAAGCATATTTGAGTTATCGCGACTTCTCATATATTAACATAAAAGGCAATAAATTGGGCATTATTCCGGTACTGGCCAACCGATTTGGTTGAACATCAACAGACGTCTTTCCATGGATAGTATAAATGCGTATACGAAGTTTCATAAATATCCGATAAGGCGTATTTGAGCTATTGCGCCTTTAAAATATACACTAAATT
Organism: Ectobius pallidus; assembly: GCA_964059195.1. Classification (NCBI taxonomy): domain Eukaryota; kingdom Metazoa; phylum Arthropoda; class Insecta; order Blattodea; family Ectobiidae; genus Ectobius; species Ectobius pallidus. The sequence goes on from CAXKWD010000002.1 coordinate 130,193,949, forward strand.
GGGCTTTACTCCGGTACCGGTCAACAGATTAGGTTCAAATTTAACAGAGTACTTTTCATGGACGTCATAAATGCGTATACCAAGTTTAATGGAAATCCGATACAGCGTATTTGAATTATGGCGCCTTTCTATTAAAAAGGCGCCATAATCTATTAAAATAGGCACTAAATTGGGCATTACTCCGGTACCGGTGAACCGATTTGGTTCAATATCAATAGGGTTCTTCCCATTGACATTATAAATGTGTTTTCCAAGTTTCATGAAAATCCGAAAAAGCGTATTTGAGTTAGAGCGCGTACAGACACACGGACGGACGGACGGACAGACAGACGGACAGACATTTTTCGTCCCCCACACAATCTCATAAAGTACCATACTGGCACTTAATAAATTTTCGAAATAAGTTTTCAGGGTTTATTCGATAAAACTCCCTGAATTTTGATTCATGTTGAGACAGCTGTCGAGAAACAACAGCCGAGCTATGGTGCACGTTGGTAAGATTGTAGGGATGTACCCAATATTTTCTTTTTCTTCTCATTCTACGCCTGAACCAATAAGCCACTACAACGTCTTCCTCACTTGAGCTCATAATTGTAACTGAAGTAGTGAGGATTGTGTTCCACCATATTTTTATTGCCCAGGTCACGCCGATTTATCGCTCGCAGTAGGCCTATATCACCGCAACATCGTCCTTGCGATATATCGCTTATCGCTTATCGCCTCAGTGTGAACGCTGCCTTAGTCTGACTCAACCTTTCCAACATGAACAAGTGTTGTACAGCTGTCGTTTTATATCTGTGCCTCTCGCCGACCGTTGGAATTTTGTTACAAGGAGCAGGTAGTCCGTGTATTCCAATACAAAAGACATCCAGTTCCCTTTCTAGTAATTGCTTGCCCGAGCTCAAATCTGCTGCCCGTTGTAAATTTAAGACATGTTTTTGTGCACGCTAGTAGAATCTCTTCTTCTACCAGGAAATAGTCATTTGTCAGACCGGCAGAGATATAATACGATTTTTTGTACCTGCTATGCTACGAGACTAGTAACGTTCTGTGAACAATAGACCTCGCGTCCAAAACAAAATTAAAATCTTGCTCTTCATCAGTTAGGGCAATTCAGCGATCCCCAACCTCTTCTCATAAGAGAAAATACGTCTCATTGTCGCTTTACCCCAAGATCAGTAAACTATACAGGTTGCGTATTCCGGGATAGACCAATCGCAGCACTTGAGTGTGTGACGTCACAAGATTCCAGATCTCGCAATTTTCAGATTTTACTCAGTCTAGAAAATCTTACACCGCGTGATTAAACGCGTAACCTTTAATTAACCCGTGGTCGGATTCCTGTGAAATTTATACAGAAATAATCTACACACATCAGCCCTACTGATGGTTAAAACAGAGCCTTAAAAAAGCGGATACAAATGTTTTTATTTCATTTTATAAACATCACCCGTTACACAAAATTCATGGAGGGAGAAGCAAATTTCACTATGCGACAATTTTTTGTATTTTTGTGTCCCGAAAAAACTTCAAGCGAGAAAGTTTCAGTGAAATAATTGAATTTTAATACAAATGAAGTTCCAGCCCCATATCTCGAATGGTTTACGAGTAATTAAGTGGTAATTATTCCATGCGCTTCAGTGTCGGAGTGATTTGTGACGACCGTGAAATGTTCAGGAAGAAGCATATTTGACTATGCGACAATTTTTTTATTTCTGTGACCAGAAAATGTTTCAAGCATGTGAGCTTATTTTATTTCTGTGACCAGAAAATGATTCAAGCATGTGAGCTTTAGGGAAATATTTGAATTTTATTATACATCAAGTACCACGTTTATATTTTGAATGGTTTACGAGTAATAGAGTGGTAATTACTCAAGGCGATAAAGCTATCGGAACGGTACAGAGGTCTTTTTTATTCTATAAAATAGGCCTACTAGCAATTACGTAAAAATCCTTAAATAGTTTAATCGTGGACTCAATAATAAAGGATATTAACTGGCTACTTGTACCCATACTGAAAGATTGACCCGCTGGGGAAAAAGAATGAATTAAACTTTTTCCTAATCTTGTAAATCTGCACTACTGTTATTTAGATATTTGTTGAATTATTTATTTTATTTTTTGATCCTTTGTGCTAGTAAGTTTTATTTATAATTACCTTATCAAATGCCTTATTAGTTTAATATCTTGTTACGCCACTTTCATATTTTAATATAATTTATCAACATGAAAACGTATTACAGTTAAAATTGAATTGCCGAGGCTTTAAGAGCATGCTATCGGGTTATAGTTAGGGCAAGACGATGATACTTTTTAATGAAAAATTCATGGAAAAATCCTTTGAAATATTGTGTGATTTATGTAGAATGCATTGCGAAGCAATTTGTGTCCTTTTTGTAATGTTGAGACGTCGATTTTAAAGATCCTGCGCCTCTTTTCGTTGTGCTGCTCATGAAAGTTTCCCTGCCCTGCAATTCACAAACCATCCCTTAGTTTATTAGGTCTATATTATCTCTGTCGTCACATAATTTGTATACAGATGTACACTTTTGGCCGTGTTTCACCAATCATTACCTACATAACTTACCCCATATAACCCGGAGAAAATTATTATTAATATAAATGTATTGCTTTGATTACAATATTAACACAAATTAATACTCTACAATAGTCTACGCAATGTAATAATAACATTAGTACTGTACATGTTAATATTGATACATAAAAATTCCCGTAGTTGTTTTCTACCCTTATTATAAGGTACAATTTCTATACAAATATAGGATACATTCTTTAACAAATTTTCATCAAATTATACTAACATAACCTCTAGAATGAGGAATATTTTCTAGGCAACAAAATATTAGAACAAATCACCCTTTAGCTGTTATATAGGCCTACCTGTATTATATAATTTCTATTCAAATCTAGATCCTTTGGGAGATTTTTACAAGATTTTAAAGACAAATGCTGTAGAATCAGAAGAACATTTTAAGTAACTTGAATAACAGAACAGTTCACATCTTAGCTGTTTTCTACAATCTACAAAATTACTGTTACACACTGCCACAGCACATATCTGGCCCGGCAAAATGGTTCAGTTATTTGCACTTTCTAAAGCACCTTCTATTTGTATTATTAAAAACAGTATGTACTGGTAATATCTATCCTAAAAGACTGCGGTCAAGCGGCCGAGATCAGTAGGTAGAAGCTTTGTCAGCGGCACCATGCTCTCTGCTTGAAGCGCCAAATCATTCTGACACCTTGAAGCGCCCGGAATAATTACCACTCAATTACTCGTAAACCATTCGAGATATGGGGCTGGAACTTCATTTGTATTAAAATTCAATTATTTCACTAAAACTTTCTCGCTTGAAGTTTCTTCGGGACACAAAAATACAAAAAATTGTCGCATAGTGAAATTTGCTTCTCCCTCCATGAATTTTGTGTAACGGGTGATGTTTATAAAATGAAATAAAAACATTTGTGTCCGCTTTTTTAAGGATCTGTTTTAACCATCAGTAGGGCTGATGTGTGTAGATTATTTCTGTATAAATTTCACAGGAATCCGACCACGGGTTAATTAAAGGTTACGAGTTTAATCACGCGGTGTAAGATTTTCTAGACTGAGTAAAAACTGAAAATTGCGAGATCTGGAATCTTGTGACGTCACACACTCGCCTGCTCGCCGCAACCCCCTGTCCTATAAACTCGCCGGAATACGCTACCTCTGTAGTTTACAAGCCTTGGCTTTACCCCACCTCCTTCGTTTTGTGTTTGCATAAGTTTGTACAGTTATCCACGACAGTGCATGATCGCATTTCCCTTTCACTCTGCGAAAAATAGTTGGAGGTCATTTCGCCCTCTCCTGTTCCTCTTAAGATTGGGCGTCAGCAGATCAATTCCACATAAATAGAATCTTTGTCCTGCAAAAACGCATAATACGTACCATTTATAATGCCAAGCCTCTCGATTCCTGCAAACCTTTATTTAAAACCCACAAGATCCTCCCACTACCATGTATCATTATTTTTGAAGCCGCCCTGTTTGCTTATTCTCATAGACTCCTTTTCAAAGTTAATTCTGACTACCACTCTTACAACACCCGACATAAAAACAGCATAGCACTGTCGAAACACTCTACCCATCTATTCGAATCTTCTCCATACTACTTATCCTCTAAGGTATTTAATTCACTCCCCTCTCATATCAAATCACAAAAAACAGAAATTTCATTTAAGAAAATGCTTAAATCCTTTCTTTTATCAAACTGTTTTTATAATATAAGTGATCTCTATTCTTTGTAAGTGTGTATATACTATATTCTTAAATTTAGCATTCAATTTGTATAATTCATCTTTCATATACTGTAAAAATAGAGCTAGAAATAATATTAAAATGAATAATGTAGTAAAATGTAGCATGTTTAAATATTGAACATGCATTGAATATTTGTATGTAAATTATTAATTTGTAAATGTGTGTGTTAAACTTTAAGAAATGTAGTTTATAAGTATATGTAAACTATGTAAAACACTGTACTGTGTAAGAAAATAAACAAACTAACTAACTAACTAACTAACTGGGCCATAGCCTGTCTCGCACCAGAATCGACCGACTCGTTCTAACGAAAATTTCGGTGCGTTATTTCTATTGTTCACCTAACTCTCGGCGCGTTAATCCTATAGCCCAATTCATCTAGGATGTGTAAGAAGAGATGAAACCAGGAACAGTCAAAATATTCCCTCCTACTTTGTTGAAGGCTCGGGACTGCGTAACCTTTTGCAGGGTGTGGTTAAAAATTCTGCCTTTGGTGATTAAAATAGTATCAATTTTATAAACAATGACACCAAATAATGAAACGACTGAAAAATAAATAAGTCAAATGCTTATAAGTAAATAAGATCTCATTTTAAGTGTACTTATGCGACGTTATCTGTACGTATTGCAGGCGTGAGTATTCCTCTTTCTTATACTTAAACAGGTGCTTTTCTGATAAACGCGACTTTTTGCGAATATGAACCAGATGTATAAAAGGATCATTAGAGTACGATTACTTCCACAAAGTCTTGAAGACTTAACCCAGTCAGCGAGCTTCTCGTTACAGCTTGCGCAGACTCGCATGCGCGTAGATAAGTAAGCTACTGTTGAGCACAGAGTGACGAGCACGCTTGCAGCAACTTGCCAGTAGTAGAAAATACTATAATAGTTGAGTGGAAGGAGAATGCCGCAGCGAGACAGAGACAGACAACACGTAGAGTGGGATAGAAGAGCTAGGCCAATCAAGGTGCAGCTACCTCCCCTAGGCAGTCGTGCTGCCCTTGCTCCCCTCTGCATCTCAGTGGAAGACTTCTTGTATGTAATTCGAATCTATAACATAGGATACAGTGCATTTGGATAGGGGACTGGCAAAGAGCATTCAATAAGGAATTGAAGTGACTGGATAATAGTTTAGCCCATTCAAGAAAAATAGAAATATCATATCCACATATTTATTTATAATGTAATAACAAATAAATTGCAAAGCAGACAAACAAATGAATTACTGAATTACTGTAAAGTATAGAATGCTTTGTATATATGACTATTTCAATGACTTAAAACAGGTACATGGAACAGTGTATAATAATTTATAATTATAATTATTTTGGTTTAAATACTTCAGCAGAATTATATGAAAATAACGCATGAGGAACCATACTAAGTTTATCGGTTAGGTTAGCCTCGTAATACAAGATGTCTGCCTTTAATTTTAATAAGATCTAGATCTTCGATTTAACCAAAAAATTATTTTAAGATATAAAGAAAAGCCTGAAGGGCAAGAAAGAAGAAGAAAAGAAGAAAGGAAGATGAAAGAAAGGAGTCGGACTCATTCACTCGCCATACATACGCTTCAATCATAACGGATATTTACGTGATCAAATAATTTTGAAAACATGGCCGAAATAAAAGCCTTAACAAGAAAGGCAGGCGAGCGGGAACAAAATTACATCTTAATAATTCAACACGAACAACAAAGCAATAAAAAAGAAAGAACTTATATAATGAAATATACTACCTAAGGAATATGTATCCGCTCACCTGTATTTCAAGACATCACATAAATATTCCAGATGTAAGTATCCACGCTGAAGGTCCCAAACAATCCGACACAGAAAGATGACATCAGAACCTAGAGATGGGTCGCTCCTGAGCGAGTCGTTACAAATAAACGACTCTCTCTTTAGAGTGCCTCTCCGCTCGCTCCTTACAAAAGAGCGAGTCGTTCAAACACCTCCTTCGCCTCCTCGCTTTCACGACTCTTCGTACCGCTCCTCTAAACCTCCGCTTTACCCCAACCTGAGAATTTATAGAATAAGACAGTGAGAAAAGAAGGACCGGCGAAAAGAGGAGACTGCAATGACATCTATCGACAGCTAACGCATATGGGTAATAGCGAATCAGAGTATCAGGCACTGTTACACCGCTTACTATTTTGCAAGTTGCGATAGTACGAGCCATTTCATTGGCTGACGTTTTCTAAACTGGGAGCACGCATTGCTGGAGAGCGAGAATTGATAGAGAGTGACGAATGAATGGTGAAAGGGGAAGTTGAAGGAGTCGTTCAAAACACGATCTGCCTCCTGCACTACAACAAGTGCGCCATGACTGCAATGACATCTATCGACAAGCAAACATCTTAAAGACATATAGCCAATCAGAGGAACCGGCACTGTTACACCGCTTACTATTTTCCAGTTTGAGATAGTACGTGCTTTTTCATTGGCTGACGTTTTCTAAACTTGGAGCCCGCGTTGCTGGAGAGCGAGAATTGATAGAGAGTGATGAATGAGTGGTGAAAGGGGGAGTCGAAAGAGTGCAATGTTGTGCACTGCAATAAGGGAATACAGGAAATAGCCAATCAGAAAAACAGGCTCTTTCACACCGCTTACTACTTTGCAGTTTGAGATAGTAGGAGCCTTTTCATTGGCTGACGTTGTCTGGAGCGAGAATTGATAGAGTGATGAATGAATGGTGAAAGGGGGAGTCGAAGGAGCGAGTTGAAGAATGAGCGGAGAGAAGGGGAGTCGAAAGAGCGTGTTGCCATGAGGAGAGTTGTGCAGGGAGGGTACGCTCCTGAGAGTTTGGAGCGAAAACGCTCTTTGAACGACTCTCAAGGAGTGCCTCCTCAAAAGGAGCGGAGCGAAAGAGCGCGCTCTCAGAACCGAACGGCTCCGACCCATCTCTAAGCAGAAGACAGATGGAGAACAGACGCGGACAGCTCGTACGTGCACATAAGACAGAGCCGAGAAGCGGCGAGAGAGGGGATGCACATGCGCATAACATAACAATTCAGCGCCCCGGCCATGAACTTGAACTTACAGACAGAATAAATACATCGCATACCAGCGAATAGCATATACAACTAGAATAGTTTCCAAACAATTGAATTACTTTATAATAGAAACACTACATCGTATAATTTCAAACAAATTGAATGACTGTTATAAGACAGAACATACTATATACTGTATAATTAGTAGTTCGTGTGTGTGAAGAGGAATGCATATAATAAACTATAAAGTTCCAAATGGCCTAGAAAACTATGCACGCAACAGCAGGAACTCTAGGAACGGTGACACTCGCTTCTAAGGTATGTATGTAAATATCCAGAGACTTTGTGGAAGTAATCGTACTTCTACACTGTACATTTAACACAGGTAAATCAAGTACAGCTTTCATGAAAGTGGTTACGGAAGGATGGAGAGATTAGAAAGCATTTCAAAATGCTTTTCAGAATCTACCAATCTGCCAATAGTTGGTGCATGGTAATTGATTTACCTTGTGACGATTTTACTCAGTTGAGTTGTCGATGCCTGAGAAAGCCAGGGACGAGCCGGGTCTTGGAAAAACGAAACATATTTCAGCCGGGGACGAGACGGGTTCCTGGATGAACGAAACATATTTCAACAGGGGACGAGACGAGTTATTTATTTCCAAACCGGGGACTAAATGCACTTGAAACGGCTACCATCTTGAAACGGAATAATGACTATCCTTATACATATGCCCTTTTTGACGACTTCAAGGTACATGGATGCCAAATTGGAAGAAAACCGAACAACGCGTTTGGTCGTAACTGTGTTACAAACAAACATACAGTCGAACAGACGAAACACCAAACGGTTGGGTTAAAACAGGAACTCGCTCAGCTCGGACAGTAAGTACAGTGGTATTAATCAGAGGTGGCAGTCAGATGCGCGTGAGAGAGGTGACGCATGTAGGAGGAATCATGGGGAGGGGTAAGAATGTTGAACTGCTCTAGCGGGAGGAGGAGAAGCGATTGTAACAAGGTCTCTTGTTTCTTCACTGCATTATACGATCTTACCGCTCTGAAAGCAACGACACAACTAACCCATACACCCCTCCATGCAGTACGAATGTTTATTGGACTCGTCTGCATCTACTGAGCATCCATGCTTGGACTGCCACGTCTGATTAATACCACTGAGAGGCTAGGCGCATATTGGGGCGCGTTTGACACGTATGAGATGACATGATGCGAGCGGCATGGCCCGATCGCGCCAAACGCGTCTCGTTGGGGAACGCATATTGCAACGCAGTTCTCTCGCCCAGCTGATGCGTGTTAATGCTCTTTGCGCATGTCAGCTGACTGACGACTGTCAGCTGTTTGTGGTTATGGTCAATCCCATGAGATATATTGCTATGTTGACGCCAGGGCCTTAGCAAGATCCTTCTGCGCTCTTGGCCAGTTTGACAAATCTGCGCCCTCCAATACTGGGGGTCTGAACAATTTTTTTTAAATTTCTGTAAAATTGTTTATTATTTTAATATAAAAACACTGTTATTATCAAAGAAAACCTAAACCTCAATTTGAAAATGAAATAAGTGTTGGACTTTCAAGGTACTAAAACCTGATTTTCAGACGATTGAACTTCTTAAAATAGAATTAAATAATAAAATCTAGTAACAAAAGTAAATTGCATAATAGGCTGTGGTAGTTTGCCCGTGGTGTTGTGCCTATTTTATAGCAAATCGAGCCCCAGGTTTTGGGCAGTCACTTGTGGTTGTTTTATCCGGGGTGAATTCTCTATGGGTGTTTTACTTGTTTGGGCGCCAGCTTTTAAGTATCCTATTTCTCAGGCACTTAAAAAGCATATTTATTCCTTACCCCTTCCTCGGCTGCCGTCGATCCTCAAGCACTCGAGACGTCCGTCCTCAGGGAGACCAACAGATAACATGGTGATGATGAAGAATTGCCCAGGAATAAGTACACGTGTTTCTGTTAGCTCTAATACAAAACAATTTGCACTTTATTGTATCCACTTAATGCATAAGTACACTGGTAATGATGAGTCACAGTACACTCGGAATATCCTAGAAATCCGGCTACAATGGTGATCTCAGAAATTACGATGTAAATAAGTTTGTGTTATTGGTCATGTGTGCATAACTACACTTAGGCCACAGCGAGCCTAAACCACTATACGCCTTCTGGCATATATCTGAGCTAGCTACTTCTCTACGGCGTCCTATGGGTGTAGTTGTATACTCCCAAACCTATAAAGCACTTGGATATCTTACTATAATTATTTTCGCTACCCTAACACACATGACTCCTTCTTAACAAAGTCCTCCATCGAGCGGAGTTGGGAATTACGTGGTCATTCCACTGAAATTATTAGTCGAGTGTCCTCTTAACATCCTGAAGACAAAAATCAACTGACTATTTTGTCATCAAAATACACGCCCCTCATAGAGTCTAATTGGTCACATATACATTTGACAATATTACTGGCTATCGCTATAATTATAGCTCAGCCAATGATATCGTCAGCCTTTTGAGTTTGCAAAACGCCGACTTTCACACATTAATTATATTTACTTGCTAAAGTTTCACATGACCCATGTTCATGCATTAAAACCGTAACTTAGAAATCACCTTAAATATTACCTTACATCTTTTCACTAACAAATAATCATGTCTTATCTTAAATCTATTGGCTTAAACTAGAACCTTACCATTTCTACAGGTATCCGACTTATTCTCGTGAGACTGAGGTTTTTATTGCTGGAAGCACTTAAACAGTATTATACTCCATTGAAACATTTCCTCCCCCATTGATTCACATTCTTTTATAGTTACAAAGCGGCAATTCTATCTTTGCTTGTAAATCTCTAGTTTGGTAAAGACCGACTTTATTATATCTCAGGTAGGCCTACAAGCCTCTCTCCGTGGGAAAATGAACTTTCACCAGACATGTAAAAATCATCTTAATGTACTTTGCTAACTTGCTATGAGTACCAAATAATTATAATTAATCTAGTTGTTAATTCATTCGAATTAAGTGTATTGTTTAGGCCTTAAAGAAAACCGCTACAAGGCCTGAGGCCTACTAAAATGTTTAACACATTAATAGGTAAAAAAGTATTTTTTGTCGAATAGTTGAACCACTTTCATCTCAATAATAATGTACATTTTAATTTTTATTGTTATATCTTTCCATACTGTTCATGATTTATGTTATCATACTCTGTCAATAAAAAACTTGTTAATTAAAGAACGTTGCTTGACTGCATAATACTACAGATAATTTTTAATAACCTGAAAGATTTCTTCCATTAACGTGGAATGTGCATTGCTTGATAAATTGCACCGGTCTAAAAAAAGGCTGAATTTTTCATGGTTAATTTTGAGCCTTCTTTGTACCTGCGCCCTTGGCGGGGGCACATGTCGCCAGCGCCTAGCTACGGCCCTGGTTGATGCTGTTTTATTTTACGAAATCGCGGATATTTTGCTATGGAGTGCTCTAAACAGAACATAGGCTAAGACGATCTAGAAAAAGAAAAGAAGTATTCTCCCTCATATACGTAATACCTTTGTAAAAATTTTGAATTTAGGCCTAAGTTATAGGCACGCTTTCTTCCTCCTTGAATAGATTCTGTGTTTAATACGAAATAATCAAGAGGACATCTAGCTTACATGTGCTTACTGAGAAAATTCATGAGATAGGAGAGATATTAGAACAGCATCAGAATTGAGATCTTATTGTTTCTTCATAATGCCGCTTTTTGATGTGCACAAGCACAATGCGAAGCAATATTTATCTATAACAAGCACTGATATGCATGGAGTAAACAGAAGCATGACAGTGGACGGTTTGGTGTTTGTTTCTTCTTGCCGGGCAACAGAACGGTTGAAGAATGTGCTGTGGCAATCCGGGTTGGCAGGTGTGCCGATTTTTCGTATGACAATGGTTGTTGGGATTTTTTCTTTGATAAATGGTCATTCGAAAGTCATAACTTACTAATAATTTAAAACTACCGATTGTTGTTGTTATTATTATTATTACTAATTTATTATTATTATTATTATTTCACGTTAAAAGCATTGGACATAAAGATCGACCCTGATACTTTCCGTTCTAAATACTTGTTAGATTTATGAAAATGTAATAAATAAAATTTAATTGTCTCTTTAATTTTCTTTTTTTCTGTGCTAGCCTTTAACACGTACGAGATGCGAGAAAGTTTGTGCAACATAATTTTGCACTATTTATTTGTTCTGCAATTACCTATAGTGGTGTAGAAAAACCTGGCAACCCTGATGACAATGAGTGCAATAGTGATAGTGATTGGTGTTCCGTGGTAGTCTGTCGAGTATAGAGAGTGGATGTTCTGTTAACAACATGAATAAATTTGGACCCATATTAATTCCCCCTTCTCGTAAAATGTTTGATTTGAACCCTGATTTGCGGGTGTGTTTTTAAATTAATTTAGAAATTGCTGTACAAGAGGGAATATAAAAGGAAAATAGAGAATCCTCTAGTTAAGCGGTTACTGATGTTGGATTCTGGGAATACGGTTCTTGGAACAGGTTAACTCGTTCATTGGTTTGTTTACCCAATTCATTTCTAAATATTTTCCCCTCAAAATCTTGTTATTAAACATTGTGTTATTAATAATTATACTGCAATTCTATTTTCTGATACATTCTGCTAGCACATATAGAACTTAGTTAAAATGATCGATTCTAAATTACATATGATTTGTTTGTGGGTGAGTCAACTAGGAAAAAATCTACAAGCACAGAGTAAAATTAGAAGGATTGTAGGATATGAAATGTGTTATAAAGGTTAAAATAGTAGACATTAATTATAAAATGGTTCAATAAGTATATTTACTTAGCGTCTTTCAAGTTCAGCTCCTTTGCGATGTCCGTCCAAATTCTTGTTTTCAATATAGCTTTCATGTAATTTGGACTGTTTGTGTCGTACAGCTCTGGGTGTTTCCTTACCGCCTCTGTCAGCTTTTACTCGACCAACATCGTAAATAAAAAAATGTTTTTGTTCATGGAATAAAGGAAAAATGCACAACCGGACACCAAAACCTTTGAGTGACAGTCAGAGAACAAAAGGCAAGTGTGACGTGTGGCGCGAGAAACTGTGGCTCTGCTACTGTGCCACACGTCTGTTTTGTCACACGATTCGCGCTGAGTAGCGACGCGTTGTCAATTTGCGCTAACCCATTCATTTTAAGTATGTTACAAAAACTCGCACTGTGCCACGTCGCGTCACACGCGTCAATCGCGCGTGCCACGTCGCGTCACACGCGTCAATCGCGCCCCAATATGCGCCTAGCCTAAGCCAAGGCGCATATTGGGGCGCGATTGACGCTTGTCACGCGACGTGGCACAGTGCGAGTTTTTGTAGCATACTTAAAATGAATGGGTTAGCGCAAATTGACAACGCGACGCTCCTAAGCGCGAATCGCGTGATCCTACAGACGTGTGGCACAGTAGCAGAGCCACAGTTTCTCGCGCCACGCGTCACACTTGCCTTCTGTTCTCTGACTGTCACTCAAAGGTTTTGGTGTCCGGTTGTGCATTTTTCCTTTATTCAATTAAAAAAAAAAAAATCTTTTTTTACTAACGATGTTGGTCGAGGAAAAGCTGATAGAGGCGGTAAGGAAACACCGAGAGCTGTACGACACAAACAATCCAAGTTACATGAAAGCTATATTGAAAACAAGAATTTGGACGCACATCGCAATGGAGCTGAACTTGAAAGACGCTAAGTAAATATACTTATTGAACCATTTTATAATTAGTGTCTACTATTTTAACATTTATAACACATTTCATATACTACAATCCTTCTAATTTTACTCTGTGCTTGTAGATTTTTTCTAGTTTACTCACCCACAAACAAATCATATGCAATTTAGAATAGATCATTTTAACTAAGTTCTATATGTGCTAGCAGAATGTATCAGAAAATAGAATTGCAGTATAATAATTATTAAGAACACAATGTTTATTAACAAGATTTTGAGGGGGAAATATTTAGAATTGAATTGGGTAAACCAACCAATGAACGAGTTAATCCAACATCAGTAGACGCTTAATTTGAGGATTCTCTACTTTACTTTTTATATTTCCTCTTGTAACGCAATCTCTAAATTATTTTAAAAACATACCCACAATCAGGGTTCGAATCAAACATTTTGACGAGTGGGGGGGAATTAATCTGGGTCCAAATTTATTCATGTTATTAACAGAACATCCACTCTCTATACTCGACAGACTACCATGGAACACCAATCACTATTGCACTCATTGTCATCAGGGTTGCCAGGTTTTTCTACACCACTATAGCTTATTGCAGAACAAATAAATAGTGCAAACATGTGTTGCACAAACTTTCTCGCATCTCGTAGCCTACGTGTTAAAGGCTAGCACAGAAAAAAGTAAATTAAAGAGACAAATAAATTTTATTTATTACATTTTCATAAAACTAACAAGTATCTAGAACGGAAAGCATCAGGATCGATCTTTATGTTCAATGCTTTTAACGTAAAATAATAATAATAATAATAACAACAATCGGTAGTTTTAAATTATTAGTAAGTTATGACTTTCTATGACCATTTATCAAAGAAAAAATCCCAATAACCATTGTCATACGAAAAATCGGCATACCTGCCAACCCGGATTGACACAGCACTTTCTTCAGCCGTTCTGTTGCCCGGCAAGAAGAAACAAACACCAAGCTGTAATATAAACCATCCATTGTCATGCTTCTGTTTACTCCTTGCTTGCTAGATAAATATTGCTTCGCATTGTGCTTATGCATATCAAAAAGCATTAACGAGAGGGGGAAATTCCCCCATCCACCCGTTAATTCGAATCTGTCAAATCATAATTTATAATTATATTGTTATCTCATATAAAAAAAACATAATAGCTGTTTTTAGCCATTTTATCGCAATAATATTAATGTTTTTATCATAGAATTGGGATATTTTTGTCTCATTTTAAAATCTGTCAAATCATAATTTATAATTATATTGTTATCTCATATAAAAAAAACATAATAGCTGTTTTTAGCCATTTTATCGCAATAATATTAATGTTTTTATCATAGACTTGGGATATTGTTGTCTCATTTTAAAATCTGTCAAATCATAATTTATAATTTTATTTTAGTCTCTGTTTTTATAATATGATGTAAAAATATGTTTGTATTGTATGCTGTTAACAGAACATATTAAAATATTTCTGTAATATTAATTATAGCGTACTTTTAATGGTCATAGCATTCGTATCTCCAGTAATCTGTAAGTGTATAAGGGTTCAAGGTGGAATATTTATCACGTGTAAAATAGTCACCCTTATAGGACAATGAAGTTTTTAAACAAAAAGAGTAGTATTTGTGTGTTATTTATTAACTTAAATTCCATCCTGCACTGAACAATCTGTATCCAGGAGAATTACTCGTAAGAACATAAATTGCGAGAAGAAATACCTGGTGCTGAACAACCTTTTTGAAAGTCGTGTGTGTTGATATTTAGAAGTGATTTCGGTACTATCATGGTCGATTAGGTTAATTTGTGTAGTTAAAGAGTTCTCGTAGTGTGATTTACTTTGAAGAGGGTAGAGTGTCGGGAGAATTCGTAGATTACTTTCTGTAATCGTAAATGTTGCTGGTGTTTAAATGAATACGAAATACCGCACTGTATGGTTATTTGGGTGTATTAGTAAGACCTTCATTTAGGTTATTTAGGGTTCAGTTCCAAGTTGTATTTCGTTTATGTGAACGAATTTGTTGTTATAGTATTCTATCACACAACAGTTTCTAGTGGTGTCGTAACCGCAAAGGTTAGTACGAAAGCAAAGGGATATAGCCAGGACATGAGCTTGAAATATGAATCATTACTTGTTTGATGGCAAGTTGGTCACCCCGGCAAGTTTAATACTGTACATACTGTAGCCTATGGGCGTTTTAAAAAATACCGTATGCTTGAGACTGATAGTCTGACCGTTCTAAGAAGGAAACCTGAAGTAAACAAAAGCTAATATATCTGTCTCACTGTAGTACATTACTCGTATGACAGGAGTAAGAAGTCCAAGAAACATTAAGGGCAAAGTAGATAAAAATGATAAGAATTCAATTCTGATGATGTTCTAATATATCTCCTATCCCATCAATTTTCTCAGTAAGCACATGTAGATCACTCAAATCGTTCAGAAATTTTCACAGAATTTTTTTACACGTAACATGGCTTTATAAATGCTTCGTAAATGAAAATAAAGAGAAATCATGTGCCTATAACTTAGGCCTAAATTCAAATTTTCTACAAAGGTATTACGAATGTGAGGGAGAATACTTCCATTTTTTTTTTCTAGATCATCTTATGTTCTGTTTAGAGCACTCCACAGCAAAATATCCGCGATTTCGTAAAATAAAACAGCGTCAACATAGCAATATATCTCATGGGATTGACCATAACCACAAACAGCTGACAGTCGTCAGTCAGCTGTCACAAGAAACATGACTACAGCACATACGCAAAGAGCATATTACACTCATCAGCTGGGCGAGAGAACTGCGTTGCAATATGCGTTCCCCAACGAGACGCGTTTGGCGCGATCAGGTCATGTCGCTCGCATCATGTCATCTCACACGTGTCAAACGCGCCCCAATATGCGCCTAGGCTAATGCCCGGTTACTTCCCCCCCCCCCCAGTGTTAGGAATAAAGGTACGTTAAAACTAAATGCAGTGAAATGTAATACCAAAGAGGTATTGTATGAAAGTGTGTTACACCTAGCATTGTTGGTATAAATGGTTGCTTGTAAAGCCTACATGCTATGTTTTGTAAACAACTGTTTTACTGTCATATTTGTTATTTTACAACTTATATAAAAATATCAATAACTTACCATGTATGAATATAATATGATTGTAGGTACCAAATTAATTATTTCTTAAAATAGCTACTGATTCTCTGATCGTAGCGACTGCTCTCTGTCCAGTTAGTACGAAAACCAAAACGGGTGCATTTGTTTGGGGACTGAGCCTATCGCCCTTACCATACAAGTTCAGATCAACTGTACGGTAAAGATCCCACCAACATATGCTTTCAGATACAAATTCCAAATGATTAAATAGGAATGCCGTTCCTACCGGAACAATCACTGGATAATTCTGTTCTATGTTCTCTTTTTAATGCGGTTGTTTTAATTATTTTATTTTTTGACATTAAATGACAGTGAAATGACAAAATAATGACCTAAAAGTGAAATGAATGCCCTAAAAATTTAAAATGGCATAAAATGACAAAAAATGACCTAATAAAAATGCATTTCTACATTCTAGAGGCCATGATTAGGATTTATCTACAAGTTGGCAATGTCTATGCAGCATCAATAAAAAGATGACATGTCATTAGAATCCGGGCCATGATGATGATTATGATGATGATGATTATTATTATTGTTATTATATTTTATTATTATACAAAATACGGAAAACTTACTGCAAAGACATGCTTTTTGTAGTAATGAATGGTGACAACTCTTTCTATGTTTACCGTACCATTCTTGATTTCTCACCTGTAGAATACTAACTTTATTGATTTTGCACTCCATTGGATTGTGCCGATATCCCGTATGTAATAATTGAGCCAGCAGGGTGGCTAGAATCGATATCTGGTCGTGGAATCTGTAGGTTGCAATTTGATAAGGAAGTCAGAGCGTAGTACAGTGTGCTAAACTATCAGTCACACTGTCACGTTACTGACATGTAGTAAGGCCTTTCAAGACCACTCGCTAGCTCAAGAGATATAAAATTCATTTCGTATCTGTTCTTGAGTTATCCAAAATTTGTAAATTCAATATCCAATCATGTTCTTATTGAGAACTTCCTGATTTACTTGTCGGGGTTGCATATTAATAGGCCTATTGCACAGATATTTTTGTGCTAAAAGAATCTTTCGCCCCCCCCCCATAAACGTGCATAAATTGTTCTTAGGCGACAATAATACATAAGACATTGGATGGTAGGCAATGTTAATTTTTTAATTTGTTAACCACAAACATAGCCTACGCGGTATATGGTCAAATGTATTAAGGAAACCGTGATAGGCCTATAGCCACTTTTATCTATTAACCACAATGATTGACGGTGGCCCCACAACTGTTTTCCGCAACTCTTATTCGGTCGCCCGATATATCATCTGCTCAAATCAAGTTTTCACCTAAGACCTCATGAAATCATGGCTGCGCTAACAAATTGCATAACAAATGGAATCCTGTTACCAATACTTACCTATCTTTTTGAATTCGTGAGCTAGAAGCGTTCACCACTGTGGCGTAGGGGGTTCGGGTTCGAATCCTGGTCGGGGCACATTACCTAGGTGGGGTAGGTCCTTGTGGTCCCGGATATCAACTGGCCATCATGATCATTTTCATCCCATCCTCGCCTTGTTTAGAATGAATGTGTGTGAGAATGTTGTGTCTCGTCCTATGTGTTCGTGTTGTCTCGGATGTGGCCCCGGCGTAGAGCCGATCCCTCTCCCGACAGGTTGCTGGGTGCGTAATTCCTAAAAGCGGAAAGGTAAAACTATGAGTATAGAATAAAGAGTACAGAAGCAGCTTTCCAGATCTATGGGAAATAGGACGGATGAAAATGTAGCTCATCCCAGGATTAACTAACTTAAATTCTACTGGGCCCTCCGCTGAGATTCAATAAAATTTCCCATGGTGGTGTCGCAATAAAACGTTGTGGAAGCATTTAGCAAGGTTAAACAACATTATATTACTTACTTAGTTAGGCCTACTTACTTACTTACTTACTTCCTTCCTTCCTTACTTCCTTACTTACTTACTTACTTACTTATCCTACTCAATGCAATAGACATTTCCTCAGCAAGCTAAAGGATATCTATTTTATGGAAACCGAAGGTTCATTGCCGCGCTTACCTGAGCCCGCCATTCAACCCTATTCTGTGCTAACTCCATCCAATCATCCCTCGCAAATCCTACTTCTCTTAAATCTATCCTAATATTGTCCTCCCACCTACGTCTAGGTCTTTCAGGTGGCCTTTTCCCTTCGGGTCATCCGGTCAATACTTTTGAGATGTGTATTTCCTCCCCCATGCGCGCACATTGTCCAGCCCATTTCATCCCCCGTGATTTAATTACCTTTATTATATCTGGTGAAGAGTACAGGCCATGAACCTCGTCGTTTTCTCCAATCCCCATTTTCATCTCTCTTAAGCCCAAATATTTTCCTAAGCACCCTTTTTTCGAACACTCAGATTATGTTCTTTCCGATTAATAAGCGGCCATATAATACAACCGGCAGGATAATAGTCTTATAAATCTTTATTTTTAGATTTTTGGACAGAAGACGAGAAGATAAGAGTTTCTGAACTGCATAAAAATAAGCATTTCCCGATTTGAGTCTACACTTAACCCACAACAGGACTGCACAGACCGACAGACAGACAGACAAGCATCTTTCCGAAAATTTGTGCTGATATATCTATTTCGATTTCTGTCACGATCACTATACTTTCCCTATAATGAGAGAAAGTATAAATAGAACCTCGTCCATTTCAATTGTGCTTGTTTTACTGGATTAATGACTCTTTAGAATCCTAAAATGAACATAAATGGATAAAATGTAAACCAATACAAAAATATATCAATACTCTAACACTTCTATAGTTTACATCTGCAAATTGACTGATTAGTTTGTTAGTAGTTAAAAGCTTCAAAATTAGTTCTTTTATCTAAATCTGTAGAACCGTTTTTTCACAAAACTACCCTTAATATCTAAGAAACAATTGTAATCACACTTTAGGTTAGTTAAAAATAGATTAAGAGTTAAATGGTTGCACAAGAAATTAGTTTGACGCATGATAGTACATGCAGTAATTGCCGAAAATATCTGAAAATGACCATTTTCTCCAGTTTTTAATAGACTATCCCACTCATACGCCGCGTGTTTGATATTGACCAATAACATTTAGCAATTCCTCGGATATAGACCAATCACGGCCGTTTATCTTGAAATATTCTTGTAGGAATCGCGAGGATGGTATTTTATCGTTACTGGAGACGCAAGTATCAGTGTGCAGTGATTAATAGTCAGATGCTGCCACTAAGCGGCACGAAAACAGATTACAGAACAACATAACTTGTTTGGAAATTGAAATAATAGAAATGTACATTGATTAAAACACAAATTCGATTCGGTGCAAGCCAGTTGGTGTGCTTTTATTCTGTTCTGTTGTTAGCTTACCTGAATGAAGTTAACTATGTCTTATATGCACTGGTGGTAGCACTGATTACACCAAGGTAGCTCGAATCGATTCATGGATGGTTGATTCACAGTATGCCGTGATCTCACAACTGTTAGTTTTGTTTTTATACAAAGCACGAAAGTAATTGTTATTTATATAATCCGTTACATATTATTCATGGAATAGTCGTAATAAATCCAACTCGAGTTGACGAGTTGCCTCAGATAAATTCGCTCCAGCTTCGCAGTCGCGAATCTATCGATAAACTCGTCAACTCTCGTGGGATTACCTATGATAATCTCGTTTAGTATTTTGAATTAAATTATTGAACAGTTGTAGCACCATTATTTGTAATAGTAAGTAGGTAATTCATTTACGTTTATGTAATAAGAAAAATACTATAATTTTTATTTGTACCACTGTTATCAGTTTATGGTTTTAACTACTGTGGTTTTAGCTACTTAAGAGGGCAGTGTGATTCTTTGAGGGAAATAACAGAACAGAGGATCGTATAATAGGCTGTAGCAAATAAATGCTTGTAGTTCTAGCCGCCTTCAGGCTATATACATTTGTAATTTGTTTTGTAAACAGTAGCAGATTACCCAAGACTCAATCAATTTGAAGGAAATAATTACGTCAGCAGACTGTGCTTGTATACCGCCTACGGAACAATGCCTACCCTGACGAAACAAATTGTGTGTATGGCAAGTTCTTTATTCTTCTTTTTCTTCAGCTATCGCTCTATCATCCTCTCTCTCTTCCTCTCCCTCTCTCGGTAATTCCTTCCTTTCTAGCTCTTTTGCTCAACCACAGGTTCAAACATAAAAGGTTATCGTGACATTATTAGAGCACGACCTGTTTCTTTCCTGAGGGCAGTCCAGTTTTCTTCTAGCTTTGTTAAAAAGAAAAAACCGAGGAGTGTTGAGAAAGAATGAACAATACGATTCATATGAAATATAACATTTCATTCCTTCAAAATCTAGTCAGCACTACGAATGGAAAAATCTGGCAGCAGAGTTATTAATATTCTGTAATCTGTACTAAGAGCGTAGGCTGTATCCAAACCATACATCTAACGACTTCAAAAGTAAAGATATATTCTGAAACTTTCATTTGAAAAATTTTTGCAAAAAGAATTTCCTGAAGGGTAGTTATAAGCCATTCTGCCATTCACAAACTCAAATTGTGTCTTGCCTCGCCACTGATGAGGCTTAGACAACTGAACTCGCACTACTACAAGACTACAGTATTTATTATATCTGTTTACTTTATGCTGGAATTTGAAGGGTAAACGAAGGTCAATTCTTCCCTGAAAACCGAATTAACAGTAATTCATTGATGATTTGTGGTCATGTATGCAGATTTAGGTATTATGATTATGTAGTGACGGGGTTTACTGCAACTTAGTCCGGTGTGCCGGAATTTTGTTCCGCATGAGTTTTTTTACATGTCTGTAAATATACAAACATGAGCCTGTCACATTTTATGAACACATATAATTATGTCATCGACCTGAGCCGGGATCTAACCTGGAACCTTGGGCACAGAAAGCCAGCACGGTACTGACTGCGACATCCAGGCTGATTAAACCGATCTAGATTTCGTCAATTATTAGCCTATTTAAGCAACCATCTTAAAATCAATAAACTATTTGATCAGAATAAGTACTTTAAAAATGTCACGTTTGGCAGAACTATGGTAAGTTATCGAATGGAATCGATAGTTTACCAAAGACCTTCATTTGAGAAAAGATTAAATTGGAGATAACAATTGAACAGCACGCTAGGGTTCAGATCTCAGACATGAAAACCAGGTCGCTGCTATTCTTGGATCACATTTTTGTTATCTTTGGAATGAAAGTATTAGTTCCGAAAATAACAGTGCACTCTACAGGCTGATAACGTGAGACTGACCAGACACGCAGGCCAGTCACGTGTCTACTACAGTAAATCATACATAGGAAATACTTATACTTCCACATAAAACAATTATAATTGTCGGTTGCTAATGCAAATTTCCTGAACCAAGGATCTACAAGAAATATAGAGGTAGGTCATTTGTTATGGAACAGACTGTTTCGCATTATTCTTCATCCTTTGAATTATTTTCTTGTTCTGCTGCAGAGAAATCCGAAATAGCTAATCATATGAAGATTAAATATATGGCGATTAAAAAATACAGTACGTATATATATTGATTCACTGTATTTTTCTGTAACGAATTTCGTGAAAGGAAGAGTAAACGCTCGTAGCATAGTTTCACATTCAAATATACAGAATGTGGGAACCTCCTATTTCGCGACAAACGTTAATGCAATACTGCAGGGTTTCTAAGTTGGTGGTCCACGTACCCCTAGGTGTTCGTGGAAGAAATTTAAGGGGACCGTGGCATTATCCACATCTTTCTGAGGAGGGGAAAATAGACTTGTAATGACTGAATTAAAATATGTTTTATAAATTTTGTGTAAAAGTATTTTTCTTGTATAGAAAACAGATGAAGCGACATTGAAACCTCAATCTCGTAACTATGTAACTCTACGCCGAACCCTGCTAATGACTATCCTTATGCAAGGTGTCCACAAAGTTTGCTACCATTACACTGAGACATACCTCGTAAACTAAATGAGATAGAAACATGCTGTTTTTGCTGTTTCTTTACATTTGCTTTAGATTTTTTTTATTTGAACGACAAAGACGACGCCAAAAACAAGGCCCAATGTGTGTGGTGGTACGCGGAGTCTAATAAATCACCGGTAACTGTTCACAGCGACAATTCCGCCGGCAATATGGAAAAGATCCTCTATCCAAATCCAAGCAACTATCTTTGTTTCTGGACATGTTAACCGTCATAACTTTCGAATATGGAGTTCTGACAATCCTCACATCACTCGCAAACATGTACGTATAAGCCCATAAGTCAACGTTTGATGTGAGCTGTTTTGCACGATAGAGTAATTGGTACATCTTTCTTTGGCAAGAAGACGATTATAGGGGAAATTTACTACGAGATGATTTCTGAGTACACTCTCAAGTGTTGAAACTGCAGCCAACCATAATTTCCCAACAAAACTGTGCACTTGCCCATTGGTGTGTTGATGTTAAGGAAATTTGGAATAAACATTCCCTGGCCGTGAAGGACCAATCGCCTGGCCACCGCGCTCCCCTGAAGTCATCCCTTGCATTTTTCTTATGGAATAAATCAAAGGATCGTAACCCGTTTCAGAACAGTTGCGGTTGTGTAAACAGTTGATGTTGCTATGCTGCAGCGAGTATAGATGGAGGTGAATATCGTCTCGACATCCTGAGGGGAACTAGAGGTGCACATGTGGAAGTGGCGTGAACGTCAAGAAAACTTTGAGAGTTGTAAAACATGTTGCAAAAAACTGCACATCTCTATTTCACATAGTTCGCGAGGTACGATTCATTGTAATGGTACCAGGACTTCATGGGCACGGTATAAAGGCTAATTTTAGCACAGTGTGAATGCTTTCTTTTGATCCAGCAGTTTTGTAAAATGTTTACAAAGAAAAATACTCGCGGTACTTCAATCATTATTTTATACTTCAAATATAAATGGTGTATTATAATGGCTCTGCAGTTATAATTTTATATGTCATAAGTCATAACTAGTAGACGGAAGAAATTATGGCCAGAAAATGTGGAAAAAGGGGCAAAACCCATGTACATAAAAAAGGTGCAAAAAAGATGTTTATGAAATGACTTTATTATGGTTTAAACCAGTTACAAGAACTTCCTTTATCCCATTATACTGGGTTTTAATATAATGAATTAATAAACTTATTATATTGGATTACACACAACATTTCAATATTTCTGACAGTAAGTTGCTGGCGCTTTTAGCTCAGTAGATCTTTAAACATTGAAAAACTCCGCTCGAACATGTAATGGAGTATATCTTGTCAACACCCGTAAAAGGAGTTCAGTTAAAGTTGCAAAAGTTTCCACATCTGGATTGTTCTCCAAATTTAATTCATTGCTTTTCCTTCTCCATACCTTCTTCTTTAGAACTGTGAATCACATTAGGCAAATACTTTTAGCCTTCCCTTGAAAAAGTTCCAACTCTAGGTCTCTGCTATTGAATGATTGTTGGGTCTGTTAGGTGGCTGCTGACGTAGTATGTCATCCTTAATAAATTGTTTTAATTAACTTTCGTGATATAAAGAAATCTTAATTTTATTTGATATTTTTATTAGCATAAATTTCATTGATTTAATACGTATTTTTAAATATAATACAATTTTTAGTATGAACAAATTTCAAGTACAAAAATATTAGGAAATAAACCCTTTTAGCATAAACTTTTAGCTCAAGTGTATCGAATTTTTACTAGAAGTAAGAAAGAGTCTATGAGGCGAGACGAATTGCTTCCGCTTATCGCTTTTCAGAAAAAGCATATATGTGACCTTCTGTAAAAACTTTAGAAAGTTGACGCGAAGCCTTCTCATTCCACCGTAAAAACGATAAGCTTGGCGTGCCCCACGCTAGGAAAATTCCAAAACTAACGCCTAGTTTGCACCAATCAGAATTCAAAATATTTTGGAAGCGCGAAAATATCCTTAAAACACGGACTATTTTCTGTCTTTTTCCCCCACGCGTATGAATTTAAGTCTGCCATATAAAATAAGCTCTTAAACACCCAATCTGGTTGTCTTGTGCTGGTTGTCATGTAGTCTTGTTGTTGACTGGTTGTGAAATGTATAAATTGGTTAAGGTCCGTGATATGTAAGGAAGCTGCACTTACCACTCAGGCAAATACTAAGGTGAAGTTTAAGTTAAAGTACCAAATTAACTGAGGTCCGTATTGATCGAATTCAGACCCAAGGAGAAGGAAGGACACATACAGAAAACAGAATCATATAGTGCGATTAAATGCAATAACAGGAGGTATATTTCCACACCATATAATTTATCAATACAAATCCAACTTCTCGAGTAACAATACTCTCATATATCGACAATTCTTCTAGATCAATATTTACTTATACAAGACCCCTAAATATAGGGGGGAAAAGAAATGCTTAAATAGGGTAACATGTGCCCTAATACAGATCAGATACTTCAAAACTCTAAAATATTTCACCTAAATCCCTATTAGAATACGCCTTATAGGAGGAAGTTCTTTATGTCTCAGTAACAAAGATGAAGTTTAATAAGGCACTCTATAAGCCCAGGAAATCCTCACAACTATAAACCGCCTATATATCAAATACTTAATAATTGCTGTGGCTATACCTCAATATCGTGTAAAACCATAAATTTACCTTCAAACTTCAGACTATTAAGTGGACAAGCTAAAGTCATGAAAACATTATGTATCTCATCAATAATTAAGAACTGTAAAGCACACAATGTAATGGGACAGTCAACCTTACTTCAAACTTCAAACTATTAAGTGGGTCAATCAAGGTCATGAAATCTTTATGGATTTCACCAATACTAATCATGAATTGCTATACATACATTTCAATGTAATTGAAAGCAGGTAACCTTAGTTTCAAACTTCAAACTATTATGTGGGCAATCTAAAGTCATAAAAACCTTATATATGTCATCAATAATTAAGATCTGGAATGCATACAATATAATGGGTCAACAGTTAACCCTGCTTCAAACTACAGACTATTAAGTGGGCAAGCTAAAGTCATGAGAACCTTAAGAAATTCACCAATACCAATCATGAAAGACTATACATACATTTCAATGTAATTGAAAATGGTTAACCTTAGTTTCAAACTTCAGACTACTATGCGGACAAGCTAAAGTCATGAAAACCTTATGCATCTCATCAAAAGGTAAGAACTGTAAAGCATACAATGAAATGGGACAACTAACCTTACTTGAAACTTCAGGTTATTAAGTGGGCAAGCTAAAGTCATGAAAACTTTATATATCTCATCAAAATTTAAGAAGTGTTATGCATACAATGTAATGGGTCAAAGTTAACCTTGCTTCAAACTTCAGACTATTAAGTGGGCAAGTTAAGTCATGAAAACTTTATATATCTCATCAAAATTTAAGAAGTGTTATGCATACAATGTAATGTGTCAAAGTTAACCTTGCTTCAAACTTCAGACTATTAAGTGGGCAAGCTAAAGTAATGAAAACTTTATGTATTTCATCAAAACCAATCATGAATAACTATACATACTTTTCAATGTAATTGAAAATAGTACCTTAGTTTCAAACTTCAGACTATTAATTAAGTGGGCAAGCTAAAGTCATGAAAACTTTATGTATTTCATTCAAACCAATCATGAATAACTATACCTACTTTTCAATGTAATTGAAAATAGTACCTTAGTTTCAAACTTCAGACTATTCTGTGGACAAGCTAAAGTCATGAAAACTTTATGTAAATCATCAAAACCAATCATGAATGACTATACATACATTTCAATGTACTTGAAAACCATTTAATGTACTATAGACTGGCAAGTGGGATATGGGCAAATATAAGTTTAAACGTAGCAGCTTATTACTTCACCTAACAAATCAATTGTATAGCACAATTGTATAGCACAACTATAGCACCAAACTTGACTTTCTCATGGCCTAGACAAATAACTTCCTTTTTTGAAAGCCAACATACTTCTTAGGGGGTAACTGGTTGTTACTAGTTGTGTTGTAATCTGAATCCTACATTATCTAAATAACACGAAAATTCTAGAAAAGCCATATTTTCTAAACACCTGCACAGAGTAACAACATGGCGTCCCACCTGTAACTTCAATTGAAAAGAGGGTGCCTAGTATGATATAACATGAATACACTGATTAGCTGAACCTGGATCTTAATTTGACACGAGGAGGAATAACTCTATAAATATGCCTTTAAGCAATTTACTCGCAACTCCATCGCACGACCCGGACGAAGCTCCCTGCGGTGAAGATGGGACACACACCACTCACAGTAAACTCTCAGCTGCGTATCATACCTCTCTTCCACTGCCTACAACCTCGACCCCGGACCAAGCGGAACAGAGTCGCGATGCGCAAGCGCAAGGCAAAGAGCAAGAAAATTTGGAGCAATTACAGCCAGGAAACGAACAATGTGATGGGAACATCACAGTTGTCATGTAGTCTTGTCGTCGCAAGGGGATACCGAGATGTAACATACACGGGTACGCTGCATCGCAATGTAATTTTATACCGTCAAGTGTAAAACGACGAAGTGTTTAAAAAGTGAGTGCAACACAAAGGGAATCCACACATAACGAACAGGTACTGTACTATTATTAATATTACGCGTGTGGCAATAAGAAGTGAGTAAAAGAAATACGTTCTATCATAAACAGATAATTGGTGTGTGTACTCAAATCATAAGTTTCATTACTGAATATTCCCTTAATTAAAAATTCTCACGTATCCATAGGCGTACCGAGGGGGGGTTTTGTGGGTTTGAACCCCCCCCCCCCCCCCATTGATTAAAAAAAGGAAAATTGTATAATTTTTTTAAGTCTGCCCACAAATTACTTAATACAAGTATAAAGCGAGGGAAGCTTAAAACTCGTTATTTTGCGTCTTAATTTTTAAAATTTTCCGGGGGAAGCTTAAAACTCGTTATTTTGCATCTTAATTTTTAAAATTTTCCTGGGGAGGACCCCGGACCC
The DNA here is from genome assembly GCA_964059195.1 of Ectobius pallidus. Taxonomy (NCBI): domain Eukaryota; kingdom Metazoa; phylum Arthropoda; class Insecta; order Blattodea; family Ectobiidae; genus Ectobius; species Ectobius pallidus. The sequence continues at coordinate 130,221,171 of CAXKWD010000002.1, forward strand.
CCCTCTCCCTGGGGGGTATTCCATACCCCCCAGACCCCACGGATGTTATAACCCCCCCCCATATGGTCGGCCTGGTTACGCCTATGCACGTATCCTCAGCGCATTGAAATTACACCCCGACGACAACATTTAGAAAAACATATCACGGGCAGACAAACCAATCCCCATTCATCTTAGCGAGATCGATAAAGAGACATTAATAAGAATAAAAGACTGTTCTTCATCACATTGATATCGCCGTATTTATTTCTAATAATAACATACAATAGGTTAATTCCTAGTGTCTCCCCATAAACACTGTTCACTGACAACACGGCAAACCCTGAGATTGAGAACTCGTGTCCGCTGGCTGCTGATGGTGGAGTGGTAATGTATTCATCCACATCGGAGGATTACTGGCGCCCAGGTAATTAAAATTTTGTAATCCTTATACAGAACCGCCCCACTGCTTATGTTCATTGAGTCTAGGGCACATATGAAGCTTTTAATTTTATCAGAGTTTTGCACAAGAAAACTGCGCATGTTAACGCAGTACTCCATCTTGTGATGCCAGGAAACTGTGGAAGGTGGAGCCCAGTCTCTTGTTGGTACAAAACTTGACATGCCACATGGTATAGGTTGGAGTACATGCCCTTCAGTTGTTGGGAAGCCGAAAGCATGTAGCGTACTTGATCAGTCACTATAAGCCTGACTTTTTCGTATTGTATGCCCCTGGCCAAAGGTTCATGCATGAGTCAATGAATGATTGCATTAATGTGCATACTTTTCTCTTCTCGAGTTTTAAAAAGCACATGTTTCACCCATTCACCAGATAATGGAAACACAAAGATACTCAAAATATATCTTTGCTGCTCATCGGTAGTTTCATCTAAAATTAATCCCTCTAGAATGCTTGCCGACTGCCTCATTTGTTTTCTCGAAGACGTTCTCATAAATTGGTATGTAAATGTTTTTCTCAGAGTGCTCTCATCCGGTATTGGCCTTTGTAAATGTTCTCAAGGAATGGTTTGAATGTAGAATTGTTTACCTTGCGAATTGGAATTCCTGACTGGATTAATGCCATGGCAAGATCCGTATAGAAATTCAATGGCCGCTGCTTTTCAGATCCTGAAGCGAAGGCATGTGTCAGAGTCAGTGGTGCAGCCAGCCCCCCAGATCAGAATGGATTTTCTTTAATGTACCATTTTCACTTAAATTCAATTGCTGATAAGAATGCAAGATTCTTTAAAATATCTCGTAAACAATGTTTTAAATGTTGATTGGGTTAATAATTTTTTCACCGTACATAATAGAAATTCAGTAATAGATTTTAACTGCGTTAGTTTTCAGCGTCGCTTTACATTCGCCGAATAGAGTCCAGATCCTGCTGTACACAGTTTGCTGCAGGATTTCATAATAGAATATGATATAAGCTTCTGTAATAACAATAATTTCAAGTCATCACAGAAGTCAAAACAATTTAGGCTAGTTCTGTATATTATTGTAGTCAGCCAATGTTAAATTCTACATCAATCCGTCATTCATTTAGCTGAGTTTAAAGTTTACAGTTTTTCAACTCTCATTTGCTACAGTGCTTCACACGATCGCTTTAAAAATACACGGAACGCAATGATATCGGTGAGCAGTTTCAGTTCTAATATGCCTGCTGCTACGATAACTGTGAATTTAAAAATTTGAATGATATGCTTTGTATTGTGATGTATTAAAAGTGGAATAGAAAACTTTTTATAAACAATAGGTGAGGTGAAAATTTATTACGATGACATACGATTTGAAGATAATAATAATAATAATAATAATAATAATAATAATAATAATAATAATAATGATGATGACGATGTTCGCAATATGAGAACTTAATTGAATAAGACTAATTTGTAAAGAAAATTTAAAAATTAATTGCACCCATCTTATAATAAATTATTTGTTTAAATTTTATCAGTTTTAGCACCTCCAGATTAAAATACTGGTTGCGCCAGTGGTCAGAGTAGATTGCTTAGCTTTCGACTTCTTTACATGTTTGCTATACTGGACGTGCTGGTTTATTCTGTTTATTTGATGCTTGTCATCGATTGTAATATTTACATCGCAGATGCCATCAGTTTCGATAAATTGCATCTTGAATTCTTCTGAAAGGGCATACAAGTTCTCCTTCTTAACCTTCGCCATGATTTTGTTCTGAAAAATACGTTCTTAGTCCAGTAGCGTAAAACCGAAAAATTAGACGAATCGGAAATAATTGCTACAAAAGGTTTCATTGTTTTAATGGCTTCATTTGTTGCCTAATATGACTATTCTAGGTTTTCCCCCTCGGCGGAGTTGTGCTTAAGTGGTGGGGGTAAAAATATGACCCCCAAAGGGGTATTTTTTGCGGTTTTACGATTATATCTCGTAAAGAACTCACGATATCGAAGACATGGTCCTATTAAAAGTTGTAGGGCATTAAATTCCGCATTGAATGAGACTAAACACATATTTTTTGGACAAACCGTTCCCATACCACTGCTCATCAAATTTGGACAAATTTTATATATTTATAGTCCATGTGCCAGACCCCCAAAATTGACCATGTCATTATAATTTCAGGGGGATCAATGAAACTTATACCACATGTTCCTGGGGTCATGTGGACCAAAAAAGTCGGGGGGGGGGCGCCATCATGAGGAGGTAGCTTTCAAACATGGCGGCCATTCAAAATGGCGGACGACTGTGAATCTTTAAATTCAAATATCTCAGGACTGGGTTCATCAATCTTGAATTTTGTTTTTTCAAAATGTAGGTTATTCTTCTGGCTACATGTTTGTTCCACATGTATGTGGCCAAAAAAAATGTATTTATTGGTCAAAACTCTAAAAATAGGAAAAATCGATTTTTTGACATTTACGTTTTGCGGTTTATTACTCTAACCGTTGGGTATATGGAAAAGTGTCTGAACAAAAGTTGTAAAGACACATCTCACCTTTAAAACGCAAAAATGAAATCGAAGATCGGATCAATAGAATCTGAGATATCCAGATTCAAAGCGAGCGGAGCGGGGTTGAGCATTAGGGTGGAACGAAAAACATCAAATTTTGATTTTCAATTTGTAATAGTGCGGAAAAGTTGCCTTTCGGTGTAAATAAGATAAATTTAAAATATGAAAAATATTGGATTATGTCTTGAGGTGCCGCAAGGACGTCAAAGTTTCATAAAACACACACTTTTTGCAATTTTTTCAAACACTTTTGCGAAACAATCAGCTTTTGATTTTTAATTTGTAATAGCGCGGAAAAGTTGCCTTTTGGTGTAGATAAGATAAATTAAAAATATGAAAAATATTGGAGTAGGTCTTGAGGTGCCGCAAGGAGGTTAAAGTTTCATAAAAAACACACTTTTTGGAAATTTTTCAAAGATTGTTACGTGTCTCGATTATGAAATAAAAAGTTTCAAATAGGCGTTGTAATATAAATAGAAAGATAAAAACAGCTTTACTATCTTTACTGAACTTTACTGAACATTGGGTGTGATGGAACCGTTGTAAACACTGGACATAAAAATGGTGTGATTTCTTTGATGGAAAAGGAAATAGGAATACCTTTACAATGGTTAATTTGTTTGTTCCATGGTAATGAGCTACCATTGCGACATCTTTTTTGCATTTAGATGGTAAAACGAAGGGGCCCAATGAGTTTAAAGGCGAAATAGGTCAGCAGCTAGAAAACTGTCCTAATCTACCTGTGGTTACTTTCTTGCCAATTGAAAATAACCTTCCTCTTTTGGAGAACAAAAATGATTTAAGTACAGATCAAAAATATTTATTGGATATGTTTATCGCTGTATCAAGTGTAAATTGCACACTAGATTTATCTTTAAGAAACCCTGGAAAAATTGCTCACTCCAGGTGGTTGACATTAGCCAACCGCGTGCTTAGATTGTACGCGTATGTGGCAACTGAAAATCCAACTGAAAATCTTAAGACTCTGGCTGAATACATTGTGAAAGTGTATGCGCCTGTGTGGTTTAATATTAAGTTAAAACCTTCATGTACTTATGGTTCCAAACATCTGTTTAACCTTATCTCATATTCATGCTATCTCTCTGACGATCTCAAGAACGTTATAGACCCGATTATTGAAAGAAATGGGTACTTTGCTGCTCCGGAAAATCTTCTTTTGCCCATGCTATGTGATGAACTTGGTTTACGACGTGTTTTAAAAGCAAGAACAGAAAGTAGAGGAGTCAGGAAGTTTAAAGTTCCAAAGATAAACTTTGATGCAAAGGATTACATCGACATGATCTCATGGCCTGAAAATGACGTAACTGAAACCCCCTTGTTCAAACATGTATCCAGTGACTCCCTCAAAGACTTTATACGGAAGGTATCTGAAGCTGAACCAAATAGTAAAATGGATCCGGTTATCGACTTTCCCCGGCTTCCTTGTCACACGCAAGTAGTGGAAAGAGCTGTGAAGCTGGTGACCGAATCGGCTCAAAATCTCTGTGGTTCAATCGCAAGAGAAGGATACATAAGAGCAAAAGTTGACTCACGTGTGAATATGCCAAAATTTAATACAAAAAACAGTTTAATGTGGCAAAGAAGTAGAAACAAACCTTTTGCTGCTGTAACATTTTTTATCATTAAGGATACAGAAGTAAGAAATACTAAATTTGACATTACAAAATTTTTATTATTATATTGTTATTATTATTTGTAATTAATAATTTTTTCAATTCTAATGCTTATATGTATTTAAAACCAAGTTTTGTAACATTATATGTACGAAAAATTCGTAAAAAATAATTTATCAAAGTTTATAATTTCTCAATTTTTTCAATATTTTTACAAACTTTAAGCTCCTTGCGGCACCTCAAGATGTTGTAGTATTGCAACCAAATTTTGTTTAATTATTTTTGAGCCTAAAAGGCAACTTTTCCGCGCTATTACAAATTAAAAATCAAAAGCTGATTGTTTCGCATAAGTGTTCGAAAAAATTGCAAAAAGTGTGTTTTTATGAAACTTTAACGTCCTTGCGGCACCTCAAGACATAATCCAATATTTTTCATATTTTAAATTTATCTTATTGACACTAAAAGGCAACTTTTCCGCGCTATTACAAATTGAAAATCAAAAGTTTATGTTTTTCGTTCCACCCTATATGAGCATGTTGACCGAGCGCTCGGTGCAGCCTAGCGAGAGGCGAGACTTGGTGTAAATTCCTGCGCTTTATTTATTTTTAACCTCAGTAATTGCTTTATTACCAGATAAATTTACATTACCTACTAATGCGCACTAATTGTAACATGATTATTAAACACTTACTCATAAATACAATTAAGAATTATATCATTTATCTGGGAAATGGACATCAATAATTACCAATTCATATAATATACTGTCAAGGCTTTTATCTTTGATTTTTAAGATGAAATCGTTAAAGGAACATCAAATAGTCTAAATAATTAAAAACGGAAAAAAGTATTACAATTTAGGTATGTATTGGAGACGTTTAACAATACTTTCAGAAATGAACACAGGACGTAAGCAACTAAGAAATAAAAATGCCTATAAAATGCCTTATAGCCTATAATATTATGAACAATCTTGAAATAAGTCTTCTTCACTAGAATCACTGTAATCAGTTATTATAATTGCACTCTTCCTCATCTGCTGTTGCTTTGGTACACCCCTTGCACCCACAGCTCTCGGTGCATTGGATTTGAGTAATAAATACAAATAACAATTATACAATTTACCTGGGAAATGAACATCAATAATTACGAACTATACATCCCATAACTCTGTACTTCAAGATGAACATGTTCAAGCCACTCCACTTGATACATCTTCTTACAAGTAATGAAGCAATGTTGTCCTTTCGGATGAAATATATCGCCCTAGTGGAGCTACTTTCCGTTTTTCTTCGGACTAATCGAGAAGGAAATTGGTTTCTGTTTTTAGCTGATGTTGAAAAAATTGTGCCTTGAATTTTTGCGCTGGATAGAGTGAACTACTCACATTATCTATCATAACACTTTCTTGAATTAACTAAACTAGAAAAGGAGAGCCCATATGTTCAACAATATTATGTAGAAGGAGGTTTTCAGTACAAATAAGAAGCAACAACCCATTTTCTAGAATTCCAGTGGACCAAGCCATCAAAGAGACTGTAAACAAAAACACCCAAACTCCTGAAGGTACTAAGGATTTCAGTCTGAAAAAGTGGGCTGTAGTACGGTAATATGTTAATGCTGAGTACAGAGCTAAAGAACCTCCTCAGCATTCTATCATCCAGCGAAACAGATCAGTGCCACCCTGACCTCCAAAGCCCAAGGACACTTAGAGATGAGAAAGACGTGACAACTCTCACTGACCTTCTAGCCGAGTGGACGAACCCCTTCGATCCCAACCCTTAAGATATTGTACATTTGCCTACTGGAATACATGTTGATGAATCAAGTTGATTACATTGATTTTGAAAACGAGGAAAAATAGCTTATTAAGAGTTCTCGTTTCGGCTAGCTAAAGGAGAAGGGTTTCATAAACATATTAAGAAAGTGGGTCTTAAGATTAGTAGACTAAAGAAGAGCAAAAAAACCAAGGTTGGAAACAAATAAGTAATCCTCCAGTGCAATGATGACATATATTGCCGAAAACCAACAACTTGACATGATGGAAGGGTTCAGATATCCTCTGGCACCGTTTCCATGGCGAATGTTAATGGGCCTTTGAAGAAAACCTACAAATCAGTGTTTGCCCATTTTTTGGAAATATACACCACCCCTGCCAGTCTGCCGGAAAAAGATTCGACCTGCATCATTGATTCAATGGCTGTGCTTGAGTCCATCAAAGGAGAACAAAAAACGTTTTACGAATTGTCAACGAATTTTCTCAAGCAGGTTTTGAATATAGGTCGGAGGGTTGACATATATTATCCAGTGGTTTCGATCAAATCTTTGGAGCGGGAAAAAAGCGGAACAGCTGAAGGTATCAAATTTAGTGAAATCAAGGGTGGGTACAGAGTGGTTTGTTGGAGGACTCTTCTAAGGAACAGTTAAGGCAAAAATATAATGATAAAATTCTCTTTTTACGGTTTGTAAGAGGAGAAATTTCAAACATAATTGGAAACCTAGAAATCTTCGTAGCAGTTGGTGAAATCTGCTTCATGATCATTTATATTAGGAAGAAAAATGTTCCTGAGCTGTTCTCCACTCAAGAATAAGCTGATTCCAGTATGATACTGCATGCAAGGAACGCCGCTACATCATCTGAATCAGTTCTTTGCTTTTCAATCAATACGGATATATTAGTTTTGGCTGTAGGTTTTTGCAGAACCATAAAAAGCAAAAACATCTGAATCGGGAAACAAACAAAACAGTCTTAACAGATATGCAAGTTTCCCAGATAATATCTGCCTTAGGCGAACAGCTTTTTACAGCTCGTATTGGGTATTATTGCTGGTCTGGCTGCGACACAATCAGTGCTTTAACTGGCCAGGGAAAAGTAAAAGGATTTAAGCTTTTGTGCAAAAAGGAACAAAGATTTATTGAAGCGTTCAGCAAGTTATGTAAAGATTGGATGATGTATAATGATGTTGATGACAGCAAAGAAGAATTTGTCTTCCAGTCGTATGCCCTCAAATGCAAGGTGAAATAAGCTGCACTACCAGATGTTCAGAGGGCCAGATTGAGAGCTTCCAAATGTCTCTTTGTAAAGACACCTTGAGACAACACAATAAACGTGCCAACTACCAGGCCGGAATTTTGATCAGAAGCCTGGAAACCAAACCACTAATTCTGGACCCTTTTGCTCATGGGTGAGAAAAGGACACATCAGGTAACTTATCAGTCAAGTGGATGGAAGGTCTGCCAGTACCGGCGTGCGTACTTTCCTTTTTCCGGTGTCACTGCAAGATCAACTGTGCACCAGAAAGTAACTCGTGCTTAGCAACTCAAATCTGAATCATCGAGAGCCGATGAACGGCAACGGCAGTTGAGGACGACTGCAATAATAACTGACTTCAGTGATTCTAGTGAAGAAGACTTAATTCAACGTTGTTAATAATATTGTATAAGGCATTTTATGGGCATTTTTATTTCTTAGTTGCTTACATCCTGTGTTCATTTCTGAAAGTATTGTTAAAAGTCTCCGATACATACCTAAATTGTAATACTTTTTTCCTTTTTTAATTATTTCGACTATTTGAAGTTCCTTTAAAGATTTCATCTTAAAAATCGGAGATAAAAACCTTGACAGTATATTATATGAGTTGATAATTATTGACGTCCATTTCCCAGATAAACTATATAATTCTCAATTGTATTTATGAGTAAGTGTTTAATCATGTTAAAAACAGTGCACATTAGTAGGTAATGTAAATTTATCTGGTAATAAAGCAATTACTGAGGCTGAAAATAAATAAAGCGCAGGATTTTACGCCAAGTCTCGCCTCTCGCTAGGCTGCACCGAGCGCTCGGTCAACATGCTCAACCCCTCTCCGCTCGCTTTGAATCTGGATATCTCAGATTCTATTGATCCGATCTACGATTTCATTTTTTGCGTTTTAAAGGTGAGATGTGTCTCTACAACTTTTGTTTCAGACACTTTTTCGATATACCCAACGGTTAGAGTAATAAACCGCAAAACGTAAATGTCAAAAAATCTATTTTTCCGATTTTTAGAGTTTTGACCAATAAATACTGGTTTTTTGGCCACATACATGTGGAACAAACATGTAGCCAGAAGAATAACCTACATTTTGAAAAAAACAAAATGCATGATTGATGAACCCAGTCCTGAGATATTTGAATTTAAAGATTCACAGTCATCCGCCATTTTGAATGGCCGCCATGTTTGAAAGCTACCTCCTCATGATGCCCCCCCACCGACGTTTTTGGTCCACATGACCCCAGGAACATGTGGTATAAGTTTCATTCAGTCCCTCCAAATTATAATGACACATGGGTCTGGCACATGGACTATTATGAAAAACTAGTGGACCCGTGCTGCTCTGCCCCCATCACTTTTCTTTTGTTAACTAAAAATATCTCTAAAAAATTAAGGAAAGAAGAAGAAATTCTTGCACCCCAACACTATTTTGTTTGTTTGTTATTATTAAAAAATCTATCTTTTTTTTCCTCTTCAGTTTTACAAAAATCGATTGTCAGCGCATAACTTTCCTCTCACTCAGCTGATTTCAGTGATCAATTCGGCATGTTAAAGAGCTGTTTCTGGTGAGTGTTCTTAGCCTATCACCATCTGCGTACGTTAATTAGAGCCTGAGGTTTCGGTTCTCAAAGTTACAGAATTTCTGTATCTCGAGGATGGTGGTAGTTGGGTGATTTCCAATGCCCGATAACATAATGTGCTTGAATACCATTCGTTAAAAAATGAAGCAAATTGGCCAAGAATAAGGTAATAGAGATGTGTAAACATAGTACTATAGCACTCCGTTGTACTAGTCTTGTACTTAGTAAATATATAAAATATTAAAATTGTAGAAAAGAAACACAATTCTCCAAATCAATTAGTGATGATTTTATTTCATAACAAAAATTGCAGTTAAAGGTAGGACGATGAAAAGGGGAAAAAAATAGGTAGGTATAAAAATTTTACAGACGTCGACGTTTCATTGCCATTGGGCCACTCGGCTCCTCAAAGTCTGTAATTTCCGATAACTAGTCCGTCGCCCCATCACTCGGTTCCTAAAAGTCTGTAATTGTCGTCGCCACATATATGCAGTCCAGGTCTTCGTAAGCATCTGGTTCTTCAGTTGCATCTGGTTGGAAGGAGTTAGTGCAGGAGTTCCCCTTGCAGTTAGCACAAATCAATGAGCAATTAATCCCAACCTTCCAACACCCACAACTATGTGCACACCCCTTGTTGTATTTGCAGAAAATTGTGGAGCTGGTTCCTTCGAGGTAGGAACGGGGTCGAGACCAATCTTTGAAGCCTGCCATCCCCAGAGGAGCGGATCCATCTGGTGTCCTAACCACATTTGTACTTGTAGGTAAATTGCCAAGCAACATTGGCGAGCTGCTTCGGATGTTGGTGGTAGGGATGCCAGGTTGAATTTGGATTTCACGAAAGCTTTGGAAAACAGGACGAATCGCAATTTATCTAAAGTATCTCCTGCCCTACCTCCGTATGTCTTTAGCTTCGACAATAGCTTCAGTTTGAGTGTCATGGTCCAAGAAAGGTTTGATTTCTTCGAGAAGACATCTATTTTCAACCAACAGCCTTGCCAGAAGATTTCCGAAGTTATGTCACATCCACTTATGGTGTGGAGAAATATGAGTGGCCTTCTGATGTTGTCTGCCGAAGCTGTTGGGACTTTTGATGGGGTCGTTCCTCTTCTAGGTTTTGAGAAATATATGTTTGCTGATGGTGTGGCTAGGGCAATGAGCATGATGAGGAGGACCGTATCTTCACCAACTACCACAACCTTCTCATGCTCCTGTGATACCACAAGGGCCGTGGCAACAATCAGGTGGTCTGCGTCTTCATTAGCTTGCTTTACTGAGAAGCCTCTCAGTAAGCAAGGTAATAAGACGTGCTTCTTTTGTCGTTGGAAAGGAATTGCTCCTTAGTTATGGTGACCACCATTAACTCGGTAAGATGACCTCAGGAGTAGTATGTCTTTTGCTTCGGCGGAGGCGCTCAGCAGATTCGATGCTCTTGGTGGGCAGGTCTTCGGGGTAGCCATCAAACACCACACTTGTCGCATTTCGGTTGTAGTGTCTTTTTAGGTAGTCAACGTATCTGGTTAGGAATAAGTGGAATGTTTCACCATTCTTCCACACAACTCGGTGGAGAAAAAATCCACCATCGATGACAAAAGCTGCTCCTTCCAGGTTTACCTCATTCAGTGGTGTGAAGAAGTCATATAACACTGACTTGGGAGTCTTCCTCATTCCAACTGCATCGTTGGCCAAACTTTAATGTATAATTCTACGGAAACGGCTGGTCCAACAAATTCACTTTTAATCTCATCGAACGCAGAATTTATTCCTTTATTACTTTTGTATGAATTACTTTATTGATTCATGGGTTAGGTTAGATGATATTACCAAAAAGCAGAAATTAAAACGAAAATTGTTCATAAATATGTAAAATTTGTCCAAATTTTATGAACAGTAGTATGAAAACGGGTTGTCCAAAAAATATGTGTTTAGTCTCAATGAATGCAGAATTTAATGCCCTACAACTTTTAAAAAGACCATTTTTTGATATCATGAGTCCTTTACGAGATATAATCGTAAAACAGCAAAAATACCCTTTTGGGGGTCACATTTTTACCCCCCACCACTTAAGCACAACTCCGCGGGGTGGGGGGGGGGGGAAACCTAGGATAGTCATATTGGGCAACAAATAAAGCCATTAAAACAATAAAATCTTTTGTACCAATTATTTCCGATTTGGATTTTAATTCTACTGGGCTATCTGGTCCCGACTAGTATAACACTAACAGGCCAACAAGACATTTCGTTAAATTCATGCCAGCAATAACCTACCTTACAGTTTAAGACTATTGCACAATCATTGTTTGAATTTTAATGTTAGTTTACAGCTGCAGGTTCGCCATTGTTGGAGGGATATGAATTTCTGGTGGTTTCCATAAATGATGTAAAATATTTTATTTATTGACTTTTGTTGACTTCTGATTAATCAAAATTTTAAAAATTGAAGAAGAGAAAAAATAATGTCTAATCTTTTAAAACAAAGATAAAAATGGGGGAAATGGTGCTGAAGCATGAAGTAGAAGGAAAATGTAGCAAAATGTAGTAATATCACAAAAAAGTGCAAAAAGGTGCAACAAATTGTATTTATTTTGCTTCATTTCATGTTCGAAAATACATAGGCTATACCGATTTATCTGTATGATAATAACTTTATTTAAAATCCTTTTTCCAGTCATAACGTTTGAAATAATCCATGTAAATCTATCAGTGGGCGCCTGGTAACTGAAAACTTAGAGTCAGTTAAGATTTGAACATGTCGTTGGCAGTGCGCATGCGTGAAGTGCTAAAGTCCAGCATGAAAATATTGTCCACTGCTCCATGTGCTTTAGTTCACGTTCGCTACCTGCTGTCTGCTGGACATTTAAATCCCCTAGCCCAGCATGTTTCAAGGGATAAGAGTAAACAAACTAGAATTATACTCAAATGTATTTAAGCTTCAATAACTCCTGTACTATACAAAATGAACAATTACAATTATTAACATATCTTGTTAAGATACCCTAGTAGAATTTAAGAGTATGATTTCGTATATCACACTCTGCACCGTCTTGTTGGGGTATAGTCTTTATTTATAAGGCGGAAATGCAATAACACATGATCCTTCCTTTTACATCTAGTCTGTATGGAAGGGCCGACGAGGGGGTGTAACTTCTTTTGTTTTGAACAACACAGCAGATGATGGTGAGGAGGAGGACAATGAAGCTGTAGGTGATGTTGGAATAAAACTACAATTTTCTGGATTTTCATTCTGCAGCATTGTTCTCGCTACAAAGATAGGATCATCTGTCCAATACATTTTTAGACTGTTTTTCTTTATTATTCCTGTTACAAGCTGCAAACCTGAAAATTTCCTCATTTCCTCATTTCCTCAATAGTAAAAGGAGTCCACTTCTGATATATACAACATTTTATAAAGGGGCATGGTGCTGTGATGACCTGACTAGCGTAAATATTTGTTTGACCACAAAACATAACTTTAGGAAATCATTTGTTAGAAAGAGTTCCACTAAGGAAAACATCTTCTCCAAAATTTACACCACAATTCAAGCCTACGGTTTCATTAAATTATATAGAAGAGGGCCGATAGTATGGCGATTCTCTGACATTACTTACTCAAACTGTGGAACTAATTACAAGGAATTTCGTTTTGTATTCCTACGGCAACATCAACATCGCTATCACTGTCGCTCCGGTAACAAATCATCTATACATACGCATACTTATATGCAGTATATATATACAGTATACATATATAGTATATATATATACAGTATATATATACACATAAATATATATATATATATATATAAAAGAAAAACTGCTTCCTAATTTAAGGCCTAACTCAGTTGTGGCACTTGATAATGCTCCCTATCACAATGTGAAAATAAATAAAGCGCCAACATCAAATTCCACAAAAGAAGATATGAAAAATTAGCTCATAAAAGAAGGGATTCCATTCTCAGAAGATATGTTAAAACCTACTCTGTACGAATTAATTGAGAGAATGAAACCAAGAAATGTGGAATATTCAGTAGACAAAATTCTACGAAATGCCGGTCATGTTTCTCTCCGCCTGCCACCCTACCACCCGGAACTAATCCCATAGAAAACATTTGGTCTATTGTTAAAGGGTGGGTTGCTTCCAGGAATGTTATGTGCAATACAACTTCGGCAACAAACCTTTGTGAAGAGAAGTTTAATTCCATGACGAAAGAAGACTGGGTTCCTTTGTGTGAACATGTGAAGAAAATTGAAAGGGAATATATAGAAAAATAAGTTCTTTTTGACAGTGAAATTGATAATATAATAATAAACTTGGGTGGTGTAATAGTGACATTGAGAGTGCTGACGGTAGTGATTCTGATTTCTGAATGGAACACGACTCTGACTAGGGGTAAGTGATGACAGTCAATGTTTTCAGCTCAGCACGTTTCGCTTGCATTTGAATTCCCGCCGCATCTGTCTGTGACGTGGTCCATGCTTTCAGTTGATGGGCGTTCTCTGTACCTTTCAAACCATTACTGCCTTTATTAAGTGCCAGTATGGTACTTTATGAGATTGTGTGGTGGACGAAAAAATGTCTGTCCGTCTGTCTGTCTGTCCGTCTGTCTGTCCGTGTGTCTGTACGCACCATAACTCAAATACGCTTTTTCGGATTTTCATGAAACTTGGAAAACACATTTATAATGTGCATGGGAAGAACCCTATTGATATTGAACCAAATAGGTTCACCGATACCGGAGTAATGCCCAATTTAGTGCCTATTTTAATAGATTATGGCGCCTTTCTAATAGAAAGGCGCCATCACTCAAATACGCTGTATCGGATTTCCATGAAACTTGGTATACCCATTTATGACGTCCTTGAGAAGTGCTCTATTGAATTTGAACCTAATCTGTTGACCGGTACCGGAGTAAAACCCAATTTAGTGTCTACTTTAAAGGCGCAATAACTCAAATAGGCTTTATCGGATATTTATGAAACTTCGTATACGCATTTATAATGTCCATGGGAAGACGTTTATTGATATTGGACCAAATCGGTTGGCCAGTACCGAAATAATGCCCAATTTAGTGTTTTTATGTTAATATATAAGAAGTCGCGATAACTCAAATATGCTTTATTGGATTTTCCTGAAATTTTGTATACCCATTTATAATGTACGTGGAAAGACGTCTACTGATATTGGACCAAATCGGTAGACCGGTACCGGAGTAAAACCCAATTTAGTGTATATTTTAAAGACGCGGTAACTCAAATACGCTTTACCGGATTTGTATGAAACTTGGTATACACATTTATAATGTCCATGGGAAGACGTCTATTCATAATGGATAAAATCGGTTGACCTGTTTCGGAGTAATGCTCAATTTAGTGCCTATTTTATGGTAATATACGTATTCGAAAGAATTTATTTAAAAAAATGAAAATCAGTTATCTTGACAACATAGCCTATTGTTTTACTGTGATCTTATGAGGTCTTGGAAATTAAAATACAGGTAGCTATGACAAAAAACATATTGATTTACATGCGCTTATCCAACTAGACCGTTAAAATGACCCAGGTGGCCGAGATGGTAGACCTTTCTTCTTCCGTAAGCCCTGCTTAATGAATAAATCTGGAGCTTAACTTGGAAATCAATTTAAAAAAAAAAACATATTCTGCATATCATAATTGCAGTCATAACTAATTAAACAAAAACATACTGGCACTTTGTTACATCAGTTTACCTGATTTTATTACTATCGTATTTCTTTAAAACAATCATAATACTCTTCGTAACTTAGCAGTTCGAAATTACCAACTTACCAACTTTAGGGGCAAACCTCGGTACAATAGGCAATTTATAAAATCACCATTATTTCTTTACTTCATTACTGCAATTCGTCGTGTTTATATTCAACAAATGTCTACATTTAGGTTAAACTATGTAGTTGAAGTTTTTGAAATGTAATAACTCATAGCGTTAATAGGCTACAGTTGGCCACATAAAAGTAAGTATCCTCCATTCATACATTACTGCTAACGCCCTTACCTTATTCCCTAATAATTTGCTTCGGATTCTATCTCATACTTTACACATCTTATAGTATCATCATTAATCTTACTCTCAATTTTAATAAAACTCCCATGATGCTGAACCTGTTTGTATACAACATAACATACAACTATATACGATCAAGCTTTTTTTTTTGTTTGAAAAATACGGAAAAAGATCCGCAAAAATGCCGTTTCGGGTAAATTTAATTCAAGTTTCTAAAATAAATCGTCCAACAACTTCAATATTCAATACAATTATAGGTATGGAATGCGATTTTTTTGCGTGAAATTCCTTTATGATACTGGATCAAATTATTAATCTATACTTAAAGAAAGCTTTCCGTGGTGGTATTTTATTAAAATTAAATAATAACTTATAAAATGAAAACTAAATTCCATGGCTACATCCCTTGTGGGACTAGACCTACCATCCGACCGTTGCGTCATCTGCCAGAGGTAGATGGCAGGATTGGGTCGGGCATGTGGTGACCATGCCAACACCTACTGCCGTTATAATATGCATAGCATAATATATTTGGACAAGAAAAGTAACAAGTAACCACATGAACGATTGCGAAATTATTTTAGGAGAGACCATGTAATTTAGTTATTTCAAGTGCTTGGCAACTGTAGATAGCCTATATAGATCTATGATCAGTACATACCATCCCGACGCTTCTTTGCGCTCCAGGTTGGATTATTTTTTGTTTTTATCGTTTTTAAGAACAATAAACAATTTTGGACAAATCCACAGTCTCGTCAGCATGAAAAACTGTAAATCATTGGCCTAAGGTAGCGATTGCGGGTACTGCTTATATTCCACCTTTTTTCACCC
This sequence comes from Ectobius pallidus, assembly GCA_964059195.1. Lineage (NCBI taxonomy): Eukaryota > Metazoa > Arthropoda > Insecta > Blattodea > Ectobiidae > Ectobius > Ectobius pallidus. Next base: position 130,237,265 of record CAXKWD010000002.1, read on the forward strand.
CACGCTTCATTGTCTAGGACAGGCGTCATTAACTGGCCGTGGCTCTTGTTATGTGCTAGGTCACGAGTCACGACAGCTGTGTGTGCACGAGCATGTAGCCAGTTCGTTCTCGGCAGTACACAGTGGCAGACGAAATATGTAGAAGAAGGGACGTTCTTTAGGTCACCAACACCATTGAATTTATTATGACCTGCAATTTCTGTTTACTGTAAAGGGGGTAAGGTCCACATGTTTGGTTAGCATTAAAGTCTGAACAGCAGAAGAAATTTCAACCTATAACTGCATTATTATTCCCGCCATTCAAATGATTATGAAAAAAATATAAAAGACAAAAACAAACTACTCTCATCCTATACAATTCTACTCTGTAGTACACAATAGTTATTAGCATTGGTTGCTTTGCAATTCGTTTTCCGAAAGTAATTTTCATTATCTCATAGTCAGTTACTATGGTCTCTAGAAAAAAAAAGTTATAGCTTCCTCTGCCCAAATAAAATTGTTCTTCCTAGTATAGTATATGTATCACATTCTCTTCATGTAAAGTGTAAAAATGAAGATAATGTTACATCACAACGCATCCCCGAAGAATACACAACCGAAACAAAATTTGATTAGTTCATTCGGGTAACTTTCTTTACCCTAAGCATTGGCAATACTCCTTCTCACTTCACATATAGAATAAAATCAGGTAAACTGATGTAACAAAGTGCCAGTATGCTTTTGTTTAATCAGTAAAAAGTTAATTGGAATTATGATTTGCAGAGAATAACTTATTTTTGTTATCAATTTCCGAGTTAAGCTGCAGATCGATTCATTAAGCAGGACTTACGGAAGAACTTAGGTCTAAAGTTTGATACTTAACCTTAATTCAAACTCGTATACACTGATACAAGACATTCTTAAAATAATTATGTCAACATTTCACAAAATACACTGGCGAAGAACTCCACTTGGGAAAAAATAAATTTAAGTCGCACCTTGGATGAATGTTCCCACCCACCACCCCCTCGCGATGCACTTTCTTTTATACCACTTCTTCTGTCCTCATATTACGTAGAAACTCGTGATTGGACGTTGGTAGTGTGACGTCATACCGGTAAACAAAAGCCTCATGTCTTACGTAAAAGTTGACAGGCTTACTAACGTCTGGAAGATATAATATGCCACATTTTCGAAACCTACAAACAGTGTATCGTACATTATTCGAAAATGCAAGGGCGCTTCGCTTCGGCTGCCGCCTCCGCTCGCGCACTTAACTAATGTGGTTAGTGTTTTGCATTATTTAGATTATGTGAAGAGGTGATTGTGGTCTGGTCGGGAGTGCCGAGTAAGCTAGAGGGTTGTCATTTTGGTGTATGGGTTGGTAGCTTGTATTTGGTACGATCGGGAGTTTGGAGAGAAGGAACGATCGGGTGTGCCGAGATAACAAGCGAACAGCAACGCATTGTTCGGAGCGTAAGGGGCGACTTAATCTTATCTTTAGCACTCCACTTAATGTATGTAGACCTAATTATTTCAGAGTTTATATTTTCTGTATATAACACTATTCAACTTGATGAACTAAATAAACACTGAATAGTTTGATAATTAAGTGTTCCAATTTACTTTTATTTTCACCGTACGTCTCAGCTTAAATGCGAAGGGATATGTCATGGCTCCCTATTCCAAAGCCGTATCATATTATGAAGAATGTAAAACTTTATGTTGTCAGGATAATAGATTTGCATTTGTTAAATTCTCAATAATACATTACCATAAAATAGGCATCAAATTCCGGGGTGCGCGGGCAAAGAGAGTTAAGTCCACCATCCTAAAAAAATTGAGATATGTCCATAGAGTTATAGATAAAAATGTTCTCTACATTTGTGTTAAGTCCAGTAAGTCATAATCAAAATTGTACGGTAGTTATGGATGTGTGCCTCATGGGTATATCCATCTCTAAAGCTATGTTGGGCTGGTATAGTGTGTTAAGTCACTCTAATTCTCAGTAACAAGAAAGTGGACTTAACTCTCTTTGCCCGCGCACCCCGGAATTGGGCATTACTCTGATACCGGTCAACCGATTTTATCCAATATCAATAGATCTTCCTCGTGGGCATTATAAATGCGAATACAAAGTTTCATGAAAATCCGATAAAGCGTATTTGAGTTACCGCGTCTTTAAAATAGACACTAAATTGGGTTTTACTCCGGTACCGATCAACCGATTTGGTCCAGTATCAATAGACGTCTTCCCATGTACATTGTAAATGGGTATACAAAGTTTGATGAAAATCCGATAAAGCTTATTCGAGTTATCGCGACTTTCTGATATATTACCATAAAAGGCACTAAATTGGGCATTATTCCGGTACCGGCTTACCGATTTTGTCGAATATCAATAGACGTCTTCCCATTGACATTATAAATGCGTATACAAAGTTTTATGAAAATCCGATAAAGCGTATTTGAATTATCGCGCCTTTAAAATTGACACAAAATTGGGTTTTACTCCGGTACTGGTCAACCGATTAGGTCCAAATTCGATAGGCTACTTCTCATGGACGTCATAAATTCGTGTACCACGTTTCATGAAAATTCGTTAAAGCTTGTTTGAGTTATGGCGCCTTTCTAATATAAGCTATTAAAATAGGCACTAAATTGGGCATTACTCCGGTACCGGTGAACCGATTTGGTTTAATATCAATAGGGTTCTTCCCATGAACGTTATAAATGCGTACAGCAAGTTTCATGAAAATCCGATAAAGTGTATTTGAGTTATGGCGCGTACAGGCACACGGACAGACGGACAGACAGTTTCCCGTCCTCCACAAAATCTCATAAAGTATTATACTGGCACTTAATAAGAGGTCATATAGCAAAGAGCGCGTTTTCAGTTGCTTCAACCTGATGCAAGATCTCATTATTCACCAGACATGACTGAGATTTTACAAATAGTAGATTGGTTAAGTTATAACTACCCTTCTGAGAATTTTTGCTAAAAAATATTTCATATTAAAGTTTTAGCACTTAATATAAGCACCTCATCTACAAAATTTAAACAAAATCGTTATAACGTTTTCGAGAAAATCGTGAAAAACGAAATGTTCTTAATGCAAAGTGGTTTTAAAAGTAAGATCATGTCGTGACCAGATCTCGTGTCACATCCCCAAAAGATACCTAAACCAAATATAATTTTTTTCATACGACTTTTCCTCCTGGGGCTAGGCTGTTAATAGACACAAAGACACACAGACACACAAGCATATGTTTCTGAAAATAGTATTTTTTTGGATTCAGGGACCTCAAAACTTTTATATATGTTAGAATTCAACTTCAATATGCGGGGTTGAACACAATACTTCCTCTATCTTACAGTACCTAAGGTGCGGTCTGAAAGAAAACATTTACTCTTATAGTTTGATGGAAAATATTTATTATTGAATATCGTTTATTACTTTGTTCGCTTTTAATGTTTTCGTTTACGATTGTTAAAAAAGAAACATTATATTAAAATAAAAATAGAAGAAACTAGTTGCTATTTTCTAGCATACGGAATAAAATGACTTGATGAACGCAGTAAGTTATGTGACTGCTTATAACATTTTTAATGGGTTTGGTTTGGTTCTACCGACTTGCCAGAGGAATTTAATGATAGCGTGTTTTAAATTATTTATGTTTTTGGGTGAAATACGTATATTGTAAACGAAGTACAGTACCTGGAATTGTGCATGGTCGATAGGCTATGAGAGTATAAGCATATGGGATACAAATATGCTTGGATGACTGTATCCCCAATGAGCCTGTTTTACTTCCCCACCCTTCCGCCAAACTTCAGCACATTGACTGCTCGGCGGGGAGGTTTGTGCAGTGCGCTTTGGGTTGACGACGACTGGCCCAGGCTTTTATGTTTTGTGCTGATTGATTTTATTTTTTATTTATCATGGAGGGAACAGAGGAAAATCTACTGCAACTGGTTGATATGTATTTTTAAAACTAGATCTTTGCTCTGAGATCCTAAACATAAGATCATTAAGATAAAATAAGTTCGTTGTGAAAATAAATTCAACGAACATTCACGAGCCTTTCCATTTGCATAAGCTGTCCTTCTTAACATATTTACTGCCAGTTTCCCAAATGTCAGACTGTATTTTTAACAGTTTCCTTGTTTGCCATCACCAGGAAGGTATTATCAAGATTAACGGCCTATTTAATCGCGATTAATTTAGAGAAAATATCCAGAGCTTCCATATTCTCATTTAATTAGAAATAAGAATACAGAGTTAGTTATATAAACATAGGAAAAAACGCAATTTCACAACTTAATAGATTCGTCAACGATTACTTGCATCCACTAAGTAAATAAGTAAAGGAGGAAGCACACTCCTCCATTCCGTTCCGTTTAGTTTATTTTGGATAATTATATAGACATTGTAAGCATATGAAATGCTGAAGCACGCGGGGCTGAAGCAACGGGCGGCCAGTCATTGGTTTACAGTGTTTACACTATCGACATAACATCCAAGGTCAACGAAACGGAACGGAGGCAGTGTACTTAAGTTTGAGTACGGCCAGCAAGCGTCAGTTAGAGATCTGGCCAGCTAGGAAGACGTTTGAGCGCGCATGGGTTCTTGGTACCGTGCAATGCAATGCAATGCAATGGTTGACTTCCCTTCCACTCACTCTCCCTCTCACCGGTGCTGGACATCTCCCTAGTTGGATTGCTCTCTAACCAACTTTATGTTCAAATTTTACTTAAGAAAGCCGCGCAACTCGTATAATGGTAATAATGAATATAATCATGTTTTGTTTTGCCTAACAGATTTAAAGCCATAGGGTTTTTTCTTCCACTCAACTAGGATGAATACAAAACAAATCATAAGATTACCTTTAAAAATGCAATAATATTACGCTGGGTACTTTCAGTGGCAAAATGGTAACTGATGCCAAAATAGGGAGATAGGGAGCCACTTCAAAATCCGTGCAGAACTCCAAATCACGGCCATTAAAATTCCTGAAAGCATTCTGTAGCCAGCACCAACAAGTGATTCAGCAATTGTGTGTGGCAGGGCAAATAAAATCTTCATCACTAGAATTGTGACAAAAGCAATTTATGGCACTAGGAGGAGATTCAGAGTTAACATCTGTCAGGCGCAGACCCCTTGAAGATATTTTCAAAAAGTTTTGAAACTGGCCAATCTGAAACAAAGAAGATTCGGTGTTTAAAATGAGTAAACCTTTATAACAGAATGAAAACAAATTTAAGGGAACACCACAATTCATAGAATTACAAAAAGAACTCGTAAAAGAAAAATTCGTTTTTTGAAAATTGTGTAGAACCTTTAAGGCAGTGGTCTTAACCTTTTTTAACTAAAGGGCCATTTTCTTTTTCGTGAAAGACAAGCATTGATTTATTGATTATTAATAACATAGTTTTTTTTTTCCTTAATTGGGGTGGCCCTTCTGTCCATAGCGTGGATGCCTGCTTTTAATAACATAGTACTTACGTAACACAAATATATCAATTATTACAATATCTGTAGGATTACTTAAAATTATTCATGTGTGTGTTTTATATTTTGTCTTCCACTTTGCAATGTTAATGAATAACACAAAGCACAGTAACATTATTGAATTTAATTTGAGACCTGAAACTTTTTCTTTGACACCAAATTGCCAATTTTTCCAGTGTAGTTAACAGTATTTGTTTGCGGGTCGCAAAAAATTAGGCCTAAGCCCCGGGCCGCGGGTTAAAGTCGATTGTCTTAAGGTGTAGCGATAAATGTATAGGGACAAAAAAGTTTTCTCTCCACAAGAGCTTTCAAATAACAATAATAATAATAAAAAAAAAAAAATCAATCATCAGGAGCTGAGATGCAAAATAATTTAGGCAGCTAATGGCCGCCATTTCGGTGTTCTGCACGGATTTTGAAGTGGCTCCCTACCTGGAAAGTTACCTTTTGGCTTCAACTACGACCACAGAAAGTAAAACATTCAAATCAAAGGCTTTTAGGCCTTTTTTTTAGCCATGTGCCCGATGTCCTATAGGTACAATAAAAATACAGAAAACTAACAATGAAATAGCACAGTTGGTATAGCCTACATTGAAACATTAAGACAAAAATGTATCTAGTGCTCAACATTACAAGAGGACAGAAAAGAAAACAAAGTGAATGAAAAATTATATATCATTATGTGTGAGTGTAGAATGTATATTTTGTGCACAGGATGCATAATTACAATTAAGTGAAAAATCTATTTAAAAAAATGCTAAAATGTTTAATATGTGTACATAAATTTGAGATGATGAATGCCATAGTCAAATCCTTCTAGGAATGAAAATGAAATCTATGTAGACTATAAATACATATAATATAATCTACAGTAAAATTGATACCTAAAACTGAAAGAAGTAAGAAATTTAACCTATATAAGTGACATAAGAATATTGTATAATGTAAATTAACCCGGGCTGGATGACGAGAGATTGCGTCTAATTAGGGGCGAAATACTTGAGTAACTTTGACCTAAAAATCTATAGTACAAAATTTTCAGAACGATAGGCTGACCACGAAGTTTGAAAATAAAGTTTACACGAAAAAATCTCAAAAACACAAGTGAGGATATTTACTTCGTTAGACATACTAACTACACAGGTTTCAGCTTTACTCGAAGGCTATTACGTATTCAGCAATCATACTACCACATGCTCAGATCTAAGTTACAAATTTTCAGTGCTGTGCTTTGAATTTTATATACTTGACGAGAAATATATCCAAGGGGAAACCGCTTCTATAATAATTCTATTAAGGTGAAACTTCATAAACAAAATGATGGGTTTCTTCCTGGAACGTTAGCAAGATTCTGTTCGCTGTTGCTGCCTAGCATTATGTATGATAATATAAACATAGCACGAGAATGTACGGCTACCTCAGGGCCTCAGCCTGATTACCTATTCTCAACATCGCGAAATCTTCAGTGAGTGGATTCATTTGGTTCTACATGAAATGACGGTTATAACATGATCTATTTAGTAAACTCGTATGGATTGAATTTGTGTCCTTTGCTATTTAAAAAAAAATAATTAAAACACTGAATGAAACTTATAGGTGTAACTTGCAGTTTTCATGTGTGTCGATTTGTTTATTTTATTGTCACTTTCTCATTCACGTCGAAACGACCGCATGCAGATTTACGAAAACTCATATTCCCAGGTTATAATTCAGTATGCTTCTCATCATATAAAATATATTAGGCCTACTTCTATCGAGAAAATACTTTTTTCCCAACTAATACAAAGCCTACAATACTGAATAAGATACCAGTGGATAATTTTTTAACCAACTTCTGACATAGCATACTCAGTTTACGTAAAAAATCGTCGTTTATTTAAAATTTGTATACATATCTATATATTATAATGTATCGTTTCGCCATCGGCGATAGTCGCGCAAGGCAAGCACAAGTTAAGTAAAACTTTAAACAGCCGTTTCTCCATTCTTATTTCACCTATTTCCCACATTCAAAATGTATACACTCCTACAAAATTAACCTACAGCGCAGGTGTCTGGACTACAAAAGCTGATATTAGATTGCCGGCAAGAGACTTCATCTCTTTAATATAAAGAATTAACTATGTAAATACAGAATCTTTAATGAATGTTTGCTTCCGGATGGGCGTGAATTACAATTTAAAAACTGTTAAGGGCTCAGGCGAGATAATGCCAACTTTTGATACTCATGTCTTCTGGATTCTTGTGTAAAAATGACAAGCATTTAATTTTAACTTTTTGTTTCCGAACCGAACAAAGTAAGACCGGCGTTCTAGAGCCGGCCCTAAAGGAACAAGTATATCGTCTCACTATAGTGCATTACTCGTAACGACGTAAGAGTGAAGCAGAGATATAACTCGATTGGTAAGACCTGAGCCAAACACGCGCAGATAGCTTATCGCCCGCCGGTAGCAATGGAGTAAGGGCAAAAGAGAATGCATATACTGTACTATTCATTTCAAACTATGTGGTTCATAATAGCCCAGTGACCGGCATGTTCCGTGCTCCGTGACGTCATACTACAGAGCAGCCACGCTCTTTGCTCGGCAATATCTGCGTACTGAGCACAGCATGGCCAGTGGCGGTATGACACCTATGCATTGACAGAGTGCGCTCCGTTCTTCGTAGATAGTATGCGAATAGCACAATTACAATACATTTGTACGAAAACAAAAGAGAACAACTGTGATAAATCAATTTATCAGAACAGTTTTGTTTGTAATGAAATTTAATATAGGAGGCCCTACTTACATTAATCTGAAATTCATAATACATCCAGGTGCGGAAGCGTCCGCATATTTATATGAGGCTCCGAAGCTGCTATAAACATACAAATACATAAAACATATAAGAATACTTTAAGCAGTACTGCAAAACTTGTCTACTCGGAAACTGAAAACTGTTAAAGTACGGTATACAAAATATACAAACTACACAAAATAAATAAAATACATAAAATATACAAATTAAACTTTACACCTTTGTGAGCAGTATGCAAAGTATATGCCTATTCAGGCTCTTGATACACACCCTTACTTTGTGTCATTATCGTGGACAAGCTCAAGGCATTGTCGAGATTTTTTCCCTATTTTCTCGCGCACTAATTTTGCAACATTAGGAGTCATAGTCCGGCTAACACACAAACGAAGAGCATTTTTCAAGTTCTGATCAGATAGGTGGTTTCTATGTTGTGGTATGCAGATCTTCAAACAAGACATGTACTTTTCACATACATACGTCGATCCAAATATACTCAACATTCTAGCAGCAAATATATATAATCGAGGGAATCTTGCCTGGGGAAATCTTCTATAAAATATAGGTAGACCCTTTTTGTTTTGAATCGGTCTTTCATTTCATTATCATTTTGCAAATCAATTACTTCTAGATGCAATGACGTTGGAACACTGTCAATATCCACAGAAAATGGTGTCGGAAATAAGCAAATATCGGATTGGAGTTTTGCAAGCTCTTGAAATCTGCAATCAAATTCTTGATCCAGTTCTTATAATATTTGCACATCATTATTCAGTCTGTAATTGGATGACATACTATAGACAACTTTGGAAAATGTGACGTGTCTCAGAGGGTGAGCTGACGTTTCCATAAGTCTAGTTTTACTTTGAATGCTCTAAATTATCTCTGCCATGGTTAATACACGCACTTCAATATACCATCACGGCTCACCTTAACCCGTCCAGTTCTACTGCACTGAACGCCACTGCGCTGGTGCGTATTAACAGCAATACAACTCAACTGCTCGCTCTCCCAAGCTCTTGCGGGATGACTGGCTCTTACGTCACAACTGCAGCATCTGCCGGACACTGTAATAGCCCGTAACTATTGAAAACAAAAATAAAGTGAATGAAGTATTTTTGTTTTATATTTTATCTATTATTTAAGTAATGGTATGTAACTCACAGAATATCGCTGTTGGGTCTTCACTATTGAATGCTGTGAGGCTAACTAAGATGTTTTACACGGTCTGTACAGTATGAACTAGCAAAGAACACCACGTGTTATGAAGGTGAAGGCAGGTCTAGATTACGTCATCGTAGACTACTGCGCAGCCGTTTGTTTGGCTCAGGTCTTACCGATCGAGTTTTACTTGTTTACTTAGGGCCGTTCTAGACCGGATAACACCTACCCGTCCCACTGTCTAAAACATTTGCGCGCCGACCATACATTGAAACAAATCATGTGATGCTGAAGGTCCTGAGGCAAACTTGTACTAGGGTAGGGTATGAGTAATATCCTAATTTTATGGTCAAACTGTCAGTAAATTTTCCAGTTCCATAGATCTAGTTACTAAAAAGATTATATTTTGGTCAGAATCTTTTGAGACGGTGGAATAAATAGATATTGTGTGCTCTAGAACCGTCCCTCAGTTAAAGAAGTATGTCTGTCTCACTCAAACACACGGGTGCGCAACTGGTTTACATTGTGCCACTGTGCGGTGGGGTAATGTCTCCCACTACAGTCGCCCTTGACGTCAGAATCAAGCAGTTTCGACGTGACACTGTACATAAAGAGCAGATTTCATACGTCACAGCATGGGTGGAGTACTGGGGGGATTTCAGTTGCTCAGGTATGCTCGTATTTACTTAAGAATGAGTCAGACTTACTTGTTTACTTTTAGGGCTGGCTCTAGAGCGCACATTATCTACCCATTCCACTGTCTCGAAAGACTCTGACTAAAGTATAAATCGAAAACTGCTACTGTAAAATTAATCTTAAGCAATCTTCGCATTGAAATACCGGTACTTATAGAATATTGATCTGGTAAGTTACATTTCACTTCTGCGAATAATTAACTACACCAACGTGAACTGTTCTATTTTAAGGGAACTTAATTAATTATTCATAAATATAATACACATAAACAAACAGGGTACAGTAACACAAAAATAATGTTCAAATACGGTATTAATTGTGTTCTCTATTGCGGATCGAAAAGCAAACAAAATAACCAGGACCTCGCATCTACCATACATCGAGTTCCTTCTTATATCCAAGTACACGTATTTAACTTATTCTGTAATAAATGTTCTCTTTCGTACAGCAAAATTATGTTTGCGTTTGAACTTTAAACTTACGCTCAGAAAAACGACAGAAATCAAAGTTCCTGAATAATTAATGAAAGTCTAATAGTAGCCACTTAAGCATTTTTATTCTCAAAACTTCTTTGCAACAGTTATATGATATTCAAATTTAAATAATAGAAGAAAAGTTCTGTATAATAAATTAAGTAGTATAAAACATGTAGTGAGTTTAATATCAAGAATGAAAGTAAGCTACTTAGGCTACAGGTGCTATAATTATATAAAGTGAAGGTTAAAGAAAGCAAAGTACTTACTTTGGTCAGAGTCTTTTGAGACAATGGAATGAGCAGATATTTTCCACACTAGATTCGGCCTTAAGTAAACAACTAAGTCTGTCTCACTCTTACGTAGATGCGAGTAATGTGCTAGAGTGAGACAGACTTAATTGTTTACTTAGGGTCGGTTCTAGGGCATCTAGTTTTGATAACAAATTTCCTTGGAACGGAAGTTTGATATAGCCATTTATTAATATTTCCATTAATAAGAGGACTGACTTTTAACACAAATTTTATATCAAATATTAGATTTCTTAAAAGTATATAATGGAAGGGAATTTTAAAAGTGCCTGAATAGAAAGTTATGTGGATCCTTTAAAAGTAAGCAGGTTTTAATTAAGTTTAATAATTTAATAAAATATTGGTCTTGTAAACCAAAATTAAGATGTCAAAGTTTCATAGTTACCCATTAAGTGGTTTCCATAGAAAAGGTATATAAGTGTGGCGATTAAATTTAAAATAAAGAAAATTAAAAAAAAAAAATACAAATGACACAAAAATGTATTTTTAATATATTATTACTAGGGCAAGGCATTTAATTACCATAAAATAGTGAAAAAATGCAAAATAAAAAATTCATTTATGACTTACAAATAGTGAAAAATGACATAAAATTTTAAACAATGACCAATAAATTTTCCATTATTACTTATATTTAGTTTTTTAAGTAATGAATTTCTAAAAGCAATTTAACGGATGACAGTGTGTTATATATGAATTTACAATATAAAAAAACTTACTAAAAAAAAAAGTAAATGTGTACAACCTGGACACCCTTAGCGAAAAAAAAATCCTTTCTGAACTGGCGTGCCCATCTAATTTCCCCTAGATTATATGTGCAATTTAAAAAGAAAGAAAAAATAATTCTTTATTGCTACATTCAAACTGATATGGGGTTTACAATAAACCTGAATTAAAATGAACTATGTATATCTGGTGGATATTCTCGAATAAAAACTATTGTCTGTTGCCTGAAACGATTTGTAGGCCTATATGGAAAAGCTCCTCTTTACCTCCACTGAAATATGACCTAAAATGGCGAAAAAGACTTAAAAATGCCGAAAATGACCTAAAATGACCTAAAATGCAGAAAAAGACGTGAAAATGCAACAACAACAAAATACCGTCCCTAAAAATTGCCAAAAAATTACCTAACTCTTGAAAATGACGAAAAGTGCAAAATAAAGCAAAAAATGGAAAAAACTAATTGCCCTTATTTAATAAATCGTTTAATGATACACATTTATATATATAGATATATATTTTTTTTCGAGCTATCTTTTAACTTTCATATAAAAATTATGCAAAATCATCAATTGCCTTGCCCTAATTATTACCGTAGCATACCAAATGAGAGTAAAAATTTTCATAACTGTGGCTGCAATACTTTAGGAGTATGAACTATTTTCTAAAACCCTACGTCCCTCCTTAAAATTGGTAGAATAAATTATGAATAATTTTCCAAACATTGTACTTAAAACAATATTTCACTTAACGATATTAGTTTCGTTTTCATTATCCATCTCTTCCCAGTTTTCTCGGACAACTATTGCAGTTATTGATATCCCGGTTTTTGAAATCACGAACCCGGATATCGTACAAACAAGGGTGTTTCTGTACTTCCAGTATAATTAATTCACTATCTAAATGTTCCATTGTTATTGAGATTGATATTCAAAATGATTGATATTCGAAATGATGGCGAGGACACAACTGCAACAGCTGCTTGAAAGAATGCACGTGTGGCCACTCAAGTCAGCGTTAAAACCAATAAACAAATGGACCCCAGCCCATTCTCTGAGCGGGCAAGTTTGAAGACGCAGCAAAATGATTCCTTTTCTGCGATAAATCACTCTCATGTGGCCCGTCTCACATCTGTCAATGTTATCTGTATATTTTGCTTGTTTTCTTGCAGAACCGCAACGCGGAAAAATGCTCATGTGCACTGTCTCAAAAGACTCTGACCAAAGTATAATCTTCAAACAAATGTTAATCTTGAAAAAATAATGTGTTAAAGGGACAAGCAAAGCAAAAAGGCTAACTTAATTGTCTATCTTGAGCCCAAACCTTGCAATTTCCTCGCTTAAGCATATTTCGATGTTTTTCCCATTCGCAAAGTAGAGTTACTCGCCAACTGGGACTTAACATTTTTGTGGACTACTTTCAAACTTATTGCTAAGGTCTGAAAGTTTACCCAATTTATTTGTAAGTCAATGACGCACAAAGTATAAGAGGATTGTACGCATGCCTGTACTACACCCGAAACGAGCTAAGAAAGAAACCTGAAGAACCAGTAGCATATGTCTATCTTACTCTTAAGTCATACGAGTAATGTGCTAGAGTGAGACAGATGTAACCAGTATGTCTGTCTCGCTCTTAAGTTACACGAGTAATGTGCTAAAGTGAGACAGATGTAGAGTAGGATTACCTCCACAACGTCTCTGGGTTTTTACGTATATACCTTAGGAGCGAGTCTCACCGCTCGTAGAGTTCCTGGCTAGGGGAGGTAGCTGCACCCTGATTGGCTCAGCTCTCCTATCCCACTCCACGTGTTGTCTGTCTCTCTCGCAGCGGCATTATCCCTCCACTCAACTATTATAGTATTTTCTACGACTGGCGACATGCTGCATGATGTTCACTCTCTGGCCAGCGGTAGCTTATTGATCTTACGCGCACCGAATTCGCGCATCTTGGTAACGAGACGTAACGAGAAGCTCGCTGGCTGGGTTTGTCTTCAAGGCAAATAATAATAATGTGGGAATAATCCAACTCTACTGGTTTTTGTTTACTTCAGGTTTCCTTCTTAGAACGGTCAGATTTTAGTTACAGTACTTCTCATGCTGACAAGCAGCACAGGCGAGGTTCTGGTAAACATTAGGAAACGTACTACAGTTCGGTACAGTCTATGACTATTTGTTAGACCCAGAAAAGACGCTCAAAAGAAGCAAGCCTTTAGGGTTTTTCTCTCGGGATTCCTCCCGTTTCCCCCTCTCATTTCACCAACATTCTCCACTTCACTTTCAAACTCCCCCTCATTATCATCCCGTTTCCTTTCCCGGCTTTCGGGCCATCTCCCGTCCTGCCCCGTGGCTTGTGGTCCTGTGGTTGTTGGTGGTGTGCTGCACACCTGGGGGCTCTCTGGTGTACCGCGACCCTACGGGCTCTCTTCGTGAGAGACAGGGGGCGTGGCTCATGTCTGAGGGACCCTGGAGGTGTGGTGCACGTGGTATGGCTTCTGGTTCTAGCTGGATATTGGGGAGTTCCGTGGGGGCTTGCGGTGGAATCTGCTTCGGGGGGACTTTGGGCATGCCAATCATCCCATTCCCAAAGGGTTGGCACAATGGGCCCGCAGATGTGGCCTACATGCTTAGGGTCGTTCCCAACCCGCCGCTGCCCCTACGCAAGGAGATAATAGATAGATGCCGTTAAAATATAGGGCATAGTCCCAATTACGGGGACCAATTCACGCGATATTCACATTTCCACGGACTGTGTGATGCTTTTTGTTTATGAGCGATACACGGTTACCAACTGTTAGGTTAGGAACGTTTATGTTAGTTAAGGAGCAATGTACTGAATACCTCCGATGTTTTGTTAGGTTAGGAACGTTTATGTTAGATAAGGAGCAATATACTGAATAGCACAACCACCATTTCTTACGAATAGCTAGTGGCTTGCACGTATTCTGTGGTGGCTTGTACCCTTGTAGGTTTGTCACACTGTTCATCCACAATCATATCTTGTTTAGCGATATGACGTCACACCTCCAACGTCCAATCAGGAGGATGAGGACAGAAAAATGGTGGAGAAGAAGGGAGTTTTCGCTAGATCGTGATATAAAATAAAGTGTATCAATTAGGGCGGGTGGGTTGGACCAAATCATTCGCCAAGACAACATCTCCTCTCCACACATCTATCTATAACAAAATTCGTTTGATATAAATGTTTTATGAAGAGAATCACTGTTCTAAAAAATGGTCCCCGTAGATGGGATTTTACCAAATATAGTAGTGCACAGTCGCAGATAATCTCCCTTCCCCTTGTCATAGTATATGCTAGTTAGCATGGGTGCTGCGGCAAATTAGGATGACCAACTATGCTTGTTTCAGCGGTAGTTAGGTTAGGAACAGTGTCACTAGTTTAGTTAGTTATAATCGCGTATTTTGTTGTGTGCCATATTGAATCTCGCGCTGTTTTATTATGTTGGCAACGATTTCTCGCAATGCGATACAAAGATGTCGAACACTAGATATCGTACTTCGGATGACATGTGAAGCCTGGCAGCCATATTGAATATAGGCAGAAAGCCAGTGTTATGGTCGCAGCTATCATGTTTAGAAACCGTGTTCTCATTAATCGGTTAATAATATCTTGGATAATTATTCAGTCAAACATGCCTGATTCATCTTGCGCCTATGGTTGTACACATCGCCGTGTCACGGGTGGAAAAATTAAGTTATTCACGTAAGTATTGCTCATATTTATATTTGTGTCTGCAAGTTAAAGTTAAGGTTGTTGAGTATGCCGAAATACGAATGTTATGTTTTATATTGCAGATTTCCTATGAAAGACGAAGAACTCTTGAAGAAATGGGTTATTGTCATAAGGAGAAAGAACTTCAAACTTTCAAAAGACACTAAGATTTGTAGTGAACAGTTCAGAAAGGAAGACTACTTAAAAAGGCCAAATATAAATTTTCCAATGATCATACCTTCTGCTATTCCATTTATTTTGAATGCGTTTCCAGAACATTTAAAGCAAGTGACAAAATCCCGAAATCCTAGAATGATACCATTTGATACTTCTGTTGAAGGTATATGTACCAGTCCCAGAGGTGTACATATTCTGATTTTAGCTTGCTTGCCCCTTGGAGACTCTGCAACCAGTCACAGCTTTTAACTTGCTTGTCTAGAGAGCAAGCTTATATTGCTATGATGAAATGGAATGATGTCGCTGTGAGTCACAAGCTCTTCATAACCTGATGGGTTTCGCAGGACCTACAGAAACTGCAAGGCCTGGCGGAAAGAATATGAAACTGGGTATATCAGTGCAGTGGTAAGTCGTGCAGTTACGTAGTTGAAGAGGAACTTGTGTTTACAGTGCGAGCAAAAGGAGAATGGAGAAGTTTACCCTGAAGGAAACCGAGGAGAAATTAAAGTCTGGAGAGTTTGAATTATTATCAATGAACAAAGGTACTAGTCCGGCATGGAAAACATTTTCAAACATTTGCGAGAAAACTTAACAAAAATCAGTTGGTTTCGCACAATGCAATACTTGTAAAAAAGTATTAAATGTAAATTCTGGTACAAGTAGTATGTTAAGACATGTATGCAAATTTGACAAGGTAATAGGCGGCACAAATATTCTAAAAGAGGATAAAGACTTAATAGCAGATAAATGCGTAGAAATGTGCGCGAAAGATCAGAGACCATTTACCACGATCGAGGGTGAAGGTTTTTTTAATTTAGGTCAAGTGCTAATAAATGTAGGTAAGAAATATGGAGCTGTTGATATTAACCATATTTTACCATCATGAGTCACAGTAGCCAGAAAAGTTGAAGTTTGCGCAGACAAAGTACGCAGTAATATTTTGCCTGCTATTTTGGGAGCAATTCACTGCGGTAACTGTGCAAGTACTACTGATCTGTGGACAGACCATTACAAGGGTATGCATTATATGTCTGTCACTATGCATTACATAGACGAAGATTGGCTATTAAAAAAGTTTGTTTTAATGTGTTCCTCTTTCCCTGACTGCCCGAAGACAGGAGAAAATATTCGGTGCGAGTTACAAGAACGTTTAATGGGTTTAGGAATTCCTTATGAAGATATTAACAAAATTACTTTTGTAACTGACCAAGGAAGCAATATTGTTAAAGCACTGGAGATGTACCAACGTGTTTCCTGCACTGCTCATATTATCAGTACAGTCCTCAGGCATGTTTTGGGCGAATCTTTTTTGAAAGAAAATCTTCCAGACGTACTGGATATATTGCATTCCACAAAGGCCATCGTGGCATACTTTAAGAGAAGGGGTCTCTGTGCAAGACTGAAATCATCACTAAAACAATATTGTTCCACAAGGTGGAATAGTTACGTGGACATGTTTGAATCAGTTCATTCGCAAATTGATGATGTGAAAACTATTTTGGATAATGAAAATGCCTCTAATAAAATGCAAGGATATAATCAGAACATTGCTAGAGAGCTAATATCATTCCTTAGGCCATTTAAAGATGCCACTGTTGATCTTGAAGGTGACAAGGAGCCGACTATTCATCTCGTCCTCCTATGGTTTTATGCCTTGAAAGCCCATTGTAGTCCACAGGATGAAGACGATAAGGTACTGTACAAGAAAATTATTATTTACTCACTGTCACGATTTGTAATTCTGAAACAATATTTATTTCATAATTTAAATTAAACATTCTTTTCAGCATCTGAAGGTACTGAAACAAGTTGGTGATGCTTTCTTACAACAGAAATATGATGTCACAGTGCTTCATAAAGTTGCGACATTTTTAGTACCTAAATATCGCTCACTGAAGAAACTAACTGAGGATGAAAAGGCAAATGTTTACAAGGCAGCTCGACAAATGTGCGCTGAAGGTAGCATTGTGTAGCAATTTGGTTATAATGGTTTAGATTTTTCGAATGAAGCAATTATTAGAGTAACAATACTTTTTCATTCACTTATGATTTTTTTATTTTTAGTGCAGTTACCCCACGGCAACGAGGAAGTTCCATCTTCATCTACTGAAAGTGGTGCAGTGCAAGAAAAGAAAATGAAATTTGACGATTGGGCTGAAGATTTTCCAACAGAACTGGATGAAGTTGGGAAATACTTGCAAGGAGGGTTTTCCAACAATGACAACGTTCTGCAATGGTGGAAACAAAATTCTGATAGATTTCCTCGACTTGCATGTGTTGCAAAGCAAGTGTTGAACATCCCTGCGACAAGTGCATCTAGCGAGAGAGTCTTCAGTTGCTCGGGATATTTGATAGGAGCAAAACGATCGAATATTGATGCACAGCGACTGAACGACCTCGTCGTGATTCATGAAAACATGAGATAGATAATGCATATTTTTCAGCAGGTAATATAGGCTACTAAACAAAGTAGACACAATGAATGTCGAATAGAAATTATAATTCATTTTCCTGTTTTTCATTTCATTACCGTACTTTCACATTATTTAAAAATGACAAAGAAGGCTTTATAGTTAGGTACAGGTATCTTCATTTTAAGTATTTAACTGAGACAGAAGTGGCAGGCTACCAAACAAAGTAGAGACAGTGAATGGCAAATATGAAATATATATATATATATATATATATATATATATATATTTTCTCTACCTTACTTCCACATTAATTAAATGGTAAAGAATGCGTTTTAGTTGGCTATCTTGAGATAGAAGTGTATTTATCTACGCTATAGACATCCTTGAAGTTCGAAACCAGATTTTTTTTTATTACATAAATAAAGCTGATCAGAGTGATTATTTGGACATTAGGACAATTTATTTTTAACATATTTAAGAAACTTTTTAAGTTTAGACCACGGTTTCTTGAGAAAGTTATATGTGGGATAACTAGAATGTTATTAGCACGAATTTACAAGAAATTCCTTAAGTTAACAATATCCCATTATTTTTGCCAAAACATCTGAAGGTGTACAAAACCGAAGTCACTTGTATTCATTTCCCAACAGCTTGTTCTGTTCTATAGATTTTTGCAATAAAAAAATTATATTTAAAATGCATGTTAGCATATTGGAGTTATCGCACGTACAGGCACACGGACAGATATGTTTCCAGTTCAAGAAGTAATCTGAGAAAGTAACATTCTGGCATTTAATAATAATAATATTAATAACAATAACAATAATAAACACAAGAATATAACAATAACTATAAAATTAATAATAACTATAACAATAAACAATTATAACAATCATAATGACAATAACACAATAGCAATAAAACAAAAATAACTATAACAATAAGAAATAATAATTTGAATCACTTTTCATCAATCTATAAGAGGCTTTGTCCTGACTGACTGACTGACTGACTGACTGACTGACTGACTGACTGACTGACTGACTGACTGACTGACTGACTGACTGACTGACTGACTAACTAACTGACTGACAGAGAATCAACGTAGAGCCTAAACTATAATAGGTAGAGACTTGGAATTTTGACAATACCTTAGTTTCATAATGTAGGTGCTCACTACGAAAGGATTTTGAAAAATGTTGATTTTCAATGCCAAAAATCAAATGTTTTTGAGAATACTTAATCCCTTTTTACACAGAATTATCAAATCCAAACCACAGTTCGCATGGTAACAGTGTATTGTTATCAGTCTTTACATAAGGCTTTGGAAATAAATTAAACAAGACTTTGAAAATCAGAGAAGGTATTAAAAGTTATATTTGAGTAAATTTTGTACCTCATAAGTTTGTATATTATGTAAAATAATCAGTAAAGTCAACCTTATAATCGAAATGTTCGAATTAATCAGTATTTTCTTTACAGCTTACAAGTTTCGCGGGCAAAGCCTTAATGGGAAAACATGGAATGATTTGGACGAGAAACACTATGCTGGGTTTTTTTGGGCTAGGGAACTCTAATCTGTCTTTTCTCTACTTTGATCGTAAAATGCACCTCGAAACCAGGTACGGTATATAGTTTTTTTTTAAATTATCAATCGTTATAATAAAATTGTTTATGCATGATTTGGGTAAGGTTCATGAATCTATGGTTCATTTTAATAGTTTCATTTGGAATTCGTATGCCCATATGGTAGCATAAGATTCGTTTTGTTCGTTTATTAAATTTTTAACGTTAAACAATATAATTAAGAGTACAATTATTTAATTCCTTCAATTTATGTAAAATCGATGTCAGTGTTAATAAATACCTAGGTATATTGTTTTAATTATTTTTCTGTTAAATAAATGATTTAAGCACAATATCTAGCAGTTGAGTAAGTAATCGCGGGCACCTGCTAGTATGAGTATAAACGGATATTGTGGCATTGCAGTATAATAATAACAATAATAATCTTAATAATAATAACAGGTAAATAGACATTTTACACTCTTCTCAGCAGTATTAATAGAAATAGAAATTGAGGTTATATAGCATAATCAAAATGATAAGTTAGTAGTAATAACAATAACAATAGTAAAAATAATAAATGTGTTAAAGACGCTAAAATGGTTTTTAATACTTTATCCACCTTTTATTTATCTACATGATGAATTTCTTCTACCAGCATGGAGAAAAGCAACATACACTTAGCAACTACGGTTGTTTAGCTGACCGGAATGTCGCAAGCTTATTCTGACTTGTGTGGGTTAGGTTTAACCCAACCCACCTGGGTCTAAAGAAACTTGCCTGCACGCTGACTGCGACACTCACAACTTGCCTGCCTGCCGTTCAAGCGGGTATGGGCAAGCTAAAAGCGAGTTTTGTACACCTCTGAGTCCAGTCCCCACAAAAAGCAAAAAAGAAGATCCTGCAATATTAATGACCAGGAAAAGAAAAACACTATAACAGAAAGTTCGTTGGAAAGAGAAGCAAATTAAAAGTCTGAAGTACTTAGTGGGTGCGTTGAGAAAAAAAACAACTTATTGATAGTGATACAGTGCAGCAATAGAAAATGAATTTGATGGTTTGACAGCAGAAATATTTATAAATGAAATCAATAACAAAAGGAAGCCTAGTGGGAATCGTTACAGCAGGGAAATAAAACATTTTGCCCTTACAATGTACTATTACTCTCCAAAGACCTACAATTTCACCAGGTATGTTGCTTTTACATTTTAGAGAATTTTCCATAGGCCTAAATACCTGTAACTTTAATGATAATGATAGGTCTATCATAACCAAGCATCTAAACTTAACTAAGCTTAGGCCTACACGGTGGAACTATTGCTATTTACTAAGAATGAGCATTTTCGATGTGCTGGTCAATGTTATGAACATGTCAGTTTGTTATTAATTATCGCAGCCCATTAGTCTACATGACCATGCCGGAGAACTCAGAAACTCTCCGCGCATGCCAGGGACCGCTATGTATATGGCCTGTGATCCAATGGAGTAGGCCTATAAATCAAAATATTTCTTAATCGTGAGTGATATAACCCATACTTAAACCTACACAGTTTTTACATCTAAATTGTTAGCCCTTATGTTAATGTGTGAAAGAATTGAAGCCTATTTTCCGATAAGTTTGTTTGTTGGTTTTTTCAGAAGTCTTCAATCACTGCCACAGTAAAGAACTGGATATCTTCTGTTAATGTAGAACCAGGTTTCATTCCAGATGTTTTTAAGGAACTAAGTAAGTTAGGACTAGAAGACAAGGAATGTAATTTAGTGTTTGATAGCATGGCTATAAGAAGAGAAATTAAGTGGGATGTAAAACGAAGCCAGTATGTAGGTTTCTGTGATTATGGGAACAAGTTTTCTGTAGAAGGATCAGAAGTTACAGCTACAGATAGATGTTAAGGATAACATTTTATACTACATATCAGGGTACACAGTTAGGAAATTGATGAATACTTTCAATTGTTACTCCTGTCTAAATTCCCTATTTAGGGTAAGTGTTGTGCATAACTACTCACATTTTGCTCAGTACACTGAATTTGTTGACTTCAAAGACAAAGGTGGTCTCATCAGATCGTTTGATTCCATGTACAAAGTTGTTATGGAAACAGAGAAACAATTTTCTCTCCATGTAAAGAGCATGGAATTAGGAGGAACAAATTTGGGCAAGTAATTTATTTAACATAAGGTTAAGCAATTGGTTGGCTTAGATATGACAGTGTTTCCAGTTTCATATGAGTGTATCATTGCAACAGAAAGTACTGACGTTCCCCACAAGCTGCAGTTAATTACTGCTATTGTATACTTGTACTTAAAGATTAGACTTTTCTCGTATGGAAAGAGTTATTCGCGAAATATCTTAAATCCAACAAGTAGGAGACATAAGCTAAGTAAACTGATTTTATTTAACCGCATGTAAAGAATTCTCATACAGGCCTATGTAGGCCTACATTGTAAATAGTTTGTAAGAGTGTTAGTTTTTTTTTAATGTTCCTTAAATAAAGTATTTTTTAAGTGTGTAGTCTATTATGAAATATAGAATTGTGTTGATTTTATTTTATCACATCTCATGTACAGAAAAATGTACATTACAATATTAACCTCTCGCGCACTTCCTGCGTGTTTTCAAGATAGCATCTTGGCGTCAGCATTCTACCTAGTAGGGATAGGCAAGCTGTAGCCTACATCTAGTGTAAGATATAACATCTTTGATGCGATGTCACACTATAGCGAGACGAGATAAAGAACGAGATGCGCAGAAGCACAAGTAGAAGCAAGTTGGCGCAGCTTACTCCTCTTTTACTCGCTTAGCTATCCCGCAAGCCGGTCATATTTTCCTCAGTCTGCGATTTTGTGTAAGAAAATGTAAATCATTTCCTCCTTTGTTACAATGGCTTCGAAATCGAATTGTATAGAAGGAAAAGACTGTTAGAAATTAAAAAAAAAATTAATTGCTATCCTCAATTAAATTGAGGATTTAATTACTATTACTTTTCTTTCTTTCTTTCTCGTAGTTTTACCTCTCCCTTTTTTTTAGGATTTAAGCGACCCAAGCCGCCCGGGCCTTACAGGGCCGCGACCTGTCGGGAGAGGAATTACCTTTGGATCACATACATACTTTTTTGACCAGACAAGGACATGGAGGGCCTCCCCGGATGAGTGATCAGCCCAATGCCGGGGCCACCTCCGAGACAACACGAACACATAGGACGATACACACCATTCACACACACACTCACTCAGAACAAGGCGAGGATGAGGATGAAGATGATAATGACGGCCAGATGATATCCGGGGACCACAAGGGCCTAAAGTTACCTGACATTTGTCTCATAGGTGAGGGAAAACCCCGGAAAAAACCTCACCTAGGTAACTTGTCCCGACCAGGAATCGAACCCGGGCCCGCTGCGTGAGAGGATTGGACGCATCCCCTGAGCCACAGCGGTGGACAATTACTATTACTATGTAATTTAATCACTATTATAAATTTAAATTACACTTCAGTATACTGTAGCCTATATATTGTCACATTAATGAAAATGTTACTTGTAAGGTCTATAGGCTTCTGGCCGGTTTGGCGCTCGCCGCTTGGCACCACCGATAATGTACGAAGTTTCGCTGTCGGGCATATTCGTACGTCGGTCTGTATGTAGGAGAAGAGAGTAGGAGAGAAAGTAGAGCTTAAGGCGTAGTCGAAGCGTAGCCCGAATATTCACACGCTCAACATTTATACTTTGGCCACAGTCTTTTGAAGCAGTGGGATGACTCTAAAACCGGCCCTGAAATAAATAAGCATGTCCTCTCACTCTAGCGCGTTATTCTTATCCACGTAGGAGTGAGTCCGAGATACTTGCTTGCTTTAGGGTTCGGTTCTAGTGCGGACAACACCTACCCATTCCACTGTCTCAAAAAACTGTGATCAAAGTATAACTTGTCCCACTTTACCAATGTCCATCATTCGTTTCATGTCGGTTCTGCGAATTCAATATAGGAGATATATCGCTAGTTTTCACAAGTTCATAGTACAAGAGATGGTGTACTATTTAGGATGGGCGGGCGGGTTCGGACTATATTACTCGTGAAGACAACACCTCCCGAGAATGAAATATGTTGAAATACTGGTGTGTGTGTTTTTACTTGTTTTACAAAGAGAATCTCTCTTTAAAGTGTTAGGGAATTGTTGATATGCGATTTCAAATATATTAGTTCTAGGGGTTACTTAGACTTTGAATCTCATTTTTGCTTTAAAGTGCGTAGTTTAGTAATTTTACGAAACTTTAAAAAGGTAGCGTTCTGCAGTTTTTACCGTACGATAATATGCTGATAGGCTGTTTCGTGTAACTTATGCTGTGTTTTTTTTTTTTTCACTTCAGACTGGAGCCTCTAACCTAGAGTTGTATTTATTTCAGATTACCTTTTGTGAACGAAAGCGGAGACGTTGCGGAGGATGGCAGCAAATGCACGGATATTCCCGCAAGGCACGTGGTTGACATCTTATACACGACGGTTCCAGAGCTACGTCCCGGAGGAAGCCCAATTCATCGCATCTGTGGCATCAGGATCAGGTAGGGTCATCTGGAATTTTCAGTAATTATATATCCTTGTCCGTTCTCTTTCTGCTGAGAAAGTCTGTCTTGACCCAGTATGTGTAAAAACTAAATGTTAAAGGTATAATATCTACACAATATGTTACTAGTGCTGCCATCTATCGTGCATTGTCGGTAGACATGTTTGTTTGTCTTTTGTCTCTAAATAAATTTTACTCTGTGCCACTCGTCAGTGGGAATATGTTGTTTTATTATAGGTTATGGGCCCAGACGCTCATAAAATCGCGGTATTGAGTCGTTTTAACAAGGATTTTGCAGTAAAGCAAGTGTTAAAAGACAGTATTCAGTGCGATTTAGCTGTGAACTGACTGATCGTATTAATTATCGCTGTGTATAAGTGTAAAAACTGTTCGTCAAAAATGGCTACCAATTACCTTATCAATGTGCCGAAATGAAAGGGACGCGATAATTATTCGGAGTGGTGTTTCGCTGCAGAAAATTTCTTAGTTCTCGAAGGCATGAAGCATTGTATCAAGCCAGAACCGGGAAAAGAAATAGCAAGCGCGGATGACGAAAAAACTAAAGCCAAATTGATTATGACCATCGACCCGTCGTTGTATGTCCACGTCAAAACCGTTAAATCTTCGAAAGAATTGTGGAATAAAATACAGCAATTATTTGATGATAGTGGCTTTTCACGGAGAATAAGTCTGTTGAGAAATTTGATTTCAATCCGGCGAGAAAATTGCAGTTCGATGACGTCATATGTGACGCAGATTATCGATACAGCGCAGAAATTAAGTGGAACGGGATTTGAAATTAATGATCAATGGACAGGGTCATTGTTGTTGGCTGGATTGCCTGATCGTTTTGCTCCAATGATCATGGCAATCGAACATTCGGGCATTTCCATTACGGCAGACAATATAAAGACAAAATTATTAGACATGGAGTCGGTAGATTACAACGAGAGTGAAATGAACGGTGCTTTTGTCAGTCATTCAAATCATGCAAAGCAAAATAAGAATAATTTGTATATGGCCAAGAAAAATTGTAATGTTGGTAGTACTACTGTTCCGTCGAAGTCAAACACCAAGGCGGTGAAATGCTACCAGTGTAAACAAGTCGGCCATTACAAAAATCAGTGCATGAATAACGAAAATAATTCAGCAAATAAGAAAAATAAAGAAAGAATGCAGTCAAACGCATTTAGTGCAGCATTTTTAAGTGCGAATTTCAACAAAAATGATTGGTATATCGACTCGGGGGCAAGTGTACACCTAACAGCAAACGAAAGTTGGGTTATGAATGCCAGATATGAACAAAATAAAGGAATTGTCGTAGCTGATAGTGAGAAGATGACAGTATTATGTTCTGGCAATGTTAAAATAACGACTTCAACTGATGATTGCGAGTACGACATCGTGATAGAAGACGTATGCTGTATACCATCTCTGACTACTAACCTACTATCAGTCAGTCAACTAATAAAAAAAGGAAACAGTGTGTCTTTCACAGATAAAAGCTGTTGTGTTTACAATAAAAAGCAACAGTTAGTCGCTACAGCAGTATTGGTCAATGGGGTATACAAAGTAAACTTGGTATCCCAGGAGTATTTGGCTGCATCAGCTGTGTCAGGAGTAACATGGCATCGCAGATTAGGACATGTCAACAAGGAATACTTAAATAAAATGAAAAATGCTATCTTGGGAATGTCATTTGATGAAAAAGTAGAAATAAGCAAGGCTTCTTGTACAACATGTTGTGAAGGTAAACAGTGTCGCTTACCATTTAAAGGCAGTGGTCAGAGAAGCAGCAACTTGCTAGATTTAGTGCACACAGACATTTGTGGCCCTATGGAGACTACATCGATAGGAGGAGCAAGGTATTTCTTGTTATTTGTCGATGATTACAGTCGCATAACATTTGTTTATTTTCTGAAGCACAAAAATGAGGCTCTGAAGTATTTCAAGATATTCAAAGCACAGGTGGAAAATCAAACAAAAAGAACAATAAAAGTGACAAGAAGCGGTTTAGAGTATTGCAATAAGGAATTTGAAGATTACCTAAACAGTGCTGGTATTATCCACCAGAAAAGCAACCCATACACCCCAGAACAAAATGGTTTATGTGAAAGATTCAATCGCACAGTCGTAGAAAAAGCGAGATGTCTACTGTTTGATGCAAACCTGGGAAAAGAGTTTTGGGGTGAAGCCACCAATACGGCAGTGTACCTGCAGAATCGAACTGTGGCTGCTGCGTTGAATAATAAAACGCCATATGAACTATGGACTGGCACAAAACCAGATATCAGTCATATTAGGATATTTGGTAGCACTGTCATGGTACATGTTGCTAAACAAAAGCGTAAGAAATGGGATAAGAAATCTGTGAAATGTATTCTTACAGGATACCCAGATAACATAAAGGGATACAGAGTCTATAATCCAGAAACAAGGACTGTGTTTACAAGTAGAGATGTGGTCATTATTGAGCCAGAAATCAATTCTGAATGTATGATTCAAATGCAAGACCAGAATGTTGCTTCAGTGGGGGATGAGGTTAAACCAGAACAACAAGGCCAGGAGGTAACAAGTTTTGAATCAACATCTAGTCTTGAAGATAACTCCAACAGTGAAAATGATTATTCCTATGATAATGAAGACTCAGAGAGTACACTTCAGTGTGAAAATGAAGATTTCATGGACAGAGCCAGACGAACACGGAAACCACCAGAGAGATATGGTAGCCTATGTCGAATCTTTGTACAAGCGCTGAAACCTATGATGATGTGGCAGGTTTGACACTGCATGATGCTTTAAACGGACCAGAAAAGAAACAGTGGATGTTGGCCATGCAAGAAGAACTACAGTGTTTCAAAGAAAATGATGCGTGGGAATTATGTGAAAGTCCACAAGATGGTAGGGTTGTACAGTGTAAGTGGGTGCTTCGTAAAAAATATGATAGTGATAACAAAGTTCGGTTCCGTGCACGTTTAGTTGCTAAAGGTTTTTCACAAATTGAAGGTATAGACTATACAGAAACATTTTCTCCTGTTGTGAGGCATACTACATTGAGGTTACTATTTGCATTGTCAGTTAAGTTAGGATTTGACATTACTCACCTTGATGTAACTACAGCCTTCCTGAATGGTGCTCTTGATGAAACCATTTTTATGCAGTTGCCAGAAGGATTTTCCGAGCAGACCCATGAGGGTCAAGTACTTAAATTAAAAAAGGCAATCTACGGGCTTAAACAATCTTCGAGAGCATGGTACAGGAAAGTGGATGAATGTTTGTTAAATATTGGTTATAGGAGATCTAAGATAGAACCATGTATGTACACAAAAGTCAGAAATAATTTGAGGACTATTGTTACACTTTTTGTGGATGATTTTTTTTATTTTTTCAAATGATTGTAAAGAAACAGAATATTTGAAAAATGTATTAGCTAGCCATTTCAAACTTAAAGATTTAGGTGAAATCAGAAAGTGTCTTGGTGTCAATGTAAGTGTTAATAAGTCTGAGAAAACTATCACATTGAACCAGTCTGATTATATTGATCAGGTGTTGCAAAGATTTAACATGAGTCAATGCAAACCCATTCAGACTCCTATGGAAACTAAGTTGCATGTATCTAAGGGGGAAACTATGTTGGAAAATTCCCATATCAGCAAGTTATTGGTTGTCTAATGTACTTAGCAGTTCTAACCAGACCTGATATTACTTATACAGTTGGATTTTTGAGTCAATTTAACAATTGCTATTCTAGAGAACATTGTGCATATGTAAAGCGTCTATTGAGATATTTAAAATGTACTAAAAATTACGGTTTGAAGTACACTGCTGATGGAAATTCAATATTAGAAGGTTATGTAGATGCAGATTGGGGTGCAAATGTTATGGATAGGAAGTCATATACAGGATATTTTTTCACTTTATCTGGTTGTGTAATTTCTTGGGAAACCAAAAAACAAACTACTGTAGCCTTGTCTAGTAGTGAGGCCGAATATATGGCTATTACAGAAGCATGTAAAGAAGCTGTTTATTTGAGAAACTTACTATACGAAATTACACAAAATTTGTATACCATTGATTTGTTCAACGACAATCAGAGTGCACAAAAGCTAACTATGAATCCAATGTTTCACAAGCGTACAAAACACATAGACATTAAGTTTCACTTTTGTAGAGAATGTGTAGTAAATAAAATTGTAAATGTGAAGTATTTGCCTACAGCTGAGATGCCAGCTGATGTATTCACGAAGGCTTTATGTGTTATGAAACATTATAAGTTTTTGGATGTATTAGGTATTCAAAGATTGTAATATTTTTGTATATCCATATTGTTAGATATAGTGGGGGTGTTAAAGGTATAATATCTACACAATATGTTACTAGTGCTGCCATCTATCGTGCATTGTCGGTAGACATGTTTGTTTGTCTTTTGTCTCTAAATAAATTTTACTCTGTGCCACTCGTCAGTGGGAATACGTTGTTTTATTATACTAAAAGCGGTGATATCCCAGATGGGGGTTAGCTGCCATGTTTCTCAATATGAAAACTCGATCTAATTTGAAGTTAGAGTGCTAAGCAGAATGAATGACTAACCGTCCACATTGTACTCATACCTTGTATAGGTTAGTAGTGACATTTAGATTCTAAACTAATGACAGGCTAGGAACAGTGCCGTACTGGGGCCAGATTCCAAACACGGCAAAATGTACACTCGTTCACTTGCTCTAGGAAGTGACGTCAGCAAGTGAGATTCCAATATCTTCTAAACAAAGTCTTGGCGTAGGTGTGAGTGGTCATCTGGTGAGCATGGATCGAATTACACCCACTTCGTTCATTTGAGGGCTAACCATTCTGCAATGATTTCTATCTATTAACAGAGTATATCTCTATATATATAAAAGGCTTTGTCCTGACTGACTGACAGGAATCAACGTAGAGCCTAAACTATAACAGGTAGAGACTTGGAATTTTGACAGTACCTTCGCTTCATAATGTAGGTGCTCACTAAGAAAGGATTTTGAAAAATTCTGATTCTAAATGCCAAAAATTAAATATTTTTGAGAATACTTAACCCCTTTTTACACAGAATTATCGAAACAAAATCACAAAACATATTGTTGCCAGTTTTATCAGATGGGTTTGGATTAAATGAAATGGAAGTTTGACAAATTAGAGAAGGTATTAATACACGGCCTCCTTTATTGTATGCCTCCTTTAGGAGGCCGTGATCAATATAATTCATGTTATCTAAATTAATAAAAGGAATTGTCTGTCTGTCCGCGATGCCCAGCGAAATCTACTGAACGCAGAGATCTGAAATTTTAAACATAGGTGGGCTGAAGGGTCGGAAAATGCACCTCGAAGCAGGAATTTTAATTTTAGCTTTCGTTCGTGTGTTATGAGTGAGAAACGGGCAAAAATCGTGCATTTTTTGCGTTTTCGAAACATCAGTTTTCAGTTAAA
This sequence comes from Ectobius pallidus, assembly GCA_964059195.1. Lineage (NCBI taxonomy): Eukaryota > Metazoa > Arthropoda > Insecta > Blattodea > Ectobiidae > Ectobius > Ectobius pallidus. The sequence continues at coordinate 130,266,821 of CAXKWD010000002.1, forward strand.
CATTTCAATGTCAAATCAATTACAGTTGGCTTTGGCTATTTTCGTCATACCTTGAAAATAAAACTTTCGCAATCGCTTGAATGTTGTAAGCCCTAAATATGGTCAAACATTGTTTTATTTGGACGAAACTCACTATACGGAGGTTTTTTGGGCCAAGAAACTCGAATCTGAGGTCGCTTTTACCAGGCGACGCTATCTAATCGTGGTATGTTGTCCACGTGATTTAGGTGTTAATAAATATAATGATTTTACTATTATGCTCTTAATTTTTAATTCTTGAAATAAGTATTGCGGGCGAAGCCGCGGGCACATGCTAGTTCTTCTATAATGATTTTCATTAATTTATCGATATTTATTCACATAAGCCTATAGGATGTGCGAGTTATGTTGAAGGGGGTGCATGCCATTTGCGCAAAACTGCCCGTGGTATACTGTTACATAACCGCAAAAATGCAGGTTACAGTACCGCAAATGATTGTGACAAAGTAATCACACAGCGACTACATAAATTTAGGCAAACTACCTCACTGATGATGCTAAATTTCCACTGGTGTTATGGGCTAGTTGTCCATCAAGCGATCCCGAACGACAAATGGGACTGAGTCTTTCCATAGACATTTAAAAAAAACACACAATTTCATCATTCACATCCATCTGTCCATGTGCTGACTGCAAAGCTTAAGCGGTATATACATCTCTATCACTTCTTTGCAGAAGAGAAAAATTAGGAAACATATCATACAGAAACACGCATACAACATGGATCTCTGGAAAAGTTATTCAGCTGGTACAATATCGTTACTACAGTAGGCCTACACCAAAACTTTGGGACGTCGTTACCAGCCACAACAGCTCTGAAGAAAATGAGTGTTATGACGAATTCTTTGGAGAATGCAGCAGACGCCACACTTGTAGTGTAAGGTAATCCTTAATGCTCATTTGCGCTAATGATATGTTAACTTTTGTGGTACTGTAACCGTGCCCATTTGCGGAAATGCAACGTACTTTTGCCTAAAAGTGCTGCACCGGTTGAAGGTGGTGCATTCTAACTCCCACACTCTGTTATGTTGTTCAGACGAAAATTGCTGTTTTACCGTACAATACCAACTGACCAAAATCAGAATTACTCTTCAGGTGGCAGGGGAACAAAGTTCGGGAAAACAAGGGAGAGAGGGCGAGAACAGATGAGGATTTGCACACTTTCCTTATGGAATATACCTGAATTGTGCCATTTCATTACGTGGCATATTAAATATCAAGCATGCTTTCTGATATTGGTCACTCTGTTTGAAGGATTCAGTTGCCACACCACTTCCGATCTTGTCGGTTCTCGAACTAAATTAGCGGAAAAATCATAAAATTTCGCCAATACGTCCTTTAATAGAAAGTGTATCGTTTAGGGAGGGATGGGTAATGAAGACAACATCTCTTCTCCCGAGAATGAAGTATGTGTGTTTTTAGCTTTTTCGTGAAGAAGATTTCATTCTGAATTGTGGCAACTCACATATGAGATTTTACCTTAAAAAAGAAAACACACACGCAGATTGTCTAATCATGGAGTAAGTATAATTTTGAGAATTTTTGTTGTTTAATTCGAAGATCGTTCTGGAAACATTTCCACAATTATTAATGTCCATAATCTCTAATTAGGCTGATGTATCCATAAATAAAATCCACTGAACTCAAGAATTCATTTATCGCTTTGTCAGTTGGGCCTCAGCGATGGTACTAAGTCTATAATGTGACAACAGCATTAACCTGACTACTTGCAGACTTAATACAGGAAAGTAGTATACGGATTATAACCGAAATAATAAATATTCGAAGGATTACTTGGTGACTAGCGATTATAATTACCGATTTATCGGTTTCTAAAAAGCCTGTCACATCAGATCTTACTTTTCCACAATGCAACAGTCAGTGATAGTTTAAAAACAACGATATTATTAACAACCTTGGAATGTCTTAATGGAAGATTACGTTGATGTTCAAAGAACGATTATTGTTTGCTTTGTAGGTTAGTTTAGGCTACAAATTCAGTCCCATTGGATCGTTCAGACTTTATACATGAATTTCGTCATTCGGCTACATCTACCTTTTCTATTGAATATATAACTCGCCATATGAATTGTTTTGTTTTTGTTGTTTCTTTGTTTTGTTCTGGGGAAACGGAACTTCCACATGGTGCTATATAGATTCATCCACTCCTTTTTGCGATGGGAAATTCCATTACTGCAATATAAAATCGTTCCTGTTTTGTTTTCCGTAGCTCGTGATAGTGAGGTGAAGAGTCACCAAGGAAACCTCACTGTTCACTGGCTTCTGCGTTCTCCAGCTGTCCCAGAAAATCTTACATGAAACACTCACATCAGTGCGTGGCTGTCTAACGATGCATGCAGCAATTTTCTCGCTTCTCGTAGTAAATAGTAAATTGCGGAAGTGTGCATTCTGTTTGAAATTCATTCAAAACCCTGTGCTTCGCAAAAATGAGAATTAACACTGAATTTATACAAACATTATAGTTTATAAACTATCCTTCAGGCATTTCTTACGAAGGAACGTTCCAAATAAAAGTGTTAGGACTTTCTACAATCAGGGCCAGTTCTGGGTATTATGGCGCCCTAGCCGAAAAGTAATTTCGACGCCTCCAGAATTGCCACCTCTATCATTCCATTTTTTACCTTTGATTAAATATGGAACTTCACGTTCTCTAGCCTGATATTGGTAACTGGCTAAATATAAACGATTTGAATTTACCAAATTTTTAGGAAGGCTTGTAGTTGAAGACGTTATAAGTTATAACTAGACTTCCGACTTTTAGGTCGCTAAAAATGCTGTTTTAGGTACCTAAAATAGGCTCTAAAAATTGGAAAATAGGTTCTAAAAATCGTAAAATAGTCTCTTATAAAATCGTTAAGTTGCCAATTTTCTGAAATATCTCAATTACAATGCAGAATTTTATATTTATTGAAGTCACCATTAATCAATAATTATGATAAAACACAGACATAGGCCTATGGTACACAGAATTATATAGACCTATTACTAGGACCTGTATTACTACCATAACAGTGAAAACCTAATCCCTGCGCCCAGAAGCTACTCATATCATACTAGCATTTTCAACCCCTTGTATCCCTCAGTGATTCGGAGAACTACGTTTTTTTCTGTTACTGGATGTGGGAGTCGGGAGAAAAATACTACATTTTCTTGGGAATTCCAAGGAATTTTTCTACTGAAGACGAAAAATTCCTTACTATTTAACCACGTCACAAATGTGTCATGTACTGCACATTCCGAGCTAAAAATTTAGTACGAACTAAAAATAAATGCTAGAATTTATAATAAAAATTAACTTATTTTGAACTTTAGAGGAAAAACAAGCAAAAAAGGAAATATTAGGCTCTAACGTAAAAATAGGCTGTTTTAGGTCATATAAAAGTATCAGTTTTAGGCATAGTCACTTATGAAACATGCATATACAAGTTTTCGTCCATACATCACTTAAGGATTAAGGTTTTTACCTAAAACCGAAGTCTAGTTATAACATATCTAAATAGTATGGGGATTAAATAAAAAAAATAATTGAAAAGAATATACAAGCATAACGTCGCTTTGGAAATTTCAGCTTTTTTAAATGTAACTTATAAATGTTACTGCCCCTAAATATTCCTAAAAATTTCCCGACCTGGGCGGCTGCCTAGTTCGCCTAAGAAGAAATTAATGTTGAACATTCAAACCAAATTCGTTGGCACAATTTACGATAAACCCCGCGAAAACAGCGATTTTCTTCAATTAGAGAAAGTCGTTACCATGTTTCATGCACATCTCCGGAATATATCTAGCTCGTTTTGATACAATCTTTTTCGAATTAAGCTACTCGGACACACTTCACATACAGCGTGTTCCGTTTCTCAACGCTTTTACACCGGACCGGTGGCAAACGATGACGTCACGCTGCAGCGGAATTGGAACAAAACTGCTGGATTTATGCTGCCATCAATGGCGACTAAATTACTAGTGATTCTAATATTTTCTTACAGGAAGCATTGGTGTATTATGGTTTCAAACAAATAGAATTTACATTATTATTGACATAGCTAAAAGTCTTCCCATTTAGTAATAACTGAAAATATCCCCCCTTTGCCGTACTAGTCACGTCTAACCTAAAACTTTCGGAAGAATGTCTCCATATAAAACCCAAACACAACTGACAAATGTCACAATTTTTAATATAACACGTTTTTGCAGCTAGGGTTTCTTAAATAGCGAATACCATATCAAATTAAATCAGGTAGGATAATATAATTGCTGGTCAGTAATTTTAAACATACCATCCAGTTATAGACAGCGAGTTCTTATAATCTGAAGAGAATATACATAAGTTAACCTACTTCTTCTAATATTGTTTTTATGCCTATACTCGTTACCTTTCTTCCTAAACATTTTGGAGTTTTATTGTTCCTATGCACCTATCATTAAGCTATACATACAATAATAATAATAATAATTTTATTTTATATATATATGTCAAGTCAAGTGACAGCATGGACACCGGGCAGGATTGAGTGAAGCCCATCGTCTGCTAATTCCCCCGCAGTTTTACGTGAGCCAATCAGATTCATTGGTGGATTCTCGCACCATATCCACGGGCCGGTGGAACCGATGCCAAAGCGCTGTGGAAACTGGTGGCACCGATGACGTCATTACTTAGCTTTGGAACAAAAATGCTGCCAGCGCTTTCACAGCGTTGAGAAACGGAACACGCTGATAAATATTTGGGCCTAAACACATATTGTAACTTTATACATAAAGTTAGAAAAATTTCTGAACTTATTTTAATCTACAAATTTCTGAATGTATTTTAATGTTTAGAAATGAATTCTAGATTTTAGAATAAATCCATAAACATAACTCAAACGGACTAATTTATGAAAGCACTTTTCAAGGTATCTTAAATTAACCATAGTCTTGAAGTGCCCACCTTGACTTTAAGCACCCATGGAGATATCGATTGTAGCTCATATCAAGATATCGATCTCTATAATTCATTAAATAACATAAACGTTCTTTAAATTCTTAGGAAAGATTTCATATGATAAAATACTAAAGTAATTTTCTTTAGCTTTTCAGATATTCGTTATTCAATTAGATCGTCTGCCTTGCATTTAGAAGCCTCTAGAAACTTCTAGACGAGCTTCTCTATGATTTTTGAAAGCACTCACTTTTGTAATGGAGGGGAGTGAAAGGTCTTCTGTTTGACCGTTGGTCATTCCAACTATAACCGTCTTACGAGACGCCTCATTCTTCTACAATTGTCTTACGAGACGCTACATTGAAGCATAAGTCGCCGTATGGCACGCTTCGACGCCAAGTCGCAGTACACCCAAGTTCAAGACGCCGAGTCGCAGAGCAACATGTACCAGGCAGCTTCATCAAAATGGCTAAATACTTCGTAAACCACAACGTATGCTAAACTACGCATACTTGAACCAACACATTCAAGCAAGAAGTCAACCGCTACGCAGCGCAGAAGACGAGTTAGCAGCCTCACTAGAACGTCTACACTTGCAACTCAAGCTTCATTATTTGGAGGTCCAGATCTGACCATTCACGCCGCCTCCAAAGTTGAGTAATATACTTTAAATTATCGTAATTCAGAGTATATAATTATAGAGTCGTTGGCATCTATTGCGAGGCTCTCTTTTCTTATTTAGATTCGAGTATATAATATACTTTTGCCACCAAATAAGGCAGTGCCATTTTGCTACAATATAAACTGTAATTTCTGAATATATAAATTGGTTTGGAATTTATGGGCAAACAGCCAATTCCATTTTTTCTAGAGACAGCACAGTCAGCTGATCTTGTTTGAGCTTAATGCTCTACTTTCTAACCTTTAATTTTAACTCAAAATAGAGTTTGTATGAGTCGAAGTAAAATTCTTATTTAAAGATATTGTTAATTTATTGTATATTTCTACTACTTCAAAATATATAAATAGTGTTCTCTTCTATGTTTGTTGTGCCATTTCAACTGAATCACCCATATACAGTCCACAACCAGAGATCCTTAGTTTCCTTTATGTTTGTCCTTATTTTAGTTTACTTTGTTCTATGTAAAACCTTACATAAGTTTTTCTTGGTCCTCATCAGGGCCGGATCTATTTTCTGCCCTTCAACAGGGCTGGATGTATTTCCTGTTCCTTAACATAGCAGATTACATATTTGCTGGTTCTTGCCGAGCAGAATTCATATTTTCTGACTCTCAGCGAACCTTATTCACTTTTTCTGCATCCTGATGCTTTCCTTTCTTGAATGGCATAACATTAAACTGTACTTTGTAAATGCTTATGTATATTCAATACTAATACAACTTGGTGATTTCACAGATAACAATTACTGTAAAATCAAGAGAGTACCTGCGCTCTCAAAGCTGTGTCTGGCCTGTCGGACTACAACAGCTATTTCAGCATATTGTAAGGTAAGTGACAGTTCTCCACACACACTGCCCACCCTGTTAGCACCATGACAGATAAGGAACAATCTCAAGTGCTTGCCACCGAGGCTTCACAAGTGAAAAACTATAAACAGAAACGTGCTGTGATAAAAGGAAGACTCACCAGATTCAAACAATATATGGAAGAACTTAGTATAAGTGAATACAGTGTAGACGAAGCCAAGTGTCGTTTGGCTCAAGAAGAATCCCTTTATAAAGAATTCGACGAATATCAATCCAAATTAGAAGCATTGCAAGGTGACCCCGACTGGGAAAGAGAAAGGCAAGAATTCGAAGTAAAATACTATTCAGCTATAGGCCTAGCCTATAGACATATCAGGCAGTTTGAGAGACAATTTGTTCAGCTGAACAACACACAAGTGCCTCAAAATGTGATTCAGCAAACTTCAGCCGATCACACAAGAGTAAATCTACCTAAAATAGACCTACCTAACTTTGATGGCAAACATGAAGACTGGCTGCCATTCAAAGAAATGTTCATTTCACTGGTTCATGCTAGCACTTCGCTAGGTGCAGTACAGAAATTTCATTATCTGAGACTAGCAGTGAAAGGCCCAGCAGCTAAATTAATAGACACTCTGTCTCTCACAGCAGAAAACTATGAAATAGCTTGGAACCTTCTCAACGAGAGATACCAAAACAACAAAGTTATTCTACAGCATCTGTTGCAATCCATTGTGGAATATGAGAGAATTCCCAGAGAATCCTCAAAATCACTGATGGACTTGCTTGATCACTTCAAACGCCAGGTTAGATCCATAGAATCTATAACACAAGACAGTCTGAGATGGGACTACATACTAGTTTACCTCATGCTATCCAAATTAGATTCTACTACGCTAAAGGCATGGAACTTAGAAAGCTCTTCTAATCAACCAGATACTTTTGCAGACTTCTGTACATTCCTGCAAAAAAGAGGACAAGCTCTAGAATCGCTTTCCAAGGAAACTACTTGCCAATTAAAACTCAGTAGCTTTAAGCAAGTATACAATAAGCCCAGCACTTCCCGCTCATTTGTGGTTAATGCAAACAATGCTTGCCTACTCTGTAACGAAGAGCATCTGTTGTTTAGATGTCCTAGATTTGCCAACATGAACAATCAACAAAGATGGAACACTGTATCCAGCAACAGACTGTGCAGCAATTGCCTAAGGGGAAATCACAGCCTGAGTGATTGTAAATCTACTAATTGCTTTACTTGTCACAAGAGACATCACACCATGTTGCATCAAGAAAGGCAACCTGTAAGTAATGGTACCTCCCACAACTCTTATCATTCGTCCCATAAGCAACAAAGCTCTTATAGAACGCCCACAAAGCAGCGAGCAGAAAGGAGAGAACAGCCAACAGCTTCCACTCCTAACACTACAGGTACTGTATTTGCCAATAATGCTCAAGCCAACAGTAACATACATACTTTTCTAGCAACAGCACAAGTTCTTGTTAAAGCCAGAAACGGCAAATTTCATAAAGCAAGAGCACTTTTGGACTCGGGTGCGACTCATACTTTCATAACAAAAGATCTTGTTGACAAACTTCAACTACCTACAAAACAAACATCAGTAGCTGTCACAGGTGTGAACCTACACACTTCAAACGTATTGCAAACAAGTAATTTTCAACTGAGAGATGCTTACGGGCAAGGTTATAAACGCCATATGCAATGTTTGGTAATAGAGCAAATAGCCAATGATATTCCCAGTGCGCCCATAGATGTAAGAGCCCTACAAATTCCTGAAGACATTATCTTAGCTGATACTGAATTCAACATACCAGCTCATATTGACATTCTCTTAGGAGCTGACATATTTTGGAATTTGATAACTGGGAGAACTATTACAGTGTACAACCAACATCATCTTAAAGCATCCCTAAGAGAGACAAGACTTGGATGGATCCTTGCTGGACAAATTAATTGCCAAAAGCCTAGACAACAAATTGCTAAATGTCACATCAGCATCACTGAGCAAATACACAAGCGAATGGAAAAGTTTTGGGAGATAGAAGAAACTGCCACGCCCCCTCGATCGCAGGAGGATGAAGAATGTGAAAAGCTGTTCACCGAGACGATTCAAAGAACTGATACAGGCAGATACATGGTGACATTACCTTTTAAAGCACCTACAACTTCTTTAGGCACTTCTAGAGATGGCGCTTTGAAACGTTTCTTTTCCACAGAATCTAGACTCCTCAAGAACCCACAAATTCACCTACAATACGCAGATTTCATGTCTCAATATGAAGAACTTGGTCACATGGAACCAATCCACCAAGGATATTATGAAGACGGTCCCCATGCATATTATATACCTCATCAGCATGTAATCAAAGACGATTCTACTACTACAAAGCTAAGGGTAGTGTTTAACGCCTCCTACAAAACTTCTTCTGGACTATCTCTTAATGATTTATTGTATACTGGACCCTGTGTACAGCCTGATCTGTATACTACATTAATAAGATTTAGATGCCATCCTTATGTGCTTAATGCAGACATCGAAAAGATGTATAGAATGATACTCTTACAACCACAGCAAAGAAGCTATCAAAGAATCTTCTGGCGTTATAACAAAAACGAACCAGTAAAGATATTTCAGTTAGCCACAGTAACTTATGGTCAAGCATGCTCAGCTTATGCCGCTACTAGAGTGCTCAACAAACTGGCCGACGATGAAAAGGAAAGATATCCTAGATCAGCCAAAATTCTCTCTAACCAATTTTATGTCGATGATTTCTTAGCAACATTTAGTACCGAGCAAGAAGCCATAGATGTCGCCCAAGAACTCACCCAGCTTCTGCATACGGGAGGTTTTAACCTGACAAAATTTTGTTCTAATTCAGACTCTGTACTTCAAACCATACCCAGCAACAAGAGATCGACTGAAAGCATTACTAAATTGGAAGACGATGATACAGTTAAAACATTAGGTTTGCAGTGGAACCCTAAAATTGACGCCCTTCAGTATTCAGTGAGACAATTACCAACTGCAAAAACTAAAAGACAAATACTATCAGCCATATGTACTTTGTTTGATCCTCAAGGACTTATATCGCCTATTATAGCCTCTGCAAAACGCATTATGCAACAAATATGGTTATGCAACATTGGTTGGGATGAAGAAGCCCCAGCACACATTCAACAAGCTTGGGAAAATCTCAACAACCAGTTACCAGAAATACAAAGTTACAGAATTCCCAGAAACATATTGAGTTCTCATTACTCTAAGCTTGAACTGCACATATTCTGTGATGCTAGTCCTACAACTTATGGAGCTGCATGTTATGTAAAAACTACTGGCAGGAAAAGATACAACCACGTACAACTATTAACCAGCAAATCCAAAGTTGCGCCACTTAAAGAAATCACACTACCAAGATTGGAACTATGCGCTGCAGTGCTTGCCGCCCAGCTTTATGCCAAAATAAAATCCGCATTGACTGTAGACATCAGCCATGTACATTTTTGGACCGACAGCTTGATAACATTGCAATGGGTGACACAAGAACCCCATAAATGGAGCAATTTTGTAGCTCACAGAGTTACCAAGATACAGCAACTCACAAAAGATTGTATTTGGAGTTATGTGCCGACTCAGCATAACCCTGCTGACGTAATAACCAGGCCTACCACCCCATACAAATTGAAAAACAATCATCTGTGGTGGAATGGACCTGAATTTCTAAAACTTGGCCAAGCTCAAGAGCCCACAATTCATATCACTACACCAACAGAAGAGTTATCAGAATTGAAAGCTTCAGCCAAAGCCTTAGTGGTAACCCAACCACAAGACAATTTACTGAACAAATACTCAACGTTTAGTAGGCTAAATAAAATAGTAGCATACTGTTTAAGATTTAAACATAACTGTCTTAACAAGAATGACAAGCTTACAGGCCCTTTGACCTTAACAGAATTTCAAGCTTCTCATGATGTTATACTGCGCCAATTGCAGCAAGAAGCATTTGGCCAAGAAATTGCACATTTAAAGCAAAAAAACTATGTTGATAGATGCAGCCCTTTATTGCCACTGCATCCATTCTTAGACAGTGCAGGCCTTCTGAGAGTTGGAGGAAGAATACAACGCTCTGACCTCAGTTATGATAGCAAGCATCAGATATTGCTACCCTCAAAGCACCACTTAACCGCTTTGATCATTCGAGATCTACATATTAAAAACCTTCATGAAGGACCCCAAGGGCTACTATATACTGTCAGACAAAGGTACTGGCCCATTAGAGGAGTACAGACAGTAAAATCAGCACTCAAAGGATGTTTGATTTGTTTTAGGCACCACCCATTATCTTCAAAGCAAATCATGGGTAACCTGCCCGAGCACAGAGTGACTAAAAGAAGAGCCTTTGAAGCCACTGCTGTGGACTATGTGGGACCTCTAACCTTAAAACCCGTGTCAGGTAGAAGTAGAACCACCTACAAAGCCTACGTTTGTATGTATGTCTGTCTAGCAACCAAGGCAGTACATATTGATTTGGTGACCTCAGCCTCTTCTGAAGCTTTCATAGCCTCATTACAAAGATTCACCTCCCGTCGTGGACTTCCAGCTTATCTTTACCTAGATAATGGCAGAAATTTTGTTGGAGCAGAAACAGAATTGAAGCAACTATATGACATATTTAAGTCAGAAATTGTGCAGCAGGAAATTTTGCAATATACTGCCAGCATGGGTATGGACTTTCATTTTTTACCGCCCAGGGCTAGCCAAATGGCAGGGTTGGTCGAAAAAAGTAATCGCAGTATGAAGACATTGTTGTACAAGACTATGCGCAACACAGTCTATTCGTACGAGGAGTGCTACACCACATTGTGTAAGATAGAAGCAATCATAAATAGTCGACCGTTGACTCCTATGAGCAGTGACATCAATGACCTCTCAGCGTTATCTCCAGGACACTTTTTGATTGGTGCTCCCTTAAACTCCATTCCTAGCCCTTCTTTGAAAATTACACCTGACTCCCGACTGTCACGCTACCAATTAATTGAAATGCAGACACAACATATTTGGGACCGATGGTCTAAAGAGTATCTAAACACTCTGCAACAGAGGCAGAAATGGCAGACAGAGCAGCCTAATATAAAGGTTGGTGATTTAGTTATAATGAAAGTGGACAATGCTCCACCATTAGTGTGGCCCTTAGCCAGAATACTCGAAGTGTACCCTGGACCTGATGGTTCAGTTAGAGTAGTTACTCTAAAAACAGCTAATTCAGTACTAAAAAGACCCATCAGTAATATATGCTTATTGCCCTTGCAAGAAAATTTTTTGGTTTCGGGGTGCCCCCCCAGCATGTAACTTTATACATAAAGTTAGAAAAATTTCTGAACCTATTTTAATATACAAATTTCTGAATGTATTTTAATGTTTAGAAATGAATTCTAGATTTTAGAATAAATCCATAAACATAACTCAAACGGACTAATTTATGAAAGCACTTTTCAAGGTATCTTAAATTAACCATAGTCTTGAAGTGCCCACCTTGACTTTAAGCACCCATGGAGATATCGATTGTAGCTCATATCAAGATATCGATCTCTATAATTCATTAAATAACATAAACGTTCTTTAAATTCTTAGGAAAGATTTCATATGATAAAATACTAAAGTAATTTTCTTTAGCTTTTCAGATATTCGTTATTCAATTAGATCGTCTGCCTTGCATTTAGAAGCCTCTAGAAACTTCTAGACGAGCTTCTCTATGATTTTTGAAAGCACTCACTTTTGTAATGGAGGGGAGTGAAAGGTCTTCTGTTTGACCGTTTGTCATTCCAACTATAACCGTTTTACGAGACGCCTCATTCTTCTACAATTGTCTTACGAGACGCTACATTGAAGCATAAGTCGCCGTATGGTACGCTTCGACGCCAAGTCGCAGTACACCCAAGTTCAAGACGCCGAGTCGCAGAGCAACATGTACCAGGCAGCTTCATCAAAATGGCTAAATACTTCGTAAACCACAACGTATGCTAAACTACGCATACTTGAACCAACACATTCAAGCAAGAAGTCAACCGCTACGCAGCGCAGAAGACGAGTTAGCAGCCTCACTAGAACGTCTACACTTGCAACTCAAGCTTCATTATTTGGAGGTCCAGATCTGACCATTCACGCCGCCTCCAAAGTTGAGTAATATACTTTAAATTATCGTAATTCAGAGTATATAATTATAGAGTCGTTGGCATCTATTGCGAGGCTCTCTTTTCTTATTTAGATTCGAGTATATAATATACTTTTGCCACCTAATAAGGCAGTGCCATTTTGCTATAATATAAACTGTAATTTCTGAATATATAAATTGGTTTGGAATTTATGGGCAAACAGCCAATTCCATTTTTTCTAGAGACAGCACAGTCAGCTGATCTTGTTTGAGCTTAATGCTCTACTTTCTAACCTTTAATTTTAACTCAAAATAGAGTTTGTATGAGTCGAAGTAAAATTCTTATTTAAAGATATTGTTAATTTATTGTATATTTCTACTACTTCAAAATATATAAATAGTGTTCTCTTCTATGTTTGTTGTGCCATTTCAACTGAATCACCCATATACAGTCCACAACCAGAGATCCTTAGTTTCCTTTATGTTTGTCCTTATTTTAGTTTACTTTGTTCTATGTAAAACCTTACACATATATTAATGCTAAAGACTCAATATATTTTCAGGATGAACACAGTACTTTCTCTGTCTATATTTACGGATAAGAATAGAGAAAGTGATCCTGTACAGTGAATAATAATTTAAACATTAGGCCCTACCCACATTCCACTTAAGGCGTTGCCCCACGTTCCAATTTTTTGTGTAAATTTCTACAAATCAAATTGGGTTATCTACGACTGATATTGCACATAATTTCATCCTATATGTTCCAACCAACTGTATTGCAAACGAAAGTTTCTAATTTTTCTATTTAAAAAAATTGAAATAAACCGTTGAGCGTCATTCTCTCTCCGCGTGACCCGGCATGACGTAGAAACATGGCAGCTTCCTCTAAACAGCTGATTATCTGCGCTGCTAGTGCTGTGACCATGCGAACATTAACCAAGAAGATAAAATGAAATATTAGAGGCAAGAAGACGCTACGACAGACTTTAAATTATTATTGAACATAAAGATCGAGCCTGATGCTTTCCGCTCTAGATACTTGTTAGTTTTATGAAAATGTAATGAATAAAATTTAATTGTCTCTATAATTTACTTTTTCTGTGCTAGCCTTTAACACGTATATGCGAGAAAGTTTGTGCAACATATTTTTGCACCGTTTATTTCGCATAGTTTCCCCACGCTCAATGTTCGCTAATTTAAAATAAGTTACATATATTTCGCCTCACGTTTTTTGCCATATTTGATCTAACTCTTCGGCCCTTCGTCCTACGAAAAAGTGATGAGAAAGGAAGTTGTAGAGCATTAAATATGCTTCAAGAATATATGTTATTTTACTATGACTACAATGACTATAGTCATTGTATTTCTGTAGGGGTGAGAGATGGAGCTCTCAAAGTGGTTCTATCAGATTCGGGGTGTCGAAAATAGTACTAACGACACCAAGCAATATTACTTTTCAAGAACTACGTACTATCCGCGCGCCATATCTTGAGCGCTGGATTTACGGGGAAGTGAGGGTTGGGGGGAACAAAACATAGCTACTCCGCCAGTCTTTCTGCAGTGTTGTCAACCAAAGAAATCATATTTCAGCAGAATCGCGCACGTCAACAGCGTAAGTGTGGATGCCGAATAATTATTTCCGATGAATCATCCTCGCTATTTTATGTAGTGACATTTAATAGACAAGGATTTTAATGCAGTCCAATAATATAACGTGGTGACGGTATTGCGTAACAATTAATAACACGTCACTTTCCTCCGGGAAGAGAATGTTATATAAATAGGCTCAATATATTTACACTGGATGACTAGTTTTAAGCATGAAGAAGAGTCTTAGCAGAACATGCTTCACCATTTCGTGTTGTAAAACATAAGAGAGGTAAGGCATCTAAAAGTGGAGAAAATTAGAGGCCTAATTTTAAACTTATTTAATACGTTTTGTGAAAAGTTCGCTCAACTTTCAGTCCATGAAATTGACATCAGAGTTCACGGGAGTGTCAGAAATTAGCACATACGGAATTCTTAAAGAGGTGAGGAAAGTGTTGGATGTACAGTGACGTGTTTGTGAAATAAGCAATTCGAAAAATTGTATTTTTCCACATAACTCCATGCGTCAGAAAAGATAATGTCAATAAATAAATAAGGTTCCTGAGACAGAATGAAAGTTTAGTATTGAAGCCACTAGATGTCAGGGTGTATAGCGTACTTCGTGTTTCAATGTTGTCAGCTCAACCTACGAAGTTGAACGAAACCTACCGAATGAGGACTAGGGAGCCGAGCGCTCAAGATATGGCGCGCGGATAGTATATATACTTGAAAATATATTATGTGATACATATATACATATAATTTCTTTATGTGCAACTTATATATATATAGCAATATATATATATATATATATATATATATACAGCATACTATTTATGCATATAAATACGTAAATATTGGTTTTATATAGGCCTAGAGTTAGGACAGTTTAATAACGGAAAATTGTGTTCCTTCCATTTCCCTCTTCTCCCCCTTTTGAGCATTCATTGACTCGACTATCGTGGGACATCTGCTGTAGACTATTCCTTTCCAAAGCCCGTCATAATACGAGTGATTACTTTCTATTAAGTCGCGGTTAAGCATCCGTTTTACCTTTCGTCGATTCATAGTGAGAATGATTAGAATCCGTCTTTACGGTTTTATTTATTGAAGCCATATATAATTCCTCTTACTATTATCGAACTAAAAATAGAGTTGTGAAATACTAGAATCAAGATGTTGCCATAAAACGTAATATATATTTACAGCCAGTGTTTACAACAGCCAAAATAATAATTCATTTAATTCTTATGATTTGATTTAATTTCCAGTCCTTTGTGTAGCAGGAAAAATATACGTATCCATCTTCCACTAACAAACTCCTGAATGAGTTCTCTAAATTAGGTAGTAAACTCAACACGATAATTCATCTTGGCACGACGCACGACTGAAAATGGACACGTAAATGCAGCATTAGCTCTAGTTAACATCATAATCTGGCTACAATATTATATATGAATTCCCTTTAAACTTGAATTTTTTCAGTGGTTCTTAATGAATTGATTTCTTCTGACTATTTAGGTCATGAATCAGTGACCAATCGAGTATAAGAATATGTGGAATTTCAACCAATCTCAATTGTCATCGTCATAATGTTATCGTATTATTTTTATCATTTTCATTTTATTGCATCTACATGCACTTATGCACTTATGTAAAGTCACAAGAACTGAACACTGAAACATCTTCATACTTATAGTTTCTTTGATCAAAAACAATAATTGAACACAGCGATTGGGTATACTGTATGAGCTTCATATGAGCAAAAGGAGGTGTGAATATAACGTACAATTATGTGTGTGGCGAAAAGCATTTTATCTCTCATATAATAATGAAAACAATATCAAGTACAGGATATTATTAGTTATAACTTACCAAGGAAGTTTATCTAAAAGGCGATAAAAAGTCGCACCAAGCGCGACAATCGCAGAAGGCGAAATGATCGATTAATACATAAAATATTATCCCGTCGTAGGGTATCTCCCTTACAGTGACACAAATTGCGATGTGTTTAATTCATGTTCATGGATTTAATTGTTCATTACATGCATAATTTTGTGAGTATTCGCTAAGTGGTCACAATCAATATAACTAGTGGTCCGGATTCTCCCAAGATAAAATTTTATCGACTATTCCATTTATACGCCTCGTGTTTGATATTGACCAATAGCGTTTACCAATTCCTCGGATATAGACCAACAGGATCGTTTATCTTATAATATCCTCGGATCTTAAGGATGCGATTTTATCTGATGAAACGTCAGCTCGTTACTGGACACGTAAGGCATCAGCGAGACGTGATTAATACGTCACGTGGTACCAGTAAGCAGAATGAAAACACGTTATTTTATATAACATAGCTTGTTTGGAAATTGAAACAATGTAAATGTCCATTGATTAAAAGCACAATTTCGATTCGGTGCAAACCAGTTCGTGTGCTTTTATAGCAAAAAACGTGTTTTGATATAAGCAATTACGATGGCTCCATCCATATTGTGTTACGCATTATTGGTAGCACTGGGAACTCTGTTCGATTCATGGATTGTTCATTCGTCTAGTAAGCCGTGACTTTACGGCTGACAGAATAGTGACAACAAAGTAAGAAAATTATTATTATTTACAAAATCCATTAAATACTATTCATGGAATAGTCTTAATAAATCCTATCAGAGATTACGAGTTTCATCTGATAAATGTATCGAAAAACTCTTAATCTCTCGTGGAATTACCTCTCATAAAATCAGGACCTCTCGTTATATTACCTATGATCATTTTTCTACGAGTATTTATATATTTTTAATATGTAACCTTTGATATTTCTCTCGAGGTGGGTTTTATTGGAAATGATTTTTCTCTCTTACACACTGCATCGTCCTCAGCGTTGATTTGACCCTGCAATCCATAAATTACATGCTGATATCATATATGAAAGACATGTGTGATTGACACCTGTATTAATGAGCTGTGCCAGCTATGTATTTAGCGACATATGGAGAAGCCGATAGAGTAATAATTCATAAGATTAACATGTTTGAGAGATCTGTAGGGAAATTCATGAATAGGGTCGGGAAATCACAAAAAATAAAATTAACTTGTTTGAATCATGTTGTCGATCACTTTACTCAAGCACCATTCACGGGTTCTTTTTTGCAAGATGCATTAATTATTCACCAGATCGCAAATTTGCATTAGGCGTATGATTATTTCTTAATTTTAATTTAATTATTACTTTAAAGCATTTTTATGGACTTTGAATGCATAAAAGCAAGTAATAAGTTTCTTAGTTTTGTTCATTTGACAGAAAACCCATTTTGAACTACGTGTATCATTCAAATTTTGTCACAGACTGGTGCTTAACAAATCTCTCTCTCTCTCTCTCTCTCTCTCTCTCTCTCTCTCTCTCTCTCTCTCTCTCTCTCTCTCTCTCTCTCTCTCTCTCTCTCTCTCTCTCTCTCTCTCTCTCTTATTAACGCGCCACCCGAATGAGTACATGGTCAGAAATGGATATAAATGCAGTAAATTGTAAATACAAATTATTTGAAATAAAATTACAATAGATTAGGTTCGTTTAGTCCAGCGTTGTGGCGTAGGGAATGCGTTCGCTCTCCTCACGCAGCGGGCCCGGTTTGGTTCCTGGTCGGGAAAAGTTTTCTATGTGGGTTTTTTTCTGGGGTTTTTCCTCACCTATGAAATGAATGTCTGGAAACTTTTTGCCCCCCTGGTCTCCAGATATCTGGCCGTCATTAACACCTTCATCCATCCTCGCCTTGTTCGGAATGAGTATTTCCTTGTGAGAATGATGTATATCGTCCTATGTGTTCGTATTGTCTCGGAGGTGGCCCCGGCATTGGGCTGATCACTCATCCGGGGAGATCATCCATTTTGTCTGGTTAAAAACGTATTGTATGTATGTGATCCTCCATAGAAACTCCCTCCCCCGACGGCTCGTGGTTCTGTAATGCCCGGGCGACGTGTGCCGCGTAAAATGTAGCCTACCTATATGGGGGAGAAAAAAGAAGATTAAGTTCATTTACAGGAAAATAGAAAATGAAATTTTAAAAAAGATTCATAAAAAATAAATAGGGCAATTTATATAATAAACTTAAGTATTTTCATGAATTTGCAATTGTTCGGAATAATTAATTCAGGGTTACTTTTAACAATGGAATAAACTAGTTTAGGACCAAAATTGTAGCTGTGTTGAAGAACTGCGCACATGTGAAACGTTAAAGGATTTATTTTGTTTCGTCTTGTGTCGTAGGTAGGCCTATGGCTATGGCTATGGGATTTAATCGTTTACTCTACCTCTACCTTTCCAACGTTTACGTAAAGACTACTGACAATAGTTAGTGACCACACAGATCCAATCCACAATAATTCAGAATAGTAAATATTACCTTGCTCTTATAGCTATATTAAAGGTTTGATTATAAACCCTGTGTTTTTTCTTCCCATTTGTTCCTTTTGCCTAATCTCTTTTTAAAAAGTCATGTTAATTGAGTCCCGCCAACTCGGCCTAGTATGGACCGAAAGGGCGCCGAGTTTCTGAAATGCCGAGTTATCGGGAATAAGGGCTTAAAAATTAAAACTGTTTTTGTGAAAATTAGAAATGCGTTCATTGACCTCAAATACAACAAACACCTTTTAGAATCATCATAAAACATGTTCAAACAGATATAGTTGCTCTTCAACGAAACAAAAAAATATATCTACCAATAAATTATAAGAAAATAGTTTACCTCATTTCTTGCTTTCATGGCTGCCAAGTTATCCGAACTGCCAGGTTATCGAGCGCCGAATTTTCGGGACTCTACTGCAAGTGTAAATTATTTTAGAAGGAAAACAGTGACAGTGATAGTGGCACGTGCTCCAACCGTAAGTCCTATTACTTCCCAGATGGTAAGCACTGCTCATAGAGCTCTGCGCTTTTAAGATGGCCGCCGAGAATGAGGTATTATCCACTTCCGGTTATTTCAGATGCCTGTGTTTACAATACAGTTCTGTGCTTGTGTCTTGTTTTGGAAGTAATTATGCCGACTAACTGCTATGTTTTCGGCTGTTCAGCCGTTGCAAACAAGAATCGCGGACTTAGTTTTCCAAAAGAAAGGGCTGTTTTTCAAGAGTGAATGGTAAAATCACGCCGTGGAAAAACATCTTCCCAGTATTCTCGTGTTTGCAGCTGTCACTTCACAGAAGATGATTTTAATGTTCCTTTGAGCAGTTTTGGTGAGTAGCCTATTTCATGTTTTTTTTAGAGTGATTAAGATATTTTTGATATAGCAGATGTTGAGAAAAATATATAAGCCTATGAAATAATAAGTATACCTGACCAACTTAACCTCGTTTAGGCTCATAATCAAGTTTTATTTCCATGTTAAATTAGTATTTCATCTTTTCAGTGTAATTTTTTATGCCAATTTATTTGGTTTTTTTTTTTTTTTTTTTACATTTAAGAATGTCAATGTCAATCGAAATTTCTCCCGTAATCGATAAAATGGTCATTCTGTATTGTAATTGAGTAAAAAACAAACTACATACAAATTTTTAGGAAAACATGGGTTCGGGCTTGATGATTTTTTAGAGTAGAATTTGGGCCTAGGCCTAAGGATAGCGTAAATGTATCTGAAAATGTCCATTTTGTTATATGCCTGTAATAAAAACGCTTGTAACAAGTATATCAAAACCTGATAAAGATAAATGTAATCATAATAGGCCTATAGTTAATTATAACATTAAGTTTGTAAATGTCATGTTTCTTAACATTCATGGTTTTCTAGGTAAATCAGATATGTTATGTATTATGTCTTCAGACCATAATTTGGAGGTAATTGGGATGGCGGAACACTGGCTGAGCCCAGAAAATTTAAATTTGTCAAATACTCAAAATTTTTAAGTAGCCTCTTATCTTTGTCGTAGTCATAAAAAGCATGGTGGTTCAGCTATTTTTATTTAAAACAAATCAAAAGACAATAGCAACTGTATAACTAATCATTTTTATTGGTATTTTGCAGAAGAGGCAAAAATACTGTTTGATAATAAACATTTACATTATGAAGTAGCCCCTCAGAAAATGCTTTGTTAAATTTTATGTGTTGAATGCCCTTCTTAATCCAAATAACAAAGTCACACCTGTGAATATCAGTCAGTAACATCTGTGCGTGTACTTGTGCATAATGTTTCTTATCAACTAACTTGAACTTGATGAATTTTCTAATTGCTAGAGTCCGGCCAGCTTTCATACTGCTGCCTGCCCTACGCTTTTCGAACAAAGTGGTTATGGAGTCTTCGTCAAAAAGTTTAAACCGTTCTTTCTTGAATGAATTTATCTTGAAGAAATTTGTCGAAGGAAAGTCGTGGGTACTTTCTGATTCTGTAACCTCAACTTCGAATAAGACAAAGTTCCTATCCGGATTTTTCTCTCGCTTGAGCAACCTGCAACCAAAACAAACAGCGTCGTATATTAGACTGTGTGTTCAATAAGTTATGATACGAAAAAGTTCATGCATATTTGTAAAAAAAACATGAAAATAAATCGTGCAACAGTATACAAAAATATTTGAGACCGCAGGAATATTGCACCATCTTAGAACAGTTAGCGAACGTTTCAGAAGACAGGTAGCTTTGATTTCTCACCTTGCAATCAACTCTTGCTTTGTTAACTATGAAATATTTGTTGCGCCATCTTCGGATAACATCCTTTTTAACTCCTTCACTGTAAAATTGGCGAACCGACCCGAACTCATATTGAAAACACACAAGAATGAGGAAACCGGAAGTTGACAATACCTGAATGTGGAGAGCAGCGCGCTCAAGTGGCAGGAGGAAAAACTACAAAAGCCCAGAGCTCTATAGATGGCTTTTTTTTCTACGTGGACTTCAGTGGGCTATTGGAGGCTTGCTTCCAACCCTATGAGAGTGTCTATTACCAAGCCTGAGAGCTTTACGATTATCTATTGCGTTTATATCAACTCTTCCGGTTCGATCTTTCTTATCATACTGTTAATTTATTAAGTTTTAATATTTTCTTGTCTACTAAGATTTCTCTCCAATAATTTGTTTCTCTACATTATAACTCAATGTGAAAACCATCTTCTTTGTGATTGCTTAGCGGGTAAATTCCTTGAATAATGTTACCTCTTGTGTTCTTTAGCTTCCAGGTACCAAGTCGCCATCATGCCTTCTCGATCTTTGTTATTTATTATGTTTCTGATTCCCAGATTAGTTTTCCTTCTCTATAGTAGTTTATTAGTTCGATAAATAAATCTTTACGATGTGAAATTTTGAAAAAAAGGGACCATAGATACGAGATTAATTAAACTGGTAGATGTAATATTGTGCAACATGTGAAATACGAAGTACACGAATTGAGGGTTTTGAGTTTGTTCAGTTCAGCTGCACACTTCTGCTCCATGAATATCATGGCATATAATGGACAATAAATTATTCCAAATGGAACGCCATACGCTATGTGAACGGACGTTTATTTGCATGCATATTTCACTGTGTGTTGTAAACTGTCGTAAATTTCTCGGAACGGAAGACTCTGCTTTAGAACAATGATTGTAGTGAAACAAGTGGTTTCGCTTTAAACTCACCATACTGAAGAACTTTTGCATCGTAAGTAATATTGTACCTTGTTTTTGTTACTTTGTGTCATCTCTTTTTGGCCCATTGTTCATTAGTTATTATTCTTATTATTATTAGGTTGTTTACTTTATTTATTTATTGTACTTAATTACCTTTTGAACATATTTATTGGTCATTCAGTTATTATTATTATTAATATTAATATTATTATTGCCATCATCATTACATTCAGTTGCTTAACTATTCAGAAATTTCCACATATTACTATTAGTTATTTACATATTATTATTATTATTATTATATTCATGGCCGAGTGCACCAATCTCGGTATTCAGAATACCGCGGTAAAGTTACTTAGTTTACCCCGGTAAAGACATACTTTCGTTGCACCGTGCTCGGTTTTGACTTTTACCGCGGTAAGATGCAAACCGGCCGTGAAGGAGCTGTAAAGTGAGAAAACCGCGGTTTTCTTTCCAAGATGGAGATCAGCGTATTGTATCATATTTACGATATCTAGGCCAAAAGCAAATTGAACATAAAGAATAATGAGAGACAGGTGGGGTTTATTTGAAGAATGAACGATGGTACCTATCTTTGCAAATACTGTGCTGTAGCATCGATTGAAATGACCTTCCTTTCTTACCTCAACCAAACCAGGTCCATCGAGTAGGCTAGTGGGCGTAACCACGATTATTACGATTAGTACAGTATTTATGGTGTTTGAATCAGGGGCGTATATAGGGGAGGGGCCCAGGGGGCCCGGCCCCCCCCCCGAAATAATGAGTATGAAGAAAAAATAAGTACCGGACGGCCGTTTCGCGTTCTTTAACGCATCCTCAGCGGTTTCGCGGCCGTCCGGTACCAAAAAGGTAACCTAAGTTTGCTTAGTCAAGTTTTTAAAAATATATAATTAATTTAATGAATGATGCGCGAAGGCATCGCCGTGGCAGACAGTGATACTTCCCTATATAGGTGAGGGGAGTGGGGTGGTAGTGATGTGAAGTTCGTACCAGTTCGGGTTGATTCGGTCCGACTCGGACACCCGTCCGACCATCTGCGCGTGCGCGGACAACTGAAGTACACCAGTCGCCAGTAGAAGCCAGAAGAGGGAAGAACAGTTCAGTCTGAGTGGCAGCCATTGTTTGTTGTTTACGTTTGTACGAACTCTGTTGTACTCAGTGATCTCAATATATAAACAGGATACACAACAGCTATGCTTTGGAATTGCATAAATCGTGACGTTCACTTGTTAAGTTGGCTACACCGCCGAGCGTATTGGTGAAGTGTGCTTCGTATGGTAAACATATATTTATGAATGTGTTTTTGATATTTTTCATGACAAAATGGTCGAATATTGCGTGGTATATGGCTACACAGAGCTCCAGAGAAATAGAAGTGGACTTAAGTTTCACAAGTAGGTTATTTTTGTTTGGAACATTTGAGGATACTGGCCAAATCTAACTTAACCTCAATCGTAGATTAGCCACGATCGCTTGTCTTTTTCTTGCCTATTTGTACAGGTTTCCATTTTCTTGGCCTGATATTCCGAAGAAGTGGGTTCAAGCAATCCGCAGAGAATATTGGTCACACACAGCGTACAGTAAATTAAGCAGCAGACACTTTACACCTGATTGCTATCAGTCAAGGTCTGGTGCACTTGTAAAATTACTAAAAGATGCTGTACCATCAGTCTTCAATTTTCCAGGACACCTTCAAAAAATTATTGTTCCAAAAAGACAACTGGTTCGTAACAAAGCGTAAACAGGCCGACCATATGGGGGGGGGGTTACAACATCTGTGGGGTATAGAATACCCCCCAGGGAGAGGGGGGTTCGGGGGTCCTCCCCCGGAAAACTTTAAAAATTAAGATGCACAATAACGAGTAAGCTTCCCACGCTTTATACTCGTATTAAGCAATTTATAAGCAGAATTAAAAAAATTGTACAATTTTCCTTTTTTTAATCAATGGGTGGGGTTCAAACCCCCCCTCGGTACGCCTCTGGTTCGTAATGTGGTTAGTAGTGGTACCAAGTAGGAATATAAATTATGCAATATGTCAGTCATGTAAACGTAGTATTCTTATGCATGTAGGCCTAAATTTTTCATGCTAGTTTTTAATTGCAGAAATAAGAGGAAGCAGATGTTTTTGTATAAGACCTCGCTGAAAATTATACGAAAATAGATAAACAGATGATCTCCCACCATCTCCTATCCAAACAGAATTGAGAAACAACAAAAGGCTACAGACGATTGTCTGTCGCAAGAATAAGAAGATAAATAGCATGGCTAATTAAATTTCAGATTCGAAGAAAATGAACTTCTAAGTAGGCCTACTGACTTAAAGTATTTTGAAATTTCATTTCAGTGGCTTCCCTTTACACTAATCTACAGGAATTATTAACAAAATAAATAAATAATGTGAATTGTATCCAGTACAGTAACGGTACAGTTGAAGGTCACGGTTTAAACATTTCCATAGCACTTAGAACAGATTTTGTCTATTCTCTTTATATATCGAAATCAAGCATAATATCGCAAAATGAAGGCCTATTGTGAAGTTATTTTAATATTTAAAATGCGAGTGTTTACAACTGTTTACCAATGTACATTCACGCCTGATCGAGATTAAATACTTTTACCAAACCATTACGATATGAAATTAGTTTTGTTATGTACTTAAAAAGCATCAAGTAGTTTATATTGGAGCGTTTCATTCATAAAAGTGTTTTAAAAACGCCAATACATCTTCATAATTCCCTTAATACACATGAGTTTGTTAGGAGGAGATACGGGATAGGAGCTAAATTATACGCTCACTTTCATGGCGGACCGCGAACTCTGCCGTCACGATTTTTCATCATGCAGTGCTACCTCCAGTATGTAATAGAGCTCAATGGTTGTACTGAAGTATGGTGGTATTTTAATTTAAGAATTAATGTTTACGTACTTTTTCAGTATATTGAAGTTGAACCACAATCGTAATGAAGAGGCAAAGTTCTATTCAAAACTTTTTCGCCAAAAGACCAAATGTCAATAAGCCTGCTGGTGACAGTCCTGGAGTCGGTAGTGTTAAGAAAGGAGAAAGTGCAAATAGGCTTGACGGTGACAATGCTGAAGTCGGCTGCGTTGGTAGAATTGCTACCTGTGATGTCGCTACTTCGAGCTCAATTAATGTTGTTCCGGTTATGGAGGATTGTAGGCCTAATCAAGTAAAGAAAAATATATCTGATATTGGAAACTATTGTCAAAACAATTCCGTTCAGTGTTTCACAAACGAAAGAAAAATTTTCTTGTTAGAAAATGTTTGGAAACCTCAGCCTGGATACAAATTTCCCTCCATTACTAGTTCAAACCATACTAGATCTCTCTGAAGAAACTTCAGCGTGTTCATAATACTTGTGTTCGTTTTATCTTTAACATTCGTTTCCACGATCATGTCTCAAAATATTTCAAGCATTTGTCTTGGCTTCGTTTGCAAAATAGACGTTTGGTCCACTCTCTGTGCTTATTATACCAAATTCTTAAGTTTTCCATACCTCTTTACTTGGCTCCCCGATTTACATTTCTATCCTCCTACCATAATCATGGTACACGCTCGCAGCACAACTCTCTGTTATCAATTCCTGGTCATCATACAACCTCATACTCTCATTCATTCACCATAGCCACAGCCCGTTCTTGGAATTCCTTGTCACAAGATATTAGGGGTAGTCGGAGTGTACACTCTTTCAAATCTGCGCTTATTAAGCAATTATTGCCCACTGAACAGAACTAGCTCTTTGTAGTCACTCCATCTTTCACTGTATATAACATTACTTAGTCTCCTTATAACGTATCTACAGCTAGACTTAAATTTACATTATAACATAATTTTACATATTCCTTGTTTTACTTGTAACATTATTACTATTTTCTTTGATGACACTTACGCTCTCTATGAAGCCTATGCTTTTTATGAAACCTATGCTTTTTACTTATTTAATTTATTATTATGATTAGCCTTAACCTTAGTCTTAGTATTAGTCATAAGTCTCTTATTCACTAATTTGCTATTTATGTAAACCTACATTGTATATATTTCCTGAAACCTGGTTGAGTGGAAGAGAAGGCCTTATGGCCTTAACTCTGCCAGGCAAAATAAATCATTTACTACTACTACTACTACTAGATCTTTTCAAATGAAGTGGCTAGAAGAATTTACGTGGTTAGCTTATTCAGAGGAAAAATCTGGATCTTTTTGCAAGTACTGCGTGTTATTTTCCCATACCGAAAATGTAGGGAAAGGAGATCACCAAACAGCAGGGACGTTGGTTACTCAGGCTTTTACCAGTTTAAAAAAAGGCCAGGGAAATGTTTAGCAAACATGAAAACTTATCATATCATAAGAAAACTGTTTTGATCGCTGAAAATACAACAGCTGTAGTTAAAAAGAAGGCTGAAAGTGTTATCAATCAAGTAAATGCCCAAAGAAGACTGGACATTGAGAATAATAGAAAACGGCTAATCCCTATAATACAAACAATACGATTTTGTGGGAGGCAGCAAATACCTCTAAGGGGTCATCGTGACTCTGGAAGAATAAGCACTGAAGAACCGGACCTAAATGATGGGAATTTTCGATCGTTGTTGAGATACCGAGCCAACAGTGGAGATAATATTCTTAAAGATCAATTAACGACCAGTGGTGGGAAGACGATGTACACAAGTTCTTTCATTCAAAACGAACTGATTAACACATTCGGTCACTTAATCCAATAAAAAATTGTAGAAAATGTCAGAAAGTCCGTTTTTTATTCTGTTTTAGCAGATGAAACCACTGACATTAGCCAAATTGAACAGTTTTCTCTCTGTGTACGTTATGTAGAAGAGGCCCAAACTTTCAAAATCAGAGAAGATTTTCTGACATTCGTCCCCGTTTATGACGTCACTGGAGCAGGTTTGGCTGACACAATGTTGGAGACCTTGTCAACATTAGGGCTTGACCTAAACAAAATGAGAGGCCAAGGTTACGATGGCGCTGCCACGATGAGTGGGCAATTCAGAGGAGTACACGCTTCCATCAGAGAAAAGCTACCGTTGGCCCTGTATACACATTGTCCTTCACACGCTCTAAATTTGTGTTTGTCAGATGCGAGCAGAATACCTTCTATAAGAAACTGTATGGGTGTCATAAGAGAAGTCTGTGGATTCTTTCATATGTCAGCCAAAAGAACAGAAATTTTGAAATCAATGATTTCTTAATGCTGTCCAGAACAAAAGAAAAATAATCTTATTTCACTGTGCGAAACCCGATGGGTAGAAAGGCACGACTCAGTCATTTTATTTACTGACATTTTGGAGCCAATCTTTCTCTCCCTTTGCAAAATAGAAGAGGAAACAAGTGACTCAGCATCTAAGGCTCACACTCTAAGTAGTGCTATTAGTCAATTTGCATTTCTTGTTAATCTTTTTGTTTTGAGTCGGATGCTATCAATCACGCATAGCTTATCTCAGCAGCTTCAAAACAAAAATGTAGATCTTCCACAGGCCTTGACTAATGTTACGAATGTCTTACACCTTCTGTCGAAGGAGAGGGCAAATGCCGATGACTCATTTAAAGCCTTGTATAATCAAGTAAAGTCATTCGCTGCCAAACTTGACATAAAGGAATAGATTCCAAGAATTTGCCGCCTTCAAACAGCACGTAGCAACGTCCCATACACCACCGAAGAAGAATAATATCGACGAGCTGTTTATGTGCCATACCTGGACGATTTTTGTAACTCTCGGAAAGAACGCTTTCAATCTCACCAGGAAACAGTTGCATCCTTACAAAACATCCTTCCATGGTTGTGTATCACAACAGATTTTGGTTCATTGGAGGCTGCTTTTAGTTTCTACGAAGAAGATTTATCACATAAAGAGATTGTGCAAAGTGAGTTCATGTTGTGGAAAGAAAAGTGGAGTCAGGAAAATCCTTCAAATCTTCCAAAAACAGCTATAAGTTCTCTAGAAAATTGTGACAAGACTTTCTTCCCCAACATTTATACCCTTCTGAAATTACTCGCAGTTCTTCCTGTTTCTGTCGCAACCGTAGAGAGAACTTTCTCCTGCCTGAGAAGACTGAAGACTTACCTGAGGAACAGCACATCTGAAAGTAGGCTTAACGGGCTTGCTTTACTTTCTATCCACAGAGACATTATAGTTAGTGACGATGAAGTTCTTGATAAGTTTGCAAGTGCACCAAGAAAGCTGGACTTTGTTTTGTAACCATTTGGTTTGTTTAAAAATACTCCTACATATATTTTTTATGATTTAATGTCAACCATAAAGAAGCGTGATCTCACTAAAGTAAAAGGGGCATTGAGCGAAAATTACCCTCTGAATATGAGCAGAAAACACTTATATAAAGTATCATGGGGCGTAAACTTAAAATTACTTAACCTATCATCACATTAATCTGGGCCCCCCCAAAAAATATATTCTATATTCGCCATTGGTTTGAATTCAAAGTTTGGACTCAGACGACATATATATGCAATATAATATTCCATTTTATTCTTATGAACATTTATTACTGAACAATACGGCAACAAATAAATGATATATGGAAAACCAGTGGTCCTAGGCCAAATTTAAGTGAATGGCTGCATGCATCACGATGTAGCCTGTGTATCGGTATATAGGGTATGTAAGCAATTTATCATATCTGCACATATACGAACATAATTATAACAGCCCTTTCATGGCTATGCACACGATTTTGCACCTAAAATTTCTACTAGTTGTACGGGAATAAAAGCAAGGCTATGTCGAACTCAGAGCAGAGATTTCGTGGTGTTGCTTTGCCTTGGATTGCACACGTGTGAGAATTATTCTTTAAAACATCAGTTATTTTATTGAAATGTACAGACAGGTGGGGTCTATTTGAAGAATGAACGATGGTACATATCTGCAAATACTGTGTTGTAACATCGATTGAAATTACCTTCCTTTCTCACCTCAACCAAACCAGTAGGCGAAATCAAGCCATTTCACGATTGGTACAGTATCTATGGTGCTTGAATTCGAAGTATGAATTCAGACGACATATATACGCAATATAATATTCCCTTTTATCCTTATGAACATCTTTTTATTGAATAATAAGGCAACAAAAAACTGAATTTGGGAAACCAATAGCCTAAAGGAGAGCCACCGTGACTGGCAGACGTGCAGAGAGAGAGAGAACCTAGCGGCCATGGAAGAAACCATCAATGAGAAATGGATTCGGAGCAGAGTAACCGCAATATTTCCAAGCATTAGCAAACCGCGGTATTTTAGCAATGATGCACTGAGATTTTGAGAATACCCCGGTATTACGTTTACCGCGGTAACGAAACGGCTGAGAAAACCGGAAATTCCACAGATTTCCAGTGGCTATTCAGGTACTATTATTACATTCAGCTGTTTAATAATTCAGATGCTATTTCCTTTTGATTTATTTATTTATTATTCATTATGTTTTCATGTTATAGTTCAGTTTATTATTTAAATTATTATTATGAATTTTCTCTTATTTATTAATTACTAGCATGTGCCCGCGGCTTCGCACGCGATAATTATTTCAAGAATTAAAAATTAAGAGCATAATAGTTAAATCATTATATTTATTAACACCTAAATCGCGTGGACTACATACCACGTTTAGATAGCATTGACTGGTAAAAGCGACCTCAGATTCGAGTTCCTTGGCCCAGAATACCCCTGTATAGTGAGTTTCGTCCAAATCGAACAATATTTGACCATATTTAGGCCTATATTGATTATCCCTCTTCCGTGTAGGTTGAAAATTCCATATGTCTGCGTGCCTTGATATTCTAAACAAATGAATCGTCCAGGATGGACTTACAAAATCAAGCGATGGCCCGCGATAATTATTTCAAAAATTAAAAATTAAGAACATAATAGTAAAATCATTATATTTATTAACACCTAAATCACGTGGACAACATACCACGATTAGATAGCGTCGCCAGGTAAAAGCGACCTCAGATTCGAGTTTCTTGGCCCAGAAAACCTCTGTATAGTGAGTTTCGTCCAAATAAAACAATGTTTGACCATATTTAGGGTTTACAACATTCAAGCGATCGCGAAAGTTTTATTTTCAAGGTATGACAAAAATAGCCAAAGCCAACTGTAATTGATTTGACATTGAAATGTATAACTGAAAACTGATGTTTCGAAAACGCAAAAAATGCAAGTTTTTTGCCCGTTTTTCACTCATAACTCACGAACGAAAGCTAAAATTAAAATTCCTGCTTCGAGGTGCATTTTTCGACCCTTCAGCCAACCTATGTTTAAAATTTCAGATCTCTGCGTTCAGTAGATTTTGCTGGGCATCGCGGACAGACAGCCAATTAATATTAATATAGATAACATGAATTTTATTGATCATGGCCTCCTAAAGGAGGCATACAATAAAGGAGGCCGTGTATTGATACCTTCTCTAATTTGTCAAACTTCCATTTCATTTAATCCAAACCCATCTGATAAAACTGGCAACAATATGTTCTGTGATTTTGTTTCGATAATTCTGTGTAAAAAGGGGTTAAGTATTCTCAAAAACATTTAATTTTTGGCATTTACAATAAGAATTTTTCAAAATCCTTTCTTAGTGAGCACCTACATTATGAAGCGAAGGTACTGTCAAAATTCCAAGTATCTACCTATTATAGTTTAGGCTCTACATTGATTCCTGTCATTCAGTCAGTAAGTCAGGACAAAGCCTTTTATATATATATATATATAAGAGATGTAAATTGTATTGCTAATTTCCCGCGAGTTCTGGGTGTAAGCACCCCTTCCGGTTCGGCTATTCCAATTTGTGTGCGGCCTCCCTAATAGAGAGGAGTTCCGTTGAGGTATTCGCGATCGCTTGTGGTCAGACCCCGCCGAGATGTTGACATCGGAATAGTACTGCTAGCATTTCCAGTTTGATCTTCGGGCAACCACCCGTCATGGCTTGTCTCGACGATATTTTTAATATGTAGTGTATTTTATCAATGTTCTCAACTCCAAATCTTCGGCTTCTATCTCATGTAAGTAATACTGTAAGCCTTGAGCAAGTGTCTATTCAGACATTATGTTTCTTTGATTTCTTTATTTATTTTGCTTTCGTTGTGTTTTTGTCCTTGATCATTATGCTTCATTCTCCGTTAGTCTTCTGCTTTCGTTTTGCATGTTAAGATCAAGTTGATGCTGTCATTCAGAATATAAGCGGGGCACATTGCTTTTTCACGGCAGGAATGTTGTGTACCGTAGGTACAGCTATTAATAGCTAAAAGAATTTCTCCTTCTTACGCAAGATTGTGCTGTAAATACCAATCTACATATTTATGACATTGTTGTAAATGTGAATCTATTTATACTTGTTCAAGCCTATTGCTATTTAAATGTCTTTTTGGGTAATAAAAACCCCTGTTAATTATTTTTGCCCTTTTATTATTTATATATGATAACATTGATAAGTGATTTTTGTCCGGTTCTGTACCTCTCTGCAGTCTGCGGGTCTGGGAACTAAATAATCAGTATTTTGGGAAAATGTCCGGTACAACTGTATTCCGTGCTCAGCATAAAGCATTGTGTATCAAATAAAATCAGGTAAACTGATATAACAAAGAGCCAGTATGCTTTTTTAATCAGTAATAATTGCAGTTATGATATACAGAAAATAAGTTTTTTTTTTTTTTTTTAAATAGATCTCCGAGTTAAACTCCAGATCGATTCATTAAGCAGGGCTTACGGAAGAACAAAGGTCTAAAGTTTGATTCTTAACCTTAATTCATATTGGTATACACTGATATACTAATTCTTAAAATATGTAAACATTTTACAAAATGCATTGACAATGAAATAGTACAGTAAGCCAATAAGAAGAGGATAGTTCCACCTAGCGGTATGCAGTTTTGTTCTGAGTATAGGCTTATGTAATTTTAACGCAACGCAATAACTTTAATGCTAGTTTCTGTTCGTGAAATAACATTTATAGGCTTATGTTATTCTTTAGGAATGATGTTGTAGGTCAACGAAATACAATGAATTCCCAGTTTTTTTTAAAGAAAAATGTAATACTTATTTACGCACATTGACAAAATAGGACACAAGAACGGAATAGGCTCAATTTAACACAATTGATAGTAATAAAAAAAAAATTGCTTTAGGGTAGACTCGAACCAAGGCTTGTAAACTACAGAGGTAGAGTATTCCGGCGAGTTTATAGGACAGGGGGTTGCGGCGAGCAGGCGAGTGTGTGACGTCACAAGATTCCAGATCTCGCAATTTTCAGTTTTTACTCAGTCTAGAAAATCTTACACCGCGTGATTAAACTCGTAACCTTTAATTAACCCCGTGGTCGGATTCCTGTGAAATTTATACAGAAATAATCTACACACATCAGCCCTACTGATGGTTAAAACAGAGCCTTAAAAAAGCGGACACAAATGTTTTTATTTCATTTTATAAACATCACCCGTTACACAAAATTCATGGAGGGAGAAGCAAATTTCACTATGCGACAATTTTTTGTATTTTTGTGTCCCGAAAAAACTTCAAGCGAGAAAGTTTTAGTGAAATAATTGAATTTTAATACATATGAAGTTCCAGCCCCATATCTCGAATGGTTTACGAGTAATTGAGTGGTAATTATTCCTGGCGCTTCAAGGTGTCAGAATGATTTGGCGCTTCAAGCACGACAGTAGAGAGCATGGTGCCGCTGACAAAGCTTCTACCTACTGATCTCGGCCGCTTGACCGCAGTCTTTTAGGATAGATATTACCAGTACATACTGTTTTTAATAATACAAATGGAAGGTGCTTTAGAAAGTGCAATTAACTGAACCATTATGCCGGGCCAGATATGTGCTGTGGCAGTGTGTAACAGTAATTTTTTAGATTGTAGAAAACAGCTAAGATGTGAACTGTTCTGTTATTCAAGTTACTTAAAATGTTCTTCTGATTCAACAGCATTTGTCTTTAAAATCTTGTAAAAATCTCCCAAAGGATCTAGATTTGAATAGAAATTATATAATACAGGTAGGCCTATATAACAGCTAAAGGGTGATTTGTTCTAATATTTTGTTGCCTAGAAAATATTCCTCATTCTAGAGGTTATGTTAGTATAATTTGATGAAAATTTGTTAAAGAATGTATCCTATATTTGTATAGAAATTGTACCTTATAATAAGGGTAGAAAACAACTACGGGAATTTTTATGTATCAATATTAACATGTACAGTACTAATGTTATTATTACATTGCGTAGACTATTGTAGAGTATTAATTTGTGTTAATATTGTAATCAAAGCAATACATTTATATTAATAATAATTTTCTCCGGGTTATATGGGGTAAGTTATGTAGGTAATGATTGGTGAAACACGGCCAAAAGTGAACATCTGTATACAAATTATGTGACGACAGAGATAATATAGACCTAATGAACTGTGAATTGCAGGGCAGGGAAACTTTCATGAGCAGCACAACGAAAAGAGGCGCAGGATCTTTAAAATCGACGTCTCAACATAACAAAAAGGACACAAATTGCTTCGCAATGCATTCTACATAAATCACACAATATTTCAAAGGATTTTTCCATGAATTTTTCATTAAAAAGTATCATCGTCTTGCCCTAACTATAACCCGATAGCATGCTCTTAAAGCCTCGGCAATTCAATTTTAACTGTAATACGTTTTCATGTTGATAAATTATATTAAAATATGAAAAGGGCGTAACAAGATATTAAACTAATAAGGCATTTGATAAGGTAATTAGAAATAAAAGTTACTAGCACAAAGGATCAAAAAATAAAATAAATAATTCAACAAATATCTAAATAACAGTAGTGCAGATTTACAAGATTAGGAAAAAGTTTAATTCATTCTTTTTCCCCAGCGGGTCAATCTTTCAGTATGGGTACAAGTAGCCAGTTAATATCCTTTATTATTGAGTCCACGATTAAAATATTTAAGGATTTTTACGTAATTGCTAGTAGGCCTATTTTATAGAATAAAAAAGACCTCTGTACCGTTCCGATAGCTTTATCGCCTTGAGTAATTACCACTCTATTACTCGTAAACCATTCAAAATATAAACGTGGTACTTGATGTATAATAAAATTCAAATATTTCCCTAAAGCTCACATGCTTGAATCATTTTCTGGTCACAGAAATAAAATAAGCTCACATGCTTGAATCATTTTCTGGTCACAGAAATAAAAAAATTGTCGCATAGTCAAATATGCTTCTTCCTGAACATTTCACGGTCGTCACAAATCACTCCGACACTGAAGCGCATGGAATAATTACCACTTAATTACTCGTAAACCATTCGAGATATGGGGCTGGAACTTCATTTGTATTAAAATTCAATTATTTCACTAAAACTTTCTCGCTTAAAGTTTTTTCGGGACACAAAAATACAAAAAATTGTCGCATAGTGAAATTTGCTTCTCCCTCCATGAATTTTGTGTAACGGGTGATGTTTATAAAATGAAATAAAAACATTTGTATCCGCTTTTTTAAGGCTCTGTTTTAACCATCAGTAGGGCTGATGTGTGTAGATTATTTCTGTATAAATTTCACAGGAATCCGACCACGGGTTAATTAAAGGTTACGAGTTTAATAACGCGGTGTAAGATTTTCTAGACTGAGTAAAATCTGAAAATTGCGAGATCTGGAATCTTGTGACGTCACACACTCAAGTGCTGCGATTGGTTTATCCCGGAATACGCAACCTGTATAATTTACTGATCTTGGACTCGAACGTGATATTTCTTGATTACTAGATAAGCATCTTACCCCAAGACCAAACCACACTGGGACTTTTGAGTGTCCAATTCCAAAGAATACTATCTCGTCGTAGCTCACAGAAAAGAAAAATCACCGTATTTCGAAATTAGGCTATATTTCGAGCCTTCTAGTTTTCTTATGTTACAATATAGTATTATTTCATTCATTGGTAACATAATATTCGCGATATTCGAGTTATAAATGCGGATTTGGCCCTCACTAAAGCAGCGTACCAACTTATGCAAATTCTCAGAAGTTAATGTTTTTATTTATTAAGAGGTCAGGGATTATAAATCTGACATAGGCTGAAGTAAAATTCAATGCTTTAATCTAATTGTAATCAATTTTAGCAAAATAATTAGTCATTATACAACAGCATTTCATCTATAATCGTACATATGGGAACATTTGTTTTTCATGTAGATGTCAACTGTCCATGGCAACTGAAGGAAGCTTTATAAGCTGTCATTAATTGATGACGCTATAAGAAAGAACCGAGAATTTGATTTTGCATTTGAAGAAGGTGCCTTCTTTTTACCCTCCTTTACTAAAGAAGGTTTCGACAGGAATTGAAGGCTTGTTCCAGAATTCCCCGTTATTTACCTTAGTTACGGAACTCACCCGCTGATTGGTTGGCCGCGAGCCAATCAAAATGCTTCGAATTGAACCAAAATATTATAATAAATTTGACTGATAATTACTCTTTATTTCGGTACTGGACAACCGATTAGGTCCAAATTCAATAGGCTTATTGCCATGATTGTTATAAATAAGTATACGAAGTTTCACGAAAATCCGATAAAGCGTATTTGAGTTACCGCGCCTTTTCTTATATGATACCATAAAAGGGCACTAAATTGGGTATTATTCCGGTACCGGCCAACCGATTTGGTCCAATATCAACAGACATCTTCCCATGGACATTATAAATAGGTATTCCAAGTTTCATGAAAATCCGATAAAGCGTATGTGAGTTATGGCGCCTTTAAAATATACACTAAATTGGGTTTTACTCCGGTACCGGTGAACCGATTTGGTTCAATTTCAATAGGGTTCTTCCCATGGACATTATAAACGCGTATACCAAGTTTTATTAAAATTCGATAAAGCGTATTTGAGTTAGAGCGCGTACAGACACATGGACAGACGGACAGACATTTTTCGTCCCCCACACAATCTCATAAAGTACCATACTGGCACTTAATAAAATAAATGTAAGTTAAAGGCAAACTATCACGGTTATGTTGAGGGTATAAGGTGGATAGTTATACTCGTATATCACCCTCGTTGGAAAAACGAAGTTAATTAATTAGTAAGGAGTTTTGTCCTTGTTATTAATCCTTTGTTTACTTAAGGTTACAATTTTTACCTATGAGAAACCAGTATAATATATAGCGTTCCATGATCACAGTTAAAACAGTTTGAAAGATTTTTGGTCATTGAGTTTTTCAATGAAAGTTAAGTACTGACAATTTCTGTTTTCACTCACTTAGTAGGTCAGACTTCCCTGATGATGATTAAAGTCTTCTGTTATTGATAGTGTGTTGTTCATTTGCTGTTGATCTTGTACAGTGGAGTAGTGTGAATCTCTTGTTACAAGAGATCTTATATTTAAGGCATCTGAGCCTCTTTGTACATTTTCAGGGATCCATTTGAACTTTAAAAAAGTCATCCGCCTAATGCCATATGCACACATTTTATTTATTTATTTTTATTTTATTTATTTATTTATTTAACCTGGCGGAGTTAAGGCCATAAGGCCTTCTCTACCACTCAGCCAGGGCAAAAACATGAAATACATAATGATAATAATAATAATAATAATAATAATAATAATGGGCCTATTGAAAATTTAAGTCTCAAATATAATATACTTGTGTAATTTTTACATGTATGATTACTTGACTATAATCAATTATTTTGGTAATTTATGGCAAACTCTCTGTGGTACTTATTATATTGACGGTATAAAGTGGTTTCTCTCCTATGTTACATTTAACACCTCATTGGACAACGGTGAAATTTGTCAACTTTGCAAAGAGATTGTTATTTGCAATTATCCAATTAACTGTTAAGACAATCGTTTATCCATTTAACACGAAGACAGTTAGCCACATGTCGAGATAATGATAATTTTATCTAAATATCTTGTTATTTGCAATTATCCAATTAACTGTTAAAACCCGTTTCAGTTAATTGTAGGTACAGCACAGAGTAGACTACCGTTTTAATGCAATTTAGGTTTCGTCCTTAGTTCGGTAATTGCGAGAATGCGGGTCTGTTGAGACAACAATCTCGTTCTTTGCGTGGAGATGGCGATCGTAACTTATTTCTTGTTATCTAATTTAATATGTGGATTTGTGTTTCCGTGCACATCCAATGCTGCCTATTATTTTTGTTTTTATTGTATAATTACTCATTCTTTCTACAGAACGCAGATTGTCTTGCAGACAAAAAATACATGAACAATATACAGTTACACAAGAATTACATTAACTTAACGATAGATAATAACAAGAACATTAAAATAATCAAGTAAAAACAATTAAATTCAAGAAATAAAACCTGTTCAGCTTAATTTTTATCATTGTGTAGGTGATTTCTCAATATTTTGATGAATTTCTTAAGCTGTAATACCGCCACTTCAGTATACAGGTCTTTTGGCAATGAGAAGTATTTACAAAAATTAAGAAATAACTTTGTTATTGTTCCTCTACTACCAATCATTAAGCCTGTGACTTCAACATTTTTCGAACCGTATTTGTTCTTGAAATACATAATGGGTGGTTCATATATATTTCTTTTTTCATTATCAACTGCTGAAGGTTGATCTTCTTCAGTCTGAAAGCGGACTGTAGGGTCTATTATAAAAACAGAAGTTCGGTTTTTGTCCATTGTAATGATGTCTACTCTTCGTGTTCCTCCATCCTCGTAGACATCGTAATTCTGCAGTTTCAAGGCATCATCTATCTACCGCCTTTCTTATTTGATGATGGCGAGTGTTCCTTAGAAGCTCCCAACGTTGAGTAAAGCCTAGAACGTGTGCCAATGTAGGCACTGCAGTGGTTGCCGTTCGAACTTCGTCCACGGAGATCTCGTACTGGAGCAACATTTACTTGTAACTTAAAGCATCTCGCCACTCGGAACTAGTTAGCCCTTTTTGACTTTCGTAAAACATCACACCTTTGCCATGTGATGAAGCGAGCACCACTTTTTAAATTCTCGACCCCTTAAAATATCTCTTAGATCAGCAGCTTTTTTTGTGGTTAAGGCTTCCGAATTCTGGGTTATTCCAAGTTCATTAATGCATTGTAACATATCGGCCTTCAGATATCTAGTCACGTTAATATAATCATTCTAGAATTTTTCTGAAATTTTACAACAGTTGAACTGCTGTAGTTGTAAAATCTCATTAACTGTACTCTTAATCATTTTATCCAGGGTTTCGAGAAATCCCTAGCGGAGTTTCAATTCTTTTAGATCCTGGAATCTATAGACTACCGATGGTAAGATAAATCTCTTATCTCTCTCTATATGAGGCTTTGTCCTGACTGACGTCGTAATGATTGACTGACTGACAGAGAATTAACGTAGAGCCTAAACTATAAAAGGTAGAGACTTGGAATTTTAACAGTACCTTCGTTTCATAATGTAATTGCACACTAAGAAAGGGTTTTGCAAAATTTTGACTTTAAATGACAAAAATCAAATGTTTTTTGGAGATACGAAATACCATTTTAGGCCTACACAATTATCAAATCCAAATCACATTCCATGTACAGATCTCATTACAACAGAGTATTGTTGGTAGTGGTCACAGGAGCTTTGGGAGTGCTTGGTACGGGACTTGACAAATAAGAGAAGCTATCGATAGAATTTATTGGTGTAAATAAATATTGAAGAATGAAATCCACGAAAAAGATGCACAATGTGATGCAGTCACATAACTTTCTCTTCCCTGGACATAGATAATATCATTTTCTCACTTCACATTTTGATATAAAAGAAGAGGTCGTATTACATAAGTTCTAGGAAAGAAGAGCATCTCTGAAATATAGCAATCATCATTACAAACGAGGACAGTTACTTAAAGTTGTAGGACTACCCGTGGGTTGTTCAAGACTTGGAAATGCATCGGAAGGAAATGCTCCAAACGGAAGGAAATTATATTAAATTGTCCGGATGCTCTAAAGTTTGCTTTTTGAATAATACTGGGCATTTTATATTGTTTTAATTGAAAGTAAAATTATGTAATTAATGTAGTTTTGTAAGATGATGCCGTTGTTAATAAATATAACGCTTTAATTGTTTTGGATGCACTCATCCTCGTGATTCAAACCGAGGAGCTACTTGATTAAGAACTTATGGCTTCGGTCACGGAAATAATCATTAACGGCCGTGGGTGTCGCCATGCTGACCACCTACCCCCGCAATCGTGCCATCTGCATATGCTGAATGACGCAATGGTCGGATCGGTAAGACAGGTCCCTTCAGGGACTATAGTTTTTTTTGTTTTGTTTAACTTCGTATTGAGAGGCCTGTAAATCTTACTAAAGTAAAGTTTTTCTATTTAGGTTAAGGAGGCCCATGAGTTTCAGAAGGTTCAGGCTTCCAGATTTCTAGATTTTGATACATGACATGTTCTTCGGTACCAATGAGCTCGATTAATAAAATAATTTATCGACTGAGGATGTTTATTATGACGAGGCCTTTCGGTTTGACTGTACACCGGATATGCTGAGAACATTTTATGTTTTTTTAGCGTTTTAATTAAAATTACGCCAGTAGTAAAACAGATTACTGTTTACTAGTGACTTCTCAAAACATGATGCAGACACAATACATTATCCTAAGTTGGGAAAGTAGTTATTACGTCATAATTATGTTATTTTCAATACATGAAGGTGAAGGCTGAATCGACCCCGGGATCAAAGTGCTGCCAAAGAATTAAGTCAATTGAAGGAATCCTAAGCCCTTACTGGGGATCGAACCCACGATACTCTTCATCAAAGCGTACCCGATAAACAAAGAGTAACATACCATCTGTGAGACTGATGCAGTTGGAAGCATTAAATTAGATTTGTCGGGACCTACGTGAACAGAAAAGAGATATTGATTCGCACTGGACAACTAATCGTCTCTGTCGACAGGTGTTGTCACAATTGCACCACATCTGTCATGAACAGGATTTACAAGTAATACGTTTCTGCACTCGTTTTATTCGCCCGATCCATTTATTTTCTGTCAAAAAACAATTTCAACTTTTCCACATCAAATTCTCAAGTCACCTCAAGTACCGTACATTTAATTAGCTCACAGATGTTATCAGTACCGTGTTCCAATAGAAATTCACGTGAGATCGTTTATTCTTATATGTACAATTGGCATCCTATACGTTAATGTTTAGTACACAATTGCGATATAACCCAAGTGAATAACTCGTTCACCATTTCAGTGTTTAGACTGTGTTATACTTTGTTGGTCAGAGTCTTTTGAGATAGTGGAATAGGTAGATATCGTGCGCTCTAGAACCGGCCCTAAAAGTAACCAAATAATTGTGTCTGTCTTACTCTATCACATTACTCGTATCTACCTAAGAGTGAGGCATTCTTACATGTTTACTTTAGGGCCGGCTCTAGAGCGGACAATATCTACCCATTCCACTGTCTTAAAAGACTCTGACCAAAGTATACCAAAGTGGTTATATTATAGTAAATATCAGAAAAGCCAGAAACAAAATTATAATATTAACAAAAGTAAGAAAAGGTATATGCCCGAGTGAAGCAACCTCGATATTCACAATATGGCGGTAAAGTTGCTTAGTTTACCCCGGTAAAGTCATACTTTCGTTGCATGTTCGGTTTCGACTTTTTTCGCTGTAAAATGTTGACCGGCCGTGAAAGAGCTGTAAAGTGAGAAAACGGCGGTTTTATTTCCAAGATGGAGGTCAGCAATTATATGTAATGTATCTTCAAAACCTAGGCCTAAAGCTAATTTAACATCATGAATAACGAGAAACAGGTGGGATCTATTTGAAGAATGAACGATGGTACATATCTTTTCAAATACAGGACTGTAACATCGATTGAAATGACCTTCCTTTCTTACCTCAACCAAACTATGTTCATCCAGTAGTAGGCGTAACCAACTCATTATCACGATTCGTACAGTATCTATGGTGTTTGGATTTAAAGTCAGACATTCAATTTTATTTTTTATGAGCCTTTTTTACTGAACAATAAGGCAACGAAGAAATTTCATGTGAAAAATCAATGGGCCTAGGCCTAATTTACAGTAAAGGGCTGCATGTAATGAATTATTTATAATATTTGCATGTACACGAACATGATTAACAGCCCTTTCATGACTATGAACATGAGTTTGCACCTAAAATTTCCACTAGTCGAACGGGAATAAAAGCGAGGTTGTGTCGAACTCAGAACAGAGATTCCGTAGCGTATTGGTTGCCTTGGATTGCGCACGTGTGAGAATTAATATTTAGAACATACATGTTTTTTTATTTAAATGTACGGATAATGAATAGAAACGCTGTAAATATTGTATCTTATTAGTCCCAAGAATTGGCAACTGAGTCACCGTGACTGGCAGAGAGAGAGAGAGAGAGAGAGAGAGAGAGAGAGAGAGAGAGAGAGAGAGAGAGAGAGAGAGAGAGAGAGAGAGAGAGAGAGAGAGAGAGAGAGAGAGAGAGAGAGAGAGAGAGAGAGAGAGAGACAGAAAGAGAGAATGAGAAAGAGAGAGAAAGAGAGAATGAGAAATAAATACAGAGAAAGAGAGAATGAGAGAGAGAGAAATTGAGAAAAGGGAAGAGAGAGAGATACTAGCAGCCATGGAAGAATCCAACACAAGTTTCTCCATGGATACGGTTTTTATTTTTTTTTTTATTTTAGCCAGTCATAGGCCCATTTTCCTGAATTTTGTTTACCTAGTTTTCCTTTTTCCCTTGACATACATAAACACCCATGCCCGAGGCGGGACTGGAACCCACAGCCTCCTTCGCCACGGCTACAAGCCATCGGGCTAAGGAGCCAGGTATTACGTAGCAGAGTAACCGCGATATATTCGTGTGTCGGAAACCGCTGTATAGTAGCATTGGAATGGTTTTACTGCTGCTATGAACAGCACTTATGGCCGAGTGCACCATTCTCCGGTTTTCTCAGCCGTTTCGTTACCGCGGTAAACCGGGGTATTCTCAAAATCCCTGTGCACCATTGCTAAAACACCGCGGTTTGCTAATGCTTGGAAATATTGCGGTTACTCTGCTCCGAATCCATTTTCGTTGATGGTTTCTTCCATGGCCGCTAGGTTCTCTCTCTCTCTCGCTCTCTCTCTCTCCCCCCCCCCTCTGCACGTCTGCCAGTCACGATGGCTCGCCTAGGCTATGTTTTTCCAAATTCAATTTATTTGTTGCCTTATTATTCAATAAAAAGATGTTCATAAGGATAAAAGGGAATATTATATTGCGTATATATGTCGTCTGAATTCAAGCATCATAGATACTGTACCTATCGTGAAATGAGTTGGTTTTGCCTACTACTGATTTGGTTGAGGTGAAAAAGGAAGGTCATTTCAATCGATGTTACAGCACAGTATTTGCAAAGATATGTACCATCGTTCATTCTTCAAATAGATCTCACCTGTCTGTACATTTCAATAAAATAACATTCATGTTTTAAAGAATAATTCTCACACGTGTGCAATCCAAGGCAAAGCAACATCACGAAATCTCTGCTCTGAGTTCGACATAGCCTCGCTTTTATTCCCGTACGACTAGTAGACATTTTAGGTGCAAAATCATTTGCATAGCCATGAAAGGGCTGTTATAATTATGTTCGTGTACGTGCAGGTATTATAAATTGATTACATCTCTATATATATAAAAGGCTTTGTCCTGACTGACTGACTGACTGACAGGAATCAACGCAGAACCTAAACTATAACAGGTAGAGACTTGGAATTTTGACAGTACCTTCATTTCATAATGTAGGTGCTCACTAAGAAAGGATTTTGAAAAATTCTAATCCAAATGCCAAAAATTAAATGTTTTTGAGAATACTTAATCCCTTTTTACACAGAATTATCAAAAGAAAATCACATAACATATTGTTGCCAGTTGTATCAGATGGGTTTGGAATTCAATGAAATGGAAGTTTGAGAAATTAGAGAAGGTATCGATGTAATTCATGTTATCTATATTAATAAAAGAAGTGTCTGTCTGTCCGCGATGCCCAGCGAAATCTACTGAACTCAGAGATCTGAAATTTTAAACATAGGTGGGCTGCATTTTTTGCGTTTTCGAAGCATCAGTTTTCAGTTATACATTTCAATGTCAAATCAATTACTTTGGCTATTTTTGTCATACCTTGGAAATAAAACTTTCGTGATCGCTTGAATGTTGTAAGCCCTAAATATGGTCAAACCACCGCCGTCTCGAGAATTACACTGCCAGTCCATGCTTAATTTTAACATGGAGTTCAGAGTATTATTAAATTGCCTAATTTCTCCAGTAGAGGCGACCCAGTTCACACCCAGATAGCATGAAATTCCAGCATATTTCAGTTTCCGAGTTTATACATCAGAGGGCAACACAGTATACGGTAATGTAAAGGGTGTGAAAATTCCTGCCATCTGTAATGTCGCCGTGTAAGCAAAATTAGCCATATAGGACAGGCGCAATGTACACGAGTAATACAATCTAGAAGGCAGGGGCCAAACATTGTTTTATTTGGACGAAACTCACTATACAGGGGTTTTCTGGGCCAAGGAACTCGAATCTGAGGTCGCTTTTACCAGGCGACGCTATCTAATCGTGGTATGTTGTCCACGTGATTTAGGTGTTAACAAATATAATGATTTTACTATTATGCTCTTAATTTTTAATTTTTGAAATAATTATCGCGGGCGAAGCCGCGGGCACATGCTAGTACCCTATATACCGATACACAGGCTATATCGTGATGCATGCAGCCATTCACTTAAATTTGGCCCAGGACCACTGGTTTTCCATATTTCATTTATTTGTTGCCTTATTGTTCAGTAATAAATGTTCATAAGGATAAAATGGAATATTATATTGCGTATATATGTCGTCTGAATTCAAACACCATAAATGCTGCATTAATCGTACTAATCGTGGTTACGCCCACTAGCCTACTCGATGGACCTGGTTTGGTTGAGGTAAGAAAGGAAGGTCATTTCAATCGATGTTACAGCACAGTATTTGCAAAGATATGCACCATCGTTCACTCTTTAAATAGACCCCACCTGTCTCTCATTCTTTATGTTCAATTAGCTTTTGGCCTAGATATCGTAAATATGATACTTTACGCTGATCTCCATCTTGGAAAGAAAACCGCGGTTTTCTCACTTTACAGTTC
This sequence comes from Ectobius pallidus, assembly GCA_964059195.1. Lineage (NCBI taxonomy): Eukaryota > Metazoa > Arthropoda > Insecta > Blattodea > Ectobiidae > Ectobius > Ectobius pallidus. Next base: position 130,310,829 of record CAXKWD010000002.1, read on the forward strand.
CTTCACGGCCGGTTTGCATCTTACCGCGGTAAAAGTCGAAACCGAGCACGGTGCAACGAAAGTATGACTTTACCGGGGGAAACTAAGCAACTTTACCGCGGTATTCTGAATACCGAGGTTGGTGCACTCGGCCATTAATATCTTCATCGATGGGAAGTTTACGTTACCGGCAGAAATCTTAAGCATTATTATGTTTTTTTTTCCTTCTTCTTTCAACTGTAATATTTTTTATTGATTTCCCGTTCATGAAGAGCTGCATTTCCTGTAACCAGTGCCGGTAACCTAATTTACAGTAACTCTCTTGTATCGCAAAATGCCTCCTCGTATTGTACATATTAATTTTAGTAAACTGAAACGATTGGTATTTTCAGTTAAGTTAGAAGTAGATGAAGTGAATGTTTGTTATTATTTTTATTACTAGTAGTATTGTTAATATTATTATGCTATTATTATTATCTTCATCATCATAACACTAATAAAATATAATTTTCCATGCAACGAAGAGCGATTAAACAATGATTACCTTATCATACCAAATTAAGTTGGCTTATTAATATACCTAGGTATATTAACGGAAGTACAATTTATTGATAATTTTAAAAATAGAAATTCTAATTATACTTAACTGTTTCTTAAAGTTTTAGTAGATATTATTTAAGGTATAGATGGTTGATGCTTTTAAAATTGTTTTTGATACGCTATGTTTGTTAGAAAAATCTAAGTATTATCGAAGAACGTACTGTGAAAACGGTAAAGGATTTTAGGAGATCTATAAGTGTGATACTATAACTTTTTTCATAAGTTATCTCCGTCGGTTATACCTTAGATGGTTAGATTTTATATTTATTAATTTTTTTTTATATTTTTCACACATTATGCAATTCTTGACATAGGACAGATAGAATAATTAACTTTGGCAGGAATATTGCCATATACAACTGTCATTAACATGCTAAATTTTGTGATTCTATCTGACCTGTAAGAATGGAAAAAACTGACAGAAAAGCCGTAATGTTATTCACATATACAACAGCCTAAATCATCCACTCATTCACCCATTTCAATATGTGCTAGAAACTTGAAATGTAGTCTGTAAATTTAGTCTGGGAAAATTCTAAAAGTTCAATTTATTTGTTCTTTACTCTGAAAATGTTCAAAGTGGTGGACACAATTGTAAAGTCAGTGCCGACTATTTTTTAACGTTTATTGTGACTAAACGGAAAATTGTTTAAAAAATGGATTTGTCTGCGTATCGGAATTTGAGAGACCCGCAAAAAGGTCGTAGTTTTGAAATTTGCTCTGTGTCCCTACGAATGCTTTGCCTCGAGCTCCAAAAAGAAGTCCTTTTACCATGCTGTAATGGGTACATTGTAGCTCTCACTAAGGTGAGGAATAGGCCTACATGGTCGGTATATGACCTCCTTTTCTTAACTCACTCGTAGGGCCTATTGGTAATTTTTTTTTAAATCTGATCAATGGAATAGCGCCTTCCCTTCTTTTCTCTTGATGGCTATGATGTCTGTCCTTCTATTGTGTCAAATTCCGAAACATAGTTTACTTCCACGTGTTTATCTCATTTAGCTTTTCCTGAATGCGGTTGCAACACAGAACCTTACCTTGTGGTGTCGTATATTTTTTAATACTTTTTTTTAATCCTCAAAACATGCGAAAGAGTTAAAAAACCTATATTTGAATTTTTTTTGCAGTTATGCACACTCAACATACAATTTTTTTTTTCAAAAATAATGTGAACAGTACAGTGAATTTTGTATAACTTGTAACTTTTAGAACATAGCTGGATATATTTCTACTTTCAAAAGCAAGAATTTTCATAAAAAAATAATTATATGAACTTATGAATAAGTATAATAATAAAGGTATGATCATTCTACATAAAGCTTTTCTTCACTGTCACAGAAATTCATTTTTTCCGTGGAAGTGAACTTGTAATACGTATATTCAAAGGGTGTGCTGTGAGAAATGCCAGTATTTTTATTCCAGGCTGATATCAGTTCAATACCTATCGCATTTTCATGTCCTGCAACATTAAACCGACAGTTACATCTCCCTGGTCTGTCGCATTATCACAAGGCACACAGATTACCTGCGTCAGTGTTGATCGATTTCTATATTAACGATATGTAATTGAATTAAGGTTCTATATTGGCCGTATAATGTCTGGTGATGCCGTAATAATATTTTAATGCCAGTTAATGCTCCCATTACCCTCATTACTATTAATACAGCATAAATCATTCCTATATATGGAATGAACAGTTAGTCTGTGATTATTATTATACTGGACTATGAAATTTATTGATACATAGTGATATGTACTTTTACACACTAGTAGGCTATGTATCTGAAGTTGTACTGAAACCAAGGATAAAGATTTCGAGTCCATTATTTGTAGAATATAAACTTCCTTCAGAATGTCAACCTGTTGCCCCTTCTAATCAGGGAGAGATTTACCACTAGACCACCTTAGGCCTATTGCCTTTAATAGCGCAGTTAATATGGTGCTGGCTTTCTGCGTTCAAAGTCACGGGTTCGATCCCGGCGGCAGGTCTATGGCATTTGTATGTGCATAAATGTGACAAGTTCATATCTGTAGCTTTACAGGCAATAAGAGGTCCTGCGGAACAAAATCCCGGCACACTGGCGACGTTCACATGATTAAGTTGGAATACACTCCCTTATTTAAATAACCATATAAGCTTTTGGGAGTTGAATATGCAAATATGCCTGCCAAATTTTATCAGATAAGTGTGTCATATATTACATAATGCGCGGAAAATGTACAAAAATTACATAAAAGGAAAATGTAGGTCTAACTAATGTACAACTGATGGTGATAAGACAGAAAGTCATAGGACCAAATTTTTATAGATCTGTCAAAATTCGTTACTGTTGGTGCAATCCATTTGTAGTACGTCTTACCATTAGCCACAATAAACCTCTAAAAAAAGTCTGCACCGACTTTAAAGTTAAGTACGCCATTTTAAACTTTTGGGGGTAAAAAATCATATATATATTAAGCGGTTACAGATTAAAAAGCTATAGTCTGCCAAATTTAAAGTTTCTAGCTCATCAGGAAAGGAGTGAACATTAATTTCAGTGAAGAGTGAAAGTGAATTACCCTTGTGGCTTTGTACTGAAGTGATGTGTCTGACAGCACAGTAGTTCGTATTTTTTTTACGGAATTTGCAAATTAACGCTATAACACGCGAGATCTTTTCGATAAGATTCAAGCGTGGGATTACTTAACACCTGAACTCTTCCGGCGGCAGTGTTTAGACTCAGTTTTCGAAACATGTTTTGATAAATATCTAATAAGTTGCATATCGTAGCATGAAATGATGTTAAACCAATGGCAGGTACTGGTTTTATAAAATCCATAAAACTGTCCATTATTCGAATTAAAATTATCCTCTAAAGCATTAATTTGTCAGCTGGACAAGTACATGACAGTTAACGTGAATAGAAGTTAATTAAATATAAATAAGTACTGCAATTAGTGAACAGAAATAACCCCGACGGTGTTATTTGTACAAGGCATATCACGTTTCCAAAAGGATAAAATATTTTAATTGCATAATCGCAACAACAATCTTGTATGTCAACATGCGACCCCTCGGTTACTGAATGCGGTCCCCTAAAGTAGAAGATAAAATATTATAACTATGTACGGAAAAAAAATAAAAATAAAATTTACTAAAACGTGATTTTCTATTAGTACAGAAGAGAAGTGTCTATCAAAATACATGGTAGGCCTATGCATTGTTTACCAGGAAGCAGTATGCTCAAAACAATAAAAAATGAACCATATTTTGAAATTCGTAAAGAATATAGTGAATTTTATTCGTTCAAGGGGACTGAATCAATATCAGTTCAGTGACTTTGATTGGTGATATAGGTAATGAATTTGAGAGTAGCCTATGCCATTCTATTAAGAAATTAGCTGGCTTTTTTACATCAAGTTTTTAAATCTTTAGGCCCTTCGAATAGAAATTAGTTTTATTAGAAATGAAAGGCGAATCACCCAATAAGCTATGTGACGATAGTATTTGGCTTGAAGATTTGACATTCGTGACAGGTACTACAGGGCATTTAAGTTACTTAAATTTGAAATTGAAAGATCAATCTGTAAATTCGTTGTATTAGTCCCCTTTCAAATGTACATCTGTGTGCTCCTTGATGATGCAAGTGTGGGAGTAGTCTCAATCTCTTCGTTTGACCTTGGAGAAATATAATTTCGATGGTGCCACTCTTGAAAATGGTGCGGGCAAAAAACAAAATGGCCGCCATCGCAAACAAGTTTCCCTATTTATATCAGCAACCGTTGGGATTACCAAAAAAAGTTTCAAACTAGAAATATAGTTACATAGATTCTGCACAGAAAAGGTCATTACAACTTTTATGTAGGATCAACCGTTTTCTCATAAAAAGTACTTTTATATTTTTCAAAATTAAAAATGAATATTTCTCAGTATGAGGGTTTTGCAAGCGCATATTTACATGCTTGACATTATTTACATGACCAGTGGATAATTTTAATGATAATTAATAAGTTAAATACTAATAAATTAAAAAATAACCCCGTAGGAAACTGAAAAATAAAGTACCACTATAGTTTTAACCTTGAACGAAAATACTGTGGAAGAAATACAATGTTTGCAGATTTATAGGCCTATAGACAGAGTGGATACACTCCTACAATTACATTTTTAACTATAATCATCGTCACTTTCAATACAAATCTCACTTAGACCTAAATCTTCATCATCGTCCAGCCCGCACTCTCCCATATTGTCACAATGGTCGGGATTTCAAAATGCAGAACGAAGTAAACATCATGACGTGTCTGTTAAACTGGATGATAATGTATTATACTAAAGGAAGCGTTTCAAAACTCGACAAATCCCTTCCAATGCAAAACTGATGACCTCACTCATATCCTAACTCAGCGAGTCTTTGCACAGGAAATAAAAGTGTCTTTAGACAGTGTTGCGGAAGTTGGTCAAGATCTGCATACTATTTTCTTAGATGAACGGTAGTATGCATCATTGTCTAGCTAAGTACAAACTTACGGATGCTCTTGAATCAATGCAAGAGATACCTGCCGAAGAAAACGAAGATGATCATGCTTCCACCACACTTAATGCTTTAGACAAAAATTAAGAGCTACAGGGAAAAGCTGTGATAGTAGATGGTATGGCGCTTCTTCATACCTATCACAAACCTAACACAGTAAAGACATGTAGTGGTCTAGGTGTAAGCTTCAGCCAATGGATCGGACAAAAATTCAGCAATTACAGTGAGATCCATGTAGTTTACAAAGAAAACTGATTGAAGAAAGCGATGCGAGAGATTCGGCAAAAGGGCTCAGATCCAATGCAGTACAAACTCGGCCCAGAAAAGAAAATTGAAAGTGTACCAATGCACAAATTATTGGTCCATGATAAGACGAAGGACGAACTAGAGTTCCTTTCCGAACAGATTCTGCAATGTGGCGTGACCAACAACAAAAAGTTTGTACTCAGTTGGAGGGTCAAAGCAGCTTCATCACATGGCGATGATATTTCCAGTCTTGCAAGTACGCAGGAGGAGGCCGACACAAAGATCATATTACATGCAGCTTACTTAGCACAGAAAGGAATTAAAACTACTCATGTGTTCTCCCCCGATACTGAAGTCCTGATTTTAGCATTAAGACAATATCCTCAGCTTTCTAAAGATTTTGCATTTTTCCTCGGTCATGGCATAAAAAGGTTCGTTCATCTGGGTTCAATTTACAGAGCACTTGGACCTCTGAAAGCCTCTGCACTCCCTGGATTACACGCCTTTTAGGAGCTGATGTAACAGGATAATTTGCTGGCAAAGGAAAAATAAAATGGTGGAAAGCTTTTAATTCTGCAAGTGATACGTTGCTAGAAGCTTTGGCTAAAGTGGGGACTACACTGTCGGTCACTGAAGATGTCAGGACTAACTTGGAAGCGTTCATTTGTCAGCTTTATATCCCCAAAACAACACTGACCGACATAGGAGCTGTGCGATGGTTGTTGTTTACACAGAAACAATGCCAAGATGAGAACCTTCCTCCAACAAGATCTGCACTGGATCCGGCATTGCTTAGGGCTCACCTTCTATGTTTTTAATGGAATCAGGACCTAATTCAGCATCCCAATAACCCACCAATCTCAGATTTTGGATGAAAAAAAGTAGGGAGTGCATACAAGTCTGTTGCTTGTACCAACCCTTGTGCACCAGAGCTTATCTTGGAACTTTGTCGCTGCTCATGCTTCAAAAAAGCCTTGCTCTCCTTCATGTACATGCCAGTCAAATGGACTCCGGTGTACTGAAATGTGCACTTGCAAAAGTAATCCCGACCATTGTGACAATATAGGAGGGTGCGAGTTAGACGATTATGAAGATTTAGGTCTAAGTGGGATTTGTATTGAAAGTGACAATGATTATAATTAAAAATGTAATTGTAGGAGTGTATCCACTCTGCCTATAGGCCTATCAATCTGCAAACATTGTATTTCTTCCACAGTATTTTCGTTCAAGGTTAAAACTATAGTGGTACTTTTTATCTTTCAGTTTCCTACGGCACAACATAAGGGAAAGGGGTATTTTTTAAATTTATTAGTGTTTAACGTATTAATTATTGTTAGAATTATCCAGTGGCCATGTAAATAATGTCAAGCATGTATATATACGCTTGCAAAACCCTCATACTGGGACATATTCATTTTTAATTTGGAAAAATATAAAAGTACTTTTTATGAGAAAACGGTTGATCCTACATAAAAGTTGTAATGACCTTTTCTGTGGAGAATCTATGTAGCTACATTTCTTGTTTCAAACATTTTTTCGTAATCCCAACGGTTACTGCTATAAATAGGAAAACGTCTTTGCGATGGTGGCCATTTTGTTTTTTGCCCGTACCATTCAAACGCACCATTTTCAAGAGTGGCACCATCGAAATTTTATTTCTCCAAGGTCAAACGAAGAGATTAAGACTACTCCCACACTTGCATCATCAAGGAGCACACGGGAGCCTGTTTTTGTACATTTGACAGGGGACTATATGGTTTTATTAAGGTTTTTAAATTAAAGCTCAGGCCTTGGAAAGGGCAATTGGTAAACACCAGCTTAATTAATTTTCCTACCTTCCAGAATTTTCAAGATTACCACATTGCTTCCGACTCAACCATTAATCTTCCAACATAATGCAGATTTTCATTAGAAAATGAATGTAAAGTTGTAATTTTGTGTTAAAAGTCTTGTTTTTTGGTTGTCCATACATTTTCTGTGTACTGTATTTTAAATATATTGATTGTAATACAGAATAGCATCAAATGGCAAGAATGATGTGTAGTGTTTTATTCTACGGTGTGTTAACATTTAAAAGTTGAGGAAATCGATCTTGCCAAAGTTCCTTCCATTGACCCTTGCATGAAACAGATAGTGTAGTAAGATATCTTATATTTCCAGGTTTTAAAAAGAGAAACAGAATGTATTTTCGTGATTTTGAAGCATGAATAATTGTTTATAGTGAATTAAATGAATTATTCAAGATTAATCTATGTAAATAAATTAAATCGAACCATTAAACATTGTATAGGGATTCACAACTTTATTATGCCTCAGGGAATTATTTAATGAAATAATTTATTTTGAAATTCATATGTTTTAAAATATATTATTTGAGATAAGACGAGTCAAAATGAATTTAAAAGTAATAAATTGCATTATGTTCTTCCAAATTCTCATGTGAGGAAAAATGTATAAAATATATAGAGTTCAATTACCCTAAAAATTTCTCGTGGAATTTGTTCACATGGGTCAAACATCCACAGTATTTCGTTAGTGCAGATTTTAATAGTTCTAAGATCTATGACGTAGGCCTATGTAATCTCCACTGCCTGTGAAGGGACATCTTACAATATTTATAACATCTTGAGTGTTTGTTTCAGATACGAGGGTGCAACTTGGACACTGGATGGGAGTTCATCAAGTCAAGAATTTGTTCTGGAGTCTGTGGTGACATTCATACAAGTCCCTGTGCACGATGAGCTTCCAGTATCTAAGTGAGAATTCTATAGATCTAGATTAAACTTCATCTTTCATTTAAGGGTAGTTGTCAGTGAAACTAATTTGAAATTTTAATCACCTTAGTCCCTCAAAAGTCTCAATCTGATATACCTTATGACAGAATATAGGAGAATATAACTTAACTTAAAAAATGTCAAGATTTGGGATTGCCTTGAAAAATACATTGGTTATATAAATCTTATATAAATTTATCTTACCCTATACAGACATATTACATACAGTAAGTAAGAAAGACAAATCAAAAGTGTTTTGTGTTAGGCTAAATAATATTCACTTAAACGGTGATTATCCTGTGTTTGTATGGAAATATATTAGGTTACAAATGCTATAGATTAAATCCTAAAATTTATAGGAAATTTATATAGTGAAGTTAATATATATATATATATATATATATATATATATATATATATATATATATATTAATACTTGCGATAGAGGTTTAACATACATAACTTCACTTAAATCAAGAACTAACATGTTTCAAGCCTGCATCGTGACTCATCCTCAGCTATACTCCATCTAAGGTAGGAACTACAGCTGTGACTCCTAGTGGGTCATTAATTCATCACCAGCGGTATATAAAAATTCATCAGCTGGTCCCTTTTTTGTGGGTATAAATTTTCTCCCAAACTGTGAACTGCTTATCGTCGTTAAGATAACAAAACCTCGTATCTCAAAAATGTACATTTTTCAGTAAACGAAAAAAACTGCATAATTTCCACAATTTCAAACAAGTGGAAGTGATCTCATTATGGACTAATCTCTAGTGGCTAACAAAACATTCAATGTGTATTACGCATCTTAATAATTAATTACATAGAAATTATGGACATTTTTATGAGATACGAGGTTTTGACACAAATTATTTGGAGCGTATTATTCATGTTACGAGTTATTGCACTTAGTTCAAATTATTTCTTATGATGGATGGAGATAAATAATATTCTAACAATACTCCCAAATCATGTTAACTTTTAATACATAGGAACTTGCATTTAATCAAGTACAGAACTACAACAAATGATGTAATCCTAGTAATTCTTGCGTTTTTTTCGTCCTTTCTTCACTGATCCAGTTGTGCAGTAGGCCCTCGTAAAATGGATGGTAGTCTTTTGGAATAACTGGCTTTAATGACATCAGGTCGTTATACTTTTGAGAGGAAATAGGAATAGGTCCAGGATAATGCCGTTTCTCACTCCCAATTACTGTATTTGGTCATCTCGGAAGTAATTTCCAGTCATCATCAAAGTTCAACTTGTACTCAATACCAGCATGCGGATTGTACTTTAGGGCTGAAATGTCATTGACACATGGCTCACCCACTTTGTTTCCTGGACATATTGACTTATAGTACTGAATTTCAGAAAAATACTTGAAAAAATTATGACATACATATTTTACTTTGTACTGTCCTTGTTTACCGCACCTAGCTTCTTTTATAACTTGAACATAATTAACTGGAGAGTACAGATCCCTATTTTTATTTCTTCTCTCTATTGTAGAATGAACACTGTCACATTCCATCTGCGTGTGGCCTCTTACTAAATATTTCTGCATAATCGTTGATCCACTCACAATGCTAAAATTCTGTAAAACATTTGATAGCACAGCATTTCTATTCTGAGCACAACAACCATCACTGTAAAATATTTTATCCTTACTTTTGTCGCAATCTTTTATTTCTGTATCCAAGAAATCTGCAAAGCACGTGCCGAAAACATTAGAATCCAATCCCCCTTCACCTTCATGCCAAACATAGCAAACTACTGGGCCATCTTCTAAATTGTAAATAGTGAAATTGTGGCATGCTAATTTTTGCTTAAAGTAGAGAGAACTTGCTTGAGTAGCAGGCACTAGTTGCACCGCTTGCACATCCATAGTAAAGACACCAATTTTTCCTTCTTCTGCTAACTTTTTGTCGAAAGTTTTTTCCTGTCGTGCTCTCTCTTTCTTTAACTGATGAGCATTATAATCAACATCTGAAACATTGCCGATCTTGTGAGAAAAGCACAGATCACATTCATCTTTCTTGGGTTTGAAAAGGGCAATATCTCTTTCTTTAATGATCTTCACAAATAAATCTCTGCCAGCAACAGGTTCAATGTTATTGGAGTCGCATTCTTCTTTAAATACCCTATACAGCTCACTGTAAGATGAGAAGTGTGGCTCCAAATAAAGCTTCGAACTAGAAGATCTGCAATAATGGGATGGTAGTTTCGGAATTTTGTAGAGAAATTTAACAACATTATCTCTCAATACACTATTTCCTTTTTTACATACTTCCTTTGATTCTGAATCTTCCCCTAGGGTCACTTTCACCCAGCTTCTAACAGACCATTCACCAATCCCTAATGTTGAAAGGAACATTTCCTTACACACAGGTAAGTACAGTGGTACCTCGAGATACGAGTGCCCTAACATACGAGTTATTTGAGATACGAGCTGTCGAGCGAGCGAAGTTTTGTTTTGAAATACGAGCGACATTTGAGATACGAGGAACGGCCATCTGCGACGCTGCACACGGCCCACCAGTTTACTGCGCCTGCGCCTCGTGCGTCTCGCGCATTATCCCACGTATTCCCCCAGTGTGCTTGTTTACTTCGCTGTCGAAGCATCTTTGCTAAGTTTTTCTAGGGCTTTGCACTTTTTGTGCATTTACATACTTTATCACATTTCTTTTTATAACCATAACAAATATGTATGTACACTTTATAAAACCAGTTTTTTTTGTTTACATTCTCTTTTATTATGTTTTAATACAATATTTGTCATTTATAAATAGGCTACATTTTTCTTATTAAAAACACGTAACAAAAACAATTGGGGGTAGCATTTTTGGGGCTGGAACGGATTAATGACTTTTCAATTAATTTGAATGGGGAAAATTGCTTTGAGATACGAGCAAATTGACATACGAGCAAGGTTACGGAACGAATTAAACTCGTATCTCGAGGTATCACTGTAGTAGGGTTTTATACATGACGTCATCGCAGGAGCCGATAACGTCACAAGTGGGCGTGGCTTATGAGGTCACAAGTGGGCGTGGCTTATGACGTCACAAGTGGGCGTGGCTATGACGTATGATCACGTGATTCAAAATGGCGGCGGTTCCGGTTCCTATTTCAAATGGCGGACCAAGCGCGAAATTCAAAATTTAGAAATTCATAATGAAAATGGCTACGTTTCCGGTTCCTATTTCAAATGGCGTAAGGTGGGAAATTTAAAATTTGTATATTGCTAGATGGCGGGTGATTTGAAAAATGCAAAAGGTGGAAATTGGATATTACAATTGCAAATGGCGTAAGGTGGGAAATTTAAAGTTTGTATATTGCTAGATGGCGGGTGATTTGAAAATTGCAAAAGGTGGAAATTGGATATTACAATTACAAATGGCGTAAGGTGGAAAATTTGAAATTTGTATATTGGTAGTGGCAGGTGGATTGTTTTACAAGATGGCGGTATTGCTTACGTCACAAGTGGATTGCTACGACCTATCTCAACAGTGGAGTGGGAGGAGTGTTTTATGACGTCATTGCAGGAGCCGCAGGAGCCGATGACGTCATTGCAGGAGCCGCAGGAGCAGCTGACGTCACAAGTGGATTAGATCATGTGACAGGTGGATTGTCTTATGACGTCACGGCAGATTTAAACTTTATGTCTTTTTTGCATGGAAGCAGTAGGAAGTATTACTCTACGGTTTCTCACAACGCATAAATGCATCGTCATCATTATATTCCTCCACACAGGTTTTCTGTAAGATGTCTATTTCAGTAAAAAATAGCCCGGAGGTCGACTTAGCCTGGAGTAAATGTGGTCGGTGCCCCCCGTTCCGAATGTCAAAAATCTGAACCTCCTTATTTATTATTATTATTATTATTATTATCAGACACCATCGAAAGTGTATAGATATTTCAATCCTTCATAAATTTTTATAAATATGTAGCTATCGTCTTAAAACTATATTTTATTCGTAAGATGATAATCCTAGCCCAGGGGTTAACTCAGCCTCTGGCTTACCAGTCGGTGTATAATATTAAGTCGTAAATTTTGTTAATGTGACCAGTACATGATCTTACGTGTTGAATTAGCTTCAAACCCTCAGTATAATGATGGAATAACATTATGTTAATAATTACAGGTTTTTATAATGCCATTACCGTATTATAAGGAAAGCCAGTGATGAAAACATATAGAACTAACTTTGATTCATTGCACGTGCAGAGATTTGCATAGTTAACAGTTGTATCAACTCGCTCTCCTTGCGTCGCTATACAGCTGACGCTGCAATAGATAACAGTCTTATCTCGCGCTCAACTTCATTCATTGAGACTCTGTCCTTTTAAATTGCCAACTCGAACATATTATAAAATCGCAGACCAGTCCCTTTAAATATTAAATCCTAAACATAGCCCATGTCTTGTGTATTACATATTAAATTAGTATTATTAGTCAACGTTATTTTATTGTCTTGTGTATTACATATTAAATTAGTATTATTAGTCAACGTTATTTTATTGCGATATATTAAAAACTAATATTGTAATATTTCTTCACAGAATGGTTCTAGGTTCGATTCCTGACCGGGCTTTTCAGTAATGACATATGTCTTGTGTATTATGGAACCTTATATTATTATTAATGTATTTTCATACAGAGTATAACATAACACATTTGTCAGCATTTATTGCAAGAAAATGAATATTTTATTTCCGTACGAGACACGCTTTCAGAATTAAATATCGGATATCTGTTGATGTCAACTGAAATGAATATTTTTACCGTTCTGAGGATATAATTTACATACACGTTTTGAGAAAAGTGCTGAAAGGAATTAAATATCGGATATCTGCTGATGTCATCGTAAATGAATATTTTTACCGTTCTAAGGATATAATTTACATTCACGTTTTGAGAAAAGTGTTGAATGGAATTAAATATCGGATATCTGCTGATGTCATCGTAAATGAATATTTTTACCGTTCTGAGGATATAATTTACATACGTCAACAATTTAATGTGGGAAATCACGGTCATGTATTTTCACAAGCAGGCTTTACGCTTTGAGGAAAAGTGAAATATCTAATTACTGATGACTTCATCACTTTTAAACTTTACCATATATTTGTCCTGTCGCGAGACTACAATTTATTACGTCATCATTATTTCTCATTGGTTGAAAATATATTTGTCCCGTTGCGAGGTTATTTCATAGCGTAGTGGTAGGCCAAGTCCCTTCAGGGATGTAGCTCCACGGAGTTTTAGAGTTTAGATGATTAAATATGCATTACCTATTTTTATGTACGCTGTTTTCATTCACCGTTCTACAAACGGACTTGGTCAAATTGTTTACTTTATACATCACGTAACAGTCCTATTACAAATAGTAGAAACTCAAAATAGCTGGAGGTTCGAGTTTTCAAAACTTACAATTTTCTCCATATTTAGACTTTGAATTAAATTTATGTTTTTATTTTGCAAGATCAGCATTAATTGTTACTATGATCCACAATGGTGGCGCGGTTCCAAACACCCTCATGTCTTCCACTGATGTTTTATAAAGTCGTTATTATATTCATATTATATTTTAATTTCAAGATGGTCTGTGTTAGAGCTTGTTCCGTCAATATGTCATCCTCAGATCCAACTAAGTTTTAACTTTTGCTTCCATCCGTATATATTTTCATTGTATAATCCACATGTCCTTCCACTTTGCTAATTACTCTTAAGTCCGCTGGATGAAGCCAAATTTATAGATAAAATGTTTGGTTTAACATTTATCCCTGTTTACTGCTTTGTATAATATGACTGCTTCCTCTATCTTAATGATAATTTGACTTATTCCTGTTATCATGCATAATGCATCATTTAACATGGTTCGAAAAGTTTTATCAATTCGTATGTTTATAAGTCTTTACACCCTCATGTACTCTGTCCAGTTGTACTATCTTATCGAAACATTTATTCAAACTAAAGCACCACACAAATATTGATTGTTATTCATAAGTCCATTTGAAAATACGTGGTATAATATCCTGTTAACTATTAGTTTTTAGATATCTTTTCCTACGATATTATTGAGCTTATTGATCGAATTTTGAGACTTTGCTGCTGTTTTCTTTTCCAGGTTTTAATATTGGGATTATCTTGTATTATTTGTCTTCCATCGGTTCCGTTTCGCTGTTGTATTAATCAGAACATGAGATTCAGATAATAACCCGTGTCGCCAAAGGGTAGGAAAATGTGAACTGTGGGTATGCCTAGCAATTCAGTGGGACACTTGTGATGTAATTAATGACAAGTCACGATCGCTCTCTCATGCAATATTCACGTAGCCTACACTACCAATCATACGTCAGTTGTGAGAATCTCACAAAGCTTTCTCTACTCTCAAAATTGTAACGACTTTAATGCCCTGCAGCATACAGATTTTACATCATAGAACAAAAATATATTTTCCAAGTTTTAATATTGAGATTATTTCTCACTCTCTTGTTATCATAAAAGCGTTTTGGGGATGAAATTAAACAGAAATGCAATATCACTTTCATACTTCTCTCTCCAAAAACCTGCGATATAATAATATACACATTACCATACCTCGTATTGTTTTATCTATGTCCAGGGTAGAGAAAGTTATGTGGCTACATTATGTTCGTGGATTTCATTCCTTAATATTTATTTACAACATTAATTATATTGATAGCTTTTCTAATTTGTGAAAGTTCCATTTCAATTCCGGGGTGCGCGGGCAAAGAGAGTTAAGTCCACTTTCTTGTTACTGAGAATTAGAGTAACTTAACACACTATACCAGACCATATTATTAGAGTTATTAGAGATGGATAAACCCATGACGCACACATCCACAACTACAGTACAATTTTGTTTATGACTTACTGGACTTAACACAAATGTAGAGAACATTGTTATCTTTAACTCTATGGACATATCTCAATTTTTTAGGGTGTTTTCGAGAATACTTAATCCCTTTTTACACAGAATTATCAAAACAAAATCACAGAGCATATTGTTGATTCCTGTCACTCAGTCAGTCAGTCATTCAGTCAGGACAAAGCCTCTTATATATATAGAGAGATAATTGCAATATTGTGATATGCAGAAAATTAGTTATTTTTGTAATCTATCTCTGAGTTAAGTTCCAGCAGCCATATTCTGTAACATTTCGATTTGTCCGCCGCTCGACTCGAGATGTTTGCTATCGGGATCTCCAGATTCCGAGTCGATTGAAATATTGGCTTGTTTCGTATTCTGTAACATCAATCGAGATCATCCACTTCCGGTGGATATCTCTAGTCGAAATCGGTAAGCTGTCCCGAAGGTAGCCGAAGTATTAGTGGCGTACAGGTGACATTAACCAATGAGAGACAAGGGTTTTAAGTGGCGTCTTTTCATCTGTGAAGATTTGTCGTTTGAAACTGCACTCCCGCCACAGTGAAAATGGTTTAACTAACCCTAAAATTCGTGAGACTTGATAATATCCCACATCTAATATATAAAATTGAATGTGTGTTTGTGGATATGTGTGTATGTATGTTCCCTATACAAGTCTACATTTCTTGACCAATTTGTACGAAATTTTTCACACATACCCAGTTAAGCCCGGGAAGTAACGCGGTCAACATTAAAATTCAAACAAACCACTCCTTGCCATGAACATTTATGTAATTTCTGAGAATATTATACTGAAAAATGAAATCCAATTCAGTTGTCATGACAACAGTGTAAGTAATTGTTTACAGTGTTCACATAGGGCTTTGGGAACTACCAGGTAATTACGCATGCATTTTCCTAACTATTTTTGCACAAGCTGACTACATTGTACACTATATTATGTCTAATTAAAAGCATTTAGTAAATGACTTTTATTGGGTAATATTTGCTAAAGTAGTATTTTATTGTACTACGTCCGTTCTATTTATTACAGTATTTGTTTATAGTTCTGCATTTAATTTAACAAAAACAGTGATTACAGAAGTGATTAAAAATATGATATAAGTTTGCTTTGAGATAGGTCTACTTGTTTTTAACGTAAATTACTGCTAGTATAAATATGACACGCCATAAACAATTCAAATAGTTATTAACCCTTCATATAAAACGTTTGGGCACCCTTGGCCTTATATTAATTTTTTCTCTATTTCGGAGTTTAATTGGCATAGGTTAAGTACACGTACAGTACATTTTAGCAATGAATACAATATCATCTGCTGTTTGTTTTATTCGTAATTTGTTTTCTGTACTTAATGTTCATAATTATGGCAAGAACATATTATACTGGTAGTGAATTAGGGTTGACGGTTGTAATAAATTATATTACAATTAGAGGAAATTAGTAGGCTACATACATTTATACAACTAATATTTCTGGCCATGATTTGTAAAATCGTTCTGCTAATGAAGGCAAAAATAACCCTACATTTTACATATATTATTTTAATATGTTTTTATTAGTTTTTTAAGTTTTAAATATTTTAATTAGTTATGCTTATGGATTAATAATACTAATTTAATAAAACAGCGATATAAACTACTACCTTTCGTTATTTATTTTACTTAGAAATTCCCAATCGCATGTGAGAGGCCTGTGTATTAAGAAATTCTTAAAATATGACAACATTTCACAAAATGCGCTAACAAAGAACTCTGCTTAATGCACGTAGGCCTAATTATTTCACAGTAATAATTATACCTTCTGTATATAACAGTATTCATATAGTTCTCATTTCAACGAAACAAACATCTGACTGCATTGGAGTCAAGGCCCTCAATGATTAAGCAAAACAGCATTGTACGGTAGTATAGTAATGATTTCCCATTTAAAAAGCACGTGATCTTTAATTAGTCGTTACTCCAGTGCTGCTCAACCGCTTTGGTCCAAAACAAATAGGCTTCTTGATATGAACGTTATAAATGTGTATACCGGTACCAAGTTTCATGAAAATCCACTAAGCATAATTGAGTTATCATGCGTACAGACACACGGATGGACGGACAGACATTTTCCCCTCCTGCACAGAATCTCATAAAGTAACATACTGTCACTTAATAAACTAACCTATACAACTCAGACATTTACACTACAGAAAATTTCATTGAGAATGGGGTATATAAACTAAAGTGTATTAATTGTGATAATGTATACGTAGGACAAACAGGGCGGAAATTCAGGCAAAGATTTCATTAACGTACACTTAATTACAAACTTAATAAACAGAAATTGGCATATTAGACTTATTCCTGTTATCATGCATAATGCATCATTTAACATGGTTCGAAAAGTTTTATCAATTCGTATGTTTATAAGTCTTTACACCCTCATGTACTCTGTCCAGTTGTACTATCTTATCGAAACATTTATTCAAACTAAAGCACCACACAAATATTGATTGTTATTCATAAGTCCATTTGAAAATACGTGGTATAATATCCTGTTAACTATTAGTTTTTAGATATCTTTTCCTACGATATTATTGAGCTTATTGATCGAATTTTGAGACTTTGCTGCTGTTTTCTTTTCCAGGTTTTAATATTGGGATTATCTTGTATTATTTGTCTTCCATCGGTTCCGTTTCGCTGTTGTATTAATCAGAACATGAGATTCAGATAATAACCCGTGTCGCCAAAGGGTAGGAAAATGTGAACTGTGGGTATGCCTAGCAATTCAGTGGGACACTTGTGATGTAATTAATGACAAGTCACGATCGCTCTCTCATGCAATATTCACGTAGCCTACACTACCAATCATACGTCAGTTGTGAGAATCTCACAAAGCTCTCTCAAAATTGTAACGACTTTAATGCCCTGCAGCATACAGATTTTACATCATAGAACAAAAATATATTTTCCAAGTTTTAATATTGAGATTATTTCTCACTCTCTTGTTATCATAAAAGCGTTTTGGGGATGAAATTAAACAGAAATGCAATATCACTTTCATACTTCTCTCTCCAAAAACCTGCGATATAATAATATACACATTACCATACCTCGTATTGTTTTCTCTATGTCCAGGGTAGAGAAAGTTTATAAAAGAAATTATAAATTCTATGTAGACATCATAAAGGGCCCACACTAAATGCATTAGATTCACTGGAAACAAGCACAAAACTATTAACGAAAATGCTATTGAATATGTTATAGAATGCACCCAGCTCTTACAAATACACACTAATGTTTGTTTATTCGGCAGCAATGCAATCTTCTCAGGAAATACAAAGATTAGAAAGAAAACAAATCTGATAGCTATACTAGCTAAAACTTATAAAAATTATTATAGACCGATATACACTGCCTTGACATATAAGTGCTTGAAAATAGTTATCTGCAATTTTTGTACATAAGATTACTTCAAGTGACTGAATAGGTACAATTTTTTACTGGTGTGATAACACACATTTGCAAAACATGCTCATGTGTATGAATGTTTGTTTCTTCGTAAAAGTCTACAATAGGATGCAGTATAAATATAAATTAATAAGGTGAACTGTTAAGGTTGATGAGTGTTTCATCTTGACTTTCTCACTTTAAGTGACTAACAAGTTTTGACATATCTACATTATATTAATGTAAGATAATCTACAGCAGTTGTAACCAATATATTTCCATACAAATACAGGATAATCACCTTTCAAGTGAATATTATGTAGCCTAATACAAAAAGACTTGTTTCATAGGTATTTTTTTTACTCACTGTATGTAATACAGTTGACCTTTTTTTCATTGTGTGTAACTTAATGAAAAATACTTCCCATACGTACATTTTGATAGCATAATTATCGAACGTTTATTGCAGCCATATTCACTTGTTATCCTCTAGGATCAGCAATTTAAACTGCACTTACATTTGTTGCGCCCCTACTTAATGAAGGACGTTATTGCGTACGCTGGAAGGTAACGTACGACTTGTGAAGTAGATCTTGATTTTGAACATTCTTAACTAAATTTAGTAAACACTCTGCTACAAGTTTACGCTGGTACCCCTTGATCCCTAATATAATCATGAAAACCTTGAAATGTGAATTGAAGGAAAATTAGGCCACAATTTCTACCATAAAATACAAGTGAAGTTTTGGTAACAATTTATTATTTGAAATTCCTAATTTAAAGTTTAATAGCTCATAACTGCATAACTGCATAAATTTCAGCATCCAATAAAGACCAATAATATAACAACTCTCAATAAATTAATTAAAAATTCAAATATGTACAAATTAGCATTCACGCGATCTAAATAGGTGCGCAGATATTACCATAAAATTATTTACAGTATTACAGTATTATTTACACTCTGATTACATCAGTCTAACAAGAAATCTAATTTTGGATTTATTCCAGCAAGGTCATCTTCATGTGACAGCAGATCACGCTGTATATAATCAGCGCACAAAATTGTTTCACTATCTACTTATTTAATACTGATTCACTATATTTGATCACTTAAATCCCTAATCACAGGAAATAATTATAATATGTTCATCATAATTTTGACAATACAATCACTCTGTATATAATCAGAGCACAAAATTCTTTCACTATCTAGTTATTTAATACTGATTCACTATATTTGATTACTTAAAGCCCTAATCACAGGAAATAATTATAATCTGTTCATCATAATTTTTGACAATACTTGGTAATCACTTTGTATTTCTTTTTTCTGAAACCTAAAATTTCAATTAGGATACTATTGTAATATTCTGACAAAAGATACTAATCTCTCTGTATTTATACTTTCTTTCTGTACCAATTTACAGTCATCCATCTCGTAAGTATTAAAATCCCAATTATCAGATATGATAATCTATACTTTACAATCCCTGGATTACGACTTTTTCAGAACACGTGATTTTGTGCATAAGAAGGCTTACGATCTGTATGCTAATCTACGCCCTTTTCAATCCTGAAAATCTTCATGCTAATCTACGCCCTTTTCAATCCTGAAAATCTTCTACTGTAAAATTAATAAATTAAATTTAAAGTAAGATGCTGGTCAAACTATTAATTTAAATTTTAACGGTTGGTTACCAGAAGTAAAACGGTTCCGCTTCAAGAGAACTGGAGAATAGAAAAACGGCTGAACGGAATTAAACGAAATTGAAAACATACTGAATTACCAAAAGAAATGAGGGGGCGAAATTTCAAATAGCCAAAAGCACGTAACATAAAAAATGACGAGAATTTACCAAACCAATATTCATTACAAACAACAAAATTTAGATGAGCCAAAAGGGTGAGATGCCTGAATTACAGAAAATTTGAATTCATATTGCTATTAATAAGAAAATGAAATCATCTCACCAAACAGCAGTCACGCGACATCGGAGAATGCTGACACGCCCCTCGGCAAACACAAACTTCTTCACTACATGCTCACGCGGTGCAACTCAACTCTCAACTGTGCTTAACTACACGCGAGCTGGCAGATACCCCGTCCCGGAACACGTTCATAAATTACCAATGGTAACCACTGTTAAACGCAGACCGAAGAAAAATTTATTAATGATTTTTTGTCGATACCTAAATTAGCCAGTAGTGGCGCATCATACCTAATACATGATCCGAATTCACGGATCACATTTTATTTTAGAGTGATACCATTCTTATATTTGGGGCTAGGCCTATAGGATAATTGGATATACAGCACTCCCATAGTATATCAAGGTCGACCAAATCCAGAACAGTGAATTCAAACTCTGCTTCCAGTTCTGATCATTAGTAGCTCTGCACTTCACTCTTTGGTTACTTCGGTTCTGACTGGCTGCCCTCCACCTACATGGCAGAATATATATAGACTTTCTCCAGCTTTGCCTACTTCTGCCCAGAGCAAGTAGCAGCCGAAAGCTCAGATAGCTTCAATTTCCGGCTGGAATCCCAAGAAGCCCTGATGTATACAGTGAGTCCATTTTATGAGGAAACCTCGCATTATTGCCACGCTGGCATCGCATTGCATCGCAGTTGTACAAAGCATACAAGCGGTTAGTTGCTTCGGTGTGTTGTAGTGAGACGCTTGTCTATTGTTGTCGTATGTTACATAAGACAATAATCGAAAATGTATACGGTTCAACGGCAAATTTATTTGGTGGAATGTTACTTATTGAGAAATAACCATAGATTTAAACGGAGATTTTCTCGTAAATATCCTGACTGTACCATCCCTACAAAATCGTGTCTTTCGAAGTTGATGATAAAGTGGCGTACAACAGGTTCAGTTTGTGACATACCGAAGAAGCGTGAAAGGCACGTTTTAACAGTAGAGAAACTTGAGGATATTCGGGTGCGATTAGAAGTCCTAGAAAATCACTGAAACGTTTGGCGCAGTAAACTAACATATCCAAGGGGTCAGCCCACAAAGCGACCAGACTGCTGGTGAGTAATAAGCCTCTACATGTAGGCCTATTTGGACAATAAATTGGTTGAGTTATTCTATTTTGTATTGTTTCTAAAGTCTTGATTTGCCGGTAGTGACGGAACACGGCCCCCCCCGGTGCAAGCACAACAGCTTGAAAAGTGTGAGCAGGGGCAACGCTGTTAAAAAGTTTCCGCAAAAAATAGCCTCCCTGTATAACCAATTTAAGAATTATGTCAATTATTTATACAACCTTTATAAATTCATATTATGAGAACCTATTTGTACAGTTGTGCACCTTGTAAATAACGTCACTTTGAAAATCACGACCAGTAGGTGCATTCTATTCTTTCAATGATACTGATGTACAGAGTGTCTCATAATTAACTGATCATTCGAAAAAGTTACTAAATTTTACGATGTTTTGCTGTGTTATACATCTCTGGTAGTTAGAAAGTATCCCTGTGCTGTAGGCTACACTAGATTTGGCTGTGCATTTGGCAGCCAGAAGTCTCCACTTTTCTGTGTAGTGATTAATGGAATTGCTGCATTTTAGGACTAACCATATATATCATGTGCACGGTCCTTTCTAAAAATCTGGTATAGTGTGAGGCTTAACTGGAAATACACAATCCTTAAAAAATCCCCTTAAAAAAAGAATCCAGGGGGAGTGAATTCAGGAGATTGTGGTGGCCAAGAAATTTAACCTGTGCTATTTTTCTTAATTGAAGCTGAGATAAATGCCTTCTTACATCAATGAATTCTATTACAAATAGTGATGAGCAAATGCAAGACCAAGACCAAGACTAAGGCGGTCTTGGTATTGCACTCTCAGTCTTGTTCTTGGTCTTGCATAGGTAACCCTGGTCTTAGTCTTGGTCTCGGTCTTGCATCAGTGGTCTTGGTCTTGGTCTCGGTCTTGCATACTAGGTCTTGGTCTTGTTGCAAGAGTCTTGCAGTATTCTTTTACGCATCTTACTGTGATCGATGGTGTTTAGATGATTTAAAGTTACACCGATTACATCTATTATTGCTTGCGAAAGTAACGAAAGCTAATTGCTTTTAGTTCCTTTGACCATGTAAACAGTAATGTGACGTCACACTGTTTGCCGAAACGTCCATGGTGATATAAGCTAGAACAGTAAACTTTGAGAGTAAATTTAAATATTCTCTGTTATCCTATTTCAGAACTTTAAACCCAAAATCCACGAGATGCTATACCCTATTTGAGAGTGTAAAATTATGAATATTATATTGTAAAGTTTCAAATTGAACGGCCGTGGAGACAAGAAGTAATATTAACAGGATGTGTATGAAATGTTTAAAAGATTTCCGCATAGGAGAGAGGTTCTATCTGACCTGTTTAAAACTGTATACTATAGTAACAAAACATAACGGCATTGAAGCAGATGCTTTAGAAATTGTGCAATGTATAGCAAATCACACAATGTCCATTCGAAACCCAAACCCATAGGCTGCAATAAATAATATTTATCTTTCCATATACCCTAGTTCTAATTTATAACACATTGTGAACAGATCATTTCTGCAATTTAAAGATTTCCGCTACCCCCCATAAATTACTTTCTACTTGCTTTCAAGTTTCGGGCCTTCAACTAATTGGGTCATAAATAATCATAACTATTCTTCATGCAAGCAAATATTTCTAGACCAGGCATTTTCTACTTTTAGTATCTTTTCCCATTCGATATGCATCGTTAATATGAATCAGCAGCAAGAACTTAAACACCGCCACCGTTATGTGCCAATAACAAAATTGTAGTAGTAAAAAAAGGATTTCAGTGGATGTTCTACCTATCATCAGCAAAATGTAGGCCTGTATAGCTACAGTACAATCAGATACGTAACTGTAAAGTGATAACTAGCAAATACCCATCAAATAAGTTCCTGTTTTAATTAATCTACGGTTTAATTGTGTTTTATTGAATAATTCTGAAGAATACCGGGAGTATAACTTGATTTTTTCAGACTTCACTCTATTTTGAAATGTTCTGCAAGGAGAATGGAATGAGCTGAATAGCTATGTTATATTTTGTCAAGTAGACAGCAAGATTCTATATGTGAGAGTAGGCTATGAATATTAATGATAGGTGTAAAAAAGGATATCATCGTTAATGAAATAGGCTGCTGAGCATGTTAATAGGCGTTTTAAGTTACGGGGGCTTCTGTTTAAAGTTTCAAATCCTCAGTCATAGGCCGCCCCCTGGCTGAGTGGTTAGACCGCTCGCCCTCCACCGCTGGGACCCGGGATCGTATCTCGATGGATCCATGTGGAATTTGTGGTGGACAAAGTGGGGTCGGGGCAGGCTTTCTCGGGGTGCTCCGGTTTCCCCTGCCATATATCATTCCATCGTTGCTCCATTCATCATAGTATGACCATTTGGTTGTAATAAAGAATTATTATAAATCCTCAGTCATAGCTTTCTTTTAATCCAGTGAGTGGTTAGAGAAAGTAGTTATTGTTATTAAATAACTGTATGGCAGACTATTTAAGTTTTATTGATAAATTATGTGGTCAGTATTTATATTGTACGCAAAATGAAATTTCATATGTGGCTTAGGGCCTTTGTTACATCTGTTTGTCTTTCGTACCATAATACTAGAGAACTATTGCAATTAAACATTTTAAAAATGAATATGGAGTGTTTATCGTGAATTTAACTCCCACAAATTGAAGGAACTAGCTGTATGGAATGCCATTCAGGAAAATCCGTCAGATTAATTGTAAGTTTTCATTGCAGTCATTTGTTTTAACGTAGTGGTAAGAGAGGTTGTATACCGATTTCACATGTATTATTTGAATGGTGCGCTCGTTTTTGGATACGGACAGCGCCACGCACCGTGTCTGCTCTCATTGGTTACCGCACGATGAGGCAACCTCTACAATATAGGCCTACCAGCCTTGGGACTACCCCGGCTAGCGACTCTGCGGCGCCTTTGAGTAGCGGTCGCTGGCTCGCTGCATACACAACGGGGCTTTATAAAACTTTTTCAAGTAGCAAGACTGCAAGAGTCTTGCAGTTAGGTCTTGTTCTTGCCAGAGTCTTGGTCTTGGTCTCGGTCTTGCATTGTCGGTCTTGGTCTTGGTCTTGCTAACGCTGATGCGGTCTTTGTCTTGGTCTCGGTCTTGCATTTTCTGCAAGACCAAGACCAAGACTGCAAGACCAAGACTGGTCTCGCTCATCACTAATTACAAAGTATCCACGCCGCTCATTCATTATGCCAATGCAAATACTCATGAAAATCAACTAGTGTTTTCTGGTGGTCATATTTGTAACTAGATCGACTGTATGGCACCAGAATGAGGTTTTTTCCTCTGGATCAAAAAACCATTAAACTCTGTAAAGTTTCAAGTGACAGCACTGTTAAATTTTTTTTTAAATCATTTACTTTATAAGGAGCTGATTTCACTATTGATTAGGAAAATAAAACATTCTGATGAGTGTGTTGCTTTTTTCAGATTCTGGTACCTGATGACTCTTCCTGGTGCATCTGAAACAGCTTGGCTCAATTTCTTTCAAGTGTTTGACCAGTTCCAAACAGGAGATGAACTGGTGGAAATATCTGCATATGTTATCACTCTGTCCGCCCTAGCAGGGGGTCTTTGTGTTTTACTGTGGCACCATTTGTAAGCACAGTATGATGAGCAATCCTCAACAGTAGTGATCAATATTAGTGAGTACAGATGAGTAAGTACATTCATTTAATATGAATAGCTACAATCAACTAAAAGTGTTTAAGTCCATAAGATCCGTCCAGTTGTTACCAATATGTATCCTTCCAAAGGAATGAACAGTGTTTTATAAAATCTATGTACATTTAGAACTAGCACATCAGCTGTTTTGGAAGATTTTTGTGTGCCATCTTGATGTGTGTGTGCCTTTTTTTTTTAACTCTGTAGGCTATATAGTTAGTTGTTGTATTGGAAAACTATTTCTTTATCTAATATAAGTATTTAAGCTTTCATGGCCGGCATCTATTGAAATCAACTTTTCTGGGCTTATGGGCCATGGTAGGTCAGTTTTGCTGGCTGATGTTTTGCCGCAAGCTGCGTCGGGCATCTTCAGAACATGTCTATGCCTGTCTGGTGTAAACTGCTGCTTTTTTCCCATAGGACCAATATTTATACTGTCTTCTGTGTGCTGATTGGTCGGCACTCCGCCATGGGATGTTGTTCTTTCTTCTGATTGGACTGAATGCCATAAACTGTTTCTGAGTTTATTACAAAAACACAGAAACAACTTCAACTGAAAGGAAGAATCACAGAAAGTACACAAAACATGGTTTCCAGCTATAACAAAAACGAAATGTAAAAATAAAACACTCAGAAACAGTTTAAGGCATTCAGTCTAATCAGAAAAAAAGAACAACATCCCATGGTGCAGCGCTGACCAATCAGCGTGCAGTAGACAGTATAAACATCAGTCCTACGGGAAAAACAGCAGCAGTTGACACCAGACAGCCATAGATACACTCTGAAGATGCCCGACACAGCTCGTGGCAATACGTCAGCCAGCAAAATTGTCTGACCATGGCCCATAAGCCCGGAAAAGTTGATTTCAATATTTCTTTTTCTGTTTTAGCTATTATTGCAAATTTATAGATTTACGCAGAAAATATTTTTCTCCTGTGTTTACAGAACACTAATGTTATCAGAAAATTTAGATATGTATGTAATCTTAATCTATCACGAATCTTGTGAAATTTATACATCTGGATTTTTGTAAAGGTAGGGAAAAAAAAAACAGACCGACTAAAATATCTAAGTTGCTGATATGAGCCTCTGCGCATGCCTAGCAGCATTCACAGGATAACAGGGAATATATTGAAATTTGTTCTACAGCCGATAAATTGCTTGAATTGAGAAATAATTTCACGTAATTTGCATTGCTTGTGAAAACAAATGTTTCCGTTACATTTATTTACGTATCACAAGGCTCTGAAATTAGCTACAAGAGTTGGTCCTCTTTTTTTTTCCCCTACCTGTACATTCAGGAACATAAAATTTGACATATGATACTGGTAGTTTGAAGATGTAAGGTCAAAATTAATTTTGATTTTTGCTAGGAATATAGTTAGTTAGTTAGTTAGTAGGTTTATTGTCTTTCAACATTACTGGAATGCAATAGACATTGTCAAAGAAATCTGAACTAGCATTTCATGCTTTTGAATAGTTTAAAATTCTACCTTGTCCTTACTAAAATATTCTTTTAAACTATAAAAAGGTTTTAAAATCAGCCAGTTATATAATCTAGTCTTGAATACATTAAATGGTAGCAGTTTTGATTCATTGTTTAGCTTAGTGTAGAGCTTTAGTCCTACAATACTATAACTGTTTGTACTCTTGCTCAATCTACAGAAGGGAACTATTGCTAAAGATTGATTCCATGGACATCGCTGCTAATTGTAACTCCTACCTGCTATCTGAGGCCA
This sequence comes from Ectobius pallidus, assembly GCA_964059195.1. Lineage (NCBI taxonomy): Eukaryota > Metazoa > Arthropoda > Insecta > Blattodea > Ectobiidae > Ectobius > Ectobius pallidus. Next base: position 130,337,771 of record CAXKWD010000002.1, read on the forward strand.
CCTACCTGCAAATGTATCATGTCACTCAGTCCACCTGTCTCCGAAAGAAGTCAAAAGACTGAGATAGAAGATGCAGTGGTCGATTGGTCCATCTAGTCCATTCTAGAGACGTAGCACATTTGCACATAAATGTAGTTTCTGACAGAAGCATTACTCATACTATGTTTGTGTGCCTCATTTCTTTAGTCAGTCTGAATGCCTTTTTTCCCTGCATTTTGATCAGCCTTTTCATCTGGAAGCATTGTCCAGAAATAAGAAGTGATACAAAACCACTTTCTTATTACAATTTGGCATCTTCAGAATATCTAACAGGAAACTCTTCAGTGACTGATAGATCCTAAGTACTGTCTTAAAGATAGTTCTTGTTTATATGTTAACAAACTTAGTGTAAGTGTGAATACAGCTTCTATCTGGATTTTTTACCACCTTTAATTTCTCTCGGGCATCTCATGTGTTTTTAAGAAGCAATATTGCTTGAAATATTGTAAATAGAAGAGTATACTTCAGTGTAGCCATGTAACAAATGTAGGCCTATCATATAGCAGTCATCATCAGTATGCTCCATTCCCGTTGGCATCTATCACAAGGAAAGCTGAGCAGCAGGCTGGTTTGCAAACTCTCTGAAGCTGCATGGGAATCATTTTGCGATACAAATTGATTTGAAGTGAAGTAATGCTACCAGACAGGACTGATTCTGAGGGAGGGTACAAATGACATCAACATTTTCCCCATTGTTCCTCTTTCCGTTCCTAACATCATGCTTATGTATTGAGCAGGCAAGCTCCGAACTGGACTGCTCAGTACTTGTTGATAGCTGCCATATAGCTTTACATTGCAAACAAGAGTTGTCAGTAAAGATTTTGTAGAACTTATACAGTGAAGCAACTATAATAAATTTGATTTACTATATGAGTTGCCTATGCAAACTTTCATGCTTCACTTACCATCAGTGGCAGCTCGTAGCTAAAATTAGTGGGGGTTGCTGCTCCAGAAAATGTTTAGCCTTTTTTTTAATTGCATAATAGGAAACATACATATATAAAAAGAAAATTTATTCAGAAACTTGATAAAACCCTAAAAGAACAAAATAATTTTTTTTTACTTACTTTAATCTAAATTGTTGCGGTTCAAGCTTGATCTATTTGTTTAAAAATGAAATCCGTTCTTCTTGTTTTAATTTCCATTAAAAGATCAATAATTTTCTCCTTGATCTGCCATGCTTACAGTTTTCTTTTAAATAAAAGAACCGAAAAAATGAATCAAATAGAATAGCTAGAAACATGAAAACAATCTAATTCGGCATTTTATCACATTCAAGAAAATGGTATATGGTTTTTAAGCACAACACATGTGGAGGGGGGGGGGGAAACACTACCTTTTACCAATATGCCAGGGCTGGCACTGTGCAAGCGACAGTACTCTCTCTCTCCTTCGCATCTGGCATGCCAGCCATGGCATGCACCTTCCAATGATGCGCACAGTTCCATACAAAGATTTTCTTTTATCTTTTTAATAAACTGGGGGTTAGCTACTGACATTAAGCTTAAGGATTATATACGGTACAAATATAAAGAAAGAATTAAATAAAAAAGCACTCATTATATCAAATGTTATCAATAGTATCAAGTGGAAATAGGGAGTGCTGCAGTTCCTCAGTGCCTATACACGAGCCATTATTTTGTTATGATGCATTTCAAGGAGCTTCCTCCTCATTTTCAAATACAATGTCAACTGCCAAATCCTTCTCAGGAAGATCTTGAAGCACACCTGGTGGTCTTTTTATGAACTTCTCGATCAGATTATCTTCTTCAGTTATTTCAAAATTCATTAATGAACTTTTAAATTTTGGAATATAAATTTTCTCCCATATTTCAAGATCTTTATTTTTTTGACTGTAATAATATTGCTTCTTTAGAAATATCATGATCATATTCTCAAACATGTGATGCCACAGCTGATTTCTCAGTTTTACAGTATATGATGTTCCTAATATGTTAAGATAAGGAAATATGGGAGAAAATTTATATGACAAAATTTAAAACCTTATTAATGAATTTTGAAATACCGAAGAAGACAATTGGACCAAAAAGTTAATAAAAATTCCACCTGGTGCACATCAAGATCGTCCTGAGAAGGATTTGGCAGTTAACATGTATTTGAAAATGAGGAGGAATCTCCTTGAAACACATCATATCAAAGTAATGGTAAGTGAAGCATAAAAGTGTGTGTAGTCAACTCATACAGTAAATTAAAATTATTAAGAGTTGTCTGTTTTGTGTTTAAGCTTATCCTATATCCATGTCTTAAATTTGATTCTGACTGACTACTGAGTCATTGTGAACGTAGTTTTGCACTAAAATGAAGAATTATATGAGTACAATATTTATTAAAGTTTAATTTGATGTGAGGATGAATGACATACTGTTCTCCAAAGCAAAGAACTTCCCTGTGAGGAATGCAAGGAATGTGACCGTTGCGCGCGCAAGCATGCTGGCGACCAATAAGAATCTGCCTAGCCACCTGTGATGGTACCCCTCACCTCCTCCTTCTCCACCGGAGCAATATATCGCCTCTTGCCCCTCTAATCAGCAGTGTACCCCGCAGGGAAGTACTCTGCTTTGGAGTACAGTAGATGTATTATGTGTTACATGACACGGTCTAAGTAAAAAAAACTACATAAATTCATCCAATAATAATTTGATAAATATATGTTTCCAGAATTACAGACAAAACACTAGAACTTGTTTATATTTGTTCCTGTACATACAAATCTGTTAATTTTTACTTTCTTCCAACTGTTCTCCTATATGAAAATGATTTTACCCTCACCTTAAATTCCCCATGTCCCCATTCAAAAGTATTACCACACTTTTAATCTTAATCTCCTTACTGTGAAGTAGGTATGGGAAGTTCTTACACCTTTATAATTTTAATTTTCCTGGGATGCAGTGTAATAGTAACAAACTTGCATTGACCTGCCAGCTTTTCGTAGTATGTTCTCTAAAATTTCATATTTGAGTATGCATTCTTTTTAAAAGAACATTTCACAAGAGACAGGTTATTTTCTTTATTAAGTGCCAGAATGGTGCTTTCTGAGATTGTGTGGTGGATGAGAAAATGTATCTCGGTCTATCTGTCTGTGTGTCTGTATGCACGATAACTCAAATATGCTTTATTGGATTTCTATGAAACTTGGTATATGCATTTATAACGTCCATGGGAAGAAGGCTATTGATATTGGACCAAATCGGGTGACTAGTACCGGATTAATGCCAAATTTAGTGCCTACTTTATGGTAATATATTAGAAAGAATTTATGAAATGCAAATCAATTCTCATGACAACATAATGTTTTACAGTGTTAATATACAGCTTTGGAAGTTGGAATACAGTTAGCTATGACAAATAACACTACCCATATATTCCTTCACATATGCTTATCAAACTAGACCTTTGTCCTTGTGTAAGCCCTGTTCAATGAATCGATCTGGAGCTTAACTCGGAAATCATTTAAAAAATAACTTATTTTCTGCATATCATAATTGCAATTATCGCTGATTAAACACAAGCATTCTGGCACATTGTTACATCAGTGTACAATTTTATTTCATACTACACATAGAAAAAACAAACATTTGGTTTGGCATTTTTGCTTTCAAGAACATGACTGTCCATAATAATATAATGCTTATTACATTATAACTACATCATCTTTTTGGGAAAGTTACTTACAGACAGCTACAGGGTAATTTCTGCTCATTTATTAGTTCACTTTATAATAGTCAGATGGAGGTAGTAAAGATTTTTTGTTGTTGTAATTTCCATGAAGAACTCCCATGCCATTCTTCAATGAATGTTACCTTACAGCATCTCTACCAAATAAATAATTGTTATGAAATAATTTATATTGACATGCCTTCATATATGTGAGAATCATCAAGCAATCAAGCTTTAAGTAATTTTATTTATGTCATCAGATTATGAAAGTTAGCAGTGAAGCACTGTTCTTTCATTAAGAGGTTGAATGTCTCTGTAGTTTTTTGTTATGTTTGTTCCATCCATCGATTTGAGCTGACGAAATGCTTCCACCTGATCATGAGAAATTAAGATGAGTGAAGGATATATGATCCAGGTGACAACCTCTTCGTAGTTAGGGGTAGTTAATGAGCCAGGATACGTGAAATAGCCATAAGGGGTTGCCTTGGTCTGCAGCAATCTCATCAAGGTCTTAATGTTGAGCTCTGTTGTGCTACCTGGATTTCTTACAGCACGAACAGCATCTACAAGAGAAATCACAGCAGTGTTCTCTACATAGCAGCCACAGAACTTAGGATTGCATTCTACTTGTAGAAAGAAGGCAACAACCACTATACCATCTTTTTTCTGTAATAGAAGCTCAGTTTCTTCCCTGTAGGTAGTCTTATAGTGTACCAGGTGCATTTCCATTGTGAAGTGTCTACCATTGAGGGTATGCTCAGCACCCACATTATCTCGTGGTCCCCAATGGAAATGGATGTTGTGCAATTCATAGAAACCAGATAAGTAGCCTCCACTGAGCAATGGTGGCTGAGTGCTGAGTCCGTCCATCAACAATTTCAGTGTCTCACCATCATTGAGGACAGTTGTAACTCTATTGATATCAAAGTAGTGCTGATATAGAAGAGGCGGTGGTCTCACTTCTTTGCAGCATTCCTTGGTTATGTTGATGGGCGACTGCTTCATACCCTTCATGGTAATCCTGTTGTTTATCTGCAGTTCATTTTAACCTGAGTGTGATCAGTATCATTGTCAAGAATTTTATCTGCAGACATGAAAACAGCTTCTTATGTAAAGTTGTTTAGTTTTTACTTAGTTACTTAGTAACTGTTACTTAGTAACCCCAAGTAACTCCAGAATTATTCTAATTTTTATTGTAATTCCATCCTTCACCTTGTATACATTTATTGAATCTCCAAGTCTATAAAAAAAAAATTGCCAGAAAAGGCATGTTAGGGTTATAACTTAAAAATCAATGTGTACAGTGAATTTACAAAGTAAAATTACATATGTTTAGACTAAAGTAGTAACCTAACTACAACATTTTAAAACATCAACGTTTACATTTATTTACATTTTATTAATTTTATATACATTTACAAATTACAATTTTATATGACACAATACCGAGTAAGCTACTGCTTATGGTTGGGAGCATACTTAGCAGGAACATCATTTTATAAAACTCAATAGAGAATTCCTAAGCAAGCTAAAGGAATATTATCTATTTTGTGGAACCCAGAGGTTCATTGCCTTGCTTACATGAGCCTGCCATTCAACCCTATTCTTTGCAATTCCATCCAACCATCCCTTGCAAATCCTACTTCCCTTAAATTTATCCTAATATTGTCCTCCCTCCTACATCCAAGTCTTTCAAATGGTCTGTTCCCTTTGGGTCTCCCAGTCAATACAGTGAATGCCACTTAATGTAGTCATAGATAATATTATCAGTCGGGTAACATTATTACTTTGATGAAGCCCCGTACAATTTAATACTGACCATTGAAAAAATTAGGTTTATTGTGATCTAAGATTTGGTTAATGTTATCACATTTTTCTTTTTGCAGCTTTATTTATAAGTAGGCTACTGTACATCATCGAAAATTTTGTTTTTAAGGGTTTTGTTTCTAACTCAACTGTATTGTGTTGTATTGGAAGTAACGGTACTATTCTCAGCTCACAGGATGACATGTTCGAGGGGGAGGTGTACCATAATTCTCTCTTTTAAGCAATAAAACATGTTTCACTCCTCAGTTTGGCTGTTGCTTTTGATTTGTGAAGATCACAATGTTGACATGCAGTGATGGTTAGTGTAAAATGAAAAGACTTGAACAGACAAGCATTAGATGAGAATATTATAGGAGAAAAATTCCTCTGACACTGGGACTTGAACCCAGGATCTTTGGCTATTCGCTCCAATGCTCTACCAACTGAGCTACGCCAGAGTTCAATTCACAGCATTATATGTTTTATTGCAAAAATAAATGCTTGTAGTATAATACTATATTATGAGTGGTTCAATGATTCACAGTTATGTATTATCTTGTATGTATGAATAAATAGCTTTTAATTCTGTGTTTGTAGTGTTTTATCTTGTGTTCAATGAATAAATTGCCTTCAATTAATTATTTTGGCTACTGTTATCAGTCTGTTAATACTATCAGATTAGCTGCATCCTGAAGTGATCACAATTATCGGCGTGCAGTGTATGTTTGAGATATGTATTTTCTTCCTATGCATGCAACATATCCAGCCCATTTCATCCTCCGTGATTTAATTGCCCTTACTATATTCGGTGAAGAGTACAGTTTATGAAGCTCATCACTATGCAGTTTTCTACAGTCTCCATTTTCATCTCTCTTAGGTCCTAATAGTTTCCTAAGCACGTTGTTTTCGAACAGTCTGAGATTGTGTTCTTTCGGAAGAATCAGGGACCATGTGTCAGATTCATTCAATACAACCAGCAAAGCTTTGTTATTTTCATATGATATCATATTTTTAAACATTTTGTTTAACAAGTTTAATGGAGTATCTTTTGAATTTGTAATAATTTTATAAGCTTCTCTTTCAAAAAGGTAGGTAGGCTACAGCTTAAAGCACCGAAATAAAATCATATTCAATATTCGATTGCCTTAGTATCAGTGGTGTAGGAAGGGGGGCCCAGAAAGCCCTAGGTGTCATCACTGAAGGGGTGACAAATAGGCAAAAAATATGTGCAGGATATAATATTGAGTTGGGTCTAGCACTTCACTTTTTGTATACTTAGTTTTGAAGAACATCGTCATTCATAATCATCAGAGTAACACCAACTGTCAGCTGGATGTTTATGTTGCCCTCTCGGGTGATGAGACTTTCATCTGATGGAATGTCGAAGTTTATGAGGTGTTCTTTAGGCTGACAGTGTGAATGAAAGCATTAGGTGGGCATGTCAGTCACTAAAGTGTATATTTGTTGACATCATCAAGCAGCTAAAATATGACTGCATAGGTAAAGATGGTGTACATCTGAATAGGAAGGGATCTCACACACTAGGTAATATAATAGAAAGTGTAATCAATGTATGTCTAGATCGAAATCAGGGAAACTAGGAATGAGGAAGGAAGATGGGAATTTGAAGAGTCATAGAAGTGAAGGATTGAGAACTAAAACAGAGAATATTAATAAAATATATGAAGTTTTTAAAAGAAAAAAGAAAGAAGAAGCAAAGGAAAAACTAAATATTAACCATAAAATTAGAATAGCCACATGGAACGTAAGAAGCTTATACTCTGGGAAACTTGAGACAGTCATTAGGGAAGCTGACCAAAGGAAAATAGACATACTAGGATTAAGCGAAGTAAGGTGGAATGGTGATGGTTACTTTCATAAAGAGGGTAAGCTAATTTACTTCTCAGGACCAGCGGACACAAGGGAAAATGGAGTGGCCATTTTAATTAACAGCAATATGTCAAATGCAGTATTGGATTTCAGTTCAGTGAGTGATAGAATCATAATGATAAGAATGAAAGCAACCCCAATAAACTTAACTGTTATTCAAGTATATGCTCCCACAGCTCAAGCAAATGACACAGACATTGATTTGTTCTATATGAAAGTTCAAGATACTGTAAATAGAGTTTCAAAAAAAGATATTTTGATTATAATCGGAGACTGGAATGCAAAAGTTGGCAACTCAGGAATGAAGAATATTACAGGAAGCTATGGAATGGGAAAAAGGAACAGTAGAGGGGATAGATTAATAGAATTCTGTGCGGAAAATAATCTTTATGTCGCAAATACCATGTTTCAGAAACAAGAAAAATATTTATACACTTGGACCTCTCCTGACAATAAATATAAAAATCAGATAGACTATGTATTAGGAAACTATAGATGGAGAAGTGCAGTAGAAGATGTTACTACAGTTCCAGATGCAGACTGTGGAAGTGATCATGAACTATTGACTGCAGTGGTTAAAGTCAAATTGAAAAAGATATGCAGGGTAAAAACTGCTGCCTGCAGTTTGGATTTAGGAAAGATACCACCAACCATAATGAATAGAGAGGAGAAAGTGTGATGACTGATTTAGTTCACTGGTTCCGCCGCTAGGTAGCAGTTACTCTGCTTGAGATTCACGGGAGCAAGATTACTACGGGCGGTATAGGAAAAATTGCAAACATTCTTAAACAAAATAATAGAGTAATCTATTTCAAAACGACTCACCTTATCTAAATTGAATTCTTAGATACTTTTGACAATTTTCGGGCTGCTTTACACGTCTTGGAAGATCTCATCTCCATAAATAAACATGGCCGTGTGTAACAGTAATTTCTCAGATTGCAAGAAGCTTGACCGTAACATTTCGTTCCACATCTTTCCAAAAATCGAATATGTTCACAAGCAATGAACAATTATATAATATAGGTTTGAAACAGCTAAGGGATGTTGATCTAATATTTTGTTGCCTAGAAAATAGGGTAGAGGGTATGTTAGTATAATTTGATGAGAATTTGTTAAAGAATGTACATTTGTATAGAAATAACAACGTATAATTAGGGTAGAAAACAGCTAAGGGATATTTTATAAATTAATATTAATATTACATTGTATAAGAATATTACTGAGTATTAATTTGTATTAATATTGTATTAATAGTAATATTATTTATATTAATATTATTTATATTAATATTAATTTTCTCCTGGCTGTATGGGGTAAGCTATGTAGATGAAACACGGTCAAAAGTGTAGATATGTGTACAAATTATGTGAACAGAGATAATATAAACTAAGGGATGGTTTGTGAATTGCAGGGCACGGAAAATTTCATAAGCAGCACTACAAAAATAGGGCGCGTGATCTTTAAAATTGGCGTCTCAACATCCGATAAAGACGCACATACGCAACAATTGTTTTGCAATGCATTCTACATATATCACACAATATTTCAAAGCATTTTCCCTGATTTTTTCATTAAAAATTAAATCCTCTTGCCTTAACTACAGCCCGCTATTTGCTCAAACCCTCGACCATTCGCCGTTCGCTGTAACTGATGTATGTCTTATGTTGTTAAATTATATTATTAAAAAAAGGAACAATATATTAAACTAATAAGACATTTGCTATGATAATTATACATAAAAATTACTAACATAAGTGAACAGAAAATATGATAAATAATCCAGTAAATGCATAAATAAAAGTAGTGCAGATTTACTAAGTTAGAAAAAAAGCTTCATTCACTCCTTTTCCCCAGCGGGTCAATCTTGCAGTATGGGTACAAGTAGTCAGTTAATATAGTTTTATTATTGAGTCCACGAATAAATTATGTAAAAATTTTTACGTTATTGCTAGTATTTTATGGAAAAGATACCTGCTAATACCTTAATACCATTCTGATAGCTTTAGCTTTAGAGTAATTACTATTACTCGTTAACCATTCTAGATATATAGGTGGTACTCGATTTATAATTAGATCCAAATATTTCACTAAACCTTACACGCTTGATCTCTTTCTGGACACAAAAATAAAATAATAAATTTCGCATAGTCAAATTTGCTTCACCCTCAACATTTCACGATCGTCCCACATCATTCGGACAGCTGTGCGCCAGGAATAATTACCACTAAATTACTCGTAAACCATTCAAGATATAAAGATGGTACTGAATTTAAAATAAAGTTGAAATATTTCACTAAAACTTTCTCGCTTGAAGTTTTTACGGGACACAAAAATGAAAAAAATTGTCGCATAGTCAAATTCCGTTTCACCCTCCATGAATTTTGTGTAATTGGTGATGTTTATATAATGAAATAAAAACATTTATGTCCGCATTTTTTAAGTCTCTGTTTTAACCATCAGAAGAACTGTGTTGTGCAGATTATTTCTGCACAAATTTCACAGAAATAGGACCAAGGGTTAATTAAAGATTGCGAGTTTAATCATAAGATGCCAAACTATCATGATGCAGCATTGAGAAGTTGAAACGCAAACGAAGGTGCTGCCAGTGTTTCGGTGGTCCGCCGCTCTCTCTCTCTCCCACCATTGTATTAGCGGTGGAGACATCACACTTTCTCATTCTATTCATTATGCACCTACTTACAGGGAAGCTGTTTCAAAAAGACTCAATGACGCTAGTGTTAACATTGAAGATCCACACATAATGTGGGAAAATATAAAGGAGATAATCTTAGAAGAAGCACATCGTCACATTCCTAAAAAGCAAAAAATAAAAAATAACTGGCTTTCAGATGAGACAGTAAAAGTGGCAGAACATAGGAAAAATGCTAAGATGACTGGAAAATTAGATCAAGTTAGGGAACTAAATAGGATCTTTCAACGCCGGGCAAGACAAGACAAAGAAAAATTCATACAGGAAAATGTAAAGAGGTGGAAGAATATAACATCAAACACAGATCAAAAGAGATGTTTCACGTTATAAGAACTATGACGAAAGATTTTAAACCAATAGCTGGAACAGTAAAAGATGAGTATGGACAAGTAATTACAACCAAGGAAGGTGTTATAAAAAGGTGGGAGGAATACACAAAGAATTTGTATGTGAATGATTTACATATACAATCACAACTGATACTAGAGAAATACGAAGATGAACCAGAGATCCTAGAAGAAGAAGTGAAATGGGCTATAAAGCAAATAAAAAAAGGAAAATCTTCTGGTGTAGATAATATCCCAATAGAATTAGTAAAGGACATGGGGGACGAAGTGATAAGGAAAATAATGCAGCTATGCAATCTTGTATGGAGGAAGAAAAATTGGCCAGTTGATTGGAGACGATCGGTGTTTATCCCTCTACCGAAGAAAGGTGACATTAAAGACTGTGCAAATAATAGAACAATTGCACTAATCCCACACATAAGCAAAATTCTCCTTAAAATTATTAATAAAAGACTGGAACCATACATAGAAAAGGAATTAGCCGCTGAACAAGCAGGGTTCAGGAAGGGTAGAGGTACAAGGTCCGCCGGCGTGGTCTTGTGGTTAGCGTTGCTGACTACAGATCCGTCGGCCCGGGTTCGATTCCCGGTACCTCCTCGGATTTTTCTGAGGTAGGGAGGTCTGGTAGGGGTGCACTCAGCCTCGTGATTCAAAATTGAGGAGCTACTTGATAGAGAAGTAGCGGCTCCGGTCAAGAAAACCACCATTAACGGCCGTGGGTGTCGGTATGCTGACCACATGCCCCCCAATCCTGCCATCTGCCTACGGGAGATGACGCAGCGGTCGGGTGGTCGGCCAAGTCCCTCCAGGGATGTAGCGCCACGGAGTTTAGTTTTTTAGAGGTACAAGGGATCAAATTGCAAACCTAAGGTGGATTATGGAAGAAACCCAGGAATTCCAACAAAGTATATACATCGGATTTTTAGATTATTCTAAAGCGTTTGATTGTGTAAATCACGAGCTCATGTGGAGGACGTTGAGAAAGATGGGCATCCCAGCACATTTAGTTGACCTAATAAAGGCTTTGTATGAAAACCAGGAGGCAAAGGTTAGAACAACAGAAGGAGAAACAAACTGGTTTGAGATTGGTAAAGGGGTCAGGCAAGGCTGCATTTTGTCACCCAGAATCTTTAATATGTACACAGAGTATATAATGAGAAATTCAGAAATGGATATAATGGAAATAGGCATAAGAATTGGAGGAAGGAGAATCAATAATCTTAGATATGCTGATGATACCACCATAATCACAAGAAGTGGCAAAGAAATGGAAGATATAGTAATGAGAATAACAAAAGAAAGCAGCAAAGCAGGCTTAAAATTAAATCTACAGAAAACGACATTCATGACTACTGACAACAAAGAAAAAATTACAATAAATGGAGAAGAATTTAAGATGGCAGAAAAAGTCAACTATTTAGGAGTAACAATAACAAAATCAGGATATTGTACAGATGAAATTAAAAGAAGAATAGTATTAGGAAAAATAGCCACAAACAACCTCAATAGATTCATAAAAGATACAGGTATATCAGTAAAGACAAAAATCAAATTAATGCAAACAATGATTTTTCCAATAATTTTGTATGGCTGTGAGAGTTGGACAATGAGAGTTGCGGAAAAAAGAAAAGTAGACTCATTTGAATTGTGGGTGTGGAGAAAAATATTGAATGTAAAGTGGACAGATAGAAAAACAAATGAAGAAATTTTGGGAAGAATAAAGCCTAGCAGTTCCCTGGAAGCTAAAGCCACAAAACTGAAGCTGGAATATTTCGGGCATGTTATGAGAAAACATGACTCTTTGGAGAAGGATATAATGCTGGGAATGGTAGAAGGAGCCAGAAAACAAGGAAGAAAGAAGATGAGATGGCATGATGAGATAACCAGGGCTACCAATCTTACATGGAAAGAGATTCTTGATCGGGTACAGGATAAAAATCAATGGAAGAGACTGACACATCAAGTTACAAAAGCAAGAAAGAGACAATTTGAATAATACGGCTGGCAACCCACTGCTGTGTATATCCGACTGGATCACAAAGGATCGCATGCGATCTGTGTACTCTACTACTGCTACTACAGTGCGCCCGAGAATAGTCTCCGCAGTTGCTATTTGCTGGAGAGAGGGCTAGGTGCAGCAGTTACGTTGGCAACACGGGCTTTTATAAAAACAAACCGCCAGCTGTGTGAGCAGGCAGGCAGAGGTCATTGTCACTTTATCAATGGGTGCATTGTCTAATTACTAATCAGTGCATATTGCAGTGTGAAAGCATTTATATAGAATATTGTGACAGCACTTCCAGCACCTGCAATGATCGGCTGTGTTGAGTACCAACTTAACTGCTGCAGCCAGCTGTCTCTCCAGCAAGTAGCCGCTGCGGAGAATATTCTCGGGCGCACTGTACTTTAGGCTGATACCGAATTGATTCCGAAACAGACGTGTTGATTCCCATTAGGTACCACCGTATTTATCCGACAGCGTACGTGTTGATTCCCGTCAGCTAACAACAGTGTCATAACATTTCCCTTCCCATTTTACACAGACTTCGGACTGTCTACATGCAGTAGGTATGGTTAAAAATGTTTGGCTTTTGTTATTCTCATAATGTAAATAAAACTGTTCATGCATAGTTGCAATTGTCAAGCATAAGTAATAAAATTATGTAGATGGGAGAAACTTGTAGCAGATGTTTTGAAGAAATTCATACCGGGTAATGGTTGAATTAGACATCTTTTCCATTTGTTCTTTTATGTAGTTTTGCTTGTCCCGCATCTTTTTGGGAGTAGTTTTCTTCTGGCTTCTCATTTTAACGTAGGTTTCAGATTGAACACCCTTTAATGTCTCTAGCAGATGGAATATGTTGGGATGCGAAGAGTAAAATTGAGCGTTCAGTTTAGAGTGGAATGCCTCACAGCGGTTAGTAGTCTGTTCAGAACTACTACTAAAATCGGCCCACATAATGGGTGGAAAGTCACTATCTGCAAGAATATAGGCATGAAGCAAATAATAAAAAAAACTCATCCAGATTGTCGTTGTTAGGTTTGCGAGACATTAGGTTTTCGACGAAGCAATCTTCAATTTGATCAGGGGGGCAGGAGAGGCAGTCCAAACAAAGTTCTCAGAAGTCTTCCAATTTCATACTCCTTTCATTTAGAATCATTTGTTAATCCCAATTATTGAATCTTGCTCCACCATGTCCGAGATGAAATCTGCAGCCCTTTATATTCGTTTGGGGCCAAACATAAGCAATTGCCTGGTGAATTGCCATCTCAAAGTCAACGTATATAATGTCCGGATTGGTGTCATTTGCAATGAATGACAAAGCTTCCTTATATGTTTCTAAAAATAAAAAAAAAATAAAAAAATCTTTTTTATTTACCCCATTGATTATAAATATTTGGGGGGGGGAAACTCTTGAAGGTCCCATCTACAAATAACATTCTCGACTCTTTCAGAAAATTTAAATTTGTTCGGCATGAGAAACCCACAATATTCTTTTCAGAGTCGTTGACAAATAAAAAAAAAGTCCTCTCTGTTTGGAAAACATTTTTCGCCAGTGCTTCATGTAATTCTGGTAAATTATTGGGCAACTTCGGAAGTTTGCGTAATCGAGTGGCATTAATATTTTTCCTCATTCTAACCAAATCAGGAGTTGTGAGAGTGTCAATATCACCATTAGTTAACTCGAGCCGTATAAGTTTGGAGGGGCGCTCACACAAATTTTCTTCAGCCTTTCTCTTCACAATATTACTGACTCTCTGCTGGTTTAATGTACCAGAGTCATGTTTTTCATGATTACGGTCTAATTGCGAACCGACAATACAATTTAAAGAATTTAATTTCACAAAACACTTACATGTTCTCTTCGTACACTTGTATCTATCAACGCCATCGACGAGACACTTATGGAAACAGAATTTATAATCGTCTATCACCAACAATTTCTTATCCTTTCCACTTGTCATTATTTCAATCTCCATAGCTCATACAGAGTGCACTGACTACTTACAAGCCTGACTGACCTGTCTGCGCGGTAGTGGAATGGAATAACGAAGCGCCGCCAGCCGAAAGCGGAATCAACACGGATGTTATTGTTCGGCGAATTTATCGAAAGTGGGAATCAACTCGTTCACTATTTTTCTCCTATAATATTCTCATGTAGTGTCCAACTGCCCCCAAGGAGGGGTACTTTCACCCCTATTATGGACCTTGGTGGTTGACACACTTCTAGAGAAGTTGGCGAATGCAGGTTTTGAAGTACAAGGCTATGCAGATGACCTTGTCATATTGATTAGAGGGAAAGATGAGTCCATTCTTATGGAACTTATGCAGAATGCTCTCAACCTTGTTAATGACTGGTGTATGCAGGAGGGGTTATCTGTTAACCCCAATAAAACAGTCATTATACCATTTACGAGAAGAAGAAAGCTGTCCATTACTGCTCCAATTCTCAATGACACTATGTTAGAACTGCAGGGACAAGTCAAGTATCTGGGCATATTATTGGACAGCAAAATGACTTGGAATCCCCAGCTACAAAAAGTCTATAGGAAAGCTCTGGTAACAATCAAGAGTTGTTACAGCCTATTTGGCAAAACATGGGGTCTCAAGCCAGGTATGATCTATTGGTTATACACTGCTATTGTGAGACCCATGGTCACCTACGCCTCTCTGGTCTGGTGGCCTAAAGTGGAGCAAAAAACAGCGATAGCCTGTTTACAGAAAGTCCAAAGGCTAGCTTGTTTGAGTATAACTGGAGCAATCAGCACCTGTCCTACTGCAGCTATGGAGGCCCTAATAGGCTTGACACCTCTGCACATTGAGGTAAAGAAGGTTGCCTTATCGTGTGCCCTTAGACTGCAAAGAAATATGAGTTTCAAATCGGGTGATCTGACTGGTCACCTGAAAATTCTCCGTGAAATTAAGGAGGAGAATCTCATCACGCTGTGGGACCGGATGACACCTAAACCCAACCTGGATCATTCCTTTACAGTTACTATTACTGAACGTGAAACTTGGAATGAGCAAGGACCTAGCTTTGGAAATGAGTCCCTTGTATGGTTTACGGATGGCTCTAAAATGGATGGGAGAACTGGCATAGGAGTATATGGGCCTAATTTTGCCCTAGCGAAAGCTCTTGGCCAAGAACCCACCATATTCCAAGCAGAGGTACATGCCATTGAAATATGTGCTCATGTAAATGTCAGTAAAGGCATTCGTGGTGCCAGGATTTATATCCTATCGGACAGTCAAGCGGCGTTAAAAGCTCTTAGTGCTCGAAACATTGAGTCAAAGCTTGTTGAAGACTGTCTATCAATACTAAACCAGCTGGCGAAACACAACAAGGTTACATTAATGGGGGTGCCAGGGCATGAAGGAATAGAGGGCAATGAAATTGCCGATCGCCTAGCCAAAGAAGGAGCCAATACCTCTTTTATTGGCCCAGAACCTTTCTGTGGAGTACCAGACGGCTACATCAAAGGAAAGATAAAAGCCTGGGAACACAGGAATACAAGTAACTATTGGAAACATATTCCAAAGTTAAATCATTCAAAACAGTTCATTGAACTGTCAGCGAAAAGAGCAAAGAAGATACTCACACTCAGCAAACAGGAGCTGAGGATAATAAATGGCCTCCTCACTGGACACTGCCCTCTCAAAGACCATCTCTATAAAATGGGTAAGGCTGAGGTGAATACATGTAGATTCTGTTTAGAAGAAAAAGAAACAGCAGGGCACATACTTTGCGAATGCGAAGCAATTGCCCAACATAGAATAAGGCATCTAGAGCTTGCTTTTCCGACTCCAGGACAGATTGCCTCAACGTCACCCAGAAAAATTATAGGCTATATCAAAAGCATTAAATTAAAATGGGACTTTTAGAGTTGGGTATTCACAATAGATCTATAAAGGTCGCAGTGTTGAGAAGCCGAAAGGCTTGTACTACCCCTCAGTAATCTAATCTAATCTAATCTAGTGTCCAACAGAGACAATAATCTGTGGTTCATGATTGCTTATATATCTATCTTGAATGTTAACTGTACAATAACAGTGGGAGCCCGGTCACAAAAATCACTACTTAGTGTGCCTCACAGTACTGCATATGACATAACTTGTCTGTCTGTGAGGTAGACCATTAGGGCAATTAGTCATAGGAGAGAGATTCTATCTGGTGCTGTGAATTGAGCTCCGGCTTAACTCAGTTGGTAGAGCATTGGCGCGAATAGCCAAAGGTCCTGGGTTCAAGTCCCAGTGCCGGAGGAATTTTTCTCCTATAATATTCTCTAATTACTGGTGTTTTGGTCATCGGCGTACGGTGAAATTCTGTTCGGAGGGGGTTGAAAGAATGTTGTCTGCTCCATGTCCTTGGATACATTGTAACTCAATACACTATTTTTAGTAACTAAACAGTTGTATTGCAATCATTAGTACATTATAAATAATATGATGTTAGTTATGCAGCACAGTATTTCTAACTGTTTTCTTTAGGTATCTGTCCATTTCTTGTTTTAAATAGTTCATAAATAAAACCTTTCTTTTGATAAATTATCATAGTAGGCTACACATTATGCGCTATAATCCACGCACTATGGATCATTGTATCTATATTCTGTTGTTTTTTAATCGGAAGTTGGTTGCAGATATAGTAATTTTGTTTAACAGCTACTCGTGCTGGTTTCTGGAGCTAAGTCCATTCCAGAAAATTTTGTTTTACGTATTGAAAGCTGATATCCAATCGATCACACAACATAAATATCCAGGATATCGAATCATTTATGAGAAATTCCGAAGGAAATTTTGTTTATCAGTAATGAGTCACTGTTATAAAAAGTATAGACCTATAATTAAAACCCACCAGAATTAATAAATTATTTAACAACAATAGGCATATGCTTTCCTGTACAGTAGAAATTATTTCAGATCATTTGTCCATTGAGATTAAGTATGTGCATTATTAGTAAATAAATTACGAGAGTGTAGGTTCATTAATGAGAAATTGAAATTTACAAGAGTTTTTAATAATGCTGTGTTATGTAAGAAAATATAATAAAATAACCAAACCTATGTTTCTCTTTTTAATTATTGAACATGATGTTATAATCCTAAAAATTGCAGATATTTCGGGAGGGGTTTCAACCCCCTCAACCCTCCCCCACCCCCTCAACCCTCCCCCACCATACGCCCATGGTTGTGGTGATACATATTTACTGAAAACTTTCTTGAATTTCTTGTCTGCTCAAGGGTGAAAAGTATTTTTTCTATATTTCTTATTTTCTTCTATGGGTTCTAGTGTGGTTATGTATGTAGTTAATTTTTTCTTCTGACACTTTTTTATTTTCTTGTCTATCAGTGCTCTGCTGAAACCTTTGTTTTCAGACTCTTTAAAAAGATTAAGTTAATAATATTAATTAAATAAGTTTAAAAACTTTGATCAAGTCAACATAACGCACATTGAAACTTCTTAATGAAATCAATGTAACGCGGGTAAAAACTCGACAGTGTTGTCTAATGAAGAGCATATAGATAAAAGGGGAGGAGTGTTTCTTTTCGCCAATGTCTGTCTGCAATTGTCACCCAAGATGTCTAAATTGGAATTGGTGACTTACCAAATATCACTTAACCCGCAACAATCCTAGCCGGTGCCATGTCGTCCAGCCATCCCACATCATTTCATTAATTGTGCATTACTGAAGCTTGTAAATGCCGTGCTGAATTTATTTTTGTTGCATTTCTTAGTTCATTTATTCATTGTTTACCTCCTCTTCTAAAAGACAGCGAGTTTATAAGTAACATATACATTACAAATGTTACGATGCATGCTATGAGAATTGCCAATTATAACTTATTACAAATAAAGAAGATATCCTTTGGATAGTATCCAACCTAACCCCAATGCAAACTCATTATAGATTAAATTAATATATTACTCTTTTTTCTAAAATTGCTATAGTTGGTAAGACTGGCGGACTGGCCACTAATTTAAATTACGTGACATTACTATT